>JARNME010000511.1:0-600000 GCA_030179655.1 Scaptomyza flava | reverse complement strand
GCCGCTTGTCTTAGCATTGAGGTGGAACAGTTTCTCGACTGGGGTCAATCTAGAATTATTAATATAAATCGCTGTAAAGAGATCCCGGAAAGTGGGCCAGCGCAGATAGTCTCCATCGAAGACTTCTGTATCGATTGGTGGAAGACTACAACCTCTTGAGATGGAAGGAAGAGATGCTTGTAGTTGCTTATTCTTCGAGGATGCTGCGTCTATACTCTCGCTTAATTGAGCTACGCATCGTTCATATACGGAATATGAATGATCATATTTCGCTTGCATACTTTGCAAATCTTCCATGGAACCGCCGTCTTGCAGAAGGGTTTGGGAACCTTGTTCAAACGCAAGCTCTACTTTTTCCCATAAGGATCGGATTTGATCCCGGCGCACCTGTAGCGTAAACAGTGATTCGCCGGCTGAATTGGAAAATCTAGCTTCGAATTGGCCTAGCCTGTCCGACACAGCAATGAACTCTTTGGACGCCATTTTGGAATGAGCTAAGATTTCTTTGATTCCTGTCTGGTTATACGGGGGCTATCCTGCGGAATTGTTAAACTCTCTGCTTTGAGCTTAGGCTGATCACTAACTTGAAGTTTGGACGGACCAGCGGACGGTTTTGATTCCAACTTTTTACCAGACTTAGACTTGCCGCTTGGCGCTGAGGAGCTGCGAGCGCTTGACAAGGAAGAACGACGGGCCTTTGAAAGGGAAGGACGAAGTTTCGCTTTTTGCTTTTGGTCTTCTGACATAATAGGCTCTCTACGGAGCCGAAAACAAATGGACGAAGACCAAAGAAATAACAACCAAAAAAGAGAAACCAAATCAAAAGGCAACAGGCACAACAAAAAATATACCCAAAAAAAAACAAAAAAATTCCAGTATGTGAGTATTTTTCACCAACGGAAAGTGTATATTTTTTTAAAAAGGAGAAAAATATATACCAAAAATACTAACAATACCAAAATGTGAGTATTTTTACCAACGGAAAGTGTATATTTTTATTTAAAAGGAGAGAAAATAATCAACCATAATATACTAAAAAATACCAAAATATGAGTATATTTTACCAACGGAAAGTATATATTTTTATTTAAAAAGGAGAAAAAATATACCAAACAATACTACAAAATACCAAAATATGAGTATTTTTTACCAACGGAAAGTGTATATTTTATTTAAAAAGGAGAAAAAAATATACCAAAAAATACTAAAAATACCAAAATATGAGTATTTTTTACCAACGGAAAGTGTATATTTTATTTAAAAAGGAGAAAAAAATATACCAAAAAATACTAAAAAATACCAAAATATGAGTATTTTACCAACGGAAAGTGTATATTTTTTTTAAAAAAGGAGGAAAATATATACCAAAAAAATAATAAAAAATACCAAAATGTGAGTATTTTTTACCAACGGAAAGTGTATATTTTTATTTAAAAAGGAGAAAAAAGTATATACCAAAAAATACTAAAAAATGCCATATATGAGTATTCTTTACCAACGGAAAGTGTATATTTTTTTTAAAAGGAGAAAAAAAATATACCAAAAATACTAAAAAATACCAAATATGAGTATTTTTACCAACGGAAAGTGTATATTTTTATTTAAAAAGGAGAAAAAAATATACCAAAATATACTACAAAATACCATAATATGAGTATTTTTTACCAACGGAAAGTGTATATATTTTTTTTAAAGGAGAAAAAAAATATACCAAAAAATACTAAAAAATACCAAATATGAGTATTTTTTACCAACGGAAAGTGTATATTTTTATTTAAAAAAGAGAAAAAATATACCAAAAATACTAAAAAATACCAAAATATGAGTATTTTTTACCAACGGAAAGTGTATATTTTTATTTAAAAAAAGAAAAAAAATATACGCAAAAAAAAAAATACAATACAAAAAATATTTATTTATTATTTTTTTTATTATTTATTTATTATTTGCGCTTAACTTTTATTTATAACTCAATGTATACACAGCTAGTCAGATAGGCCCCACTTGCGGAAGGGTGTACTAAATATTGCAAGTTAACTCTTGAAAACGGGTATACCCCACTTGTAAGGAAAAAAAATTTGTAGGGTATACACCACCGTTGGTTTGACTTATGCTGTGTTATATGGAATTGGAACGTGTTAATGTATATATATGCAGTGGCCCCGGTACTTTTGTATGTGGAAGTTTGATGACTTCGTTTGACCTACCGGCTGTGCCAAGGTTAACGTCTTTAGTCATGTAATATATATAGGTTATAGCACAAAATGTGTAATTATGGGTTTTGATAATTCACAAGTGGGAGCGAATGCGGACACGGAACACTTGTTAATTGCCTTTACATATGTACATGTGTGTTGAACTTTTTCACAATTAAACGCACATAAATATGAAACGTTAATAAGGAAAACAATTGTGAGCAAAAAGAGAAAAAAAAACTTAGCACCATGTACATATGTATGCGTCAAGACGAGGTTGCATTGGAATGTATGTACAGGCATGTACATATGTACATGCAGTTGGATCAGACGCAACGGAAAAGTGCAAGTATTAATTTTATCGGAGAATATTAAACTGACTGCGTTTAATACTGATAAAATAAATGCACACGGACAAATAATGTCACAAAAATGTAAATCATTACTTATCTGTGGTCTCTTTTGTAGGTTGTGTGTGTGTGTGTGCGTGTGTATGGATAGCCCACCGAAGCTTGCTGGGGCGAGTGATAATTAATTAATCCTAATTATCCGGCTCGAAGGACCATGAAAATGTGGAGGGGTGAACTTTCCAATGATATGGTTGCACTCGCGGTCTACGCGGGTAAATTACTATTTTACCTCTGTGGAAACGACCGGGTGAAAAATACTAGACGCGCGGTTATGGTCTGTGTGACTGCTTCAATTTATTGTCGAATTAGTACTAACTAACTCTTAACATAATTAACATGATGTTTAACATAAGTTATGCTCAGAGCGGAAACAAATACTGATTTGGTGGGGAGTTGCAGATGCATACTTTTAGGCATAAACAGTATGCTACAGTACAGCATTTACGGTACCCGGTAGAGGCTTATTCCAGTGGCGCGTAATGCCTTTCGGTTTGCACTCGGCGTGTGCAACATTCCAACGAGCTTTGGATACGGTTATCGGACCAGATATGGAGCCACATGCATTTGCCTATATGGACGACATTATAGTAATCGGAGCGACGAAGGAGCAGCACGTGACAAATTGAAGGAAGTCTTCAGGCGTTTGAGAGCGGCCAACTTGAAGCTGAACCGTAAGAAGTGTTTGTTTTTTCAGAAGGAGCTGATATACCTGGGACACCTAGTGAGCGGCGACGGGATCAAAACCGACCCCGCCAAAGTAGAAGCGATCCAGAACTTGAAGGCCCCAACCGGTTGTAAGGAGCTGCGACGTTGTCTGGGCATGGCCTCCTGGTATCGACGATTCGTGCCGAATTTCGCTACAGTGGTGCAACCGATCACAGCTTTATTAAAAAAATCTAGGAAATGGTCATGGGGAGAGGAACAACAGGCAGCGCTAGACACCCTCAAACATAGCTTGACGACCGCACCGGTCCTGGCCTGTCCGGATTTTGCAGAAAAATTTGTCCTGCAGACGGACGCCAGCGATTTTGGCCTCGGGGCGGTACTCACACAGACGATCGATCAACAGGAGCGCGTAATAGCTTACACGAGTCGGAAACTGAATAAAGCTGAAGAAAATTATTCAGCGACCGAAAAGGAGTGTCTGGCTATAGTATTTCCCTACTCAACACATTTAACAGATATATAAATAATAAAAATAAATATGTATGGTAATACATATTATATAAATTATAAAAATATATATGTAAGGTAATACATATTATATAAATAATAAAAATAAATATGTAAGGTATTACATATATATTAAACAATAACAAAAATAAATATATAAGGTATAACATATTTATTAAACAATAACAAAATAAATATGTAATGTATTACATATTTATTAAACAATAACAAAAATATATATAAATAAAAAAATAATTATGTACGGTATTACATATTTATTAAAAACAATAAGAAAAATAAATATGTAAGGTATTCCATATTATATAAATAATAAAAATAAATATGTAGGGTATTACATATTTATTAAACAATAACAAAAAAAAATATATATAATAAAAATATGTGAATATGTAACAGAATGTAACAATGAATGTGTGGGCGGGGAGAATGGATGGCAGAGGAAAAAAAAAAAATAATAATTAGAGCCATTCCGCTAACCGGGCCCATATATCGGTGGTATGACCACCTTGCCTTATCAGTTACCGTGGCACACTTTTCCAATCCGAGCTCCCGGACGATATCCTCTAGATCCTCCTTATGGCAGTGGTAGACCCATTGCACACCCACACCAGGGTTGCTGCTTTTTGCGACCTCCACTCGGGCGGGCTCGATAGTCTTGGGTTTCTCCATTTAACCGAAAAAAAAAAACGAACGCAAAAAAAAATTCCGTCTCGAGCCGTATATGTATGTCCCGCTTCGCAAAAATTTTCACTCTTAATCTGGCACGGTTTATCGCGGTAACCGTTTTGTTACGAAATTAAAAAAACAAGTTTCCCGAATTTTTTGTTTCAGTGTAAAAAAAAAAATTTTTACTTGACGCTGTCTGTCGCAGTTATTCCTTTTATTACAAAAAAAAATTTTGTCCACGGTATTACGAATTTTATATATTTTTTTTTGCAGTGTAATAAACAATTTTTTTTTCTTTTGTTAACTGGTCACTGATATTGCGGTTATTTTATTTTATTACGAAATTAATTTTATTTTTTTTTTGAGTGTAATAAAATTTTTCTGTTAACTGGTCACGGTATATTGCTGTTATTTTATTTATTACGAAAACAAAAGAATCTCTTTTTTCTGATCCACGTTATCACGATTTTTTTTTTTCCGGTGTATACAGCACCTATCTGTTAGCAAGTCACTGTTAATCCCGGTTACTCTATAATTTTTCTTTTATTTCATTTATTTCTATTCCAAAAAAAAAAATCATTTAATTTTTTCCTTTATTTTCCACCACTGTACGCTTATACGGTCGACCAGAACCGATGGGACAACTCCGCACTCAACACAACAGTCAATTTTAATTCTTTTTAATTTTCGCAGTCGAAGCCCACTGAGCGAAGCGACCGCGACTTTGCAGCTGCCTGTACCAGCTACTGTCACGCCGTTCGTTGACCG
Source organism: Scaptomyza flava (assembly GCA_030179655.1). NCBI lineage: Eukaryota > Metazoa > Arthropoda > Insecta > Diptera > Drosophilidae > Scaptomyza > Scaptomyza flava. Next base: position 594,767 of record JARNME010000511.1, on the reverse strand, counting down.
CTCATACACTTTGCCTTCCACACTTGTTAGTTATATTTCAGGGGCTTTAATACCAGATTATACCACACCTTTGCACTTTAGAGTCAGCCAGGGTATAAACTCAGTCTGGCCAGATCCACCACACAAGAATATTTATATATTTTGGTGGGACTATAACGCGCGCGGTTTACAAGTTGGAAGGGGGAATGCTGGCGTCGATACCAACGCGACAGCCGGCACACTCAGCAGCCAGAGTATAAAGCGACTCGGCTTGAATCGCGTACGCGCGTGTACAAAAAAAAACCAAAGAAGAGAAATAGAGCGAAAGAAAACACACAGCAATTGTACTCCACTGGGTCACGGACTTACCGGCGACCAATTTATTCAGTTATTATCAAAGACTATCTGTACTTATATATATACGAACTATGGCGAACTATCCCCTCTTACGTTATCCTTATTCAAACTGTATATCTTTACTACTGACGCACTATTCCTCCCTTCTACTCTCTTTGTTAACTATTTTTTTTCTCAAGCGCCCGCACTTCCGCTTACTTTCGAATACAAATCCCAACTACCTCGCCCACGCTTCGGCTTCGGCCCCTGTTGCAGATTTTGTCGCTCGCCACACTTGCTCGTGACCGTGGTGGATTTGGTGATCGCAGCTGGCGCGCTGCATCTAGCGACTCTGCGTTTTGGGGCGGTTATATTTAAATCCTTAAGCGTCAATCAAAAGATGTGCAACTCCAATTCTCTTATGTTTATTAATATAAATGCTGCGCACTCCTTGAGCCTAACGCTATAAAAAATAATAAATTTCAACAAATTCAATAATGCGCTCCTTGCAACTTTAAACTAAAAAGTATAATATAATATATGCAGAACAACTAAATAGAAGATAAAAATGATAATTAACCCAATAATGCGCTCCTTGCGACTTTAATGTAATAAATGAATAACAACTAAATAAAAAATGATAAATATAACCCTTTGTGAAGGGGGCCGATGCGGCCTACTTCACACACGTACACTCAGCACCGCGAAAGTTAAAGCACCCAGCTAAAAACCGCGTAACTTTAGGTTCGTTACAGTGTTTGTATGTAAATTTAAATGTATTTCATTTGTATGCAAAGTGCAAAAAGAGAATGTGAGTTAATTTACATATATTTTTATTTAAATTTTTTATTTTTTTTTTTTCAATGATCAGTTTCTGTTGTGCTGCAATATATATATATATTTTTTTGTTTTGTCTGTTTGCACTTGTGCAAATATAAATCGCATTGATTTCATTAACACGTAGTGTAGTACACTGACAATTGTTAGTGGGGTGTATTGTATGATGATGAGTGTTATGATACTTGGCCTCACTTTAAGTTTTAGCAGTGATTATCAACAATAGATTCCACTCAAGTATAATCAATAACACTTCTTCATGAAATTGTTTAATATGTGTTTTTGTCAGCGTGAACTTGTGTAAATGTGAATCGCGTTGATTTCATTTAACACATAGTACACTGACAAATTGTTTTGGTGTATGTTGTATTTGATTGTATGTATTTATCCAATGTTCGTTTAACACATAGTACACTGACAAATTGTATTGGGGTATGTTGTATTTGATTGTTTGTATTGATCTAATGTATGACATGATGTGTGTTATGATACTTGGCCTTACATTAAGTTTTGGCAGTGATTATCAGCAATAGATTCCACACAAGTACATCCAATAACACTACTTCATGTAATTGTTTAATATTTGTTTTTGTCTGCGTGAACTTGTATAAATTTGAATCGCGTTGATTTCATTTAACATATAGTGCACTGACAATTTGTATTGGGGTATGTCGTATATGATTCGTCATACATAAGTATAACACTTGTCACCAACGTATAATTTGCTTAACAATTGCTTCGATTTTGGGTATTATAATAGCGTTTCGTTGAAAATTGACATTCGTTTTAATGTGATGCATATAAAGATTAGGAATTAATTTGTGCATTGCACGACGTTTTCACACACATGTACTTTCATAATCGTAGTTAAAGGACAAAGAGAATTCTTTTTTATTTATTTATTTATTTTTTTTTTTGAACAGATTGTACGCACGATATTTTATACTTTTCACATTACTTACAGGAAGAATAAGTGTATTAAAAGTGCAGCTACAGGGTGGTCTGAGCTGGATTGCTGTTGTGACATATGCATGTCATATGTGGGTTCGGGGCGGTTTGAGTGGAGGGGCTAGGTAGGATACCGATAGATCGGTAACTCGCGCGGCTTATAAGTTGGAAGGGGGAACGCCGGCGTCGACACCAACGCGACGAGCGGCACACTAAGCAGCCAGAGTATAAAACGACTCGGCTTGACTCGCGTACGCGCTTGTACGAAAACCAAAGAAAAGACAGAGAAAGAAAAAAAAAAACACAGCAATTGCACTCCACGGGGTCACGGACTTACCGGCGACCAATTTATTCAATTTCTGTAAAGATCGTATGTACAAGGAAACCTAAACCTAGCTATACATATACCTATATATATGAACTACGACGAACTATCCCCTCTTACCTTATCTCTATCAAACTCTATCCCCTTGCTATCACACTGTCTCACTTTTCTGCTCTGCTCGTCAGTTACTTTTCCAAGCGCGTACACGTCCGCTCACTTTCATACATAAATCGCAACTCCCCACGCTTCGTCCTCGGCCCAAATTGCAGTTTCGCTACCCCCACGCTTGCTCGTGACCGTGGTGGATTTGATGATCGCAGCTGGCGCGCTGCATCTTGCGACTCTGCGTTTTGGGGCGGTTATATTTAAATTCTTATTCGAGACTTAGGACGTTAAGCGTCAATCAAAAAATGTGTAAGTCCAATAAATCTAAATACTTTCGTTCCTTGCGTTTATTAAATATAAAAACTGCGCACTCCTTGCGTCTAACAGAACTATACCTACCACTTAACAAACAACAAACTTGCGACTTAAAAATTATAGCTATAATACAACAATGTCAATTAACCTATTGATTCGCCCCTTTGCGACAAACCTATAAAATAATAAATCTCGATTAAATCAACAATGCGCTTCTTTGCGATTTTAAACTATAAATATAATATAATAAAAAAAAATATATAAAATAAATGATAAATATAACTCTTTGTGAAGGGGCCGATGCGGCCTACTCCACCGGTGGGTGTCCGATCGGTTGCCGGGCGTTCGGGTTGTGACGCGGCTTCTTCGGCATCCGGGCTCGGTGCTCGGAAGCCTGGTATTTACACGAACACCATGGAAGTCTCCACCGTCATAAAAATGATTCCGCCCTCCACGATGCAGGCGGTCTCTTTTCGGTGGTAGTGCAGCTTGTGCCTGTACGTCGAAGTAGCTTGGTTTCGCTCCTCTCGTTCGAGACCCTCGGTGGTGCCCTCGAAATCCTCTTCATCACCGCTGCTGACCACATTCTGGAATTGGCCGCTCATCTTGGGTATTCTGTGGGGTTTATAAACACAATCGGTTAGTCTTAACCTTCAGAATTCAAATTTGGTTAGTGTTAATAAAAAAAGAATTAGGAGATTAATTTAAACTGTGACAAGTCTGCTCTTTGTCAGACGCTCTGTCGGGTTGGTCATCTTCTCCGTGCTCCTCTCCCTCTTCATAGAATGGTTTCAGTTGCGCAATGCTGGCGAGTTTGCTCTTTCTTTGTCCTTCTTTTACCAATCGCACGATATTCGGTGATACGAACTTTTTCACGAGGAATGGGCCATCGAACTTGGGAGCGAGTTTCGCCGCGAAACCTTCACTGGCTTTAGAGAGTTGGTGTGATCTTAGTAGCACCAACGTATTGATTCCTGGTCGCCATTCTCTTCTCCTGAGGTTATAGTTCCTCCCTTGGTCCTTCGACGCTCGCTGTAAATTTGTCTGGACGATACTGAAAACTTCCTTTAATCTTCTTGCCCGGTCTTCTGGTGCTTGCGGCATGCTTCCGGATCCGGGTGTCTTCTCGTCGTAGAAGGAATCTGGTAAGCGGGGCTCTCTCCCCTGCGTCAGAAAAGTCTGTGAAAATCGTGTAGAGTCCGCAACACTGGAGTTAACCGCCAACGGAATTTCCGGTAACAATTCGTCCTTTGGTGTACCGCTATAAACTGCGCGATCATCTTCTTTACTGTACGGTTGGTTCTTTCTGTCGGGTTTCTTGTGGACAATATGGGGCAGTATGCTGCAATTCTACGCCCAACGAGTTCAAAAATGACTTAAAATTCCGGCTCGTAAGCTTTACACCGTTGCCGCGTACAAACTTTCTGGGTATGCCAAATCGACATAACACACGCTCACGGAATGCCTTCTGCAGTTGGGCCGCTGTCGCTCGCTTCAAGGGGACCAGCTCAACCCAATTTTAAAACTCGATGTGAAATACCAGGAGCATCGTGTTCCCGTGTTTCGAGTGCGGTAGGGGTATTCCTGGTGCTGTTGTTTTCGTTGACCCCTTAGTTGTTGCGTATATCTTGTTGTCGGTGATTCTGTTGTCTACTTTGTGCTTGTTGTTGTAGTTGTTGCATAAGCTTAGCAGTTTCTTTTCAAGTAGTTTCATTTTCAAACTCGAGGGTCACGGACTCAGCATTATCCTCTTATAGAGATCGTGCACAAATCTTTCGTTCAGCGTTCATTTATTGAATGATAGGTCTGTTACAATTCTGTTCTTAAATTTATGTTTAACTTTGTTGTTTTTCATTTTTTTTTATATATATTTTTTATTGTCAACTATGAACAGCTGGCATGAAATCGAAATTAATTAAAATTACAATGTAAAACTCGTATATATTCGCTAATGTATATTGGATGGCATTTATTTCTAAAGATTCTTTTGGATTTTTATAATTGCGCGCGCTTGGCTTGAACATCACCGGAAAAAAGAGACAGATGCTAGATCAGTGTGGCCGAACCACACTTTATGATAAATCTTAATACTAACATAGATACCTTAATACTAGCTTACAATATATCGGTATGCACGAACATAACATAACATAAACAATCGATAGAAATTGCATATGAACACTTTACACAACAAATACTTTACAACAATAAAATTTAAAATCTAAATTAAAATTAAATAAAATAAAATTGTATATAAGTCTGAAAGCACGTTTAGGTAAAAAATGGAAATGGAATGGAGTTAAAGCTCTGGGATATTCAACAATAAAATAAGTGGTCGAACATTTGTTGCGTGGATTGGGAAAAACCCAGAAAAACCCAATCAGACCAGAGTTAGATTAGGAATTAGTGGTTACGATTAGATAAAGCTTTTTAGTACTGGAGACAAGAGAGTAAAGTTTGTTATAGTCAAAACATATAACACAAAATGGTTCATGAATTAAATAGTTGCTCAAGCAACGATCAAGGCTAAGGGGTAAAAAGTTACGTGAAGATCTAATTGGGACATTAAATTTAACTCGACTCAAAAGAACTGATGACTCAATTTCAATAAATGATACTCCATGCATAGTTCTACGGTTTAACAGGGACGGAAGATTTATCAAAAGGAGTCTACTTGAATACGGGGGTAGTCAACTCCAGGAACCCAGTTAAAACTTCTAAGGGCAAATAGAAGAAATTTCTTCTGCACAGATTCAATTCTGTCCTGGTGAATCGAGTATTGTGGGGACCACACACAAGATCCATACTCCAGGATGCGACGTACTAAGGATGTATAAAGGGTTTTAGTGGTGTAGGGATTATGAAACTCTTTCGACCACCGCTTGATGAATCCAACGACATTAATGGTCTTGTTGACCATATACGAAATATGAGCGTCAAACTTTAATTTAGGATCAAGAATAATGCCTAAGTCTTTGATTTCAAACACGCGGTCAAGTAGTGAAGCAGCAAGCAAGTAGTGAGCAGTATGAGGGGTACTTATACAAAAAGACATGACTTTACATTTAGAACAATTTATATTGAGTAAGTTAAAACGACACCAGGCCGACAATGCACCCAAATCCGACTGTAGTTAATTACACAGGGAAGCGTCATTATATGTGAAACATAGCTTCACATCATCAGCAAACATATACACAAAAGAGTTATTAATCACTGCTGGAAGATCGTTAATAAACAAATTAAATACAAAGGTCCAAGGTGACTACCCTGGGGTACACCAGAGGTAACAAAATAGGTTTAGATACAGACGATTTAAAAACTACTTTTTGAGTTCGGCCACACAAGTACTCCGAAAGCCACAATACGAGTTTTGATAAAAATCCAATAAAATTTAATTTTGAAGCAACTGAGAATGACTAACAGAATCAAATGCCTTACTTAAATGGGTGTAAACAACGTCAGTTTGCATTTTTTCCTGAAACCCTTTGATAACAAGCGACGTGAATTCAAGAAGGTTAGTGGTAGTAGATCAACGCCTAACAAAACCGTGTTGATAAGGCGATATAATTGAACTACATGAGTGTTGCAGTTGAGAACATATAACTTTTCAAAGACTTTAGGAATGGCGGACAACTTGGATATATTTTAACGTTAGACTTACAAGAATTTTTATGGAGTGGAATGATAAAAGATTCCTTCAATATAGCAGGAAAAACCGTTGAGTCAACCGACAAGTTATATATTTAAGTAAGGATTTACAAAGTGAATCCGCAGAGTATCTAAGTATACCCCCTGGCACTCCATCAGGACCAGGCAGATAGCCTGGTTTGATAGAGTTAAGGTCACTAAGAAGCGTACACTCAGTTAAAACTGGGATATGTATGCAGTTGACGATTGAACTTAAAAAGGATAGGAATAACTGCAACTATGAAATTCGTTGAATATACTGATTGAAAATAGTCAGCAAATAGATCGGCTACTGCCTGATTAGAACTTGCTTATATTTTATCAAGGTATACTGAAGACGGCAAGCAAGAAGACTTGCGTTTAGAGTTAACAAATTTATAAAACTGTTTAGGGTCACGTGAAAAGTTTAGTCTATAACGATTAAGATAATTATTATAATGAAATGTGTTAACAGAAAGAAAACTAGATTTTGCTACTAAATACGAAGATAATCTTAAGTGGTTCCCAAGTTTTAAATTTTTTATAAGATTTTGTCTTCGCGTTTTTTAATTTCGATAGTTCTCTCGTAAACCAAGGTGGTTTATTATCACTTGAAGAACTAGTGAGGGGAACACAAATGTCTAAAAGCGAATTCAAGGTCCTATAAAATATGGCTATGGCAGTTTTTATATCACAACAATAATAAAGGCGCGACAAATTAGTGTGTTGAAGAAGATAATTTAATTTAGTAAAGTTAGTTTACGAAAGCAACTTGTTTTGAAAGTATTATAAGATACTGAAATAGGGTTAAGAATTTCGATGGATAGTTCTAAGGTTGGATGGTAGGTATCTTCCGGAAGCACTAGAGGGCGTATTCCACTAGCATTGCCGCAATCGGAGTCCGAAACAAATATTAAGTCCAACATTCTACCACTACAGTTAACTTGCGAAAGGCCTAACTCCAGTAGGCCATGATAAAATCATCAGAAGTGACTGGTAATCCCGCCGAAGATCTGTCAATCACAGAGCATACAACATGTGGCAGATTAAAATCACCATCCCCTATCAGACTATTCATATTTGTCAAAAAAATATATATATATATAAAATAATAATAATAATAAAAATATATATACTAGATGAATGACAATGTCCTGAAGGGCAATTTACGGGTATCTACTAGGGACACTTCATCAGTAAGCCTATCATCTAAACGCTCAGTTAACTCATCTATAACAGCACCGCGCTGTTCGAAACCAAAAAGGACGACGGAGGGTGCAAAGGTGGAGTGGATTGAATTATTCAAGACGAACTCAATGTTCGGAAGTTGCTTCACCAAATCGGCGTGATCCGATGGCTCGGCCAATTTAGCAATCATGGGACTTAAGGCACGATTGACACGTTCCACTTGCCCATTAGCACGAAGGGAGGCAGTGGCATTCTGGACATGGATTATATGGTGGGACTGCAGAAAATCAGCGAATTCAGTGGAAGTGAAGCACGTACCTCGATCGCTAATAATTCGGCGAGGTCGACTTTAGTTGGGGAAATACTGCGTCTCTAAAGTGTGACATACTTCTTGGGAATTAGTTGTAGCGGCAGGGTACAATGTGACAAAATTCGTAAAGGCATCAATGACGACAAGAAGATATTTTTTTCTAGACGGCGTGGACGGAAGGGGTCCTAAGTGGTCAATATGAAGGGTATCAAATGGCAGAGGGGTTTTCGGAATACTATGCAGGGTAGCATTACCATTATTAGCGGAAGGGGAATAGTAAGATTTCATATACGGAAACCAATAATGTTTTCTAATCTGTGTTTAAAACTTTTCAGTGGCCAGATGGCCTAGCTTCTCATGCACTGTTCGTATGACACTGTTAATCATTTCGGCAGGGACATAAAGCTGAAGTACATCAGTCGGCGATCGGCGATACACGACACCACCTTGCAACTCAAAACCAGCAACCTCTTGGTTCTCCAGGACACTCCGAAGTTTGACAATTTCTGGATCACGGTTTTGCGTCAGTTGTAGTAGGAATCCAGGTTCACATCGTCCATATATGCAGACGTGTCTATTCTATTAAGTGCATCAACATGCGGCATACAAATACCGGACCGATGTACAATGGTATAGCTATAATTTTCTAAAAGTAATGACCAGCGGGCAATTTTCGCGGAAGATCCACCATTCTTAAGGGATAACGCTAATGAATTACAATCTGTAATTATCTTAAACGGAATGAACTTCAGGTATGTCTCAAAACGCTTTAAGGCGTATACAATAGCCGGGGTTTCCAATTCATAACTATGCAATTTGGATTCTGGGACAGAAACGGTCTTCGAAAAATAACATACAGGATGAAATTTATCATCAGTTTGTTTCTGCAGGAGCATCGCTCCAAAACCGGCGGAACTAGCATCACAATGTAATTCAGTTTCAGACCTCGGGTTATAAATAGACAGCACCGGTGACTCGATCAGTTTGGACTGCAGTGTTCGGAATGATTTAAGACACTCAACAGAAAAAACGTAAGGGGCATATTTTTTCAGCAGGCGGGACATCGGATAAGCAATTTTGGCAAAGTTGGGTACACAACGGCGGAAGTAAGAAAATATACCCAAACAACGTTCCAATTCTTTCCTATCCCGGGATTCCGGCAGACTTTTTATGGCTTGAAGGTGACCTGGTTTCGGGGTGATACCGGAAGAATTCGCTAAATACCCCAAATACTCCAACTCATTGTGCGCAAAACGACACTTAGACAGTTTAAGGCGTAACCCATTCACTCGTAAGGTATAAAGTGCCTCTTTCAACACTTGCAGATGGGTTTTAAAATCACTCAACGCGATCAATATGTCAATCACTAATTGACCTCTATTGATCAAGTCCTTCAGCACAAAGTATACAAATCTAGCAAAAACTGGAGGACCATTACATAAGACAAACGGCATGCGTACGTACTCAAATTGACCATCAGGTTTTACAAAGGCAGTGTATTTAATCGAATCAGGATGCATTTTGACATGGTGAAATCCATTTTCAAAATCTAGTACAGTGAAGTACGATTTACCCCCCAGATGTTCAACACAATCCTCTAACAGCGGAATTGGGAAGTGGTCACGGACAGTTATTTTGTTCAGCGGGCGATAATCAACACACTTTCTTAAGACTTTATCTTTTTTTCTAACGGGCACTATAGCGGAAGCGTAAGGTGAACTACTATGACGGATAATGCCGGCAGTTTATAAGTCATCACATATCTGGCGCACTTCGTTGCGCTCGTGATGTGATAATCGGCGGGGGGCGGCAGAAAATAGGGGTCTGACTTGACAATTCGATTTTCATTTCGTAATTGGTCGGTTTAATCAGTTCGGAAGGGACATCAACATAGTAGGCGGAAATAACAGACTGCAACTTTGTAGATTGTTCTAACGGCAGAGTAGGCTCTATATTAAACTCATTTTCACTAACAGCAGGTAACTCGATTGCATTAATGGCTGCTAGGGCATCACTCAACGAATGCTCAGACATGACGGAACACTCTCTTTTAGTGGTACACGATTGTGATTCGGCAGGTATAAACTCATATTTGGTCACTGTGCGTTTGACATCTTTCGTAAACAAATCAAGTGAAATAAGGACAGCAGTGAGTTTCTTGTTACAATTCATTTATATTTATCTAACTTTAGTAATTTACTTTTGGTATAAGATACTTATATTTAACATAATTTCAAATTTGTTTTAACAAAAAAGTCTCTACCCAAGATCATAGGCAAATTTGTGGCACTGCTAGGCAGTACATCAAATTGATGGAATACTGTTTGTTGGAATATTCTAATTTCACACTGAATTTTTCCTAAAGATGTAAAATGGTCGTTACCCAGACCACGGCAGTTCAGCAAGGTTGGCTTCAGGCTATATGAAGATGGCACCTCCGATTGCCGAATGAAACTTCTAGGGCTACCCGAGTCAGGGAGGAAAAAAATGTTTGTAAACTCACTGCTTTTCACTTGATTTGACATAAAGGTGTCACTAACGATTTTTAGATGTTCTATCTTGTCTATCTTGTCTATCACGGCGTCTCTGCAACATAAAGGGGTGACAGCGGCAGCGGAAGCGGCGGCATTGGTGGCAACGGCAGTTCCAACCTTTGACGGGCAGTTCCTGTAAACATGATCAAGTTTCCCACATTTAAAGCAGGAATTCGCTGGTCTGATTGGCTTCGGGCACTGCGACTTAAAGTGACCGAATTCTGAACAACTGAAACAACGCACATCTTTGGGTGCAGGGACGGCGTGCGTGGACATCAGCGAAGCACTACTCACGCTTGGCTGTCGAGACGTCGGTTGCTGTGCTGCGGTTATCTGCTTACTCACCTGTGCTTGAACTTTGCGTCTTTCATAACGTTCCAATAGCGTTTTCAGAGCCTAGACGGTCCTTGCGGCGTACAGCATGCCCACTGCTGGTGATTTGTCCCGAAGTCCCTCGATGATAAAGTCCACCAATTCGGCCTCCGGAATCGTGACGCTCATAGCAATATCCTGCAACTCTATGGCGTACCTCAGGTACAACTCTCCTTGCTTGATGCGTCTGCTTCTTAGGGCTGACTACACTTCTTCCACACTTCTTGATCGCCCAAACTCACCGCCTAAGACTTTTTTTAGTTGTTGGTAGCTGTGCACTGTTACCGTGCGTATCAGTACAGCTGCAGTACCCTCTAGGAGCTGACGGCAGGCGATCAACCTCAAACGGGCATCCAGCTGCAGTATATAGCAAGCTTCCTCCAGGTTGCGGATCCACTTCGTTATATCGTACGCATTATCTGCCGAGAATCTGGGAACCATGGACTCGATAACGGATATGTCTGTGACACGCTGGCTGGGCAAGCCAGGAGACACCGGGTTGCTGCTGCAAACTCGTAATCTGCTGCTGCAGTTCCAAAACCTCCTTCTGTTTACGTAGATTGGCTAATTGATCATCTAGGCTCGATGACGGCAGGGCTAGCGCTGTGACGGTAGGCATAGGCGCAGCAACAGTGAGGCGGCAGCAGCAGCGGTTGACGTCAGAATTGTTTCGGAAACGGCAGACAGCGGGGCGGCAGCAAGAACGGTTGACGGCAGGGTTGCTGGTGGCGAAGCAGACACAAGTGCAGCAACGGAAGAACTCGACTCGGCAGACTTGGCGCTAAAACAGCAGACAGCGGAGCGGCGGCAGGATCGGTTGACGGCAGAATTGTTGCTGAAGCGGCAGTCAACTGGGCGGCAGCGGAATTCGTCCACGGCAGCGTTGACACTTGAGCAGCAGATGTTGCGGAAGCAGAAGGCGTTAAATAAAGGTTAGGCGTTGGGTATATCCCACTTCTGAGTTGTAAAACTCGTATATATTCGCTAATGCATATTGGATGGCATTTATTTCTAAAGATTCTTTTGGGGTTTTTATACCCTTAACCCATAAAATGGGTAAATAAGGGTATAATGGTTTTGTTGAAAAGTATGTAACAGGCAGAAGGAAGCATCTCCGACCCCATTAAGTATATATATTCTTGATCAGCATCAACAGCCGAGGCGATATAGCCATGTCCGTCTGTCCGTCCGTCTGTCCGTCTGTCCGTCTGTATGAACGCGTGGATCTCAGAGACTAAAAGAGCTAGAGACTTAAGATTTTGTATATAAACTCTCCTTTACCATGAGCGGATCAAGTTTGCTTCAAATTATCAATAACTATTCTGGATTCTGATATACACATGAAATCGCTAACAAAAATATATGCGCCAGGTAATCAAACAAAAAACATCGTATACCACAAAGCACTACAATGATAGTAATAATAATTATGATTCACATGATTAACAATAAAGCGATTACTTACTTTTAAATCCTTATATATGTTTTATTTAATTATTTTTTATTCACAACGCCCTATCACCATGGTGACGGTTCTGTACAGGAGAATTTTTTAAAATACGTAGGCAAAAAAAAATGCCAAATTACAAATCTTTTTGACAGGACGAAGTCTGTTGGGTCAGCTTATGACACTTTGCTTGCGGGACTCAAAGGCGTCATTGCCTATTGTTTTGTTTATTTTTTTGACACTTTGCTTGCGGGACTCAACTTCACTTTACCATTTGCGCAACACAATCCATTGGCTTCGTTTTGTATTTTAATGCCTTACAGTGTGAGCAAACCGAGTTCATAGAACCAATAACAACACATTCGTATTTACTGTAGTCAATTGACACATCGTAACTGAAAGCAGCTCGATTCAAACTTGCGCGATTATTAGTTGAATGTCGCGCTCGCGCTTCACGCGTTTGTGATATCCGAATTCTTTCACGTTCATTTCCGTGCAGGAGGCATGGCGGCAGCCGGAACAGTTGACAGCAAAAGTGGTTCCGCAACAGCAGACAGTGAGGCGGCAGCAGCAGCGGTTGACGTCAGAATTGTTTCGGAAACGGCAGACAGCGGGGCGGCAGCAAGAACGGTTGACGGCAGGGTTGCTGGTGGCGAAGCAGACACAAGTGCAGCAACGGAAGAACTCGACTCGGCAGACTTGGCGCTAAAACAGCAGACAGCGGAGCGGCGGCAGGATCGGTTGACGGCAGAATTGTTGCTGAAACGGCAGTCAACTGGGCGGCAGCGGAATTCGTCGACGGCAGCGTTGACACTTGAGCAGCAGATGTTGCGGAAGCAGAAGGCGTTAAATAAAGGTTAGGCGTTGGGTATATCCCACTTCTGAGTTGTAAAACTCGTATATATTCGCTAATGCATATGGATGGCATTTATTTCTAAAGATTCTTTTGGGGTTTTTATACCCTTAACCCATAAAATGGGTAAATAAGGGTATAATGGTTTTGTTGAAAAGTATGTAACAGGCAGAAGGAAGCATCTCCGACCCTATAAAGTACATATATTCTTGATCAGCATCAACAGCCGAGACGATATAGCCATGTCCGTCTGTCTGTCCGTCTGTCTGTCTGTATGAACGCGTGGATCTCAGAGACTAAAGAGCTAGAGACTTAAGATTTTGTATATAAACTCTCCTTTACCATGAGCGGATCAAGTTTGCTTCAAATTATCAATAACTATTCTGGTTTCTGATATACACATGAAATCGCTAACAAAAATATATGCGCCAGGTAATCAAACAAAAAACATCGTATACCACAAAGCACTACAATGATAGTAATAATAATTATGATTCACATGATTAACAATAAAGCGATTACTTACTTTTAAATCCTTATATATGTTTTATTAATTATTTTTATTCACAACGCCCTATCACCATGGTGACGGTTCTGTACAGGAGAATTTTTTAAAATACGTAGGCAAAAAAATGCCAAATTACAAATCTTTTTGACAGGACGAAGTCTGTTGGGTCAGCTTATGACACTTTGCTTGCGGGACTCAAAGGCGTCATTGCCTATTGTTTTGTTTATTTTTTTGACACTTTGCTTGCGGGACTCAACTTCACTTTACCATTTGCGCAACACAATCCATGGCTTCGTTTTTGTATTTTAATGCCTTACAGTGTGAGCAAACCGAGTTCATAGAACCAATAACAACACATTCGTATTTACTGTAGTCAATTGACACATCGTAACTGAAAGCAGCTCGATTCAAACTTGCGCGATTATTAGTTGAATGTCGCGCTCGCGCTTCACGCGTTTGTGATATCCGAATTCTTTCACGTTCATTTCCGTCGTCACGTTCTTGTGCAGTACGATTAGATCGGTAATTAGCTTGGTTTGTAGCATTTCTGGTTCTTCTACCTAAATTGCTTCGTCTTATAGGAGGCATATCAAATATAAATAATTTTTTCACTAATCACGAACTAAACAAACACTAACTAAGTAAACACTCTGCACAAAACACAATCTTGTTGATTTAATTTGTTTTCTATTCAAACTTATCAGTCTCAATAAACAATATAACATTCTTACAATAAATGTGGGAGTGCCCTGGTCAGTCAGCTGTTGAAACGTGGTTTAAAGGTTATTATCGGTTAGCAGACCTGCCATGCCTTGCGAACGCCGATGTGACCGTAGGTATCGGTATCGATTAGTTTTGATAGCGTCGGATCGTCGTAGGCGAAAGATCGTTCGACCAAAGCGTCACGACTTTTTCAAAACACGATATACGAATTTGTTTCGTGTATCAGTTGTCAAAAGCAAACTCAGTAGATTAGGTAACCGACAACTTTTTTTTTAACACGCTTATATTAGCTTCACTTGTATGTTTGTTTGTACGTATGTAACTCTCCTTTGGACTAAAAGCAAGTGGCTTATTACTGTCAGTATATCCCTCTACGTCAAATTCGTTCGTTGGCCGAGCGGTCTAAGGCGCGGGTCTTCGCTCCCGGACTCACCGGTCGTGGGTTCTAATCCCGACCACAGCTGAAAACAAAATTTTTTTTTAACTCTCCTTTGGACTAAAAGCAAGAGGCTTATTACTGTCAGTATATCCCTCTACCTCAAGTTCGTTCGTTGGCCGAGCGGTCTGAGGCGCGGGTCTTCTAAATTTGATATGACTTTAAGTCAAATCCTTTTAAGCTGTAAAATAATAAAACACTGTTGGTAACGCCATTTTCGTTTGACTGTTGTAATGACGTGGAAACTGATGCATTTTATCTCGCGTGCCGAAACTAATACAAAAGAAACGCGAGTTTCGGAACGCGACATTAAACTCCACCAACTATGTATTCTGTGCTCCAACGCACACACGCACATTATTTTGATAGATATGATCTTTGACGTTAGGAACACACCTACATTGCTTAGACAACAGTGAGTGCTTGTAATTTAATATGAACTTTATACCATAGCAATAAGCTCAAATTGACTACGTTTTAGTTACAAATCATTTGTATGGGAAAAAGAAAAGGGCTATTTTTAGGGTTTTTACAGCAATAATTCTAATTTTTCTCCCCGTAAAAACCATCCTTGAACTTCAACGAACATTTAGAAAAAAGATTTGGCCAAATTGGTCCAGGCGTTGTTGAGTTATGCGCTTACCAACACATTTTGCGATTCATTTTTATCTTATAGATTTTGAAAATCTAAAAATGAGGGTTGAAGTAATGGGAAATAATAGAATTTTTCGGAAAATTTCGTCCAAATCGGTTAAGAAACACCGGCGATATCGAATTTAATCGATTGAAGTTAGGTCAGTATACCAAAGACTTATATAAATTTAATATATTTATTGAAACTGGGTTAAGGGTATCTTCTAGTCGGGCTCTCTCGACTAGAGCCTTCTTACTTGTTTTTGTTGTAGTTTTCTGGCTACAATATTATACGCTATGTGGTTTACGCAGGCACCATTTCTCTTGTTATAATCGCGCGCGCTTGGCTTGAACATCGCCGGAAGAAAGACAGAGGCTAGATCAGTGTGGCCGAACCACACTTTCTGATAAATCTTAACACTAACATAGATACCTTAATACTAGTTTATAATGTATCGGTATGCACGATAACAATCGATAGAAATTGCATATGAATACTTTACACAACAAATACTTTACAACAATAAAATTTAAAATCTAAATTAAAATTAAATAAAATCAAATTGTATATAAGTCTGAAAGCACGTTTAGGTAAAATATGGAAATGGAATGGAGTTAAAGCTCTGGGATATTCAACAATAAAATAAGTGGTCCAACATTTGTTGCGTGGATTGGGGAAAACCCAGAAAAACCCAATCAGACCAGAGTTAGATTAGGAATTAGTGGTTACGATTAGATAAAGCTTTTAGTACTGGAGACAAGAGAGTAAAGTTTGTTATAGTCAAAACATATAACACGAAATGGTTCATGAATTAAATAGTTGCTCAAGCAACGATCAAGGCTAAGGGGTAAAAGCTACGTGAAGATCTAATTGGGACATTAAATTTAACTCGACTCAAAGAACTGATGACTCAATTTCAATAAATGATACTCCATGCATAGTTCTACGGTTTAACAGGGACGGAAGATTTATCAAAGGAGTGTACTTGAATACGGGGGTAGTCAACTCCAGGAACCCAGTTAAAACTTCTAAGGGCAAATAGAAGAAATTTCTTCTGCACAGATTCAATTCTGTCCTGGTGAATCGAGTATTGTGGGGACCACACACAAGATCCATACTCCAGGATGCGACGTACTAAGGATGTATAAAGGGTTTTAGTGGTGTAGGGATTATGAAACTCTTTCGACCACCGCTTGATGAATCCAACGACATTAATGGTCTTGTTGACCATATACGAAATATGAGCGTCAAACTTTAATTTAGGATCAAGAATAATGCCTAAGTCTTTGATTTCAAACACGCGGTCAAGTAGTGAAGCAGCAAGCAAGTAGTGAGCAGTATGAGGGGTACTTATACAAAAGACATGACTTTACATTTAGAACACTTTATATTGAGTAAGTTAAAACGACACCAGGCCGACAATGCACCCAAATCCGACTGTAGTTAATTACACAGGGAAGCGTCATTATATGTGAAACATAGCTTCACATCATCAGCAAACATATACACAAAAGAGTTATTAATCACTGCTGGAAGATCGTTAATAAACAAATTAAATACAAAGGTCCAAGGTGACTACCCTGGGGTACACCAGAGGTAACAAAAATAGGTTTAGATACAGACGATTTAAAAACTACTTTTTGAGTTCGGCCACACAAGTACTCCGAAAGCCACAATACGAGTTTTGATAAAAATCCAATAAAATTTAATTTTGAAGCAACTGAGAATGACTAACAGAATCAAATGCCTTACTTAAATGGGTGTAAACAACGTCAGTTTGCATTTTTTCCTGAAACCCTTTGATAACAAGCGACGTGAATTCAAGAAGGTTAGTGGTAGTAGATCAACGCCTAACAAAACCGTGTTGATAAGGCGATATAATTAAACTACATGAGTGTTGCAGTTGAGAACATATAACTTTTCAAAGACTTTAGGAATGGCGGACAACTTGGATATATTTTAACGTTAGACTTACAAGAATTTTTATGGAGTGGAATGATAAAAGATTCCTTCAATATAGCAGGAAAAACCGTTGAGTCAACCGACAAGTTAAATAATTTAAGTAAGGATTTACAAAGTGAATCCGCAGAGTATCTAAGTTACCCCTGGCACTCCATCAGGACCAGGCAGATAGCCTGGTTTGATAGAGTTAAGGTCACTAAGAAGCGTACACTCAGTTATAACTGGGATATATATATGCAAGTTGACGATTGAACTTAAAAAGGATAGGAATTACTGCAACTATGAAAATTCGTTGAATATACTGATTGAAAATAGTCAGCAAATAGATCGGCTACTGCCTGATTAAAACTGCTTATATTTAACAAGGTATACTGAAGACGGCAAGCAAGAAGACTTGCGTTTAGAGTTAACAAATTTATAAAACTGTTCAGAGTCACGTGAAAAGTTTAGTCTATAACGATTAAGTTAATTATTATAATGAAATGTGTTAACAGAAAGAAAACTAGATTTTGCTACTAAATACGAAGATAAATCTTAAGTGGTTCCCGATTTTAAATTTTTTATAAGATTTTGTCTTCGCGTTTTTCAATTTCGATAGTTCTCTCGTAAACCAAGGTGGTTTATTATCACTTGAAGAACAAGTGAGGGGAACACAAATGTCTAAAAGCGAATTCAAGGTCCCATTAAATATGGCTATGGCAGTTTTTATATCACAACAAAAATAAAGGCGCGACAAATTAGTGTGTTGAAGAAGATAATTTAATTTAGTAAAGTTAGTTTTACGAAAGCAACTTGTTTTGAAAGTATTATAAGATACTGAAATAGGGTTAAGAATTTCGATGGATAGTTCTAAGGTTGGATGGTAGGTATCTTCCGGAAGCACTAGAGGGGGTATTCCACTAGCATTGCCGCAATCGGAGTCCGAAACAAATATTAAGTCCAACATTCTACCACTACAGTTAAATTGCGAAAGGCCTAACTCTAGTAGGCCATGAAAAAATCATCAGAAGTGACTGGTAATACCGCCGAAGATGTGTCAATCACTGACCATACAACATGTGGCAGATTAAAATCACCATCCCCTATCAGACTATTCATATTTGTCAAAAATGACGAACAATCAGATATATATCGGGTTTTTAACCTGGCTTCTGATAGTGCAACTTTTTTTGAATCAAATGATAAGCTGAAACATCATCCGATGACGTATCGGATGCCAACCTGGACACAAAAACAAATGTATTGAGTGGTACCTATATTAGGACTAATAGGCCCACGAGCTGCTGAACCAGAGGGCTCATGCAAAGGTTCGGAAGATAAAGTGGCTAGGTTGTTGATAGGATTTCTAGCAGGGGAGTTAAATAACATTAGAGGGTTAGCGTTGGAGCCAAGTGAAGAATTATTGTTAGGCACTAGAAGGGGATCGGTTGGCAAAACAGGTGGGGCAATAAGTGGATTAGGACCCGAAGTGTTTTTTACGCTTCGGAGACTCGGTAATCACCTTGCAATTTTTGAAATTAAGATCAAACTCGTTGAACGACGCTTGCAGATTATTAAAGGATACATGCATAGCTTTAAAGCCAGCATGAGTCTGCCTCATAAATTGGGGCGATTCTTTAACAGCTGAATTGCAGGGCTAGCAGTACCATTTAAGACCTGTATCAGCACTTAAGAAATCCCTGATATTGGGAGTAAAGCCAGCACATTTCCTGTGGATTATGTTGTCACACAATCCACACAAAATAAAATCTTGATTGGTGGTTCCAACCACTTTGCAACTGGTACTAGAGCATGCAAACATTTTAAAATTGTTTTAAGGTGTTATCTGGAAACTAATATGCTAGCACAAAACAAAGTGAGGCGACGGTATGTATAAGTAAAACGTATCACTGCAAAAGCATATAAAACAGTAAATATCAAATGAGCGCTTAAATGAGAGACCGTAAGCGCGTAGGCAGATAGAACCGCAAGTGCGACGGATAATAGCGGGAGAGCACTGATGCTGTAAAGCAAGAGCAAAAATTGACAAACTGTTTGTTGTTAGTAATCACACAGAACATGAAAATATGCAAATGCAATAACATATATGTATGTAAGTATGTACGTATGTTTACTTTATGTTTTCTTATTGTTGAGGCAGAGCAGTCTCAGTTAAACTGCAAATTAAAGTGAGTATAAGCTCGGCAAACTCTTTTATGCAAACGTAAATATTTACAACATATATTTTCAATCACTCCTAAAACTATTTACCAGATTAAGGCCCATTCCCAGCAAAAAAATTTCATTTATGAAAAGTGCTCAATTATTTCGTTAGGTTCCACATAAAGTTAGAGTGACCAGCTATGCCAAATTTTTGTATGGAAAAATGTAAATATTTGTTGGTCACCTTATTTGATTATATTGTTCAATTGAGCGCCTTCGCGCATTGCTCGCTTGGGAAAGCAATTTTGGCAGATAGTCTAAATATTTCGCCAGACAACGTTCTAGAAGGAATTGAAACACCATATTTTATTGTTGCAGACGATGCGAGGATTATGAAGTCAAACGGGTCGCGCTCATTTAGCGTACACGAACGTGTTTTTTAATTATAGGCTCAGTCGAGGCCGCCTCTGCATTGAAAATGCATTTGGCATTTTGATCGCCAAATGCATGGCTGTGCAAAATTTGCTGGAAATGACATTAAGGAATATGTTAACTCAGGCGAAGGTTCTGTTCCTTAGCAAAATTATTTGGCTGGTGTTAAAATTCAACAAAACATTGAACTCATTTATAATTAAATTTAATTGTTTTTCTTTTTCATGCTCATTGATAATGCGATTTTATCTTCTCGAAAAAAGCTTTCAAACCGCTTTCGTTCTACATTTTTTTGTGCGTCCATTTCTAATGCTGCGCGGAATAATTGTAAAGCTATTATTCCGTTTTTAAGAACAGCTGATTTTGGAATCCACAATTGTTCCACTATCGGAACTATCGATGAAATATTCTGATGGTTGCTGGGAATTTAAAAACGGAAAGCATGCACGAAAATTTCTGACAACTGTTTTTTTTATATAGAGTTGCAGCTAAAAATTACGTTTCGCAGCTGCTGGGAATAGGCCTTTAAACAGAAAAAAAACACCGTTCAAAAACACAAGAGAACAATAAATAATCAAGAGCACGCAAAAACACGACCGTCACCAACGAAAGACAACGTTATTATGTACAGTATCTTATTGTTCTAATTTTCCGTAGTTTTAAGTGTTTGCAACTCATATTGCAAGTTTTTAATGTCTACTTTACATTCATTTTTAATTTCTAATTTCATTGCTTCTAAATTATTTTTATAGTGCAATTCAATTTGTTTTTGTTTATTTTAACATGGCTGTTCATGCCTTAAAGTAGGCAGTGAACAAGGAGTTACCGCTCTCTGACCTTCTCTCTGCGGACATTGCAAATCCACCTCATGTCAGAAACAATGTAATATGTAAGCTAGGCTAATTAACTTTCGCAACATGTATATTCAGTTGAAAAATATAAGTGAAGAAGAAACGACGTGCTTCCTGCCTTTTTGGATTTTTATACCCTTCACAGGGTATATTGACTTTGTCATGAATCTGTAACGCATTAAAGTAATGATGGGAGACCCCATAAACTATATAAAAAATGACAAGGACGAGCTCAGGAATTGGTTTCCGTCTGTCCGTCCGTCTGTCCGTCTGTCTGTTTCAACACGATTTCCGGCCAAACTGCTGAAGCGATCTTGATGAAACTTTCACAGATTGCTTAGATCATGCGGGTTTGTTCACTGTGAAATTTCATCCCGATCGGAGCATTCTAGGATATATCCACCATATAAATTTACCATATCAACACGATTTCCGGCCAAACTGCTGAACCGATCTTGATGAAACTTTCACAGATTGCTTAGATCATGTAGGAATTGTTCACTATGAAATTTCATCCCGATCGGAGCATTCTACGACATAGCCACCATACAAATTTACCATATCAACACGATTTCCAGGCAAACTGCTGAACCGGTCTTGATGAACTTTCACAGATTGCTTAGATTATGTCGGGTTTGTTCACTATGAAATTTCATCCCGATCGGAGCATTCTACGATATAGCCACCATACAAATTTACCATATCGTACTATCAATTGATGTCTCTGTCGTGCACTTTCAAGTACCTGCATTTCAATATGTTGTTTTTGTCGCACACAAACTAGTTTATGACGCACAAGACTTCACAGAAATATAAGAGGGGGGAGTATTGATTTGGCTGTGTGAAGGGTATCATAGTCTTGGCTTTGCCAAAATTAACTATGCGCCACTATGTTTTTATTTAAACACACCCCTAAGCAAGCGACAACGGAGTCATTTTTGAAGCCACCATCACAACCCGGAAAACCCAGCCTACCCCAGAATTATTAGTCCATCGAGCCGGATCTCTCTAAGAACAGCACAGCAAGCATCGTTGGAATTTTCCGATCAGAGACCACAGATAAGTCATATTTTTCCATATAGTTTTTGCATTTTGCCAAGTGGCAATTCCTCCGCATATAGAATACTTATCTAACTGGTGCTTACTCTCAGAACACTCCGTTCATGTCATTAACGCCCACATTAAAGGGCAAGTGCATAAATTATATCCACATAAATTTTTTTCCATCGCGTCAAAAAAAAAAAACTCAGCCGGCATCATTCCTTTTGCATATGCATTGCAAAGTGAACGTACTTACATGTTTACAAGCATATGCCGGCATGCATACTGTGAGGTAGCATTTTTGCTGGCAAAGTGCTACAGCACAAAAGCAGCCAGATGCGAGACGCGATCATGACAGAGCCATGGCCACCCGAGAATGGCAACGCCGCATATTGGCACAAGCGAGGGCCACCCTAACAGCGGCAACTTCACGTTGTTCTAACACAGCGATGGCCACACGAAAATGGTTTGGCATATTTTGCATGGCAAATCAGTTTTCGGGTAGATTTCAAGCGAAACGGGAGACAAAAATGCATACGACACACACCTACGGCATCGACACCCAGAGCTAACATAGGCAAACTCACACAACATATATACACATGGCAGTGACCCCAGCACGCATTAAGGCATACGCACACGACACACACCTACGGCATCGACCCAGCACACACACACGGCATACGTACACCCCCCACACACACGCACGGAATCGACCCCAGCCCGCACTAAGGCATACGCGCACAACGTATACCCGGCATCGACACCCAGCGTTCACACAGGCATACGCACACAACATATATACACACGGCAGTGACCCCAGCACGCGTTAAGGCATACGCAAACGACACACACCTACGGCATCGACCCCCAGCACACACACCCGGCAAACGCACACCCCCACACACACACACACGAAATCGACACCAGCCCGCACTAAGGCATACGCGCACAACATATACCCGGCATCGACACCAAGCGTTCACACAGGCATACGCACTCAACATATATACACACGGCAGTGAACCCAGCACGCATTAAGGCATACGCACACGACACACACCTACGGCATCGACCCCAACACACACACACGGCATACGCACACCCCATACACACACACACGGAATCGACCCCAACCCGCACTAAGGCATACGCGCACAACATACACCCGGCATCGACACCCAGCGTTCACACAGGCATACGCACACAACATATATACACACGGCAGTGAACCCAGCACGCATTAAGGCATACGCACACGACACACACCTACGGCATCGACCCCAACACACACACACGGCATACGCACAACCCATACACACACACACGGAATCGACCCCAACCCGCACTAACGCATACGCGCACAACATACACCCGCATCGACACCCAGCGTTCACACAGGCATACGCACACAACATATATACACATGGCAGTGACCCCAGCACGCGTTAAGGCATATGCACACGACACACACCTACGGCATCGACCCCAGCACACACACACGGCATACACACACACGGAATCGACCCCTAGCACACACACACGGCATACGCACACACCATTCACACACACGGAATCGACCCCAGCGCGCACTAAGGCATACGCGCACAACATACACACATACGGTATCGACACCCAGCGCTCACGCAGGCATACGCACCCGCTACTCACACATACGGCATCGATACCAGCACACATACAGGCATACACACCCACCACACACTCCCCTAGTATTGTCACCAGCACACACCCAGGCATACGCACACACACACGGCATTGACACCAGCACACACACGCGCATACGCACACACTCTACGCACACACGGTATCGACACCCAGCACTCACACAGGCATACGTACACAAGTTGACACACACACGGCATTGAGACCAGCACACACACAGGCACACGCACACCCCCCCACACACTCAAGGCATTGACACCAGCGCTCACACACACCACACACACACGGCACACACACACAACAGGCATATACACCTATTCGTATACACCCCCCCATCCGAATATGAGCCTGGTAGAGCGGGGTAAGTTGGCCAATGGCCAAGAATGTAGCGTTGCAAACCAATACCTGTTCCCTACTCCTTTAAATGTGAAACAATAAATGATTTAAATGTATCCACGTTAGTGTTTTCTTGTATTACTCTCTTCCCTTTTCAGCGGGTAGTCGAAGCCTCTGGCTTCGGGTCACCTCACCACACGGCCCACATGGGATCGGCATGAGGGGCCAGACTAGCGAATCTTCCGAGTTTTACTCTAGATTCTGCGACGTCTGCTTCTTGGCCTGTTCCGTGTGTAGCGACAACTGGGTAATACCCGTGCGTTTCAGTGTAGTATATTCATATATGTAATTTCAAAACATATATTAAATACAACTTGTAACACTTTGTTGCAAGTATAAATAAACCTAAACACGCTAAGCATTAACATATATTTGTATGTCCAAACCAAAGAACATACATACATTTGGTCTGCGCGTGTAAGTAATATGAAGCCTCTTTAGAAGGCCAAGCCAGCGGGAGACCGTTCACCAACGGGAAACGCTGCGCTTGCACTTTGCCAAATATATGAGTACAATCTCTTTCCCTCTCTTTGTAGCTGTTAAATGATAACAGCATAAGTTTATAAATGTTAACCATAAGCTAAGAATATATTTCAATTCCAATAAAGATATTCATAAAACCTTAACCGAACAGCACTGACGTGCTTATTGTGAATGTTTGACTAGTGGTCCATACAATACATTAAGAACACAGTTGAATGAGGGCAGATTGCCCACACTTCTAAATAAACCAAAGAACAAACATTTTTAGAATTTCTACAGCAGGTTGTGGTGGGCTCAGGTAGGGGAGTCTGGGACGCATTCCGAGTCTGACTCTGTGCGCCCCAGATCCCTGTCTGGGTCCGTCACACGCGCTCCCAGAAGCGCGGCCGGTGAGTAAAAGCGGGTCGAACGGGATTAGGTGATCACTTGGTAAGGCTTCCGGGTCTTACCCTTAGCCGAGCCAGGTGAATGCCTGCTCCCGATCCTCTTCGCGTCCCCGAAGTCAAAGGTTCTACGCCTGGTCGGTACTGAGGAGTAATTTGAGGAGAGGGGTGGAAGGGCCTTCCGGGTGATCACCCTGGACTCCCTACTCCTCCCCTTAGCCCACTCCGACGATGTCGATCTAAGCGACCGTATGAAGGCTGCGTCGCCGCGCTGCCGACGGGATCTTCGCTGCCGACGACGACAGAGCGCCGCTGCTGGTGCTGGCAGAGCGGCCACTTGTGTATATAAGGCCGGCTGCTAGCACCAGAAAGTCAGTCATACTCCAGCCTCCGAGCTGACACCACAGTAGTCAAGAGTCGGTCACCGAAGGGAACACATCACAGTGCGACGCAACGATCCCCTCGAAGGATATTAATAATAAAAAGTGCAAATCCTCCTCGAAGGATAATAATAATAAATCCAAAGATCCTCCTTGAAGGATAATAATAATTAACCAACAATCCTCCTCGAAGGATATTAATAACAAACCAACAATCCTCCTCGAAGGATATTTATAATAAAACTGCATTCCTCCTCGAAGGATATTTATAATAAACCTGCATCCTCCTCGAAGGATAACAATAATTCAACAATCCTCCTCGAAGGATAATAATAACAAATCCAAAGATCCTCCTCGAAGGATAACAATAATTCATTTCAGCCTCATAGAACCATCCACCATAAGGCAACCATGGTAGCAGTAAGCTGGATCTACTACCGCAAAAAGGACGAGCTGGTATCCCTGGCAAGCGAATTCGGGCTCGACGTAGAAGGAACCGTGACTGAGCTACGGAGCAGGGTGGCAGGCTTCATAAGCCGAAGCGAGCACCCAGAAACGCTGATAGCCCGCTTCGAAGAGTTGGCGGCCAGATACCAGGATCCGCCACCATCCGACACCAAGGCAAGGTCCCGGTCGCCAAGCCCCACTCCGCAAGAGATGAGCACCTCTCCAGCACCCAGACCGATCATCACGGTGACCAATACCGATGGAGCCGTACCTGGACTCGACCCGACCCGACTAGCCAGCAGATCCCCACCACGCCTACGCCGCCTTTCACCTCATAGGCCAACCCGACCGGAGTTTTCACACGGCATGTTGGCCGAAAAGATGCAACGCTGGGGCCTAACCTTCGATGGGACTAACGACCCACTTAGCTTCATCGAAAGGGTAGAGGAGCGAGCCGCGGTCCATCAGATCGACGCATTCAGCCTACCCCTGCTGATCTCGGAGCTTTTGACCGGAGAGGCCGAGAGCTGGTACAGAGTTAACCGGATGCACGCTGAGACCTGGACGCGGTTCCGGAAAGAA
Source organism: Scaptomyza flava (assembly GCA_030179655.1). Lineage (NCBI taxonomy): Eukaryota > Metazoa > Arthropoda > Insecta > Diptera > Drosophilidae > Scaptomyza > Scaptomyza flava. The sequence continues at coordinate 568,466 of JARNME010000511.1, read as the reverse complement.
TTCTTTGAATTCTACTTGCCCCCCAGATATTTCGAGCGGTTGGAGGACGAAATACGGAACCACCTGCAGCGTGACGGTGAACCATTTAAACGCTTCATGGTGCAACTGCGACTCATGATGCAACGGGCAGGGTATTCTGGCGAGCGAGAGCTGGACCGGCTCTACGAAAACCTACTACCAGAATACCAACTATACATCCGAAGACACGAAGTGACCTGCCTGAGCCAACTGACACAGTTGGCCACGCATTATGAAATGGTCAGGGAGAGGGAGACGCAACAGCAGAGCCGAAGGAAGCCGACGACTGGCCATCGACCCCCTGCGCCTAGCCCAGAAAAGACCCCGTCGGCTCCGAGACCGCACAACCCCTTCCGGGACGACACGCCTCGAGCGCAGGGAGCGCCTCCAGTACCGACAAACGAGACCCCGATAGACGTCAACAACGCATGCCGAAGATGCGGACAGTCGGGACACCCCGCCCGAACGTGCCGGAACCCGCAGATGATACACTGCTGGCAGTGTGGACGGCGAGGGGTTCGGACGATCGAGTGCTGCACACGGCCGACGGGAAACGAAGTGCCTCCCTCCTAGATTCCGGGCCAGGGGGAGTGGCGACCAGAGAGCAAGGGAAACCAACGGAGCCATTCGGCTCGAGAACGCAAGGATAGTAGCCAGGGTCAGCGTGGAAGGCAAACCCTTCCTGGCTACTATCGACACCGGAGCAACTCGCAGCTTTGCCAGCGAAAAGGTCGCCCAGCAGCTGTCGGCAGAGGGACTCATAGACCATGCGGTCTGTAGTTCGTTAATTAAATCGATTTTTAGCGTTGGAGCTATGTTTGACCTCAACGATAGTTGATCTGCGTCGGAAATGAAATATATCTGCAAGCATTGTGGATTTTGGCCTTGTGGTGGTAAAAGGCTACCAATAAGATGATAAACTTGTCCTTCTACTTTAAAAGTAGGCATAAAATTTCCATCTCTTATTTCTTTGGCGCCAAACGAAGTCATTTGAAAAAGGCTATTGTACTTACGGATGTTTGTTAAAAAATGTCTAGATAGCGAATGATCGTTTGGCAAAAGATTTTTCATTGCCTGTGGCGGTTCTTCAATATTGGGGAGGCTAACTTTTCCAGAAGCACAGCACATGCCATTAGCTTCATCGGCCCATTTTTTGGCAGAACACTTAGGGCAGATATTTTTCATGTCGCCGATTTGGACGGAAGACTGTTGAGCAAGATCAATCTGTGGATCGTAATTAAAAGCCGATCTATTACTTTGAGCTAAAACTTGATTGCGAGCTCTAGCTCTGTACACCTGTTGTCGCTCTCTCTGATCTTGAAGGCGTTGGGAACGCCCATTGCTTGATTCCCTATGGCGACTTTGTATATTTCTTGCATTCTGCTCTTCAAGCCGCTGAAAACGCTCAGCACGGAATGCACAACGCAACTGATCGACCTATTGAAAGATTTGTAATAGTTTATTGAACAAAATAAAGAAATTAATATCCATTTCATATGTACCTGATCCTCGTCATTAACATTGGTGTGTCGCACACGATATGCCAAATATTTATGATGCAGCTCGGCGCTCATTTCCTTAAACGGCTTGATGCGCTCAAAATGACGATTTACCTCTTCATCGATAAGCTCAACGCTGAGATCATAATGCTCCATTAACTACAAGAACTTGTTATTAATCTGAATGCTTGGCTTGGTGCGCAAAAATAGAGCTATAAGCGGAAACGGCTTGCTTCTCAAATAGCCTTCGGTTATCTCCGTATGAATCTCATATTTGCTACCCGACTCCAATGGCTTTGTCTTAAATTGGACATAATCTAGCCAAAGCGTCAAATCAGTAGGATATTTGGCCAGACAGCGCTCATGAAAGAATTTGGCCAAAGTGCATTTAATTTTCTTCGAAATGAGGAAATGTGCATTTCCTGCAGCCAAGCTGTATTCTCAACTCTACCGTCTAGCTTATTTTTAAATTCTTCAACAAGCTGCTCAATCGAATCCAACTGCTCTTTATTGCAATTCCAATTGGTACACTGGGCGCTCATAGTTTTCTCGAATAGCTCGATTTCCTCCTGATCGGTGAGAAATACGCTCTATTCCATAATCAGCCAATACCTAAGCTCACATCAAGTGCTGCTCAACCATTTGCTCTTCAATACTTTAGCCCACATCAAATGCTGCTCAACCATTTGCTCTTCAAGCAAACTTTCGAGTAAAAATTTAAATTTTAGTTCAATGTGCGAAAAACAATAAAACATTGCAAGTGCATATGGAATTACCATAGTGACTGGATAGAGCCCTGGCGCATTTCTTATTAAAGGTGGTGCGCACGGCTAGTGTTTGGGTAACAGCCTTAACGGCCTTCAGATATCGTAGCCAGATAGCCAGATAGCCAAAGCACATAAATACATATGGTCTGCGCGTGAAGCCTCTTTAGAAGGCCACGCAAGCGTGAGACCGTTGCCCTACGGGAAACGCCGCGCTTGCACTTTAGCCAAACGTATGAGTACAATCGCTCTCCCTCTCTTTGTAGCTGTTAACTGATAACAGCATAAGTTTATAAATGTTAACCATAAGCTAAGAATATATTTCAATTTCAAAAGACATTCAATTAATGACTTGAGCTGACACAGTTGTGCCAGCTACAAATGCAAATTTAAGTCTTCTAATTAATTGTGCATGCAAGAAATAAATATAATAACAATGCTATTACATGGCGACCGTGACTCGGATTGAGTCTAGCGGCAAAAACCACCCAAATCAAAAGTGAACAACAACGGCAACGGCAACAACAACAACGGCAACAACAACAACGATAACACCATCAATGACAACTAATCGCGCATTTTATCAACAACAACAGCAACCATCATCATCAGCAGCAGCAGAAGCATCAACAGCAACAGCAGCCAAATTAACCACAACAAATAGAGAAATGAGCAAATAAAAAAAAAACTGAGTGAGTAGAGTTGTTAAAGTATGGGAAAACGCGGTGGTGTAAAAAATAAAATTACAAGAGAATAGCGCATATAAAGTGGCTATTACTCTCAAGTACATCACCACCAGCGTGGGCAACAGCTCAAAAGTTGCAAACGGAACTTGACTTTCTAAAGTCATACAACAAAAGAACCGTTACCAATACTAACACTCACTCAACTCATGAAATACATAATACAAACAAAACAATAATTAAAAAATCTAAACACCCAAAGATCTCCCAAAGTTAAAGAAGAGCTGCCCAAAGGACTGCGAGGGACCCCTTGTATCTCCATTCTTTGAGTATACATGCACAGTTCCACATAAAGTGCGGAAGGCATAGGACCGCCATCTGCGCCATCGAGGGAGCATCACCTTGACGATTAGCTGATGCATAATCAGTAGCAGACAAGAGAAAGTGCGGAAGGCATAGGACCGCCATCTGCGCCATCGAGGGAGCATCACCTTGACGATTAGCTGATGCATAATCAGTAGCAGACAAGAGAAAGTGCCGAAGGCATAGGACCGCTGTCTGCGCCATCGAGGGAGCATCAGCTTGACGATTATCCATATTAGCAAAGAAACCAGAGGACATCATAAAGTTTTAAAAACTATATCTTAAGATTAAATAACATTATTAAATTAAAAAAAAAAAATTGTTAAAATCGCGCGGAACCATTTCCGCCTGATTAGCAGCATAGCCTGTAAAGCTATGCTAACAAATAGGTAGGACATTGTAAACCTAAAGGTAAGGAATTTCACGCCACCCATGAGGTGTATTAGGATCGTGCATCTTAAATGCCGATATTCATAAATTAAGTCGAAAAAAAAATTGTAATACATATATAATTTAAATCAAAAAAAAAAAAATTAATAAAAATTTTATTTAAAATACAAAAAATATATACGATCATATGTTGGAATAGAGCAGTTAAAAAAAAAATAATAATAATAGACACTTTCAAAATTAAAACAGTTACACAAGGAAACATAATGGGCATTGTAGATGTGAAATCGGTGGATTCAACCGCCAACGTTATTAATAAAGTTGACGTCAATCCACCAGATATGCAATACATGCTTATTTAAGTTGCAATAATAGCCTCGATAATGATAATAAACTCCGTAGTAAAACTTTATAATTGCACAGAAATAGCATGAAAAGAAGATGTCAAGTAGGGCCAACGACTTAGCTCAAGCATAAGTATTCAAAAAATTTATAAAATAACAACAAAATGAAGACAACAAGCTTACTAAAAGAAATAACAAAAGAGACCCATTATTTGCAAGTAGAATTCTGTTCTTGCTCTCCGAACACCCAATAAGTGTTTACGAATGGAACACTTATTCATAGCAACATACAATAGTGTATTTCATCACTAATTAATTGTACTAAAAACAAAAGCTACAAGTGCTCAGATCCCTACCAAATGTTGAAGTTACTTCTTCAATAGCATTCAACCCAATACTGGGTGAAGTAACTAACATTCTCGTATATAAAGTTTAATGAAATTCTTATATAACGAATTTAATGGACTGGGATCATATACGTAAATACGTTATAAGCCAAGAACAGAATTTGATATATCTTTCAAGTGCCTTAACAAAAGTGCACAGATTTCAAATGAAACGAAGTCAAAACATTTAGAGTTGTTGGTAAATACTTACAACAACGTTAGAAACATTATACTTACCAACGCTCACAAAGCTGATTCACTTCAAATTACGCAAGGTCAAGAAATCTTAAAACGATTAAGAGAAAACCTTGTATATATTTCGGAGAGGCATGAGCTTATCATATTTCTCCCAAATGAAGTAAATAAAATAGCCACATTTGACAAATCTCAGCTAATGGATCAAACAGAAGGCAAGGATACAGATTCAGACAAACCCATCATGGCAAAAAATTTAGTTGAATTTTTGAGGCTAGCCTCTTCTCTATTGCCAGAATTCGATGGGCAAGCTCAAAACTTAAGAAGTTTCCTTGATGCATTAGACCTAGTAGAATCATTGAAAGGCGCCCATGAAATTAATGCGGTGAGCGTAATAAAAACAAAACTGAAAGGCTATGCTAGAAACCTAATAAGTGATGAGCAAAGTATCAAAGCTATCATCTCAAAGTTGTCAACCTCAGTTAAGGGAGAATCGGTAGAAGTCATATCTGCTAAACTCCTTAACCTTCAGCAAAAGGGAAAAACAGCCGGTCAATACACCCAAGAGGTGGAAAAATTGACTAAAGCACTTGAAGGAGCTAACATTAACGACGGTTTGTCAATGGATTTAGCTAACAAATACAGCACTACACAATCTGTAAAGGCAATGACAAAGAACTGCACAATAGATAAGGTAAAACTTATCATGCAGGCAGGCACGTTCAATAATATGAACGATGCCATTTCCAAGTTTGTAAATAGTTGCACTGAGGCTACAGGACAGAACAACACTGTTCTGTACTATCAGCAACAATCAAACCCTGGTTATAATAGAGGTAACTACCGAGGAAGAGGTAATTACCATCAAAACGGTAACCGAAATTATTACAGGGGGCGAGGACAAAATATAGGAACCTCTAGAGGCCGTGACCGTGGAAACTCATATAGAGGCCACAACACAAATAATGTCAGAGTAACCCAAGAAGCCTCGTGAAACTCCCAAACTCCTTTAGATACCCAACAATAAACACCAGAGTTCACACAATAAATTTTAGTCTCAATATATTTGTTTATACTTAATAGATACAGGTGCAGACATTTCAATAATTAAAGAAACTTCTGATGTCTTTCACGACATCCAGCCCAATAATGTTATAAACATCCAAGGCATTAGTAAAGAAATTTTAAAATCCAAAGGACTAGCATCAATTGAGATACAGACAGGTAAATATATAATTCCACACAACTTTCATATAGTTGATTTAGATTTCGCTATACCATGTGATGGAATACTAGGCATTGATTTTATTAAAAAATACAATTGCCAACTTGACTTCAAACCATCAGAAGATTGGTTTATAATTAGACCCAATAATCTACAATATCCAATTCATGTTCCCATAACATATGATTCTGGTAGAAACTCAATACTTCTACTAGCAAGATCTCAAATTGTCCGAAAAATTACGCTAATTTCAAAAGAAGATAGCATATTTATTCCAAACCAGGAAATCCAGACTGGTGTATATGTTGCAAACACAATTGCAACATCCCAAAATACGTTTGTCAGTTTACTAAATACAACTAATTCAGATCAATTAATTACAATTAATAATTTGCAACACGAATCACTTTCGAACTACGATGTAGTTCAAACAAATCCCGAAAGTAGAAAAGAAAACGTCTTATCTCAGCTAGCCAAAAATTTTCCGCCTCAATTCAAACCTCAACTAAAAAAGTTATGCACCGAGTATAGTGACGTATTCGGTCTCGAAACCGAATCGATCACAACAAATAATTTCTATAAACAACAACTGAGACTAAAAGACAATGAACCAGTGTATATTAAAAACTATCGAAGCCTGCACAGCCAAACAGATGAAATCCAAAAACAAGTTGGAAAGTTGATCAACGACAAAATAGTCGAACCATCTGTGTCAGAATACAATAGCCCACTTTTATTAGTTCCAAAGAAAGCCCTTCCAGGCTCAGAAAATAAAAAATGGCGATTAGTAATTGACTATCGTCAAATAAATAAAAAATTACTGTCCGACAAATTCCCACTGCCTAGAATTGATAACATATTAGATCAACTAGGCAGAGCAAAATACTTTCATCAAATCGAACTTGAAGAAAGTTCAAGGGATATAACTTCATTTTCAACGAGTAATGGCTCATATCGCTTCACGCGATTACCATTTGGTATAAAAATAGCGCCAAATTCATTTCAGAGAATGATGACTATTGCATTCTCTGACCTTGAATCTTCCCAAGCATTCCTTTATATGGATGATTTAATAGTTATTGGTTGTTCCGAAAAACATATGCTCAAAAATTTAACAGATGTTTTTGACAAATGTAGGAAATACAACCTTAAGTTACATCCACAAAAATGCTCATTTTTTATGCATGAAGTAACCTTTCTTGGTCATAAATGCACTGATAAAGGAATCTTGCCCGACGACAAAAACTACGACGTTATTAAAAACTACCCAGTCCCACACGATACGGACAGCGCTAGACGTTTTGTTGCATTTTGCAATTATTATAGACGTTTCATAAATAACTTCGCCGACTATTCTCGGCACATAACAAGATTATGTAAAACAGATGTTCCTTTTGAATGGACAGTTGAATGCCAAATGCATTCCTATACTTAAAAGATAAGCTAATGCAGCCTACACTATTACAATACCCAGACTACAGCAAAGAATTTTGCATAATAACGGATGCAAGTAAGCATGCGTGTAGAGTAGTTTTAACTCAAAACTACAATGGACTCCAACTTCCAATTGCATACGCATCACGTTCATTTACAAAGGGTGAAAGTAATAAGAGTACAACGGAACAAGAATTAGCAGCAATTCATTGGGCTATAGTACATTTTAGGCCATATATTTATGGAAAACACTTCACAGTGAAAACTGACCACAGGCCTTTAACATATTTATTTTCTATGATCAACCCTAGTTCCAAATTAACGCGTATGCGGCTCGAATTGGAAGAATACGACTTTACAGTCGAGTATCTAAAGGGTAAAGACAATTTCGTGGCAGATGCCCTATCACGGATAACAATATCCGAATTAAAAGACATACAACAACACAAAGTCCTGAAAGTCACTACCAGGCATCAAAGTAGACAAAACAATTCCTGCGCAGGAAATAAACAAGAACTTTTGCTTAGGCAAAATCTTGAAAAAGCTTCTAAGCCCAACGTATATGAAGTCATCACAAATGACGACGTACGAAAAGTAATGGCCTTGCATATGAAAGAAAAGTTGTGTTATTTTAAACACGGAAATAAAGTCATTGCAAGAATAAACGTTAGCGATCTGTATACCAATGGAGTTATTAACTTAGGTCAGTTTTTCCAAAGGCTCGAAAAGGAAGCCGGTATGCATGATATACGCGAACTAAAAATGGCACCGCATGAAAAAATCTTTGAACAAGTTTCTATAGATAATTTCAAAAACATGGGCAATAATGAATTGAATTTATTAAGAGTAGCGCTACTCAAGCCGGTGACCATTATATCAAAAGATATAGAAAAATAAGCAATATTGTCTACATTTCATGATAGTCCCACACAAGGAGGACATACTGGTATAACAAAAACTTTGGCCAAAGTAAAAAGACACTACTATTGGAAAAACACGACTCGTCAGATAAAAGAGTACATACGTAGATGTCCCAAATGCCAGATGTCAAAAACATTAGTTCATACTAAAACTCCTTTGACAATAACAGACACACCACTGAGTGCCTTTGATAGAGTAATTGTTGACACTATAGGTCCATTACCCAGATCCGAGAATGGTAACGAATATGCAGTTACACTTATTTGTGATTTAACTAAATATCTCGTTGCCATTCCAATACCAAACCAGGATGCCAACACTGTTGCAAAAGCAATATTTGAGCAATTCATTTTAAAATTTTGCCCCATGAAAACGTTTATTACGGACATGGGCACCGAATATAAAAATACCATTATAAATGACATGTGCAAATATTTAAAAATAGACAACATAACGTCTACAGCACACCACCACCAGACAGTTGGAACAGTAGAAAGAAGTCATAGAACTTTTAATGAATATATTCGTTCATACATATCAGTCGATAAAAACGATTGGGATGTATGGCTTCAATATTTCGTATACTGTTTCAACACGACCCCTTCTATGGCACATAACTATTGTCCATATGAATTAGTTTTTGGTAAGCAAAGTAACTTGCCACAATATTTTAATACAATAGATAATATTAATCCACTGTACAATATAGAAGATTATGCTAGAGAAAGTAAATTTAGACTAGAACAAGCTGATAAAAGAGCTAGAATTATGTTAGAAAAACATAAAATTAGAAATAAAGAATACTACGATAAAAATATAATTAATTTTGAATTAAAAGTAGGAGATATGGTTTATTAAGAAATGAAACTGGCCATAAGCTAGAATCAGCATATTTAGGCCCTTACACAGTAGAACAAATAGATGATAGGGAAAATATTTTCATAAAGGATAAAAAGGGTTAGGTACAAAAAGTACATAAAGATAGGCTAAAACTTTTTATAAATTAATCATTCTCATCCAAAATATATATATACTAGCTGACCCTGCGAACTTCATACCGCCTAACAGTCAAAGAATGTCGTGTTACCTTTTAGCTGAACTAATTTAGGCTTTGATAATACAAAATAATATTAATTTAGATTTAGATAGAAATATAAAAGTATTTTATTATGATGAATGATGATGAAAACATACAGAATGAGAATAAAAATTAAAAAAAAAAAAAAATTAAGTTTTCCAAACACATGTCAGGAAAAATCATTGAAAACTATGTTGTTCATGTTGGGATACACTCTGATTAATTTATTAATCGGATTTTCATTCAAGCACCTTGTGGTAAACGACATTCTTTGTTTTTTGGTCAGGTGCAAGAACAAATAATGCGGATGGTTTGCCGACACGTGAGCATGCCACGTACAATGGACCATGAGAAAAACACTCATTTTTTAGATTAAGGCCACAAATAGTCAAGGATTGGCCCTGTGATTTGTTGATCGTCATGGCGAAGGCAAGACGAATCGGGAATTGAATTCGTTTAAACTCAAAGGGCATATCTGTTGGGATCATCGGAATCCTTGGAATAAGAACTTCCTCATCTTTAAATTTTCCTTTGAGTATTGACGCGTGAATCACATTGTTCATCAGTTTTCTTATCACCAAACGCGTTCCATTGCACAGTTTTGGTTGGTTTAAATTTCTAAGCATGATAACTACCGAGCCAACCTTCAGTTGTAAATTGTGCAGTGGTAAACCAGGCACATCCAAGGAGTTCAAAAATTCAGTTGGATAATTAGTGGCTTCTTCTTCGTTTGTTACACAGTCGATAGATTTGAATGAATACAGAGTACCTACGGTTTGATTTTGAATTATAAAATTGAGGTCATCTACATCTTTATTTTAGCCGCCAAAATTGCTCGCTCACTTAACCATTTAGTATTTTTGTGGTTAGCAATGATATCCGGAAATACTTTGTTGATAAGCTCGTCTTTTGATAAGACGAAATTGCAAAAATTTGGAGGAAATGAAATCAAACCACTCGATTCGTCAACAGGAACACGGCCATTACCGATATTCAGCAATTGCTTCGAGATATCATCAGCAGATAGATCGTTCAACAATGCAACTCTCATATTTACAGACAGTTGCAGTTTGTTTACATATCGCCACAGATTTGATGCTTTGAGGCAAGCGTTTATTTCGTCGGCAGCAGTAGATCTTGGAATTACTGGTAGTGTTTGTCGGAAATCGCCGGATAATAAAATCATTGAACCACCAAAAGATCTCGAGTCATTGCGCAGATCTTTTAATGTTCAGTCTAGTGCTTCCAATGCGCGTTTGTGCGCCATTGTGCATTCGTCCCATATAATAATTTTTGATGCTACTAAAACTTTGGTCATTGCGGAGTGTTTCGAAATGTTACATGTCGGTTGTTCATTAGTTTGAAGATTTAATGGCAATTTTAACGATGAGTGAGCCGTACGGCATCCGTCTAACAATGTGGCCGCTATTCCAGAAGAAGCAATTGCTACCGCAATTTCTGATCTCGCACGTACAGTGGCCAAAATCAATGACATGAGGAATGTCTTCCTAGTTCCACCGGGGGCATTAATCAGTGTATCATAGACTTCCCTCTGCTTAGGATTCAACAGTGGTACATTCGTTTGAACTAATTGGATTAGTTCATGTGGATCATATTCACGTTCACGTTCCAATTCTCTATTAAATGCGTCATTCATTCCGCGATCCGGCACTGGCATTCCTAACCTAACTAACAAACTGCCGCATATGAGGTAACACATATCTTCGATCATATGTTTATGCATCTCCTCATTCGCCTCAAGATCGGGATTTCTTGAGCTGACACGAATTCGATATAAAATGTCTTCTGACATGTTATCTTTGTATTTGTTCCACAGGTCACGTGGGTTCGATGGGAAGCATGTCGAAATTATGATTGCAAATAATGTGCGTATCTGACTTGGAGATGCAGAAATAATTGCTTCAGCGACTGTCTTGTCCCAATGAGTATCGTTTTCAAGCAAATTCAGCTCTTGACGTGCTGCTCGAAATGTGGGGCACACTATACCATTAACAGTTCGTAGTGATTCAAATGATTTTGGCCATCGAACATGTACCAGCAACAAACGCAAATAGAAACATTCATCATTCTTCGGATGAACTGTGTAAATACAACCAAGAGCATCAGCAGAACGCATATCTGGATGACCAGGAACTGCATCGCCTTGCTTCCGACGTTGAAATTTCTTCGGTGTAGCGTTCCAAGTGTAATAACGTGGCATTTCCGAGTAAGGCAACGTTCGTGCGAACGGATCGTTTTGACAAATCGCAAAGAAACTGGTCAGTGTTGTCGCTCGAGGTGCTTGGGCACGTTGAGCAGCATTCGACGTTGTGAAATATACTCTCTGAGCGTTCTCTAGATGCACCCCCAAATGTACAACAGTGGCATAACGTTCGTGAATAGGGAATGAGAATATACGCCAAATTGCTTCATTGCAGTTCACATATCTACCAACTTGATAGCGCGTGATTTCATCGTTGATATTGGATGTTTGGATTCCAAAAACCGCCATGTCACTCCCTTTCGTGACATATTTGCAAATGTATTTAATAGATTTGACCGAATTGCAATACTCTAAATTACAATGTGCCTTGAATGTTTTGGATAAAAGTGGCGAATATGGAACAATCCAACTGCTGTCAACTATGAAATCGTTTCCTTTCACTTTAGTTGTGATAGTTCAACCATTATCATCGGGCGATCTACGCCGATACAATGGATAACCATCGTTGCCTGTAATGGTCTCTGCCGTGAATTTTCGCGGATACCGTTTGGAACACTTGCCGTCGACCATGCACGGTGATTGGCGGTTGATAGTGCCACATGGTCCATGAATCATATTCGTGATTACAACATCATGTAGGTCTGGATCGGTTTCAGGAGCAGGAATCTCCGCACATATGATGGCATCTATTTGATCTGTCCGAATTCTGTCTACTAACCAAATAAGAATGTGAGCATGCGGTAGGCCTCGTTTTTGCCATTCGACTGAATACATCCAGCATCGAGTAATCCCAAAGACGTGTTGCTTAACAATGTAATTTATTAGTGACCGAATTTTTTGCTTGAAAACCCGTGCGGTGATGTCGTGTCGATCACTTGATGTTTGTCCGGGAAGCAGCAATTGAATAATTTCCATCCATTTCGGATTACATGTAAATGTAATGAATAGATCTGGCCGACCATAATGACGAACATATGTCATTGCATCTTGCGCATATTCATGCATATGATGCGGGCTACCTGTGTATGTCGCTGGTAAAATAGTCAATCGACCAACATTTTCTGAATCTCCTTCTGTGCTTATGCATCGCTTAAATGAATATACTCTTCCGAACGCAATTTAGCTTGATTCAAACGGATGAAAGTCAGGCGCTCCGTTTCGATTTTAACGTACATGTCAACGCAGTATGTTGAAGCAGTCGACGAAATCGAAACAAATAATTGTCAGAATTTTCACGAATCATCAATCGATATGCGTAATAATTCATGGAACTAACCTTCTTGGTAGTTTCCACACCTGAAAAAATGCAGTAAAAATTGTATTTTAGAACTCCTAATAGGTTTACGACTCTTACAGCTATTCTCTACTAAATTAAGAGTGACAACTTTTTTTGTATACCAAAAGCAAACAGAATAAAATGTATGTGGGATTTGGGTTATTATTATAAGCAAGTCCACTGTGTTTAGTTATATATTTAGATTTATTAATAGTTTTATGAGAAATAGTTTAAAGTAGTTGTTTTATCAAAATTCGTTGATTTATGTGTTCGTCGTTTGTGCGAGCGTCGTTTCGCAACTTCTTTTTTGAGTTTTTCAGCAAGCAGCCCTTTCACCGCGGACTCTCGATCAGAACTGTCGAGCGTTGCCACAATGCTCGATAGTTATCGTCTTCTTGATTGTAGTGATGGGAGGGCTGAGCGGCGTTGCCAGACCCATTCCCACAACTCGGCCATCCTTCTATGCATTCGTCTCGAATGCTTCGTCGCCGTCGTCATCGTCGTGAGGAATCCATGGCTTCATATATTCCGCACAGGTGGATGTGTGTCTGGGACCGTCGTTGAAATAAGCATCTTTCGTTACTTCGTAGGTGTTTTGCGCCTTGGCTTTGGCAACACGATATGGGCCTAAATATTTGGGCTTCAGCTTAAGACCACCACCCATCTGTGTACGCTTGATTGCGACAAGATCACCGACTTTGTACGCTATTGCTGGTCTACGTCGTAAGTTATAGGACTTTCTGTTTTCTTCTTGTAACTTAAGGATCTGCTGCTTAGCGTTTTTACGTAGTTCGTCCCTATTGTTATTGAAATTTTGGATCATTTCTTCTTGAATGAGTTGTTTTATTTGGATATCGTCTTTAGTTCGCATTTTTATGCCAACAAGTAGCTCAAAGGGTGTCATGTGAGTGCTTCTGCAGAACGTTGAGTTAATGGTTTGTTGTACTTTTCAACAAACTTGTACCATTTACTTGGGTCATCGATAGATAGTTTGGACAACACCGAAATTATGATTGCGTTGAGTCGTTCGACTTGACCATTCGCACGTGGTAAGCCCGTTGTTACAGCATGGTGTCTTATGTTTTCTTTGTTGCAGTAGTGTTGAAACTCTTCACTTGTAAAAGCGGATCCCTTGTCGGAGCATATTTGAACTGGATTCCCGAACGTTATGCTTTGGGTTTGCAGTCTCGAAACTACCTCTTTAGCTGATGTCGTCTTCGTTGGGTACAGCCAGCAGAACTTGGTGAAACCGTCGATTACTGCCAGGATGTGCTTATATTGTTTATGTGTTGACTCAAGAGGGCCTAAGAAATCAATATGCAACGTTTGCAATGGCGCCTCTTCTTTTGGCAACGGGTGCAAGTTTCCTTCCTTCTTTCCCAGCTTGCGGTTTGAAACTATGCATGGAATGCAGCATCGTATTTGTCGTTGAATCTTGTCTTCGAGTTTTGGGATATAATAATCCTTAATTATTATTTCCTTGGTTTTTTTGACTGAAAAGTGTCCTTTTTCGTGGGCCTGCTTTATAATTTCGCGTTGTAAAGCTAATGGGACTACTATAAGTTCGTCGTCATCAATCAGTTTGTGTAGTACATCAGATTTCATAAAGTAATTGTTGTGCGTGTCTTTTTCAGCTAGGATATCTATGATTGCTTTTAATTCATCGTCTTGAACTTGGAGATACTTGATTTTGCTGTGTATGCTATCATTAGCGATCATCATGACTGGATACCTGCTCAAAGCATCAGCGTGGCGTATGCGTGTGCCTGCTCTATGTTCAACGTCGAAATCATATTCTTGGAGGAGGAGAATCCATCGAGCAACTCTAGCGCAGACGTCTTTTTGTCGACTGTTTTGGTAAAAGCATTGCAATCACTTACGAGTTTAAAATGTAATCCCAGCAGATAAACTCGGAACTTGTGTAGTGCCTCCACTACGGCAAGAATTTCCAATTCATAGCTGGTAAACTTCCTCTCTGTATTCGTCGTCTTCTTACTCATGTAGTACACAGGGTGTATTAATCCATCATCCGGAGATTTCTGGAGTAAAACTGCGCCGAAACCATCAATAGAAGCGTCCGTGTGCAGTTCTGTCTCGTGCTGAGGATTAAAGATTTTCAATATCGGCTTCTCGGTTATAAGTTTCTTCAGCGTTTCAAAAGAAATAATCTCTTTTTCGTTCAGTATAAACTTGGCATCTTGTTTCATTAAATCGGTTAAGGGCTTAGCTATAGTTGCAAAGTTTAAAATGAATTTACGAAAATAGCTAACAAGACCTAGAAAACTTTGCAGTTGTTTCTGGTTTTTTGGTACTGGAAAATTTGTGCCCGCTTTAGTTTTCGCCTCTGAAATACTTATTGTTTGATTTTCGACAACATGTCCCAGAAACTCAATCTTCGACATCAAAAAACGGCATTTTTTCAGATTAAGTACAAGACCATAGTCTTCACATTGCTTCAAGACTTCTTTAAGATTAGATACGGCTTCATCTTCGGATCTGGCAGGTATAATGATGTCGTCGACGTATGGCATGGCAATGCCTCTGCGTGTCAGATCCCTAAATATGGCATTCACGTGTCTTTGAAATACTCCAGGTGAGTTGGATAAACCAAATGGAACTTTGCAGAACTCATACTGACCGTTGTGCGTAACAAATGATGTAAATTTTCGACTTTCTTTTTCGACTTCGACGTGGAAAAATCCGTTCTTTAAATCGATCGTGCTATATATTTTCGCATTTACTAGTCGATCTAGTTGGTCTTCAATCAGCGGCAGTGGGAAATGATCTTTCAATATTACTTGTTTATTCTTCTATAATCGACGCAAAGTCGTGGTGTACCATCTCGTTTCTTCACCAGTATCACAGGGCTAGTGAACTCTGACTCAGATTGTTGAACTATACCTTCTTTCAGCCATTGGTCGACTTGATCGTCAATTATGCATCGTTCGGAATAAGCGAGCCTGCGTGGACGCGAATATATTGGAGCTTCATCTTTAATAACGATATTCATTTTTAAGTTTGTTGATTTTTCATTTCCCGGCTTATAGTTTTTCACGAGCTCATAAACTTGATTTTTGGCACTGTTGCTTGCATCTTGATTGATTTCAAATTGTTCATCATTATTAGACACGTTTATTTTCATAACAGAGTTTATTGTCATTTCATCATTGTTATTTGGTTTTTTAATTGTTATGCCGTCGCGATTTATTTTTACTTCAGCGTTTTTACAAAAATCTTCGCCTAAGACTGTTTCAACATCAAGGAACTTATCGGCAACAACTAAAAAATCCACTTCAAACTGTTGATTGTCCACATTCACAGCTTCAATAAAGGATCCGAATGGAACAACTTAGTACTGTGAACCAAAACCGACGAGCGAAAGGTTAACTGGGCATAAATTTACATTTTTAATTTTTTGTATGATCTCTCACTCATAATGTTGTACGCGAATGGTTTTGCACATCGATGCATGATCAGCTGTTACGTTACGCGTGTTACTTTGTGTTAAATCATTGTCGTGTTTTATTTTGGAACACTCTCTCGATATGTAGCCAAATTCATTACAATTAAAACACTATTTTCCTTTACTTTTATTTTCTCACTTATCTGATGTATGACCTTTCATACCATAATTATAGCATTTTATCTCTTTATTTTGTTTATGTACATCATATCTTTTTTGTTATGTCCACCTTTGTATTTATCGTCATTGCTTTTTACATTTTCTGATTTTCCGCGCATTGTTTCATAACTTTTTAATTTTCTTTAAATTCTTTTAGGTCTATTGCGTTGTATAAAATAGCTTTGTTTACACTCAAATCATTTATTCCGTTTATAACGTATTGCATAAGAGCACTGTTTTCTATGCGACCGCGTGACGACAACTCTTTCATTTTAAAAAGATATTCTTGTACACTCTCACCTTTTTTAATATTTCTGTCGAACATCAGTTTATGTAATTGTGCACTATTAATCTGCGTTTCAAATTCTCTGATTAATGATTCTTTTAACATTTGCCAGTTATTAATTCCTCGTTCACTCATTACAAACATTTCTGCAATTCCTTTCAAAGATCTCTTAGCAAAGATAAATTTTTGCAAATCTTCCCAGTTCATTGCAGCAGCTAAGTCTTCAAAATCGTTCACCCAAATTTCAACTGCTAACGAATCATCACCGCTAAAAGGTCGAATCGAGTCTTCAATGTCACGGAAGTTTAGAGAAAATCTCGTTGTTGGCATGTTTTCATTTTGCACTAAAGTTGTACCAATGTTTTGTTCATTGGGTTTAGCGCGTAGTTGCTTCTTTCCGTTGTTTGTAAATTCGTCTGTTCCTGCTGTTCTGAATGTGCTTCTGCTTGCCGCACTGTTGTCGTCTCTGTCTAACTCATTTGCGTTGATATTTTCGTCGTCTTCTTCGTTTTCATCGTTTTCTTCATCTTCTTCGTCGTCTTCGTTGTCTTCATTGTCATCTTCTTCGTAAGCGTCAGTTAGTAGATTTGATTTCATCAGATTTTTAACTATATGTGTAGTCAAATCGACTTTGTCATGTTGAAGCCCTAATACATTACAAATTATAACAGGTCATTGTTCGTTAAATTTTTAGCAACATATTCAATTTTGGTGTTGTATACACTCTCGTTGTCTTCAAATCCCTCGAAGCTGCGTAACCGTTTGCGATTATTCCTATCACCTGCTGAGCCGAACACAAATTTGTGTAAAAGAACAATGTTATTTTTCTTTTCGTTTCTAAGCGCATGGCGCATTTTATCGAAATCGGCGAGCTGCGGCATGTTAGTGCTGTCTCTCTATTCTTCAGTTCTTCGTAGTTCTTGCGTGTGCCCGCACTAATACACACTCACTTTACGTCGTTTTTTTTTTTTAGGTTTCTGTATGTACCATACAATTTGCTGCGTCGTTTATGCAAATGTACATAGATTTTACTTTCAATGTTTTAGTTTTAAGTTTTCACTTGTTTAAAACAATTCGTCGATCAGTTAATTTTCGTAGATTAAACCCTCATGTTTGTTTTATTTTCGTAGGTTGAGCCCCCATATTTGTGGGATTTGGGTTATTATTATAAGCAAATCCACTGTGTTTAGTTATATATTTAGATTTATTAATAGTTTTATGAGAAATAGTTTAAAGTAGTTGTTTTATCAAAATTCGTTGATTTATGTGTTCGTCGTTTGTGCGAGCGTCGTTTCGCAACTTCTTTTTTGAGTTTTTCAGCAAGCAGCCCTTTCACCGCGGACTCTCGATCAGAACTGTCGAGCGTTGCCACAATGCTCGATAGTTATTGTCTTCTTGATTGTAGTGATGGGAGGGCTGAGCGGCGTTGCCAGACCCATTCCCACATGTATATCAAGTTAAAATGAAAACAATGATATGATCTTACCATTCAATGGATTAATCATTTTGATATTAAAGTGATATCCATCGTCTCCTTGCCAAAACATCAGCGGGTATTCTAACGCGTCATATGAACGGTGCGTTTCATATATTCTTTGTAGTTGCCCAGTATTGCGTCGTGTAAGCACAAAATCACGTGTTTCCGAGTTTTCACCAACAATCAGGATTGCCACTTCATCGATTGTTGGAGCATTAAATGTGCTTTCTTGTGTTCCCGCTGGTCTTTTATCTGCTCTGATTACAACTTTATAGTCATCACTTGAATCTGTAAATTCAAAGCCATTCAAGCCATTCATAGCCATTTACAAACACTTTTTACAGAAATCTTACAAACTACATTCCATTTTTTTTACAATCATAGAAAATAAAGTTTTTAACGTAAATTACCTTAAATGTCGGATTATATCCGTGTTCTTCAATAATTTCCGCCCAAAATGAAGTCATTTGGAAACAGGCATTGTATTTTTGAGTGTTTGCTAGAGAATGTCGTGATTCTAGTGTTTCGCAATAAAGCAGGGAACGCAATGGCTCTGGTGGCTGGGCCACTAATGGCAATGTCACTTTACCACTAAGGCAGCACAAACCGGCGTTTCACCAGCAAACTTCAATGCACCACAATGCTGGCAAACAACGTCCATTGGACCAATGCAAACTAAACGATGCAAGCTGTAGTCGATGGTGCAATCATATCGAAACGCTGCTCGATTCAAATCAATACTTGAACCATTTCTTCTTGCACTTCGAAGATTATTCCTCTGTTCCTCTGTACGATAAGCTCGACGATTTCTCGTTTCTAATCTAGCCGTTTCACGGGCTGCCTCTCTTTGCTCTTGTGTTTGAGAAGCACGAATAAAGGCCCTTCTTTGCTCCATACTAACGCGGCGCTCTTCTCGGGCGATTTCTCGTTCTTCGTCAGATAATTGACTCGCGATATTCCGTTGCCTAATTGCATTACGGCTTCGCTGGGAAAGATTAGATCTTCTAGTACGCGGCATTTTTATTAATAGTAATACTGAATATGCACTAAATCTTTAATTTACACAAATTAATGTCTTAAACAAACAAATATAACAGTACCTACCTGAACTCTCGAGATATTTTGCACAAAATAAATTTCTGAACGCACACATAAATAGTTGTTACAGTATTTGACAGGAGAACGCATGTATATATGTCAATCATTACTAACAGATTTTTACAAAAAAATTTGACAGCTCCGAAACTAAAGAACGCATAAAAATGCATTTTCGAGTATTCGTCAATTTTTCAGTATTTTTAAGATGTATTCTGCTATTCGGGGCGGAGACAAATCCAACAAATCAAAAACCATGAAAATTGGTCCAGCAGATCTCTAGTTATAAGTGTTGTAACAAACCCGGCTTTCTTTTATATATATAGAAGATATAAATAAAATAAAAAATAAATAAAAAAATAAATAAAACAATAAAAAAAATTTTTTTTTACTTACACAAAAATAAATAAAATAAATCAAATTATAAAAAATTAATAATAAAAAATAAGAAAAAAATATATATAGCTACATAGAAACTAAAATAACTACACTAAGTTACGTTGTTTTTCAAAAGGAGGGAGATGTAGTATGCATGACAATCTCTCATAAGCCCACTATATTGCAGGGTATGTAACCTTCAGACATAGCAACACTTTGTTGCTACGTATATACAAATGTAACGCAATTACACAAACGGTCAGCGCACTTGAAATCTGATCAACCACCACGAAGTGTGGGATCCGCAACGTAAGCACTTTAGCCCTTACCAGCTAAGCCAGCGCTTGTCTTATATATGTATATTTAATGTATATGCATTCTTTGCCTTCTACATATACATTCATTAATATACTACAACTCTCTCTCTCTCTTGACCGCTGCAACGGCAGCGACCGCTCTGCTGCGACAGAGCTTTCTACATAAGCAAACCAATTATGTATTTAGGCTAAGAATTCTTTTGATCAAAAATAAAGAGACATTCATAAAACCTTAACCGAATATCACAGACGTGCCAGCGTATAATTATTTAATTGACACCACAAAAAGTGTCCGACATGGCGATCGTGACAGGACGTCCAAAGGACCTAGGATATTGAAATACTCCAACAGCAACAACAAGGATTAATTACACCAGCCTCAACTGTAACAGCAGCATAATCACGTCAACCTTGCTGGAACTGGACATGGATCGATTGAATAGTTCTGAGTGAGTAAGGTGTTTTATTGGTATTGTGTGTCGCAAATGTCTTTACGCATCACTCTCGACGAGTACAGGGCGAGAAAACGTACGGTTAATGCACAGACTACTAGTACGCCCGAATCAAGGAAAACAAGAAATCGTGGAGGCATACAGCTGCGTATAAAGAAACGCAAAGCTGAAGTTTGTAAGCAGCTATATAATAGCAATAAGCCCCTGACTGGGGAAAATGCCAAGAAGCTAACAGATTAGCTAGTCTTTCTTGATGAAGAATCAAAGCGACTTAAAATACAATCCAAAGCACCTTATCCTCAATATATAAAGAACTTAGCTAATATATCAAAAACTCAACCAACAGAAAGGAAGCAGCTGCCGAAACCACTAAGAGTGCCCTGGAGACTGCAAATGACCATTATATTCCCCAGCCTGTGCGATGATCTGCACCGACAACGCTGACCGCACGAAGGCAGCCAAATAAGACGTGAAGAAGCAGTACATCGGGACATCAGCGGTTATATTAAGTAAAACAAAAATAGTATAGAATTTGTAATAACTCGCACTGTGTTGTGCGAGTTAAGGAGAGTATGGCATAAAAAACCATACAAAAAAATAGACAGGCGATCACTGTTATGATCAAAATATGGATACAAATAGGAAAATTAAAAAAATATATATATTAAAAATATCAAATGTAAATTACAAATAATTTA
Source organism: Scaptomyza flava (assembly GCA_030179655.1). Taxonomy (NCBI): domain Eukaryota; kingdom Metazoa; phylum Arthropoda; class Insecta; order Diptera; family Drosophilidae; genus Scaptomyza; species Scaptomyza flava. Next base: position 547,341 of record JARNME010000511.1, on the reverse strand, counting down.
AAAATTGGAAATCTAAATAATAATAATATCTAAAACGGAAAACGTTTATTACACAGAATTGGCCAAAATGGGTCTCATAGACACAAAAACGGTGGATTCCACCGCTAATGTTATAAATAATGTAGAATCAAGTAGTGTAGATTTAGGAATAACAATACTTTGTTAATAATTATTGTCGTTATTCTAAGCGCAAATATGTTCTTTAAATATGCAAGCTTCACAATAAGTGCCTCAGGAAAAAATACAAAAGCATGGCTAACAATCTAGATAAAATCTAGAATCGAAGGAATAAAAAAAAGAAAAAAAAAACGATACATACTAATAAAAATGTTGACTAAATTAAATTTATACATATATATATATATATATGATTGTATGATGGATATACCTCAAGTATCAGAATAAAAACTCTGTTACAACGTATGCTTAACAAAGACCCAGATTTCCCCTTCATCACTAAATCAATTTCACGAATAAATATCGATATCTGATTTTGATAGAATTACTAGTCCACTATAAAGGTATAGTGCTATCCATTTTGCCATATGTGATGGTAAAAGAACTAACAGAAGATAACGTCTTCTTGGGTCCAGTTACTAAACTAATAGTGCGACTGCATCGATAAATATTAGTAACTCATGGAATGGATAGAATTCAGAAAGCTTATAATACAAAAACGCGTTGAGTTCATTAAATCGTATAAGTGCTTAAATAAGAAAGTTCCCATACGAATTGAAACTATAATCAAGCATACCCAAATACTAGTACAAACGTACAACGAATGTCGGGAACTTATACATTTCAATTATGACACCTTAAATAGTCTACACAAATTACAAGCAAGGGAAATTATCGACAAATGAAGATCAGCGTTAATGACCTTGGACACAAAACACGACCTACATCTATTTCTTCCTTCGCTACTAAGTGTACCGGTAACATTCGATCCATCCGTATTAGACGATCGAATGCCAGACAAGAAACTGACATTGATTTTGATTCTGATTCTGAAGAAAAATAAAAATGACCCAAGCAGTGGTAGATTTTCTGAAAACAGCCTCGTCTCTTCTATTTGAGTACGATGGCAAAGCAGAAAATCTACAAAGCCTCAAATTATTGCAAAACTATCAAGCACAGTAAAAGGCGAGTCAGTAGAAGTATTGTCAGCCAAATTACTCAACTTGCAACAACGAAGCAAAACTGCCAACCAGTATACACAAGAGGTTGAGCAGTTAACAAGAGCTTTGGGAGGCGCATATATAAACGATGGTTTAACGCCGGAACTGGCCAATAAATACAGTACAGCCGAAGCAGTTAAGGCAATGACCAAAAACTGTACTAACTATAAGGTAAAACTTATCATGCAGGCTGGCACATTCAATAACATGAATGATGCGATATCCAAATTTGTCAACAGTTGCACAGAGGCAACTGGACAATTCAACACTGTATTGTTCTACCAAAATTACTCTCAACGTGGTGGAAACCGCGGAAGAGGTAATTATAGAGGCCGACCTTACAACAGAGGCGGTCAAGGACAATACTACAATAATAACAGAAGCAACACTCGAGGCCAAAACTCTAGAGGCCATGGAAAGTCAAACAGAGGTCATAACAGAGTAACCCAAGATGTTTCGGGAAACTCCGAGCAACCTTTAGATACCCAGCAATAGAAAACACTAAAGTTCATACAATAAATTTTAGTCTCAATATATTTGTTTCATTTGACCACGTGTCAACAGGTAAAAACTTACCTTTTTAATAGATACAGGTGCAGACATCTCAATACTTAAAGAAACTTCTGATGTCTGTCATGACATCCAGCCTAATAATGTAATAAACATTCAAGGCTTAAGTAAAGAGATTTTAAAATCCAAAGGTCTAGCATCAATAGAGATTCAGACAGGAAAATATATAATTCCACACAATTTTCACATAGTTGATTAGATTGCGCTACACCATGTGATGGAATAATAGGCATTGATTTAATAAAAAAATTCAATTGTCAACTAGATTTCAAACCATCGAAAGATTGGTTATAATTAGACCCAATAATCTAAAATATCCGATCCATGTTCCAATAACATATGACTCTGGTAAAAACTCAATACTTCTGCCAGCAAGATCTCAAGTTGTCCGCAAAATCACGCTAACTTCAAAAGAAGATGGTGTATTTATTCCAAATCAGGAAATTCAACCTGGTGTGTATGTTGCAAACACAATTGCAACATCTCAAAGTACGTTTGTTTGTTTACTACATACAACTAGTACTGACCAATTAGTTACAATAAATAATTTAAAACATGAATCACTTTCGAGCTACGATGTAGTTCACACAAATCAAGAACATAGAGAAAAAACTGTCATATCTCAGCTAGCAAAAAATTTCCCCCACAATTCGAGTCGGAAATAACCAATTTATGCACTAAATATAGTGACATATTCGGTCTTGAAACCGAATCAATCACAACAAATAACTTCTATAAACAACAACTGAGACTAAAAGATAATGAACCAGTGTACATTAAGAACTATCGAAGCCCGCATAGCCAGCCAGAAGAAATACAAAAACAAGTTGAAAAATTAATCAGCGACAACATTGTCGAACCGTCTGTGTCAGAATACAACAGCCCACTCTTACTTGTCCCAAAGAAAGCCCTTCCAGGCTCAGAAAATAAAAAATGGCGATTAGTAATTGACTATCGTCAAATTAATAAAAACTACTGTCCGATAAATTTCCACTGCCTAGAATTGATGATATATTAGATCAACTAGGTAGAGCAAAATATTTCTCATGCCTCGACTTAATGTCAGGCTTTCATCAAATTGAACTCGAAGAATGTTCAAGGGATATAACTTCATTTTCAACGAGCAATGGCTCATATCGCTTCACGCGATTACCATTCGGTTTAAAAATAGCGCCAAATTCAATTCAGAGAATGATGACTATTGCGTTCTCTGGCCTTGATTCTTCGCAAGCTTTCCTTTATATGGATGATTTAATAGTTATTGGTTGTTCCGAAAAACATATGTTTAAAAACTTAACTGATGTTTTTGATAAATGTAGGAAATACAACCTTAAATAACATCCGCAAAAATGTTCATTTTTCATGCATGAAGTAACCTTCCGCGGTCACAAATGCACGGATAAAGGAATCTTGCCAGACGACAAAAAGTACGACGTCATTAAAAACTATCCAGTCCCACATGATGCGGACAGCGCGAGACGATTCGTTGCATTCTGCAACTATTATAGACGATTTATAAACAATTTTGCCGAATATTCACGGCACATAACAAGATTATGTAAAAATAATGTTCCTTTTGAATGGACAGTTTAATGCCAAACTGCATTCCAATACCTCAAAGACAAGCTAATTCAACCAACATTACTACAATACCCAGACTTCAGCAAAGAATTTTGCATAATAACGGATGCTAGTAAGCAAGCGTGTGCAGCAGTTTTAACTCAAAACTATAATGGACTCCAACTTCCAGTTGCATACGCATCTCGTTCATTTACAAAGGGTAAATGTAATAAAAGCACAACAGAACAAAAATTAGCAGCAATCCACTGGGCAATAGTACATTTTCGTCCATATATTATGGAAAACCCTCTAAAGTGAAAACTGACCGCAGACCATTAACTTATTTATTTTCTATGGTCAATCCAAGTTCTAAACTTACACGCATGCGGCTGAAATTAGAAGAATACGACTTTACAGTCGAGTATCTAAAGGGTAAAGACAATTTCGTGGCAGATGCCCTATCACGGATAACAATATCCGAATTAAAAGACATACAAAATAAAGTCCTGAAAGGCACTACCAGGCATCAAAGTAGACAAAACAATTCCTGCGCAGGAAATGAACAAGAATCTTTGCTTAGGCAAAATCTTGAAAAAGCTTCTAAGCCCAACGTATATGAAGTCATCACAAATGACGATGTACGAAAAGTAGTGGCCTTGCATATGAAAGGAAAGCTGTGTTATTTCAAACAGGGAAATAAAATCGTTGCAGGAATAAATGTTAGCGATCTGTAAACTAATGGAGTTATCGACTTAGGTCAATTTTTCTAAAGGCTCGAAAAGGAAGCCGGTATGCATGATATAAGCCAACTAAAAGTGGCAGCGCATGAAATCATCTTTGAACAAGTTTCAATAGATAACTTCATAAATATGGGCAATAATACTTTAAGATTATTAAGAGAAGCGCTACTCAAGCCGGTGACCATTGTATCAAGCGATACAGAAAAAGAAGCAATTTTGTTTACATTTCATGATAAACGCATACAAGGAGGACACACGGGCATAACAAAAACTTTGGCCAAAGTAAAAAGACACTACTATTGGAAAAATATGACTCGTCATATAAAAGAGTACGTACGTAGATGTCCCAAATGCCAGATGTCAAAAACAACAACACATCCTAAAACTCCTTTAACAATTACTGACGCACCAATAAGTGCTTTCGGGTAATAGTTTACACAGTAGGTCCATTACCAAGATCTGAATATGGTAACGAATATGCAGTTACACTTATATGTGATTTAACTAAATATCTCGTTGCCATTCCAATACCAAACAAGAATGCCAACACTGTTGCAAAAGCAATATTTGAGCAATTCATTTTAAAATTTTGCCCCATGAAAACGTTTATTACGGACATGGGCACCGAATATAAAAATACCATTATAAATGACATGTGCAAATATTTAAAAATAGACAACATAACGTCTACAGCACACCACCACCAGACAGTTGGAACAGTAGAAAGAAGTCATAGAACTTTTAATGAATATATTCGTTCATACATATCAGTCGATAAAAACGATTGGGATGTATGGCTTCAATATTTCGTATACTGTTTCAACACGACCCCTTCTATGGCACATAATTATTGTCCATACGAATTAGTTTTTGGCAAGCAAAGCAATTTGCCCCAACATTTTAATAAAATAGATAACATTAACCCTTATATAATGTAGACGATTACGCTAAAGAAAGTAAGTTTAGGTTAGAACAGGCTTATAAAGAGCAAGAATTATGTTAGAAAAACATAAATTTAAAAATAAAGAATATTATGATAGGAAAACGATAGATTTTAATTTGAACATAGTAGATGAAGTACTTTTAAAAAATGAAACAGGTCATAAGCTAGAAAGTAAATATATAGGACCTTACACAGTAGTAAACATAAATAATAATAATAATAAACGGTCTGATCAACCGAAAAAAAAAAAAATAAATATATAAAAATAGAAATAAAAATAAAATATAAACGAAAAAAATATTTTAAATAAAATTATATTCTTCAATAAATAACATAAATAACTACATATTTGTAATATTACGTTATTTTTTTAAAAAGGGAGGTGTAGTGTATTCATATACGTTATTTCAAAACATATTTTTTTATTTTTTGCAAGTATAAATAAACCTAAACACGCTCAGCATAAACATATGTATGTATGCGCATACCAAAGCACATACATACATATGGTCTGCGCGTGTAAGTAATATGGAGCCTCTTTAGAAGGCCACGCAAGCGTGAGACCGTTGCCCTACGGGAAACGCCGCGCTTGCACTTAAGCCAAACGTATGAGTACAATCGCTCTCCCTCTCTTTGTAGCTGTTAACTGATAACAGCATAAGTTTATAAATGTTAAAGGCCTGTTTACTCTCGACATAACTTAACATAACATAACTTAAGAGTCAGCTGACTCAATCTACCTTATGGCTCTCAATGTTAGCGTTTACTCTCAACATAACATAACTTAACAGAACATAACTTAATTTTGAACCTGCAGGTTGCAGAAATAACTTAATTCGAACAGTGTTGATTTACGCGAATAGCGAACAGCTGTTCGAAATCAGTCTTGCAAAACGTTAGTCAACTACAATTAAACAACTTATTCAAAATGGATGAGCAGAAGCTAATAATTTTAGTGCAAAACCATTGTTTGATTTATGACAAAAAGTCAAAAGAGTTCAAAAATATAATTAAAAAAAGAGAAGCTTGGTCTACAATTGCCAAAGAACTTGGTTGCAATGGTAAGCATATTGATTAAACTTATTGTATTTGGTTTTGCATTGATATGTTTGTTTGTTAAAGTTGATGTCTGTGAAAGGCGTTGGACTAGCTTGAGGGAGCGGTTTTCGAGGGAGTTGCGGATTGTGGAACCTTCAGGCAGTGGAGTTGGCATGTCTTCGGAATGGGTGCACTTCCAAAGTTTGCAGTTTCTCAAAAATCATTTGCACAGACGCCGGTAATTACTTATGTAAACTTTGTTAGTTTTTTTTACAACAAAAATGTATTTATTGTTTAGGCAAAAGTCAAATTTCACGTTGTCAGAGGAGTCACTGCCAACATATTCTGAAAGTGATGACTTGTTCTCCTCAACCCTAAATTCTGATGACATTATTAAGGAATCGTCATCACCATGTTTTGATTTTTCCCCTGATGCTGTACCTGTGGCATCTCAACATCCGTCCAAAAAACGAAAAAGCACAAACACCACCGCTGACGATAATTGTCAATGGCAACCAATGCAATCATGGAATACTTCGGTTCGATTAAAGAAAAGGAAGCAGAGGATGAAGTGGCAGTAAATGCGGCCAACATTGTCAAGAAAAGTTTGTCGGCAATGTCACCAGCCAAAAAAATTAGTGTTGTGGCAAAAATTATGCAATTATTAGCAGAAAATGAATAAATTAAAACAAAATTTAATTTTAATTATGTGATAAATTTTATTGTGGCTGGAACGTCACAGCACCTTCATTCATAAAATAGGAACGCAATTTTTTCCGCAGTAACATTGCATAGTTTGTGTTTCTGCGGCTGTGAGACACGTACTCGCGAATGCTGTTACAAGACTGAACTTCACTCCGCCAGCCACCCAATACTATGCTATTGTCCGACGCATCCTGGTCAACATAAGAAGGTGGACAATAATGCCGTTCCAAATCATTAAGCATAATAAAATTATGTAATGCAACACACGTGAGAACAATCTTTTCGGCGTTCCCTGGCATGAACTCCATCGTAGTGTTTAAAATTCGCCAACGAGCGGTCAAAATTCCAAAAGAATTTTCAATTGTTCGTCGTGCCCTTGAAATCCTGTAGTTGTATACATTGTCTTCAAGGGACAATGCAACCCCTGATCGTGCTGGCGAAATCGGTCTCATCAAATTTTTCTTTAAAGGAAAAGCAGCATCGCCAACAAAAAAGTGTGGAAATGGTTCCCTACAATTCGGTAGTGGCTTGTTTGGCGGCAATGGCAAAGTTCCATCTAAAAGTTTTCTTCCGAAATCTGACATGTTGAAAACACCTGTTAAACATAATTTGGTTATAATTAATAAGGTTTACACAAGAGATGAAACTGAATTAAATACCTGCATCATTTTCACTGCCATAGCTTCCCACACTTGTTGCAGTGAATGTGTACCGGGCGTCGCAGGCAGCCATTAAAACAATGCTAAAGGTTTTTTTGTAATTAAAAAACATACTACCACTGTTTTTGGGGCACTTAATTGCGATGTGCTTCCCATCCACTGCACCAACGCAATTTGGCAAGTTCCATAAATTTTCGAAATCGGCCGCAATATCTTTATATTGCGACTCGGTTGGAGGCGACAGATATATCCCTGAAAAAACATATTGGAAAAAAAAACATTTTAAGTAATAAATAAAGTACATGCATTATTGAATGACTACCTGAAAGCACATCCCATATCGCTTCACAAGTTTCAAAAACAATCTTCCAAATCGTTGTTTTGCCAAGCTTATGGCTCCAAGCAATCATTTGCATACTGCTTCCATGAGACAAAAACCTTTAGAATAAACAATTATGACAAATAAAGTCCATACACATAATTTATGTACTTATATCAAAATAAACTTACAATAATGTAATTTCGAGCCGCTCCTCTGTGGTTATGCGCTGTCGCGGCTTCCTGAGTTTGTCTTGCAGTAAGCACAGTAGCAACTGGAACAGTTTTTTATTCATCCGCGTATGGATAAAAAACTGCTCTTCGTCCCAATCTCTCATAGCTGAGAATTTTTTGTAAAATACCCACTGGTATGCCAGTTTCGATTTATTGGACGTACTGCCCAACGCCGCTTTCTTTTTTCCTGTTCTTTCTGCTTTTTGTACAATGCAATGATGTTCAAATACATTGCAAACCCTACTACTGCCTTCTCCATTGTTCTAATTATTTTTATTTACTTGATTATGTTAATACACGTGTTCTCAATGTTTGTTGATTTGTATTTGTTTAACAACACTGCTAAAGGCCTGTTTACTCTCGACATAACTTAACATAACATAACTTAAGAGTCAGCTGACTCAATCTACCTTATGGCTCTCAATGTTAGCGTTTACTCTCAACATAACATAACTTAACAGAACATAACTTAATTTTGAACCTGCAGGTTGCAGAAATAACTTAATTCGAACAGTGTTGATTTACGCGAATAGCGAACAGCTGTTCGAAATCAGTCTTGCAAAACGTTAGTCAACTACAATTAAACAACTTATTCAAAATGGATGAGCAGAAGTTAATAATTTTAGTGCAAAACCATAGTTTGATTTAGGACAAAAAGTCAAAAGAGTTTAAAAATAACATTAAAATAAGAGCAGATGGACTGCAACTGCCAAAGAACTTGGTAGCAACGTTGTATTCAAAATGCCCCAACGAGCGGTCAATATATTTTATTTTATTTAACAACACTGCTAACACAATTGTACAGCACTGCAAACTGATTTCTTAAGCTAAGTTATGTTGAGAGTAAACGCATACATTCCTTAAGTTAAGTGAGCTGCCTCTTACGTTATGTTATGTTAAGTTATGTCGAGAGTAAACAGGCCTTAACCATAAGCTAAGAATATATTTCAATTTCAAAAGACATTCAATACATTGACTTGAGCTGACACAGTTGTGCCAGCTACAGATGCAAATATCAGTCTTCTAATTAATTGTGCATGCAAGAAAGAAATATAATAACAATGCTATTACAAAATATTTGTTTATTAAATACTATCGGTGCAGAGGCTGCGTGCTGGCACATTCACGGTTAAAGGGCTATTTACTCTCGACATAACTTAACATAACATAACATAAGAGTCAGCTGACTCAATCTACCTTATGGTTCTCAATGTTAGCGTTTACTCTCAACATAACATAACATAACTTAATTTGGAACCTGCAGATTGCAGATTTCAACATAATTTTTTTAAGCTGAGCAGTGTTCATTAACATGAAAGTCAAACAGCTGATCAAAAACTGTGTTACAAAACGTTAGGCGCTCTTTACCAATTGTTTACAAATTCAACTTTGGAAATGGATGAGCACGCGCTAATTATTTTAGTTGAAGCGAATGCTTTAATTTATGACAAGAAGTCAAAAGACTATAAAAATATAAATAAAAAAGAGAAGTTTGGGCTGCAATTGCCAAAGAACTTGGTTGCAATGGTTAGTATATTGATAGAAATTGTTGAATTTGATTTTGCATTGATATGTTTGTTTGTTAAAGTTGATGTCTGTGAAACGCGTTGGAATAGCCTGAGGCAGCGGTTTACGAGGGAGTTGAGGATTGTGGAGCCTTCAGGTAGTGGAGTTGGCATGGCATCGGAATGGCTGCATTTCCAAAGTTTGCAGTTTTTAAAAAAACATTTGCAAAAACGCCGGTAATTACTTATTTACAATTTGTTATATTTTGTACAATAAAAATGCTTTTATTGTTTAGGCAAAGGTCAAATTTCAATGCGTCAGAGGAGTCGCCCACACTATTATGGGAAAGTGATGACGTTTTTTCAACAACATTAGATGTCGATGACATAATAATGGAAACGTAATCATCATTTGCAGCTGATGCGCACGAAACTGAACCTGCGGCATCGCTACATCCGTCTAAGAAACGAAGGACAGACAACACCGCGGACAATGAAATGTCACAGGCAACAGCAGCATTCAAAGAATATATCGAGTCCTTAAAGCATAAAGAAGCTGAGGATGAGGTGGCAGCCAACATGGGAAACATTGTTAAAAAGTCGTTGTCGGCAATGTCTCCAAAAAAAAAATGTATGTTGCGTCGAAAATTATGCAATTGCTAACCGACAACCAATAAATAGAAAAAATTTAATTATCATTGTTTTAATGTTAAAATATTTTATTTCGGTTGGAAAGGTACTGCTCCTTCATTCATTAAATAAGTACGCAATTTGTTCCTGAGTGACAAAGCATAATTGGAGCTTCTGCGGCTATGCGATATGTATTCACGAACGCTGTTGCAGGACTGCATTTCTGTTCGCCAACCACCCAATATAATGCTGTTGTCAGACGCATCTTGATCAACAAACGTTGGAGGACAGTACCAACGGTCCAAATCGTTCAGCATAATAAAATTGTGCAATGCCACACACGTCAGCACAATCTTTTCACAGTTGGCTGGCATGAACTCCAACGTTGTATTCAAAATACGCCAACGAGCGGTCAATATACCAAAACTATTTTCAATAGTTCGACGTGCCCTTGAAATGCGATAATTGTAAACATTGTCTTCAAGCGACAATGTTGCCCCTGCACGTGGTGGTGATATTGGCTTCATGAGATTTTTCCTCAACGGGAAAGCAGCATCGCCAACAAAAAAATGTGGGAATGGTGCTGTATCGCTACAGTTGGGTAGAGCTTTGCTTGGCGGCAATGGTAAAGTTCCATCAAAAAGTTTTTGGCCAAAATCGGATAAGCTGAAAACACCTGTTAAACATAATAACATTATAATTAAATATGTTTATACAAGAAATGAAGTGAACTAAATACCTGCATCATTTTCACTGCCGTAGCTTCCCACACTAGTAGCAATGAAAGTGTATCTAGCGTCGCAGACCGCCATTAAAACAATGCTAAATGTTTTTTTATAATTGAAATATATGCTGCCACTATTCTTTGGGCACTTTATTGCGATGTGCTTTCCATCCACAGCACCAACGCAATTCGGCAAGTTCCATAAAGTTGCGAAATCAGCCGCAATGTCTTTATATTGCGACTCGGTTGGAGGTGCCAGATATATGCCTGAAATAACATATTGGTTAAAAATATTCGAACCAATAAATTAAGTACATGCATAACTTAACAACTACCTGAAAGAACATCCCATAAAGCTTCGCAAGTTTCAAAAATAATTTTCCACACTGTAGTTTTTCCAAGCTTATGACTCCAAGCAATCGATTGCAAACTTGTGCCATGAGCTAAAAATCTTTAAAATAAACAATTATAACAAATAAAGTACATACACTTAATTTATGTTCATATATGAAAATAAACTTACAACAATGTAATTTCAAGACGCTCTTCTGTACTGATGCGCTGTCGCGGCTTCCTGAGTTTGTCTCGCAACAAACTTATTATTAACTGGAACAGTTTTTTAGACATTCGGGTATGAATAAAAACTGTTCTTCATCCAAATCTCTGATGGCTGTAAAAGTTTTGGTGAAGTACCCACTCGTGTGCCAGTTCCGATTTATTGGACGTACTGCCCAACGCCGCTTTTTTTTTTCTTGGTCTTTCTGCTTTTTATATAAAGCTACGATGTTTAGGTACATACCAAATACCACTGCAACTTCATCCATGATTAATTTTTTTAAAAATAAGCCAACGAGCGCAAAATAAGTTGTATGCAGATGTTGTTGATATGTGATAACAGCTGTTTATTTTCCTTTGTTTAACAACACTGCTAACATAATTCTACAGCACTGACACGTTGATTTCTTATGTTAAGTTATGTTGAGAGTAAACGCATATTTTCTATAAATTAAGTTAAATTAAATTAAGTTATGTTATGTTAAGTTATGTCGAGAGTAAATAGCCCTTAACTGAGATCTAGACCTAAGGATAACTCTGGATGCAGGTTAGTGTTGTGTTGTTGATTTAAAAAAAAAAAATATATATATATATGTATGTCATAATATCAGCTGTAAAAGATTTGGCAGTAAAGTAGAGTTGTGTCGTTTGCGAGACTTTTTTAGCTTTACTATATTTTTCAATTGAGAAGGTTTCATACAATGCTCAGAAGGATGGAACCAGTTGTGAATTTTAAGCAAAAAAATTTTTTTTGCAAGCAGTTAGCAAGCAGTGGCAAGTAAGCAAGTAGTTGCGGTAAGTTTCGGTCGCAAGCAGTGCAAGCAGTTGAAAGTAGTAAAATATTGCCTCACAAAATTCACAAAATTGCTTTTTTAAAGTTCTAGTAAGCATCCCTAATTTTGTTGAAAATGAAAAAATGCCCATGTTCAGCGCGAAACGTGTAGCTTGCCAACGGTGAAAGAATTTTTTCAATCGGTCCAGTAGTTTTGGAGCCAAATAGGATCATACAAAAATCAAACTTTTCCTCTTTATATAATAGTATAGATAAGCCTTTTCTGGGTCTTTTGCATCTCGGGACATCCAATTTTTCAAATCAGGTTCTTTTAACCAGCACTCGCGAAATTTTTGCTTGTAAATGATTTTTGGCATCATGCGACATTAATTTGGCGGCACTTGACACTGACGAAAAACATCTGTTCGATAGGCGCAATTTCGATTACATGCAAAAAAAAAAAGTATTGCATCGCTGTTAAAATTGTTTGTTGAAGGCAAAAAATATATATAAAACGGTTTCCAAGTTTTATTTATATTTCTATTTGGAGGAATTAAAAAGGATAAAGTAAAATAAAAAATAGCTGTTTTTCCGGATAGGGGACGTTTTAAAAACGGACAGATCTGTCCGCAAAAAGGACAAGTTGGCAACACTAATATCGGCCCATATAGCAGCTCCACTTGCTGAATTCTCGAGCTTTGCATATTCAACCTGTGCTTACAGCTGCTGCACCTCGAAACTTGTGTCTGCCTTATCGCCATATTGATCGGAAAGGCAATCCCAAACATCACGGAATGCACAACGCAACTGATCGACCTATCGAAAGATTTGTAATAGTTTATTGAACAAAATAAAGAAAATTAATATCCATTTCATATGTACCTGATCCTCGTCATTAACATTGGTGTGTCGCACACGATATGCAAATAGTTAAGATGCAGCTCGGCGCTCATTTCCTTAAACGGCTTGATGCGCTCAAATGACGATTTACCTCTTCATCGATAAGCTCAACGCTGAGATCATAATGCTCCATTAACTACAAGAACTTGTTATTAATCTGAATGCTTGGCTTGGTGCGCAAAGATGGAGCTATAAGCGGAAGCGGCTTGCTTCTCAAATAGCCTTCGGCTATCTCCGTATGAATCTCATATTTGCTACCCGACTCCAATGGCTTTGTCTTAAATTGGACATAATCTAGCCAAAGCGTCAAATCAGTAGGATATTTGGCCAGACAGCGCTCATGAAAGAATTTGGCCAAAGTGCATTTAATTTTCTTCGAAATGAGGAAATGTGCATTTCCTGCAGCCAAGCTGTATTCTCAACTCTACCGTCTAGCTTATTTTTAAATTCTTCAACAAGCTGCTCAATCGAATCCAACTGCTCTTTATTGCAATTCCAATTGGTACACTGGGCGCTCATAGTTTTCTCGAATAGCTCGATTTCCTCCTGATCGGTGAGAAATACGCTCTATTCCATAATCAGCCAATACCTAAGCTCACATCAAGTGCTGCTCAACCAGTTGCTCTTCAATACTTTAGCCCACATCAAATGCTGCTCAACCATTTGCTCTTCAAGCAAACTTTCGAGTAAAATTTAAATTTTAGTTCAATGTGCGAAAAACAATAAAACATTGCAAGTGCATATGGAAATTACCATAGTGACTGGATAGAGCCCTGGCGCATTTCTTATTAAAGGTGGTGCGCACGGCTAGTGTTTGGGTAACAGCCTTAACGGCCTTCAGATAACGTAGCCAGATATGCGGTTGTATAACGGAATGCTGAACAAACTCTTTGATAGCAATCTCAATCTTTTCAAAAACATTCAACTGGCTGTACATTGATTTTCAAGGGGTAAGCAAATTATATTTTTAAAGGAGTGGCTCGTGTTACAAGAAATATTTATATTCGCTAAAACACAATTGCTAACTGGAGGTAAAGTTCGTTAGCGTCAAAATGCAAGAGGGTCGCGTCACCGATCTTACTGGGCGATCTGGGTTGGCGAGTGGATTGTCACCGCACTCCTACCGCAAAGTCCGCAAGTTTCTCTTCCCTTCCAAGCTGAGGCGAACGCCGTCAGCCGATGATCCACTTTACTACGCGAATCGAAACGACTTTATCTGATGACAGCACACGTGGATTTGGGGTTAGGGAATTTCTGTCTTTCGGACCTTTTTTTCAGTATGCCTTCCTCAGGTGTTCTTACTTTAGTCTTGGCTGTAATATAAATGTGCGCTTATTACGGGTTCTCTTCTCCGTCCGAGGATGACAACGCTTTTATTCCGTATTCGCCGTCATCGACTGTACTTGGCTGTACTTCTCTCACTAACTATTCCGCCGACACGTCTGCACGCCTTGGACCCGATTTCCTAACTAACTCGCCAGTCGCGTGCTCCGCCCGAATGCGCCTTCCTTCTTCGCGTGGGTCGCGACTGTGGATCGTGGGTCGTGAGAGCGCAAGCACCCTTCGATCATCTCTAGCCGATCTGGCCGCTCGAACCTTCTGTTAAGTTGCTTGAGCCGACTCCAGCCACCTGGAAAGGAAAACAATACATATAAGAATTCAATATCTCCATCCACAATAGGTGAATAATTGTACACTTGTAGACACAGCCATTCAATTCACAAGTTACAACGCATTGTGGCTTACACACGCTTCTGATACAAAAAATACAGACCAGAAACTGTCACTCTGAGCGTCGAGGAACTGAATCACGCTCGCAACGTAATTTTGCGGACAATACAACAAGTGGAATTTGCTGCTTTGCTTAAAACGATGCAGCGTCACAACATGGTTGAAAAAAGGAGTTCCATTTCATCGCTTTCCCCACTATAAGGATCCGAGTTATACGAGTTGGTGGCAGATTGGATCAAGCCCCACTCCAGGCACCAGATTCTGCTGCCCTACAATGATCCAATAGTAAAAATGCTGTTGAAAGATCTCCTGAGGACAATATGCATTCTGGTGCCCAAGCCTTACGAGCAACCGCTAGACAACAATATTGGATCCTCAACGACAAAACAATGTCAAGGAATATTATTCACAACTGCGTGACATGCAACAAGGCAAGGCCCAAGTTAATGATCCAAACTATGGGTAATTTGCCAGCCGATCGAGTAACACGAACACGCCCATTTCTTACAACAGGCGTAGATTACTGCGGGCCAATCTGGATTCACCACAAACTTCGAGGAAAAAGACCAGATAAGGCCTACATAGCCGTATTCTGCTGTTTCTCTACAAAGGCAGTTTACCTTGAACTGATAAGCGATCTGACCACAAACGCCTTTTTGGAAGCGTTGCGACGCTTCTTAAGTTGCCGTGGCAAATGTCAAACAATTCATTGTGACAATGCAACCAACTTCGTCGGAGCAAATAACCAGCTGAAGGAACTGGAATCAACAAAATTTGGGGAGAAGGCACAAGCGGTGATAATTAATCACTGCAACAAGAAACAAGTTGCCTTCCAATTCATCCCGCCACGAGCGCCATCCTTTGGAGGCCTATGGGAAGCAGCAGTCAAGTCGGCAAAGCGACTGTTGGTAACGAAAACCAACACGGCGACCCTTACATTTGAAGATTTTAACACGGTGATCGTTGAAATGGAAGCTATCTTGAATTCACGCCCAATAACCCCGATGTCAAATGATCCTATGGACACCACAGCTCTCACCCAGCGCATTTCCTAATTGGTGAAACACTAACGGCTCCACCCGATGTCAACGCCGATCGCGAAAATAAATCCCTACTGAAACGTTGGGAATCAGTATCTAGAATTAAGCAAGGATTCTGGAAGCAATGGTCAGAGGAATACTTGCAAGAGTTACAAGCGAGGAACAAGTGGAAAACCGTTAATCCCAATATCAAGGAAGGCATGCTGGTCCTTATCAAGGAAGACAACATTCCGGTGATGAGCTGGCCTATGGGACGCTTTATAAAGACATATCCAGGAATGGATAACCATGTACGTGTGGTTGACGTAAAGACGGCCTCAGGCATTTACAAGCGCGCCATCAACAGGCTGGTGCCGATCCTTCCGGAAGAAACGGCCAAAAGACGACCTATTATGGAAGAAGAGGATACGGATAAAAAGGATACGCCGGCTGCTCAACGGAGACGGTTAGTGTCACCAACCATAACTTCCTTCTTGCTTATTCTGCTTCTAATGCTACCTCTGGTACTAACACAGTCAGTATCGGTGACAAGGTTCGACACGAAACCAGGAGTATATTATGAAAAAATTGGTACAACGATAAGAGCAATATCCGACTGGACCATAGTTATTTACTATGAATTGGATCCATACTGAAGAGACATGAACACGTTTAATTCAGGCACCAAGGAGTTCGAAGGAGTTGACAACTCAATTGACATTGCCAGCAGCATCTCTTCAGCGCATGCAATCAGAAATAGTGGACGTTCTAACTGGAGTTCACCACCATACAATAAGCCCAATAGTGATCTCCCCTAAACGATTAAGGGATCACTTGGATCAAATACAGGATCATTTGCCACCAGATCAAATGGTACCCGTGACATAGTCCAATGTGATTCAACTATACGGAATTATGCGAGCAGAAGGCACAGCCACCGACACTCATGCGATATTCAGAGTAATATTACCCCGAGTGTCAACATAGATACTCGAGCTACTTAATATGGTGCCAATTCCAGTGGAACACAACTAGTTGGAGATTGTTCGAGCTAAAAACACCTATTATATATGTTAACAGCCACAGAGGTCAATTCATGGACTTACACAAGATGATCTACAACGCTGCCGTATAATACACACCAAAAAATACATATGCTTTGATCATCAAGCTGTGTTTGATGTAAAAAACCGATGTGAGTTTCAACTATTTACCATCAAGATACCAACGACGTGTCACGTAACTTACAGAACAACCAAAATGGTATAGGAAAAAACACAACAGCAGAACAACTGGATCTTCGCAACACATTCGAAAGTGGAACTTCAAGCAGTTTGCAACGGAACACCGTCAACAACCCAACTACAACACAGTGGACTACTGTCGCTATCACCTGGCTGTACTGCACGAAACGCAGACATTACCATCAATACCTTTGGCACGTTCACGAGTCATATAAGACAAGGGTACGCCCGTTTTGGTGACATTATCCAACCAAACATAACAAAGGTACCAGAGACAACTCTCAACATCTCGGATTACAACGCACAAGACGACAAGGATCTAGATGACCTACAGGTAAAATTGGCAACACTCAACAAAAGAAAGCTGCTCAACCAAATAAGCTCGGTCCAACATCATCACATAGCCGCTTACGCTGCACTAGTGATATCTGTCATAATACTATGTGCATATGCAATGCGGACGCAACGACGATGGACTTGTCCACCCACAGCCACTAGGAACGAAGCAGTCAACCCGTCCGAGCCTTCAGCATCTCCAAGACGATTTACACTGGATTTAGAGGATGGTTGAAAACCGTTTCAATGGCCGGGAGAATGTTAAGTCATATACAAGTCAGAAAATATATATATTATAAGATATAAAATAGCTGCACATAGCTATGTAAGAATGACACACAAATTATTAACATATGTAAAAACTAGGTCAAGACCACAATAAAACTATCGCTGACTGCACAATGCATGCAATATGTCGCAACAGTAGCAGTCAGCCAACCCGGTAGTTGCTAAATATGTTATTTTGCATTGCAAGCAACTGCTGAGTTCACAATAACCTAATATAAACATAACTGTAAAACTCAGTGTTCTTAGTACAGCATACAAAGATACATTCATTATTCTCCGCAGTCCACCTGGTTACAAGTGCCAGGTGCGACAACAATTAAGCAGTCAGTTTGTACTGGCTGCTAACAATACATACACTACTTTTACAGGTTCATCTAGTTTTCACTAAGTGTTTTTTTTTTGTAAATATTTGTTTATTAAATAGTATCGGTGCTGAGGCTGCGTGCTGGCACATTCACGGTTGACTGAGATCTGGACCCAAGGATAGCTCTGGATGCCAGGTAAGTGTTGTGTTGTTGATTAAAAAAAAATTTATATATATATATATATATATTGCCAGCACGACGCTAACGAACTTACCTCCAGTTAGCAATTGTGTTTTAGCGAATATAAATATTTCTTGTAACACGAGCCACTCCTTTAAAACTATAATTTGCTTACCCCTTGAAAATCAATGTACAGCCAGTTGAATGTTTTTGAAAAGATTGAGATTGCCATCAAAGAGTTTGTTCAGCATTCCGATATACCCGCCGCATATCTGGCTACGTTATCTGAAGGCCGTTAAGGCTGTTACACAAACACTAGCCGTGTGCACCACATTTAATAAGAAATGCGCCAGGGCTCTATCCAGTCACTATGGTAATTTCCATATGCACTTGCAATGTTTTATTGTTTTTCGCACATTGAACTAAAATTTAAATTTTTACTCGAAAGTTTGCTTGAAGAGCAAATGGTTGAGCAGCATTTGATGTGGGCTAAAGTATTGAAGAGCAAATGGTTGAGCAGCACTTGATGTGAGCTTAGGTATTGGCTGATTATGGAATAGAGCGTATTGCTCACCGATCAAGAGGAAATCGAGCTTTTCGAGAAAACTATGAGCGCCCAGTGTACCACTTGGAATTTCAATGAAGAGCAGTGGATTCGATCGAGCAGCTTGTTGAAGAATTTAAAAATAAGCAAGACGGTAGAGTTGAGAATACAGCTTGGCTGCAGGAAATGCACATTTCCTCATTTCGAAGAAAATTAAATGCACTTTGGCCAAATTCTTTCATGAGCGCTGTCTGGCCAAATATCCTACTGATTTGACGCTTTGGCTAGATTATGTCCAATTTAAGACAAAGCCATTGGAGTCGGGTAGCAAATATGAGATTCATACGGAGATAGCCGAAGGCTATTTGAGAAGCAAGCCGCTTCCGCTTATAGCTCCATTTTTGCGCACCAAGCCAAGCATTCAGATTAATAACAAGTTCTTGTAGTTAAGGGAGCATTATGATCTCAGCGTTGAGCTTATCGATGAAGAGGTAAATCGTCATGTTGAGCGCATCAAGCCGTTTAAGGATATGAGCGCCGAGCTGCATTTACTATTTTGCATATCGTGTGCGACACACCAATGTTAATGACGAGGATCAGGTACATATGAAATGGATATAATTTTCTTTATTTTGTTCAATAAACTATTAAAAATCTTTCGATAGGTTGATTTGAAAAATTGGATTTGCCGAAATGCAAAAGACCCAGAAAAGGCTTATCTATACTATTATATAAGAGGAAAAGTTTGATTTTTTGTATGATCCCATTTGGCTCCAAACTACTGGACCGATTGAAAAAATTCTTTCACCGTTGGCAAGCTACACGTTTCGCGCTGAACATGGGCATTGTTTCATTTTCAACAAAATTAGGGATGCTTACTAGAACTTTAAAAAAGCAATTTTGTGAATTTTGTGAGGCAATATTTTACTACTTTCAACTGCTTGCACTGCTTGCGACCGAAACTTACCGCAACTACTTGCTTACTTGCCACTGCTTGCTAACTGCTTGCAAAAAAAATTTTTTGCTTAAAATTCACAACTGGTTCCATCCTTCTGAGCATTGAATGAATCCTTCTCAATTGAAAAATATAGTAAAGCTAAAAAGTCTCGCAAACGACACAACTCTACTTTACTGCCAAATCTTTTACAGCTGATATTATGACATTCATATTGTAAAGTAGCGATCCAAGGCTGGGGTAGGGCTCAGCTCAGACCAGGATCATTTTACAATAAAATTTATTAAATACCGAGACTCAGAAAGCATTTCGGCAACTCTCATACGAATCCAAACCTACGCACCTCGAGAAACGCTCGAGAGATGCCCAAGAGTAGGCGATAGGACACCTACAAGACTCACCACAACGCGCAGAGAAACCCTCGGAACGCGTCGTGCTGGGTCTCGTGGTGCCCCGTGTGATGCCGGGTAGCCGCAAACGTGTAGAGAACGCTCGGAACACGTGTTGCGGCCATACGGCACGCCTCTAGCCGTCTAACGAAACAAACACTTGCAAAACGCACTTGGTTTATATTGCACAGCCATACGGCACGCCCTTTATCAGCGAAGCGGAGTGGGGGGGGGGGGGGGGGGGGGGCACTTGCAAAACGCACTTGTTTTAAGTATTTCACTTCTTTTATTTAACAAAGACTACTACCACACCGCAACAAAGACAATTGCCCGCCCAGTTATATCCCCGCAGACCGAAGATCGGCTTACCCCTTTTCCATCCTTATACTTTTAATACTCCTCGTTGCTGTTTAACTTTGTAGTTTTCGCACACGTTGTCGTTGGCCGCTGTCACCCACGTAGTCGCTGCTGCTGTCCTTTGTTTTTCCGCACTTGGTGTCTCGCACTTGCGTTTTTGAGCGTGGGCCGATCGCGACTGCCTTGCCGGCGTTTTGCATTTTCGGCATGGGCCATCCTCTGCCGCTGAGGCCTCTGCTCTGGCTTCGGCTGCAGCCGCTCTCTCTCTCTCTACGGCTGTTGGTGTGTGTGGGGTGCTTCTCTGCTGTTGCTTCGCTGTAACCGCTCTCACTACGCCGCTTCGCGGCTGCTGTTGCTTTCGGTCGCTGTTTTCTGCTGTTGCTTTGGCTGTAGCCGCTCTCGCTACGGCGCTTCGCGGCTGCTGTTGTTTTCGGTCGCTGTTTTCTGCTGTTGCTTTGGCTGTAGCCGCTCTCGCTACGGCCCTTCGCGGCTGCTGTTGCTTTCGGCCGTTGTTTTCTGCTGTTGCTTTGGCTGTAGCCGCTTTCGCTACGGCGCTTCGCGGTTGCTGTTGTTGCTGATGTTTTTCTATGCTGTTGCTTCGGCTGTAGCCGCTCTCGCTACGGCGCTTCGCGGCTGCTGTTGCTTCTTTGCTGTTAGAAATCAGTGCTGCTCATCGCTGTCAGTGCTGCTCTTTTCTGGTTCGTGAACCTGTAACCCAGTTCCCCGTGTCTTATAAATATTCGTGTTTTGTCAGCTTAGATTATTATTATTATACGCTGGTGCCTTCGTGGCCTTAAACTAAAATACCTTCGTGGTTAATACAAATTTAATAAAGCTATGACTAAAAAGATAATAAATGTTGTGCAGGAGTTAGATAGCTCCTTCACACTCCCTCCCTTCCTCGGGGTTGAGAAGCGCTATCGTTACCTGTCGCGACCTGTTGACGCTATAGCGGTAGGTGTGGGGGCCGATCTTCTTAAGATTCCGGACTCCCAATCGTGCGTCGGGTTGGCTTAGGTATGTTTTCACGAAATTGATGACCTGTGACGGCAGCTGACGGGGTTCCGGACCGACTCGCCTATCCTCCGGTGCCGTAGTCCACTCTTCGCAAGTTGGGTGTTCCTCAGGAGTTCCTTCGCCTACGACTACGTCGCCTTCGGCTATCTGGTTGACCAGAACCTCGCCGACGGTGGTGCTCTTCTAGCACGGACATCAACCAATCGGCGACCTCCCTCTCAAGTGGCACGTGGGTGGCTATGCTGCCTTCGTCCTCCTTTTCTGCGATGGTCCACGCCGGTGGTTCGTGGCCGGGCTCCACTGATGCTGCTGGTCGTGTGTCGGGGGTTACCGAGGTAATGTCGGACCAGTTGCTTGCCCGCAGGGTTCCCTGGTCGTCCAGTGCCCATGACCCGTACGCTGGTGGTGGGCTGCATGGGTATGGTGGCGGGTAGCCCATATCGCCATAGCGTACGGCGAGTCGGTATGCTGCCGAGCTCATGGTGCTTGCTGTAGATCCCCCTGGGGTTGCAACTATTGGGCTTTTCTGGTTCTCGGGGTCCACCCCGGCCAGAGATTCTTCGTCGGTAGTGCCTACCGAGCGTGGTATGGTGCTGCGATCGTCCTCCTCTGCACGGCGGTTTAGCTTTGTCACGTCCCAGTTCAGGGGGGCTCTCATTCCACCGGTTCCAAACCTACCATCCGGTGCGACATCCGACTCGGAGCTGATAAAAATCACGTCTGTGTTGAATTGGCAGGTGTCGTTGATCCAGCCTTGCACGCCGTGCATTCGTACTCCCAAGGGTAATGGCTCCGGGTGCCAGTTCTCTTCTGCGCCTAGCCTACGCAACTGTTCCTCCCGCAACGGCTGACCCCAGGGACGTCCTATCGCTACGTCCTTTGCCCCCAAGGGTCGTGCGTCCGGCTCGTCTTCCAAAGACTTGGTGCTATTTGTGCTAGATTTAGGGAGCAAAGGTATGTTGTGTACTCTTGACTATTTATCTAACCCCATGACCTAGCCCTGCGGTGTGGTATATTACAAATCGTGTTCTTACTAGCTATCTTAAGGTTTGTTTTTTTTTTTTTTTTTTTTTTTTTTTTTTTGGGGGGGGGGCGGGGACGTTCTATTGGCTCACCGATAGAAGTGGCGCCCGTGACTTTTTACTTGCCGGTTAGCAGTTTCTGGTTTCGTCGTTGCTGGTGTTGTTGTCTTCTGCATGAAATTCCCTGAGATCGGCCAGGCTTGCTGTTTTCCGTCGTCGGCCGGTCAAGCTTTGTACTCGCACAATGTTCGGGGAGATAAACTTGACTACCTTGTATGGCCCGTCGCATTTGGCGGCCAGCTTTGCTGCGAATCCCTCGGTGGCCTTAGAGAGGTGATGTTGTCGTATCAGCACTTGTGCGCCGAGCGTCGGTCTCCATTCTCGCCTTCGGAGGTTGTAACATTTGCTTTGTTCTAGCGAAGCCCGTTGTGTGTTTTGGCGCACTACTTCTAAAATGTCCTTGAGTTTTTCTGCCTTCGCGGTCGGGTCTTCCGTGTGTTCTGCTAGTCCGGGCGTGACTTCCTCGTAGAGGTTTCCCGGTAGCCTGGGTTCTCGGCCCTGGACGAGAATAGCGGGGCTAAAGCCTGTGGTGTCGGATGTGCTGCTGTTGATTGCTAGGCTCAGTTCCGGCAGTAGTTCGTCCCAAGTGCTTTGGTCTCCATCTATGTACTGCGCTACCATTGTCTTTATGGTTCTGTTTGCTCTCTCCGTGGGGTTCTGTTGCGGGGTGTACGGGGCCGTGTGTTCCAATATCATTCCTGCCGTCTTGCAGAACTTCTTGAATGATTGACTTGTGAATTGTGTGCCGTTATCGCACACAAATTTCCGCGGTACGCCAAATCGGCAGAGTATCCTTTCCCTAAACGCCTTTTCCAGCTGGGCGGTAGTAGCCTTCCGTAAGGGTATTAGCTCTACCCATTCGGAGAACACATCGAAGAAGACCAAGAGACTGGTGTGTCCGTGTTTACATCTAGGGAGTGGCCCAGGAAATCCGCGCAAAGTATGTCGAACGGACCCTGAGCTTGTCTCGTGTGCATGTGTCCCGCTGGCTTGGTCTGACTCACTTTGAACTTCTGGCACTGGGCGCACCTCTTGATGTACCTTGTCACGTCGCGAAAAATGCCTGGCCAGTAGTATCGTTGGGCTATTCGTGTCACCGTCTTCCAAATTCCCAGATGTCCTGCTGTCGGGTGATCATGGCATTCTTCCAAAACCCGCTGTCGGTCGTCGATGGCGACGCAAAGTTTCCAAGTCACGTGTTCTTCCTCGGGAGGCCGTTGTCCCGTTTGTCGGTAGATCTGCCCGTTCTCGTGTATGTACTCTGCGAACTTCTCGGGTGTCTGAGTCATTCTCCTGCTTAAACGTAGCAACTATGGGCACTTCGGGGCTTCTTCCTGTACTCGCTGCAAGGTTTCCAACGGTTGTCTGGAAAACGCGTCTGCGACTACGTTGTATCTGCCTCGTCTGTACGTTACGTCGAACCGGTACTGCTGCAACTCCAGTGGCCAGCGCGCGATTCTTCCAATTGGATTGTCGATCGAGTTCAGCCACTTCAACGCGAGGTGATCCGTGATGACTTCGAAATGATAGCCCTCCAGGTAGCAGCGTAACTCCCTGATTGCCCAGACAATTGCTAAGCACTCCTTCTCCGTAGCTGAGTAATTCTCCTCGGCTCGCAGAAGACGTCGACTTGCATACGCTATCACTCGTTCTCCTTCCAGCAAGCTTTGTGTCAGCACAGCACAGCAGTGTAAACTTTTGCGTAAAGTCGGGGCACGCCAAGACCGGCGCTTTTGTTAGCTTGTCCTTCAAATCTTCGAATGCCGCTTGCTGTTCTTCGCCCCATATCCACTTCTTGTTCTTCCGTAGGAGGTTCGTCATTGGTTGTGTGATGGTGGCGAAGTAAGGAACGAACCGGCGATACCAGGTTGCCAATCCTATACACCGTCGCAGATCTTTGGGTGTTGTTGGCGGCGTTAAGCGTTGCACTGCTGCGATTTTGGCCGGATCCGTGTGTATTCCCGTGTCGCTTATCATGTGTCCTAAGTACACCAGCTCTCGTTGAAAGAATGCGCACTTCTTCTAATTCAACCTTAAGTTCGCGACCAGTAGTCGGCGGAATACCTCACGCAGGTTCTCCACGTGTTCTTCCAAAGTAGCCCCGATGACTATGATGTCATCTAAGTACGCGAAAGCGTAGGGTTCCATTGCCGGTCCTATGACGCTGTCCAAGGCACGCTGGAACGTTGCGGGGGCTGAGTGGAGTCCAAACGGAATGACTTTCCACTGGAAAAGACCTCTCCCTGGGACGGTAAATGCGGTGTACTCTCGGCTCCCTTTTGCCATTGGAATTTGCCAATATCCGCTTTTTAAGTCCAACGTGGAAATGTATTAAGCATTTCGCAGGCGCTCCAATATGTGGTTGATTCTCGGCAAGGGGTACGCGTCTGGCACCGACCGTGCATTCAACTGCCGAAAGTCTACGCACATTCGCATCTCACCCGTTTTCTTACGCACCAGCACGATGGGTGCGCTGTGTGGGCTTTTCGATGGTTCGATCTGGCCGTTCTCCAATAGCTCGTCGACTTGGTCTTTTATGATCTTCTGCATTGCCGGGATTTTGGGGAAGTACCGTTGCTTTACTGGCTTGTCATCCTTCAAGATTATGGAATGCTCGGCAATGTTGGATACTCCCCTCAAGTTATCGAACCTATCGAGCTGTCTTGCCAAGAAGACACAGACCCAGGTGGGCAATTCCGGTTCCGTTGCATGTTCTTCTATTGCTTGTTCCTCGTTCGTTCGTCGGGCCAAGCAAGCATCGGCCAATGGTTCCAAGTTGTACCCTTTGTAGACTGGTTGTCGTCGTTGTGCCTCCTGCGCTGCTGATTCTGTTGCCTGCACGGTTTCTACGAAGTTGGCTAGCTTGGTGTCGTGTGCCTCCGGCGTTGTCGATCTTGTTACCTGCACTGTCTCTACGAAGTCGGCCGGCTCGGTGCTGCTTGCATCCTGCGTTGTTGCAGCGCCAGCCTGCGCTGTCTCGACGAGATTGGCCATCACGCTGTCGTGTGCATCCTGCGTTGTTGATCCTGTTGCCTGCCCTGTCTCTACGAAGTCGGCTAGCTTGGTGTCGTGTGCCTCCGGCGTTGTCGATCTTGTTACCTGCACTGTCTCTACGAAGTCGGCCGGCTCGGTGCTGCTTGCATCCTGCGTTGTTGCAGCGCCAGCCTGCGCTGTCTCGACGAGATTGGCCATCGCGCTGTCGTGTGCACCCTGCGTTGTTGTGTGCGTCGCTGGGTGGAACGGGGTCGTCAGCATCGGGTACGTTTGAGAATTGGGCGTCTGTGCCAGTTGTAGGAAGGCTCGGCCGCACTGAATTTTTGCGCGTATCCCACACAAAAAGTCAATGCCTAGAATAACGTCATCCAAGATTGTTGGCATCACCAGCAGAGGCACCACTGCCTCCCGTTCGTCGAGTTTTATCCTCACCATTACTGCTCTGGTTATCTCCTTTGGTGAACCATCTGCCAGGATTATTCTCGCCCGCATATCCCGAATGTTATCCTTTGTCCCGACCATTCTTGCCAGCCGTTCACTGATGAACGACCGCGTGGCTCCGATGTCCAGTGTTGCTTCTACCGGGGTGTCCCCTATGGTCACCAGAGCTGCGATCCTCCCCTCCTCCAAGCGTAACGGGTGAGTTACTGACGAGGGCTCTAGTCGCTGCTGCTCTCCGACCTGTCCTCGGTTGGACGGAGGCGCTGCCCGTTTCCCGATCTGGCGACGCGGCAGCATCCAATGGTGCGGATCCCACGACGGCCACAGTCCCAGCAGAATAACAGCTGGGGATTGCGACAGTCCTTAGAGAAGTGCCCGATGTCTCCGCAGTTCCGACATGCTCGCTTCACGTCGATTGCTTCGCCCGTGACTTGTGACGTCGTTGCTTCGGTGTTCCTTGTGGGAACCGTCAGGTCCCGGTTACCTTGTTCGCGGTCTCTGGTGTTATGCTTTGATACCGGTGTTGTTGGTGCGCTTGCCGGCACCAACGTTGCGTAACCCCTAGGCTCCTGGTTACCCTGTCCGTGGGTTCCGACGTTATGGCCCTGTTCCAGTTTTGTCGGCCCGCTTGCCGGCAACAATGCTGCGTAGCCTCGAAGGTCGCGGTCCCGGACAGTTTCGTAGCTTGTCACCAGCTGGGTCAATGCGGCCAACGTTTCAAATTCGTGCCGTCGCACAGTGGGGCCATTTGAGTTTTTTCATATCAAAAATCATAACTTTTGAACCAAATGAGATAATCGAACAATTTAAAAGCATATGATAGATAATTAATCAACCTATAAAATGAGCGTTTGAAATGAATTCTACGATTTTTCTGTGCCTATTTATGGGTATGCAAAATTGAAATTTGTGGAAAAATCAACTTTACGGGAAGGAAAAAAATATTTTTAATTGTTTGATTTTTATTGTTTCGTTTTAATGGTTTTTATAATCTAAAATTAATCTTAAAATAATTAAAAATAATTTTTTTTTTTTTTTTATTTTTTTTTATTTATTTTTTGTAAATATTCATCACAATCCGTAAAAGATGGTATATCTAAAAGAGAAATCATCTCTGAACTATAAGTATTTTCTAATTCTTTTCGTGACTTAACATGCCTCAGTGATGAAATTAGTGGATCCGAAGATGCTGCTAACATGTTGAAGAGGTCCTCATTTTGTCTCACCCTTGAAGCTTTGAAAGTGTTTAGCAATCTGTATTTTTTATAAAACTTATTAAGGGACTCTTGTGCTTCTTCAGAGAGCTCCCCAATTGGCAAAGACTGATACTCAATTATATCCTTGCCATGCGCCAATATTTTATGGACTGTCGGGGTCAACTTTTTCTGCGGATATAATTCTGCTAAAAATGATGCAGTTTTTGAAGCATATTCTCCATATTTGGCAGAATCAACTTTTTCCTTGGTGTTCAAAACATTAAGATCGTTCCCAATCTCTTAACGATTTGGTTGTTTATCCCTGTGATTTGAGTTACAGCTTCATCATTCTCAAAAAATCTCCTTGAAGTGTTTCCATCGTTTGAGTTTCCGTATCCGTACTTGGGGCAGTCTACTTTAAGTCCAACTTGTTTGAAAAACGCATCCTGTATTTCATCTCTCTGAAGTTTTTGTTGGTGTGTCTGACTTCCTAAACAGGTCAAATAATTTACGGTTGTTCAATGACATGTTTGAAGAGTAATGTAGTAATTGTCTCACCAATTTTAAATTTTTTTTTTTGTTTTAATACATAGTCTAATCTATTACCTGATATATACCGTTTGGATTAAGGGTTCAAGAAAAGAGTTAGCTTTCATGCCTAACAAATTTACCTATTGTTTGTATAAGTCCAGGTCAATAAGGTCAATTTATGCAATTTGGGTACTTGGCACGTGTCCGAATAAGATTTGTGCCTACCTGAATGGGATGTGTGACTAATTGTACGCCAACGCAATTTCTGTATTCGGTGCGTACCTGGTAATTTATTTGTATATCCTGTAACTGCACCTGAATTTAGGGACCAGGATTTGACAAATGATCTCAGGTAAGCATTACAGAATGAAAAACAAAGTCAAGTATCTTCACAATAACGAACGTAACAACAACAAATAAAATGGGTTTTCACGGTTATATGTCATAAATGGCCCAAAAATGCATGCAACACATTTTTTTCCTATGACTTTTTTCACCTTTTTTTACATTAAAAAAAAGGGGCAAAAACGGGCACATGAAACTTTTTGCATTTAATAGAGGAATAATCAAAGAAATTAATTTAAAAAATAGCCGATATAATGTGATATAATTTTTTTTGTTTTCCATCAAAGTTGAGAAATAGTGAAAAAGTGGATAGTTGGTAAATATTGAATTGCCTGGCCAAACGCAAAGCAAACAGTATAATTTTTTTTTATTCTTTTCTTAATAAATAGATCTATCAATAGAACCAAAAATAATAACGATCCGTAACTTAGTTTTTGAGATATTGTATCTCAAAGCCGACCAAATTACCTTAAAATTGTGACTTTTATGTAACACAAAAAAACAGACAACTTTGAAAAGCTATATCTTCTAAACAAAAAATCCGATTACATTATGGATTGCAGATTTGAAATCGCTGGAAAATTTCCTATAAAGTAGGTTCATTCAATACTTTTTAGAGGCACATGCAATTTTTGATTTTTGACACTTGACTTGTTCTACGGGCGCCACTGTGCGTCGTGTAAACAGTTGATACTCCGGCAACAGGTTCTCGTATATCCTCTCCAGCTCCCGTTCCGGTGGGTATTGCGCACGCTGCATCATCAGCCGCAGTTCGATCAGGTAATCCCTGAAAGGTTCGCCCGGCCGCTGTAAACGATTCTGGATGGTACTCTCCAACCGTTGAAAGTAGCGTGGGGGCAAGAAGAAGTCTAGGAATCCCTCTTGACTGACTCCCAAGGCTCATCCTGCATCTTGTAGGTCCGGAACCATCCTTCAGCCCGTCCGGTAAAAAGACCGGATATTGCTCGCGGCAGCTGGTCAACACTCACCCGGTATGAGGCTACGCGCTCCTCCAGTTTCTCCATGAAGCTGAGTGGGTCCGAGTTGCCATCATACCCTATACCCCAGCTGCGTAGCTTGTCGGCCAGACTGGAGCACGAAATCTCTTCGCGACCTATCCTCTGAGTCCCGGCACCAATGCTGCTACTGCTTGCCTGGTCGAGGGGTACCTGGGTGTCTGTAGCCGTGGGTGCCTGGGCTACCATCGGCTGAGTCGGCACGGGCACTTGGAGTTGGTACTCCTCCTTGCGCACTTTGTCGGTCGGACCCGGAGACGCAGCTGGTGAGCGGGCCTCCCGAGGGCTGGCTGCGTCCCCATAGCTCACTTCCAATTTGTGCAAGCGATCCTGCACTTCTTCCGAATGCTCTCCCCGGGATACGAAGGCGGAGATGCGAGCATGCAGTTCCTCGACGGTACCCGTGGTTCCCAGGTTGAACTCCTCAGCTAGGCACTGCAACTCGTCCTTACGACGGAAGGAAATCCATTTCACGCCCATGTTAAGTGTTGATCGCTGCACTGTTGTATTTTTTTTTTTTTTTTTTTAATATTGTTTTTTTTTTCAGGATTCTATTTTTCAAAGGATGTTGACTTTGTTTTATTTTTTTTTCTCAAAAGATTTTATTTTTCAAACGATTTTAAATTTTCAAAGAATTTTATTTTTTGAAGGATTTTATTTTTCAAAGGATTTTAATTTTCAAAGAATTTTAAATTTTCAAAGGATTTTATTTTCGAAGGATTTTATTTTCCGGCGCGTGGTCTTAGCTGTTGCCTTGGTGGCTCCGTGTCGATGACTCCCTACTCAGGTCCCAAGGTCCGCCTTATATAGGCAGCGAAATCGTGCTGCCCGCGCTTCTGCAGTCGGTGTCGTTGGAATACGGCTCTGTCGCTGGATGGTTACTCCTCGGCTCGGACAATAAGTCGCCTGCGGCTCTGCTCTGTCGTGTTGTAGCTGCCGCTGTAGCGACCGAGACGCGGCGGTGGTGATAGGCAGCGGTAGGGCTCGGCTGTGTCGGTTTTTGTTCTCGTAGAAAAAAAATATTTGGGCATCGGCAAAAAAAAAATGGTTAAAGGGAAGCTGGATCCTACTGTACTTTGGAGAATAAATGGTTGGGACAGTTCTCTCGTGCGGTCTGGTTAGCAAAACAAAAACAACAGAAAGAAAAAAAATGCCCGACTGTACCCAGAATACTGCGTAGCGTTATGGCCAGCCAAAAAAAAAACAGCACACACAAAAACAAAAACTAGTCGCTAGCCTCGTGGTTCAATTTAAAAAAAAAAAATTTATTTATTATTTTTATTTATTATTTTTTTTTTTCCCCCTTTCTTTTGGTTTTTGATTTGGGGATGCTCGCTCCTACTGGTAAAAACTAAGTATGATATGCCCGAAACACCTAAATCTCAGAGTCCCTGCTCGGGCGCCAACTGTAAAGTAGCGATCCAAGGCTGGGTTAGGGCTCAGCTCAGACCAGGATCATTTTACAATAAATTTATTAAATACCGAGACTCAGAAAGCATTTCGGCAACCCTCATACGAATCCAAACCTACGCACCTCGAGAAACGCTCGAGAGATGCCCAAGAGTAGGCGATAGGACACCTACAAGACTCACCACAACGCGCAGAGAAACCCTCGGAACGCGTCGTGCTGGGTCTCGTGGTGCCCCGTGCGATGCCGGGTAGCCGCAAACGTGCAGAGAACGCTCGGAACACGTGTTGCGGCCATACGGCACGCCTCTAGCCGTCTAACGAAACAAATACCTACGGACGGGACTGTAAGACACCTACCAGACCCACCACAACGCGCAGAGAAACCCTCGGAACGCGCCGTGTTGGTTCTCGTGGTGCCCCGTGCGATGCCGAATAACCGCAAAATGTGCAGAGAAACGCTCGGAACACTTGCAAAGCGCACTTGGTGCCCATACGGCACGCCCTTTATCAGCGAAGCGGAGTGGGGGGGGGGGGCACTTGCAAAACGCACTTGTTTTAAGTATTTCACTTCTTTTATTTAACAAAGACTACTACCACACCGCAACAAAGACAATTGCCCGCCCAGTTATATCCCCGCAGACCGAAGATCGGCTTACCCCTTTTCCATCCTTATACTTTTAATACTCCTCGTTGCTGTTTAACTTGGTAGTTTTCGCACACGTTGTCGTTGGCCGCTGTCACCCACGTTGTCGCTGCTGCTGGCCTTTGTTTTTCCGCACTTGGTGTCTCGCACTTGCGTTTTTGAGCGTGGGCCGATCACGACTGCCTTGCCGGCGTTTTGCATTTTCGGCATGGGCCATCCTCTGGCTTCGGCTGCAGCCGCTCTCTCTCTCTCTCTACGGCTGTTGGTGTGTATGGGGTGCTTCTCTGCTGTTGCTTCGGCTGTAACCGCTCTCACTACGCCGCTTCGCGGCTGCTGTTGCTTTCGGTCGCTGTTTTCTGCTGTTGCTTTGGCTGTAGCCGCTCTCGCTACGGCGCTTCGCGGCTGCTGTTGTTTTCGGTCGCTGTTTTCTGCTGTTGCTTTGGCTGTAGCCGCTCTCGCTACGGCCCTTCGCGGCTGCTGTTGCTTTCGGCCGTTGTTTTCTGCTGTTGCTTTGGCTGTAGCCGCTTTCACTACGGCGCTTCGCGGTTGCTGTTGTTGCTGATGTTTTTCTCTGCTGTTGCTTCGGCTGTAGCCGCTCTCGCTACGGCGCTTCGCGGCTGCTGTTGCTTCTTTGCTGTTAGAAATCAGTGCTGCTCATCGCTGTCAGTGCTGCTCTTTTCTGGTTCGTGAACCTGTAACCCAGTTCCCCGTGTCTTATAAATATTCGTGTTTTGTCAGCTTAGATTATTATTATTATACGCTGGTGCCTTCGTGGCCTTAAACTAAAATACCTTCGTGGTTAATACAAATTTAATAAAACTATGACTAAAAAGATAATAAATGTTGTGCAGGAGTTAGATAGCTCCTTCACAATATATATATATATATTTTTTTTTTAAATCAACAACACAACACTAACCTGGCATCCAGAGTTATTCTTGGGTCCAGATCTCAGTCAACCGTGAATGTGCCAGCACGCAGCCTCTGCACCGATAGTATTAAATAAACAAATATTTTGTAATAGCATTGTTATTATATTTCTTTCTTGCATGCACAATTAATTAGAAGACTGATATTTGCATGTGTAGCTGACACAACTGTGTCAGCTCAAGTCAATTATTGAATGTCTTTTGAAATTGAAATATATTCTTAGCTTATGGTTAACATTTATAAACTTATGCTGTAATCAGTTAACAGCTACAAATAGAGGGAGAGCGATTGTACTCATACGTTTGGCTAAAGTGCATATGTTTATGCTGAGCGTGTTAAGGTTTATTTATACTTGCAAAAAATAAAAAATATGTTTTAAAATTACGTATATGAATACACTACACCTCCCTTTTTAAAAAATAACGTAATATTACAAATATGTAGTTATTTATGTTATTTATTGAAGAATATAATTTTATTTAAAATTTTTTTTCGTTTATATTTTTATTATTATTTCTATTTTATTTATTTTTTTTCGGTTGATCAGACCGTTTATTATTATTATTTTTGAATTTTGAATATTTTTAAGTGGGATATTAGAGTAGCTTTAAACCTATTATGCATTAAAAATTTTTAATTTATCCTTATGAACTGTTTGTTTTTTTCTTTTTTGTTTTTTATTATTATATTTTCCTGTTCTATTATGTTCACTACTGTGTAAGGTCCTATATATTCACTTTCTAGCTTATGACCTGTTTCATTTTTTAAAAGTACTTCATCTCCTAAATTTATGTTTTTCTAACATAATTCTTGCTCTTTATAAGCCTGTTCTAATCTAAACTTACTTTCTTTAGCGTAATCGTCTACATTATATAAGGGGTTAATGTTATATATTTTATTAAATGTTGGGGCAAATTGCTTTGCTTGCCAAAAACTAATTCGTATGGACAATAATTATGTGCCATAGAAGGGGTCGTGTTGAAACAGTATACGAAATATTGAAGCCATACATCCCAATCGTTTTTATCGACTGAGATGTAAGAGCGTATATATTCGTTAAAAGTTCTATGACTTCTTTCAACTGTTCCAACTATTGTTGTCTATTTTTAAATATTTTCACATGTCATTTATAATAGTATTTTTATATTCGGTGCCCATGTCCGTAATAAAAGTTTTCATGGGGCCAAATTTTAAAATGAATTGCTCAAATATTGCTTTTGCAACAGTGTTGGCATTCTGGTTTGGTATTGGAATGGCAACGAGATATTTAGTTAAATCACAAATAAGTTTAACTGCATATTCGTTACCATTCTCGGATCTGGGTAATGGACCTATAGTGTCAACAATTACTCTATCAAAGGCACTCAGTGGTGTGTCTGTTATTGTCAAAGGAGTTTTAGTATGAACTAATGTTTTTGACATCTGGCGTTTGGGACATCCACGTATGTACTCTTTTATCTGACGAGTCATGTTTTCCAATAGTAGTGTCTTTTTACTTTGGCCAAAGTTTTTGTTATACCAGTATGTCCTCCTTGTGTGGGACTATCATGAAATGTAGACAATATTGCTTCTTTTTCTATATCTTTTGATATAATGGTCACCGGCTTGAGTAGAGCTACTCTTAATAAATTCAATTCATTATTGCCCATGTTTTTGAAATTATCTATAGAAACTTGTTCAAAGATTTTTTCATGCGGTGCCAATTTTAGTTCGCGTATATCATGCATACCGGCTTCCTTTTCGAGCCTTTGGAAAAAATGACCTAAGTCAATAACTCCATTGGTATACAGATCGCTAACGTTTATTCTTGCAATGACTTTATTTCCGTGTTTAAAATAACACAACTTTTCTTTCATATGCAAGGCCACTACTTTTCGTACGTCGTCATTTGTGATGACTTCATATACGTTGGGCTTAGAAGCTTTTTCAAGATTTTGCCTAAGCAAAAGTTCTTGTTTATTTCCTGCGCAGGAATTGTTTTGTCTACTTTGATGCCTGGTAGTGACTTTCAGGACTTTGTGTTGTATGTCTTTTAATTCGGATATTGTTATCCGTGATTGGGCATCTGCCACGAAATTGTCTTTACCCGTTAGATACTCGACTGTAAAGTCGTATTCTTCCAATTCGAGCCGCATACGCGTTAATTTGGAACTAGGGCTGATCATAGAAAATAAATATGTTAAAGGCCTGTGGTCAGTTTTCACTGTGAAGTGTTTTCCATAAATATATGGCCTAAAATGTACTATAACCCAATGAATTGCTGCTAATTCTTGTTCCGTTGTACTCTTATTACTTTCACCCTTTGTAAATGAACGTGATGCGTATGCAATTGGAAGTTGGAGTCCATTGTAGTTTTGAGTTAAAACTGCTCCACACGCATGCTTACTTGCATACGTTATTATGCAAAATTCTTTGCTGTAGTCTGGGTATTGTAATAGTGTAGGCTGCATTAGCTTATCTTTTAAGTATAGGAATGCATTTTGGCATTCAACTGTCCATTCAAAAGGAACATCTTTTTTACATAATCTTGTTATGTGCCGAGAATAGTCGGCGAAGTTATTTATGAAACGTCTATAATAATTGCAAAATGCAACAAAACGTCTAGCGCTGTCCGCATCGTGTGGGACTGGGTAGTTTTTAATGACGTCGTACTTTTTGTCGTCGGGCAAGATTCCTTTATCAGTGCATTTATGACCAAGAAAGGTTACTTAATGCATAAAAAATGAGCATTTTTGTGGATGTAACTTAAGGTTGTATTTCCTAAATTTGTCAAAAACATCTGTTAAATTTTTGAGCATATGTTTTTCGGAACAACCGATAACTATTAAATCATCCATATAAAGGAATTCTTGGGAAGATTCAAGGCCAGGGAATGCAATAGTCATCATTCTCTGAAATGAATTTGGCGCTATTTTTAAACCAAATGGTAATCGCGTGAAGCGATATGAGCCATTACTCGTTGAAAATGAAGTTATATCCCTTGAACTTTCTTCAAGTTCGATTTGATGAAAGTATTTTGCTCTGCCTAGTTGATCTAATATGTTATCAATTCTAGGCAGTGGGAATTTGTCGGACAGTAATTTTTTATTTATTTGACGATAGTCAATTACTAATCGCCATTTTTTATTTTCTGAGCCTGGAAGGGCTTTCTTTGGAACTAATAAAAGTGGGCTATTGTATTCTGACACAGATGGTTCGACTATTTTGTCGTTGATCAACTTTCCAACTTGTTTTTGGATTTCAGCTGTTTGGCTGTGCGGGCTTCGATAGTTTTTAATATACACTGGTTCATTGTCTTTTAGTCTCAGTTGTTGTTTATAGAAATTATTTGCTGTGATCGATTCGGTTTCGAGACCGAATACGTCACTATACTCGGTGCATAACTTTTCTAGTTGAGGTTTGAATTGAGGCGGAAAATTTTTAGCTAGCTGAGATAAGACGTTTCTTTTCTACTTTCTGGACTTGTTTGCACTACATCGTAGTTCGAAAGTGATTCGTGTTGCAAATTATTAATTGTAATTAATTGATCTGAATTAGTTGTATTTAGTAAACTGACAAACGTATTTTGGGATGTTGCAATTGTGTTTGCAACATATACACCAGTCTGGATTTCCTGGTTTGGAATAAATATGCTATCTTCTTTTGAAATTAGCGTAATTTTTCGGACAATTTGAGATCTTGCTAGTAGAAGTATTGAGTTTCTACCAGAATCATATGTTATGGGAACATGAATTGGATATTGTAGATTATTGGGTCTAATTATAAACCAATCTTCTGATGGTTTGAAGTCAAGTTGGCAATTGTATTTTTTAATAAAATCAATGCCTAGTATTCCATCACATGGTATAGCGAAATCTAAATCAACTATATGAAAGTTGTGTGGAATTATATATTTACCTGTCTATATCTCAATTGACGCTAGTCCTTTGGATTTTAAAATTTCTTTACTAATGCCTTGGATGTTTATAACATTATTGGGCTGGATGTCGTGAAAGACATCAGAAGTTTCTTTAATTATTGAAATGTCTGCACCTGTATCTATTAAGTATATAAGTTTTTTACCTGTTGACACATGGTCAAATGAAACAAATATATTGAGACTAAAATTTATTGTGTGAACTCTGGTGTTTATTGTTGGGTATCTAAAGGAGTTTGGGAGTTTCACGAGGCTTCTTGGGTTACTC
This sequence comes from Scaptomyza flava, assembly GCA_030179655.1. Taxonomy (NCBI): domain Eukaryota; kingdom Metazoa; phylum Arthropoda; class Insecta; order Diptera; family Drosophilidae; genus Scaptomyza; species Scaptomyza flava. The sequence goes on along the minus strand of JARNME010000511.1, from coordinate 511,173 downwards.
TGACATTATTTGTGTTGTGGCCTCTATATGAGTTTCCACGGTCACGGCCTCTAGAGGTTCCTATATTTTGTCCTCGCCCCCTGTAATAATTTCGGTTACCGTTTTGATGGTAATTACCTCTTCCTCGGTAGTTACCTCTATTATAACCAGGGTTTGATTGTTGCTGATAGTACAGAACAGTGTTGTTCTGTCCTGTAGCCTCAGTGCAACTATTTACAAACTTGGAAATGGCATCGTTCATATTATTGAACGTGCCTGCCTGCATGATAAGTTTTACCTTATCTATTGTGCAGTTCTTTGTCATTGCCTTTACAGCTTGTGTAGTGCTCTATTTGTTAGCTAAATCCATTGACAAACCGTCGTTAATGTTAGCTCCTTCAAGTGCTTTAGTCAATTTTTCCACCTCTTGGGTGTATTGACCGGCTGTTTTTCCCTTTTGCTGAAGGTTAAGGAGTTTAGCAGATATGGCTTCTACCGATTCTCCCTTAACTGAGTTTGACAACTTTGAGATGATAGCTTTGATACTTTGCTCATAACTTATTAGGTTTCTAACATAGCCTTTCAGTTTTGTTTTTATTAGGCTCACCGCATTAATTTCATGGGCGCCTTTCAATGATTCTACTAGGTCTAATGCATCAAGGAAACTTCTTAAGTTTTGAGCTTGTCCATCGAATTCTGGCAATAGAGAAGAGAATAGCCTCCAAAATTCAACTAAATTTTGTGCCATGATGGGTTTGTCTGAATTTGTATCCTTGCCTTCTGTTTGATCCATTAGCTGAGATTTGTCAAATGTGGCTTTTTTATTTACTTCATTTGGGAGAAATATGGCAAGCTAATGCCTCTCCAAAATATATTCAAGGTTTTCTCTTAATCGTTTTAAGATTTCTTGACCTTGCGTAATTTGAAGTGAATCAGCTTTGTGAGCGTTGGTAAGTATAATGTTTCTAACGTTGTTGTAAGTATTTACCAACAACTCTAAATGTTTTGACTTCGTTTCATTTGAAATCTGTGCACTTTTGTTAAGGCACTTGAAAGATATATCAAATTCTGTTCTTTGGCTTATAACGTATTTACGTATATGATCCCAGTCCATTAAATTCGTTATATAAGAATTTCATTAAACTTTATATACGAGAATGTTAGTTACTTCACCCAGTATTGGGTTGAATGCTATTGAAGAAGTAACTTCAACATTTGGTAGGGATCTGAGCACTTGTAGCTTTTGTTTTTTAGTACAATTAATTAGTGGTGAAAATACACTATTGTACGTTGCTATGAATAAGTGTTCCAATTCGTAAACACTTATTGGGTGTTCGGAGAGCAAGAACAGAATTCTACTTGCAAATAATGGGTCTCGTTTTGTTATTTCTTTTAGTAAGCATGTTGTCTTCATTTTGCTGTTATTTTATAAATTTTTTTGAATACTTATGCTTGAGCTAAGTCGTTGGCCCTACTTTGACATCTTCTTTTCATGCTATTTCTGTGCAATTTATAAAGTTTTACTACGGAGTTTATTATCATTATCGAGGCTATTATTGCAACTTAAATAAGCATGTATTGCATATCTGGTGGATTGACGTCAACTTTATTAATAACGTTGGCGGTTGAATCCACCGATTTCACATCTACAATGCCCATTATGTTTCCTTGTGGAACTGATTTAATTTTGAAAGTGTCTATTATTATTTATTTTTTTTTTTTTAACTGCTCTATTCCAACATATGATCGTATATTTTTTTTGTATTTTAAATAAAATTTTTATTTAATTTTTTTCATTTTAATTTATATATGTATTACAATTTTTTTTTTCGACTTAATTTTATGAATATCGGCATTTAAGATGCACGATCCTAATACACCTTTAGAAGCTATGCTGCTAATCAGGCGGAAATGGTTCCGCGCGATTTTAACAATTTTTTTTTTTAATTTAATAATGTTATTTAATCTAAAGATATAGTTTTTAAAAATGCATGATGTCCTCTGGTTTCTTTGCTAATGGCGCAGACAGCGTTCCTATGCCTTCCGCACTTTCTCTTGTCTGCTACTGATTATGCATCAGCTAATCGTCAAGCTGATACTCCCTCGATGGCGCAGATGGCGGTCCTATGCCTTCCGCACTTTCTCTTGTCTGCAACTGATTATGCATCAGCTAATCGTCAAGGTGATGCTCCCTCGATGGCGCAGATGGCGGTCCTATGCCTTCCGCACTTTATGTGGAACTGTGCATGTATACTCGCAGAATGGAGATACAAGGGGTCCCTCGCAGTCCTTTGGGCAGCTCTTCTTTAACTTTGGGAGATCTTTGTAATAGCCACTTTATATGCGCTATTCTCTTTGTAATTTTATTTTTACACCACCGCGTTTTCCCATACTTTAACAACTCTACTCACTCAGTTTTTTTTTTATTTGCTCATTTCTCTATTTTGTTGTAGTTAATTTGGCTGCTGTTGCTGTTGTTGCTTCTGCTGCTGCTGCTGATGATGGTTGCTGTTGTTGTTGATAAAATGCGCGATTCTTTGTCATTGATGGTGTTATCGTTGTTGTTGTTGCCGTTGTTGTTGTTGCCGTTGCCGTTGTTGTTCACTTTTGATTTGGGTGGTTTTTGCCGCTAGACTCAATCCGAGTCACGGTCGCCATGTAATAGCATTGTTATTATATTTATTTCTTGCATGCACAATTAATTAGAAGACTTATATTTGCATGTGTAGCTGGCACAACTGTGTCAGCTCAAGTCAATTTATTGAATGTCTTTTGAAATTGAAATATATTCTTAGCTTATGGTTAACATTTATAAACTTATGCTGTTATCAGTTAACAGCTACAAAGAGAGGGAGAGCGATTGTACTCATACGTTTGGGTAAAGTGCAAGCGCGGCGTTTCCCGTAGGGCAACGGTCTCACGCTTGCGTGGCCTTCTAAAGAGGCTTCATATTACTTACACGCGCAGACCATATGTATGTATGTGCTTTGGTATGCGCATACATACATATGTTTATGCTGAGCGTGTTTAGGTTTATTTATACTTGCAACAAAGTGTTACAAGTTGTATTTAAAATATGTTTTGAAATTATTTATATGAATATACTACAATTTACAAAAAAAAAAACACTTAAGCTGCCTTCACACGATCGGGTTTTCATCGGTTTTTTTTTTTTAAGCAAGCGCTCTCGTGTGAACACACAAAAATTTTTAGGTCCGGTCAAAAACCGACTCAAAATGAGAAAAATATAACGTGTTCTATTTCTGCTCTTTTTGAGTCGGTTAAATTTGTGCCACGAACATGTTAACGTAAAAAAGGCGTTTTTGGTATTTTTTAGTAATTGTTGGCAATAAATAATGTAAACAAACTTATATATTTAGGGCAAAGTGACCAGATTGTGTAACAACAAAAAGTGATGGGATTTTGAATTTAACCGATGCGAATAATGTGAATGCCAACCTTTTGGTCGGTTAAAAAGCTACAGAAAAACCGACCGTGTGAAGGCAGCTTTAGCGAAAACTAGATGAACCTGTAGAAGGTGTGTATGTATTGTTAGCATACAGTACAAACTGACTGCTTAATTGTTGTCGCACCTGGCACTTGTAACCAGGTGGACTGCGGAGAATAATGAATGTATCTTTGTATGCTGTACTAAGAACACTGAGTTTTACAGTTATGTTTAATATTAGGTTATTGTGAACTCAGCAGTTGCTTGCAATGCAAAATAACATATTTAGCAACTACCGGGTTGGCTGACTGCTACTGTTGCGACATATTGCATGCATTGTGCAGTCAGCGATAGTTTTATTGTGGTCTTGACCTAGTTTTTACATATGTTAATAATTTGTGTGTCATTCTTACATAGCTATGTGCAGCTATTTTATATCTTATAATATATATATTTTCTGACTTGTATATGACTTAACATTCTCCCGGCCATTGAAACGGTTTTCAACCATCCTCTAAATCCAGTGTAAATCGTCTTGGAGATGCTGAAGGCTCGGACGGGTTGACTGCTTCGTTCCTAGTGGCTGTGGGTGGACAAGTCCATCGTCGTTGCGTCCGCATTGCATATGCACATAGTATTATGACAGATATCAATAGTGCAGCGTAAGCGGCTATGTGATGATGTTGGACCGAGCTTATTTGGTTGAGCAGCTTTCTTTGTTGAGTGTTGCCAATTTTACCTGTAGGTCATCTAGATCCTTGTCGTCTTGTGCGTTGTAATCCGAGATGTTGAGAGTTGTCTCTGGTACCTTTGTTATGTTTGGTTGGATAATGTCACCAAAACGGGCGTACCCTTGTCTTATATGACTCGTGAACGTGCCAAAGGTATTGATGGTAATGTCTGCGTTTCGTGCAGTACAGCCAGGTGATAGCGACAGTAGTCCACTGTGTTGTAGTTGGGTTGTTGACGGTGTTCCGTTGCAAACTGCTTGAAGTTCCACTTTCGAATATGTTGCGAAGATCCAGTTGTTTTGCTGTTTTGCTTTTTCCTATACCATTTTGGTTGTTCTGTAAGTAACGTGACACGTCGTTGGTATCTTGATGGTAAATAGTTGAAACTCACATCGGTTTTTTACATCAAACACAGCTTGATGATCAAAGCATATGTATTTTTTGCTGTGTATTATACGGCAGCGTTGAAGATCATCTTGTGTAAGTCCCATGAATTGACCTCTGTGGCTGTTAACATATATAATAGGTGTTTTTAGCTCGAACAATCTCCAACTAGTTGTGTTCCACACTGGAATTGGCACCATATTAAGTAGCTCGAGTATCTATGTTGACACTAGGGGTAATATTACTCTGAATATCGCATGAGTGTCGGTGGCTGTGCCTTCTGCTCGCATAATTCCGTATAGTTGAATCACATTGGACTATGTCACGGGTACCATTTGATCTGGTGGCAAATGATCCTGTATTTGATCCAAGTGATCCCTTAATCGTTTAGGGGAGATCACTATTGGGCTTATTGTATGGTGGTGAACTCCAGTTAGAACGTCCACTATTTCGGATTGCATGCGCTGAAGAGATGCTGCTGGCAATGTCAATTGAGTTGTCAACTCCTTCGAACTCCTTGGTGCCTGAATTAAACGTGTTCATGTCTCTTCAGTATGGATTTAATTCATAGTAATAACTATGGTCCAGTCGGATATTGCTCTTATCGTTGTACCAATTTTTCATAATATACTCCTGGTTTCGTGTCGAAACTTGTCACCGATACTGACTGTGTTAGCACCAGAGGTAGCATTAGAAGCAGAATAAGCAAGAAGGAAGTTATGGTTGGTGACACTAACCGTCTCCGTTGAGCAGCCGGCGTATCCTTTTTATCCGTATCCTCTTCTTCCATAATAGGTCGTCTTTTGGCCGTTTCTTCCGGAAAGATCGGCACCAGCCTGTTGATGGCGCGCTTGTAAATGCCTGAGGCCGTCTTTACGTCAACCACACGTACATGGCTATCCATTCCTGGATATGTCTTTATAAAGCGTCCCATAGGCCAGCTCATCACCGGAATGTTGTCTTCCTTGATAAGGACCAGCATGCCTTCCTTGATATTGGGATTAACAGTTTTCCACTTGTTCCTCGCTTGTAACTCTTGCAAGTATTCCTCTGACCATTGCTTCCAGAATCCTAGCTTAATTCTAGATACTGATTCCCAACGTTTCAGTAGGGATTTCTTTTCGCGATCGGCGTTGACATCGGGTGGAGCCGTTAGTGTTTCACCAATTAGGAAATGCGCTGGGTGAGAGCTGTGGTGTCCATAGGATCATTTGACATCGGGGTTATTGGGCGTGAATTCAAGAAAGCTTCCATTTCAACGATCACCGTGTTAAGTTCTTCAAATGTAAGGGTCGCCGTGTTGGTTGTCGTTACCAACAGTCGCTTTGCCGACTTGACTGCTGCTTCCCATAGGCCTCCAAAGGATGGCGCTCGTGGCGGGATGAATTGGAAGGCAACTTGTTTCTTGTTGCAGTGATTAATTATCACCGCTTGTGCCTTCTCCCCAAAATTGTTGATTCCAGTTCCTTCAGCTGGTTATTTGCTCCGACGAAGTTGGTTGCATTGTCACAATGAATTGTTTGACATTTGCCACGGCGACTTAAGAAGCGTCGCAACGCTTCCAAAAAGGCGTTTGTGGTCAGATCGCTTATCAGTTCAAGGTAAACTGCCTTTGTAGAGAAACAGCAGAATACGGCTATGTAGGCCTTATCTGGTCTTTTTCCTCGAAGTTTGTGGTGAATCCAGATTGGCCCGCAGTAATCTACGCCTGTTGTAAGAAATGGGCGTGTTGGTGTTACTTGATCGGCTGGCAAATTACCCATAGTTTGGATCATTAACTTGGGCCTTGCCTTGTTGCATGTCACGCAGTTGTGAATAATATTCCTTGACATTGTTTTGTCGTTGTGGATCCAATATGTTGTATAGCAATGCATATTGTCCTCAGGAGATCTTTCAACAGCATTTTTACTATTGGATCATTGTAGGGCAGCAGAATCTGGTGCCTGGAGTGGGGCTTGATCCAATCTGCCACCAACTCGTATAACTCGGATCCTTATAGTGGGGAAAGCGATGAAATGGAACTCCTTTTTTCAACCATGTTGTGACGCTGCATCGTTTTAAGCAAAGGAGCAAATTCCACTTGTTGTATTGTCCGCAAAATTACGTTGCGAGCGTGATTCAGTTCCTCGACGCTCAGAGTGACAGTTTCTGGTCTGTATTTTTTGTATCAGAAGCGTGTGTAAGCCACAATGCGTTGTAACTTGTGAATTGAATGGCTGTGTCTACAAGTGTACAATTATTCACCTATTGTGGATGGAGATATTGAATTCTTATATGTATTGTTTTCCTTTCCAGGTGGCTGGAGTCGGCTCAAGCAACTTAACAGAAGGTTCGAGCGGCCAGATCGGCTAGAGATGATCGAAGGGTGCTTGCGCTCTCACGACCCACGATCCACAGTCGCGACCCACGCGAAGAAGGAAGGCGCATTCGAGCGGAGGGCGCCAGGGCTCTATCCAGTCACTATGGTAATTTCCATATGCACTTGCAATGTTTTATTGTTTTTCGCACATTGAACTTAAATTTAAATTTTTACTCGAAAGTTTGCTTGAAGAGCAAATGGTTGAGCAGCATTTGATGTGGGCTAAAGTATTGAAGAGCAAATGGTTGAGCAGCACTTGATGTGAGCTTAGGTATTGGCTGATTATGGAATAGAGCGTATTGCTCACCGATCAGGAGGAAATCGAGCTATTCGAGAAAACTATGAGCGCCCAGTGTACCACTTGGAATTGCAATGAAGAGCAGTTGGATTCGATTGAGCAGCTTGTTGAAGAATTTAAAAATAAGCAAGACGGTAGAGTTGAGAATACAGCTTGGCTGCAGGAAATGCACATTTCCTCATTTCGAAGAAAATTAAATGCACTTTGGCCAAATTCTTTCATGAGCGCTGTCTGGCCAAATATCCTACTGATTTGACGCTTTGGCTAGATTATGTCCAATTTAAGACAAAGCCATTGGAGTCGGGTAGCAAATATGAGATTCATACGGAGATAGCCGAAGGCTATTTGAGAAGCAAGCCGCTTCCGCTTATAGCTCCATTTTTGCGCACCAAGCCAAGCATTCAGATTAATAACAAGTTCTTGTAGTTAAGGGAGCATTATGATCTCAGCGTTGAGCTTATCGATGAAGAGGTAAATCGTCATTTTGAGCGCATCAAGCCGTTTAAGGAAATGAGCGCCGAGCTGCATCTTAACTATTTTGCATATCGTGTGCGACACACCAATGTTAATGACGAGGATCAGGTACATATGAAATGGATATTGATTTTCTTTATTTTGTTCAATAAACTATTACAAATCTTTCGATAGGTCGATCAGTTGCGTTGTGCATTCCGTGATGGTTGGGATTGCCTTTCCGATCAATATGGCGATACGGCAGACACAAGTTTCGAGGTGCAGCAGCTGTAAGCACAGGTTGAATATGCAAAGCTCGAGAATTCAGCAAATGGAGCTGCTATATGGGCCGATATCAGTGTTGCCAACTTGTCCTTTTTGCGGACAGAACTGTCCGTTTTTAAAACGTCCCCTATCCGGAAAAACAGCTATTTTTTATTTTACTTTATCCTTTTTAATTCCTCCAAATAGAAATATAAATAAAACTTGGAACCGTTTTATATATATTTTTTTGCCTTCGACAAACATTTTTTTAGCGATGCAACACTTTTTTTTTGCATGTAATCGAAATCGCGCCTGTCGAACAGATGTTTTTCGTCAGTGTCAAGTGCCGCCAAATTAATGTCGCATGATGCCAAAAGACATTTACAAGCAAAAATTTCGCGAGTGCTGGTTAAAAGAACCTGATTTGAAAAATTGGATGTCCCGAGATGCAAAAGACCCTGAAAAGGCTTATCTATACTATTATATAAGCTCCAAAACTACTGGACCGATTTAAAAAATTCTTTCAACCGTTGGCAAGCTACACGTTTCGCGCTGAACATGGGCATTGTTTCATTTTCAACAAAATTAGGGATGCTTACTAGAACTTTAAAAAAGCAATTTTGTGAGGCAATATTTTACTACGACTACTACCGCGTATGTTTGGTTGCAGTTGTTATTGTTTTGCGACCATTAAAGCAGTGTGCCAAAGAAAGTATTTTAATATATTAACATTATTCTTTTTCGTTGCAGATTTCGTCACCGCTAGAGCTGGACCCAAGGTTGACTGTGGATACCAGGTAAGTGTTGAACTGTGAGTTATTCGCTTTTTTGCAGGTGATTGGCTGGGCTGTGTAGCTGCCGACGCTCAGCTGTGGTGGTGAGAAAAACCGGTTGCCGCTGCGAGGTGACAAAAAAAAATGGCCGCAAATTTGGTGTGAGTTACAATGTTGTTTGCAAGTCACCGAAAAAGCAGTTGCCATAGAAAACCAATTTGTAATCGATTTTTTTCCTCCTTACAGGTGTGTGTTGGACGCTGGTGCTGAATCTGGAGCAAGAGATGTCTTCCAGGTCGCCAAGAAGTGTCTTATGCAGTGCTGGCAGGCACGCACGTAGACAATGTATCCGTATTTGCAGTGCAGGTTCCGGAATCTTGCACATTGTTGCCGCCGCCAAAAAAACATCCAAACGGAAGTCATCGAAACGGCTGTTCGCATATGTTGAGTCCGGGTATATATGTAAGTATAAAAGAAAAGCCTTATAATGATACAAAAAATCAATTAATTTTCACTCTTCTTCGCAGGTATTGGTAGGTGCTTGAAACGCCTGTGATGTCATCGTTGGACTTGTTCGCTGTATGCCTTCTGCCGGGACCACGCGATGCCAACATAAGACGACAAAAGTTTGGCCAGGTGAGTGATACTTTTATGTAGAGAAAAATTAATGTAAATTTATTTATACTCATTTTTCTTAGCAGGTTTGGTGTTGAAGCCGGTGGTGTCCACGATATCATCGCTGGACTGAATTGCTGAATTGCTGAATGTCAGTACGGGTCCATAGTTGGCATCGCTGGATTGCCGTAAAGATAGAACCACGCACACATGCCAGTGCTGCCACTAGGATCGCTTAAAAAAGGTCCAAATGTGACGAGATGAAAGATGACAGATGTTGTGTGTTTTGTGTGTCAGCGATTGGCCGCACAGTTGCCGTGATGTCATCATGTTTTGAATCCAGGCATTTGGTTGTGCGTCTCATTGTGATTACATAATGTATTTTAATTAACAAAAATACAAATTCTTAATCCGTTTAATTTGGTTTTTAGCTGGTGTTGTTGCTAAAAAAAAGCCGCCGCTGGTTAATCGTTGGACTGTTGTTGCCCCTTGTCCGGGTTGATTCCAGAAACGACAAATAGAAGATCTTGGAAATATCTTGCCTGTAAATAACAGCTAGCAGCGCTGCCGTATGTTGCCAACAAGTCATTGCCAGATTTGTATTGGCTGGTGCGTCGAGGAGGCTTGCGCAGTTGTTAATTGCTAGGAGACGCCCATTGTTTTTGGCATCTCTAGTTTGTTGGCTGTGTTGAAATCCATTGGCCACGCTAGACGCCGCACAGTGGGGCCTTTGCTCATTTAGCTTATCAAAAATCATATCTTCTAAACTAATGAAGCGATTTCAAAAATTTAATAAGCAATTAATAGATGACTTTTCAAGCTTTAAAATGGAGAGTGCTAGGTATCCGTGGTAGTTAAATATTCAAGGTCAAAGTCAAGAAATATTTCCAGCACATTTTACCTGTAAAATTCCAATTAAAAACTTTTGTTTTTATCATAACTGGATATTTTTTATAACTTCAATGACTATTTCGCATTTTTTGTTGTTTTTAATCGATTTTCTAACTTAAATACATAAAATTTAAATTCTTATTTTTGGGTGATTTTTTGAGGTTAATGTTTAATATTTGCTATCGATGGCTGATTTTCAACCAAATAATCATCAACATTAATGCTAGTAAGGTTAACATCTAATAAACTCAACATTTCGGAACTATAGTTGCTATCTTCCAAATCCTTTCGTGATCGCACATGTCTCAGCGATGCAAGAAGTTGATCCGATGAGGCTGCCAGCATGTTGAAAAGGTCTCCATTTTGTCGCACCCGAGAAATTTTGCACGTATTAGTGTATCTGAACCTCTTGTAGTCCTTGTTTTTACATTCCTGTGCTTCTTCGGACAGCTCTTCAATAGGTAAGCACTGATATTCTATTAAGTCCTTTCCATGAGCCAAAATCCTATGTACCGTGGGGGTTAGTTTTTTCTGAGGATACAATCCTGTCAAAGTTGAGCTGTTTTTGATGCGTATTCGCCAAATTTTGCACCATCTATCATTTCTTTGCAGCTTATAACATTTAGGATAACAGCAAACCTTTTAATGATCTCATTATGAACACCTGTTATCAAAGTTGTTATTTGATCATTTCAAAAAACCTCCTCGAAGTATTTCCATCATTCGTATTCGCGTATCCGTGCTTTGGACATTCAACTTTTATTTCTAGCTTCCGAGAGAACTCAGCTTGTATAACTTCCTTTCTTCTCTGTATATCCTCACGAGGCGTATTATCCGTTTTTGTTTCTCCTGGCCGAGGAAGTGTGAACGCGAGCTTCAGAATAAATTCCATACACTTTATTCTGCAATGCAACGGAGAAATTCCATATTCGTAGCAGTTCTCCTCACCCGTTGAGTCGTCTAAGCTGTGAAAGTCTTTTTGAGTTTTTTACAAATGGGACACCTCAATGTTGAGGAGGTGTTTGTAATTTCATTTAAGACTTTTCCATCAATCATTGTCAGGAAGAAATCAAACTTCACCGTGAATGTTTTTCCACTCTTGATTTGAAAACAGTAGGCTTCAGTTGGCTAATTTGATTTTGTATGTCGGTTACAGTTGATTTAATCAATTCAGACGACTCCTTCGCATATTTGAAGAAAATAGGGCGACAATAATGAATCGATGATGGTCGGCGATTTTTCCAATGTTCAGAAGTTTCACTCCTAAGGCGTAAGGGAACTACATAAGCCATAAACATATTTTCATCAGAAATAGTTTCGTCATCTGTCTGTATAATTTGTTTGTATATGCTTTGTCCAGACGATCCATCACATCCCCACTTATTGAGTAGAGTCAGATTTTCAGGAAGAAGCTCGACCTCTCCATCAGGCAAACTTTCAACTATACGCCTAGCAGTGTGATCCATTAAATACTGGAGTTTTACTTCTACAGAATTCTCTGTTATTATTGTATTAGGTGGCACTGCTTCCTTTTTGGCAAATACAATTTGACGTTATGTTTTTTTAAGGAGCTGCGTTAAATATCATACTTCTCCTTAGTCAGTCCCAAATCCATAAGTAGGGAAAACGCTTCTTCATCAGTGTACTTAATGGCGACTGAGTTTGGTGGCGTTGGAATACTTCTTTAATCCTATTCAGCCGTAAAAGACTGGCGACCTGCACAGCTTTCGTAATTGTCGCTCTTGTCCTCTCTTGTTCCTTCATATACTTGGATGAAAGTGCTTCCGACAGATGTTCAGCTGTTAAGCTATCCGTAGCATCCTCAAGCTTACGTTTCCTTGTAACACATGAACACTCCTCCATACTTTTTTGCGGCCTTCCTCTTCCTCGGCTAGTCGATGGGTAAACTTCTTCCTGTTCTGAATATCCGAATGTTGTACATTCCTCCAACCAATTTTCATGCTTTTTTATGAAAGCCGACATGGTTCTATGGACCAAGTTCCATTTTCGCTTCAAGTTAGCATGAATGAATTTAATTTGTGTCTGAAGGGCACATCTAGCGTAGCATGAATGAATTTAATTTGTGTCTGAAGGGCACAACTAGCGTTTTCGAGTAGGCCAATCTCTTTAAGCAATGCCACTTGAAAATCGTTAATATTTTCAGAAGCACGAAAAAGTTCAAAAATCTTTGAATTTGTTAAATCCATTATTGCGCTTATTTATCAAAATTTCGTGAATTATATTGAAAAATACTATTCAATCTGAAAATTTCTTTCGCAGCAATAAACAATAAGTGTTTCCTCTTATGAAGTTATGAAATAACTGTTGCCATCAAGTGACATATTTTGCACTTTATTCCATATTTTTGAGTTAGCTAGGTAAGCACGCAAAATTGGTATAACCCTTTTCCAATTAGCTATGTAAAAAACAATATATACCTAAGGTATTGATTTACATTAAAAATAGGTAAACGGGGAAATACAGAAATTAAAAAAAAATAACCTGTAGTACCGCAACTTTCCATCAACTACAATTATATTTACCTGCCTCCTCAGACCTTTTCCATTCAGGTAATTAGAAAGGATAGGAAGGAAAAAAGGATTAGAAGGGATATATATAGACAGGTAGTACTTATAATACAACATTTAGAAATGTTGTCAATGTTGACAGCACACACGCTACAGCCAAATTTGTATGCGCTCTTCTTCTTCCTTATACCTGCCGCGTGTTTTTAACTCGAGGTATCCCTAGTTTTTTGGCTCGCGTTTCCAAAATGCAGATTTTCGAAGATTGTGACTATATACATAAGAAAGGTATATATTATAGCTTTCAAATGCATGTGTCCCACCGTGACTCTGAGAGATACTTTTTTGTTATAGTCCACGAAAGTTCAAAAAATGCCAAAATTTAGTGTATTTTTTAAACGATTCTAATTTAATAAGTATTTTAGCTATATTTAAACTGTATACAGAAAAACACTGAGATTGAACATACTTTTACATAAAGAAAAAAGATCGAAGATCAGTTGTGTACGTCGCCCAATGTTCAGTTCGAAAGTGGTAAGTTTCTGTAAAAATTGTCATTTTTTCGTACTCACGTAAAATGACTCAACTTTGAGGAGCTCTACCACCCATAATTATTAACCGATTTAAAAAATCTTTTGGATCCATAATCTTTGAAGTATTCTCTATCGATTACATATTTCACTTTTGCCAAGCGTTCATGAAAAAAATGATTTTTGATAAGCTATCCGAGAAAAGGCCCCACTGTGCGCCGTTGGCCAGATGAAAAAATATGTTATTTCAAAGCTGGACACGGGCGACGAAATGATACCAAATAAGTGACGCTGTTTCGGTTGCTATTGTTTATAATTATCAATCCAGAACAATCCATTGCCAGCATTCGGAGAGATGTAAGTTGATTTATTGTTGTTGCTTGTCCTTGATGAGCAGCATAGATCCTTTTGGCTGTTAATTGCGAATCAAACTGCTTATGATATTGACCATATATTTCTAAACGAGCGTGAATTTGTGTATAACTCTTTCACAAGTTTATTAATTTCAGTACGGAATATTAATTTTAATTTGATAACCTTTTCTTTTATAGCCAAGTTGAGATATGAATAAAATAATGACATCAGTATGTATGTGTGTTCATACCGTTGTAGTATGCATACATTTTGAATATCTACTGTACCAAGAGTACTTAAAGTGAACACACTGTAACACTTTGTTGCAGTGTTTACATAAACGCTCATAGAAAGTGCAAGTGTCAGCATTCTGTTACACGCGCCGACCACTTGAACGAACTCAAGTGCATGCATATGCCCTAGCGCTCCAGCTTAAGAGAGCATAAATACATATATAATATACATACATATGTAATATATAGAATACTAGGGGGTCCCCCCCTGCTCGCTTCGCTCGCCAAGCAATTATAACGTTTGAAAATAACCGTGTGTTGAAGCCCCTGTGTATTCACTTGCACATCTGATGAAATCCTACATTTCCGTTTATACGACATAGTGAGTGCCCCGCTTACTTCGCTGCGCAGATAGTTTATATTATTTTAGCAATAAAAGATAGATGTAAAATAAATAAATTAGAAAATATTTAACAACAAATTAAAGCAAAGTATTTAATATTCTCTTTTCCACGCCACCATTGAGGTAGAGAATCAGATGCTTAATTTTTTATTGTGGTTTCCCCAGTAGGCCTTATCCACTTGTTGAATTTAATTTGCAATTATTAACAACTGTTAAGAGCTTCTTGATAAACGACATTGATTGTTTTTCCGTCAGGTGCTAATACAACTAAACTTTTTGGTGAACTGACTCTTGAGCACGCTACATAAAATTGGCCATGAGAGAAGCAATCGTGTCTTAAATCTAGTCCGGCTAATTTGAGAGTTTGTCCCTGTGATTTATTGATTGTTAGGGCAAAGCAAACTTTTAAGGGAAATTGCAATCTTTTAAATTGAAATGGCAATTCAGAGTCAGAAGGTATTAATGGAATTCTCGGTATAAAAACCGTTTCCCCTATACCACTGCCAGTAAAGACCATTGCTTCGACAACATTCTTATGAAGGGCTTTAACTTGCAATCTTGTACCATTGCACAGTTTGGGCGGCTTCAAGTTGCGAATCAACATTACAGGTGAACCGATCTTTAAAGTTAATTTATGTTGAGGCAGGCCAGACGGATTTCATGAATTAAGAAACTCGACGGGGTAATGAACTGCATCTTCGACTTCAGTCACAGAATCAATAGAGTTATATGTCATTTCTTCACTTTGAAATGATTTTAATAAAAACTCGTTTATTTCCAATGCATTGTCATTTCTCGCAGTCAAAATAGCACGTTCTGAAAACCATTCGAGTGATTTTTCAGAGATATTTGTAATATCCGGAAATATTTTGAGAGTTAGTTCTTCAATACTTTTCACAACATGACACAAAGTTGATGGTAAAGTTATTTTGCCATCATGGGTTGGAAATAATCCATTTCCTATTTGAAGAAGCATTTCTGCAAATTCACCAGCTATGCTATCACCTTTTAAGTACACTCGCATATTTTTCGTTAATGCAATTTTCTGTATTTTGGGCCACAAAATTGAAGACTTTAAGCACGCATTTATTTCATCTGCTCTTGTTCCTCTGGGGATCACTGGAAGAGTTTGTCGAAAATCACCAGCTAAGAGAACAGTTATGCCACCCATTAAGTATTCACTATCTCGAATGTCTTTCAAAGATCGATCTACAGCTTCAAAAGCACCTTTATGGGCCATAGTACACTCATCCCAAACAATAAGCTTGCAATCTTTGAGCACAGCAGCCATATTAGATTGCTTTGAAATTGAGCAATGTGGTGTTTCTAAATGAATCAAATTAAATGGAATCTCAAGTGTAGAATGCGCTGTGCGACCACCATTAAGTAAAGTGGCTGCGATACCGGAAGAAGCAACGGACTATGCAATTTTTTTACTTTGCCGTACCTTTGCCAATAATAAATTTAAAAGAAACGTTTTACCTGTTCCACCAGGAGCATCTAAAAAATAGATATCTCCCTGTTCTGCTTCAACGCTATGTAGTATCTTTTCGTATACTTCCGAAACGTTTCCGAATTCTTTCACGTTCATTTCCGTCGTCACGTTCTTGTGCAGTACGATTAGATCGGTAATTAGCTTGGTTTGTAGCATTTCTGGTTCTTCTACCTAAATTGCTTCGTCTTATAGGAGGCATATCAAATATAAATATTTTTTTCACTAATCACGAACTAAACAAACACTAACTAAGTAAACACTCTGCACAAAACACAATCGTTCGACCAAAGCGTCAGGACTTTTTCAAAACACGATATACGAATTTGTTTCGTGTATCAGTTGTCAAAAGCAAACTCAGTAGATTAGGTAACAGACAACTACGTTTTAGTTACAAATCATTTGTATGTGAAAAAGAAAAGGTCTATTTTTAGGGTTTTTACAGCAATAATTCTAATTTTTCTCGCCGTAAAACCATCCTTGAACTTCAACGAACATTTAGAAAAAAGATTTGGCCAAAATGGTCCAGGCGTTGTTGAGTTATGCGCTTACCAACACATTTTGCGATTCATTTTTATATTATAGATACATAACCGTCTCTCTCTCTCTCTGCTGTCCAACTGTGGGCAGCGCAGCAATGAGACTTAGGCTTACTTAGAACCTACGTAAAATGTTTAAGAACAGATTCAACTGATCGTTGGAAGCGGCACCACTGCTGCTTCCCTCACTAATAAAGAATACGAATAAAGAATATACAAACTCTTTCATTACGTGGCATTATATATATTACATTACATGGCGACCGTGGAAGTGCAAGTGAACCTGCACAAATAGAAGCAACAACAGTGGAAGTGCACAAATAGCAGCAAACACGGTGGAAGTGCAACACAACTATGCTGGACAACAACAACAACATCAGCAGCAACTAAGAAGACTCAAACGGCGAAGAACAAAAAGAATAATACAGCGTGAGTAGGGTCGAGCATGGTTAATAAACGAGGCGGTGTACAAAACAAAATCAAAAAGAGGGTAGCTAGTCTAAATTGGCAGCTATACACCCAAAAATCTCCACCAGCCTGGTCAACAGCTCAGAAGCTACAAGTGGAGCTTGACCATTTGCGAGAATACTTGCAAAATAACAAGAAAAAACCATGTTCCACTCCTCCCTCACATATACCAAATATAAGCAATACTAAAATAATTCAACCGCCATCCCAGAAACAAATACCAAAGAGGACAAAGGAGTGCCCAAAGGACTGCGAGGGAATCTGAAGCCCGTACTGCATCGGCACTTGTAAACATTGTACAGTGCAAACACCGGCGGAAAATAGAAACACAGCCTGTGCGATGACCAGCACCGGCACCGCCTGAGCTCATAGGCCCCGGACATCAGCAGCAGCAACAACGACATCAGCCACTGAAGCAGCAATAGAAAACAGCAACCGCCAGCAACGATAACAACATATATTTCTACTATATTTTATATTATACAAATTATGCAAAATTTTATAACACTTTTGTAATATTGAGCGGAAACACCTTCGCCCAATGAACCAGTACGGCCTCTTAAGTCGTACGAAAAGTAGGCAGGAAATAATATAAAAAAAAAAATTAATTTTTGAAAGTTAACTAAAAGTATATGTCAATAGACACAAATAAAATAAGTAAATTTGACGAAATAATTAAAAATTTCGATAAAATGGACATAGTAGACGTTAAATCCGTAGATTCTACAGCCAATGTAATTAATAAAGTAGAGTCAAATAGTAATGACTTATAATTAATACACATATTATAATAATAATTGTTGTTATAATGTCCGCAAATTGTTTTATAAATTATATAAATTACATAACAAATGTTTAAAAAAGAAATATATGAGCCAGGCAAATGAGCTGGACAAATTAAAAAAAAAAAGCGCAAACAAAATTGAAAACAATTAACACAATATGTAAGTTTGTAACTTTAAGAAAATAAAACAATTTAAATACAATGAATTACAAATAAAACAAAATATATTAACTAAAGTATGGCTAAACTAAAATTAATTAGAGAAACATATGATAGAGTTCAGTTTACCCTTATCTTAAAGAAAGAGTTTATATCCATAAAATAATGGAATGGAATGAATTATATAAAGAAATAAATGAATTATATAAAGAAATAAATAACATAAAAATTAACTTTGATAAATCATATAAGTCACTTACACAAACAGGCCAATTCAAATAAATACTGTTAAGAAACATGTAGAAATACTAGTAAATTGCTTTAATGAAGCACGTATACCAATACATGGCCAGAGAGAAAAATTAAATCAAGATCATTGGTCTGTAACGTGCACGACAGTAATGTTTCGGCAATTCCCTGTCTACTATACGGTTCCGGCCGTGCTCAGGGCGGTTGGGGGGATCTTTTGGAAATGCCTTGACATACGCGTCACTAGGCAGTCGGCCGACAGTCTGTGTAGGGGGACTAAGTAGGGGTGGTGAACCATGCTCCGTGATCGACCAGTCGATCGCGGAGTGTGGTGCCCCGCTTCTACTCCGTAACTGCCAGACTGCCGGTAGTGCAACTTATACCTCCTCGTGGTGGCTGCTGGTAACAGGGTCCTGTGTAGGTCATGTCTCTGGCAGGATACCTGGCTAAATTAAGTTGGGCGAAAGAGAGTAAACTCTTTTTAATAAAATCCCCAATCTAATGGTGGAACAGCATATGCCAGGAGATGCGTGGCTAGGGGGGTGCCTAGTTGCTAGTATGCGGACTTGGGGTATGGTGGCGCGGCCTCATTTTAATCTGCCACACTACGGTACGGCACGGCGTAGTGTTTACCGGTTGCCATCTTACTCGTGGGATCAAAATGAACGATTTACAAAACAAAAAAACCGATGTTGAAGAGGAGAGTGGCCCCCAGGGACACAAAACAGAGGTGGCAACACCTCAAAACGAGCAACACCAACGCGGTAGTGCCTCAGTGGTGGACCTGACACCACAAGGCACAAGCACACCAACCACCGACAGTGTTGTAGGCCCTACACTGCCTATACTGAGCGGCGCTGGCAAGAAGCGACTGGCTTTCTTTCTGCGGCAGGGGCTTAGCAAAGAAGAGGCTTACTCCAGAGCTAGGACCCCAATGGAGAAGAAAGGGGAAACAGCATGCCCAAAACGCCAGCGGTCCACAAACCACAGCTCAGAGGTAGTCGCCACTAAGAAGATGAGGGATGACATGCCCTCCACCTCTAAGGCTGCAGGCAAGGGTAATGAAAGGCAGCCCTCTGCCTCACATCACCCAGCCAAGGCACAGGTGCATAAGGAGCGTGGCTCTATTCCGGTTAGGGGGACAACAGGTACCCAGGCCGACAAGAAACAGCAAAATGCTAAAATAAATGAGGCTGGTATAGGAGTGAAGTTGGCGGTATTAGCAAGGGACTACCCAACAACGGCCCTAACGACCGCGCAAATGGACTCCATATCAGCCGCTATTGAAGACAAAGTGCTGGAGCTGATGGATGGGCAGATACAACCGGCCTTCCTTGGCTCTACCTACAAAGCTGGGTATCTAGCACTTCACTGCAAGGACTGCGTTACAGCGGAGTGGGTGAAGGCGACGGTGGTCAAAATGACGCCGTGGGACGGCGCCACACTCTGGTCGACAGAGGAATCAAAGATTCCTCACCCCAGAATTGTGGTCGGCTACTTCCCCAAGTCTGCAGCCATGGAGACAGGCAAGGTCCTCAACTTTTTACAGGCACAAAACAAAGGCCTAAACACCTCGGCCTGGAGGGCCCTAAAGAGTGTGGAAAAGGGCTCAAACGCCATGCTTGTGCTAGCCGTTGACCAAAAGTCGGCAGCCACAATTGAGGTAACGAAGGGAAGGATGAACTTCCGCCTTGGCCAAGTTACTCTCAGAATAAAAGTGATGATACTACAGAGGATGAGCTCATCAAACAAGTCAGCGTTATGGAGATTGAAGAGAGTAGTTTAAGCTCTCCAAATGTCTCCGGTGCTGATCCGCCGCCAAAATAAGATGTTTGCAGGCAAACCTTCACCACGCTAAGGCGGCGACGGCTGAAATCAGCAGTAGGTTTGCTAGCAACACCAAGGACATCGGGCTTCTACAGGAGCCCTGGTTCTTCAAAGGTCGCATTAGAGGCCTAAATACCAAAAACACACAGGTAATATATGATAGGAAAGCGGCCAAACCTAGGGCAGCAATTATCATTAACACTGACATAAGATTTCTGCCTCTCACAGAATTCATAGACACCGACACAGTGGCCATACTACTGGAACTGGAAATCGAAGGGGGTAAGAAAGAGGCTGTTCTGGCCTCGGCTTACTTCCCTGGTGACTCCGAAGCTGTTCCAACGGATACTATCAGATCTTTAGTGGAGTACTGCAGAACACACCGGAAAGACCTGATAGTTGGATGCGATGCAAATGCTCACCACCTAGCATGGGGAAGCACAGACACGAACAACAGAGGTGAGTCTCTCTTAAACTATCTTATATCAACTAACTTATCAGTAGCAAATAGGGGGAATGAACCAACTTTTGTTAATTCTATAAGGAAGGAGGTTTTAGATCTAACACTGGTTTCTGACAGGGCCATAGACTTGGTGAAAGAATGGAGAGTGTCCGAGGAGGCCTCAATGTCTGATCATAGACACATTCTCTTTGACCTTGAGGGACCGGTGAGGAGCGTTGTGCTCTACCGCAGCCCAAAAACCACTAACTGGACGAAATACTCCGAATCCTTACAGGAAAATTATCGGGTAATAGACCACAAATAACGAATACTGAGGAGCTAGAAAGGGCAGTTAATACCCTGACGCACGATCTAGTCTCAACCTTCAATGACTGCTGCCCACAAAGGGCTAAGACCTCTAGCAAGAGGGTCCCCTGGTGGAATTCACGACTTGAAGAATTACGAAGAGAAGCTAGGACAGAGTTCAACAGGGCCAAAAGGTCCAACAATTGGGATCTCTACAGGACATCCTTAACTAATTACAATAGGGAGTTAAGGAAATCCAAGAGATCCTCATGGAGGAATTTCTGTGAAGATCTTAGGGACATACCCTCAACTGCAAGGGTCCATAGAGCCCTATCAAAAGCCAGTGGAGGACCGATTGGGACACTGATGGGCCCGAACGGTGTATACACCAGTGACTCACAGGAAACTTTAGAGGTTCTTCTAAAATCTCACTTTCCTGACTGTTCATTCTGTAGCACAGAGGGAGACCCTGACACAGAAGAACTGAGGCACACAAGAATCATAGACCCAATAATAAAAAACATAGTTAGCTACGAAAGGGTAGAATGGGCAATTAACTCCTTCAAATCCTACAAATCCCCTGGTCCAGATGGCATATTTCCAGCCATGTTATCAAAGGGCAAAGGGATCATCATTAGGAAAATGATTCCTATATATCGAGCCAGCCTTTTGCTGGGATATATTCCAAAGACCTGGAGAGCAGTAAAGGTAATATTCATTCCTAAGGGCGGGGACAAGCCACCATGCTCTCCCAAATCATACAGACCAATCAGTCTCTCCTCTTTCATGCTAAAGACCATGGAGAAACTGATAGACTGCTACGTCAGAACTGACATTTTAGAAGCCAACCCGCTTCACAAACTGCAATTCGCCTACCAGAAGGGTAAATCCACGGTGACGGCACTGCATCATTTGACAACTGACATAGAAAAAGCAATTGACGCAAAGGGGGTCGCCCTATGCGCCTTCATGGACATAGAGGGTGCCTTCGATAATGCAAACTTTGACTCAATGAGCCGGGCTCTGACAAACAGGGGGGTAAACCCTAAGGTAGTAGCCTGGGTGAAGGCAATGCTATGCCGCAGACTGATAAAGGCCGATCTTGGACTTGCCTCGGCTAGCATACATGCCTCAAAAGGCTGCCCACAGGGTGGTGTTCTATCTCCTTTACTGTGGTCACTCCTAGTAGACAACTTAGTTCTGTCTCTCAATGCAAACGGATGCAAAACGATAGGATATGCAGATGACATATCCGTAATCATCAGGGGCAAAGATGAAAGGATCCTAGCAGACCTCATGCAACGTGCTCTCGATCAAACGGTAACATGGTGCACCTCAGAAGGGCTCTCTATCAACCCTAGTAAGACCATCATAATCCCGTTCACCAATAAAAGGATTCTAAAATTCCCAGACATAAAGGTTAGTGGCACAGTTGTGACTCTGAGTACAGAGGTAAAATATCTAGGGGTAACTCTGGATAGCAAACTCACTTGGAACGCACACCTGAGAGCAGTAACCACAAAGTCAACTCGATCTCTCTGGGCTGTCAAGCAGATGCTTGGCAAATCATGGGGGCTTTCTCCACGAATGGCCCACTGGGCGTACACCCAAATGGTAAGACCAATGATTCTGTACGGGGCGGCAGTATGGTGGGAAAAAGCCACACAAAGCACCGCTATCAATAAACTCAACAAGGTACAAAGGCTAGCTTGCCTAAGTATCACAGGGGCACTGAGAACGACCCCGACAGCAGGTCTGGAAGCAATTCTAAACCTAACTCCCTTACACCTAGCTATAGAGGAAGAGGCTGTAAAGCAGGCTCTGGGGCTCTATGTAGGTAACAAATACCAGAAGGGCAACCTTAGAGGACACCTAGGTATATTGAATAGGGTAGAGGACATCCTTGATAAAACAAAACCCTAGACCAAATACAAACCATCCATAGTTTCACGAAAAATTACAAGGTCATTTTTCCAACAAGAGAGCAATGGACTTCAAATCCATCTTGGCTAAATGACGATGCACAAAATTGGTTCACAGATGGATCCAAGACAGCATCAGGGGTAGGAGCAGGCATAGTGGGTCCTCGCACACACATCTCTCTCTCACTTGAGGCCGAATGCACCGTTTTCCAGGCGGAGCTCTTCGCTATTTTACAGGCGGTATATAGACTGAATAGCAGACGATTGGTAGGAGTTAACATTCGTATACTCTCCGATAGTCAAGCAGCTCTTAAAGCACTAAACAGCTATAGCTATAGCTCAAACTTCATACATGAATGTCACCGTGAGCTAAATGCACTGGCAACCAATAATAGAGTTTCTCTGGTTTGGGTCCCAGGACATGAAGGTCACTCAGGTAATGAGGCCGCGGATGTAAGGGCTAAATTAGGAGCGGAAGCCCCGTTTATAGGCCCAAGTCCAATGTTTGGTTATTCAAACAACAAACTCAAATCTGACATACACAATTGGTTAGAAAAAAGAAAATAATGCACTGGAACAATCTAGAGGGTCTTAGGCACTCAAAAGATATGTTTGCCCTGATGCAGCAAGAGCAAAGGTAGCTCTATCCTTAAACAGATCACAACTTAGGTCACTTTGTGGGGCGTTAACAGGCCACTTTCCCTGCAACGACCATCTACATAAGATGGGCCTTGCTAGAAACAGAACTTGTAGATTCTGCGAAGAGGATGTTGAATCAATGGAACACCTAATCACAAACTGCCCCGCCCTGGCACGTAATAGAGCAAAGCTGTTAGGCAACTACACTCTCAGAGAGGAAGACCTGATGCATATCCCACAGACTGGTCTGACTCAGTTCCTGAGAACATTAAAAATGAACTAGTGGTAAGGGGGCACAATAGATCCTTGTGGGTCGCAGTGCCGAAGGGCGCAAGCCCACCCTCGTTCGACATTACATTACATTACATTACGCGTCACTAGAATAAAAGTCGTAGACAGATAAGGGATAAATCGGAGAACCAAAGTCAATCGACATTCACTCAAGAAATATGTAGAGTTAGAAGAACTTAGGTTGAGACGTTCTTCTGTCTATACCCTCCCTACCTGTAGAATCTTATAAATCTGCATGATTCTACCCTATAATGCTTGTTTGTGACAAGCGATCAGGTGCCCATTAAATAACACGTTAATTCATCTCAAATCTCAACAAGTTTAATTCAAATAAATTCAAGGACGCCTTCATGGCCGAATAATACTCACTTCATTACAGATTCTAACAAACGAAGTTAAGCAAATATTATTTATATAAAAGTAATTAAAAACTACGGTTAATGATTAATATTTAGATTTTCCAAATTCGATATTTTTTGTTATCGATTTTATGTGTATATCGGAAACCATAATAGCTATCGATAATTTTAAGCAAACTTGTTCTGCTCATGGTACAGGAGAACTTATATCCAAAATCTTAAGTCTCTAGCTCTTGTAGTCTCTGAGATCCACGCGTTCATACAGACGGACAGACAGACGGACAGACGGACATGGCTATATCGTCTCGGCTGTTGATGCTGATCAAGAATATATATACTTTATGGGGTCGGAGATGCTTCCTTCTGCCTGTTACATACTTTTGCAGAAAATCATTATACCCTTATTTACCCATTTTATGGGTTAAGGGTATAATTAAAATGACCATTTGGAATGCAAACGGTCTTTGTCAAAGGAGAGCATTTTCTCAAAACAAAAAAATTTACCTACCTTTCCGATTTGTCACGTCATAAATATAGTTAACGTCAGTGTTAAGTGTATGTAACCGTCAGTTACTCCACAAAATTGTCAAAACATGACAGATTCTGAATAAAGATTGTTTAACCCCACCCAACTTAAACTGGACCTTAAATGGGCGATGCGTATTTTGGTTGTAAGTAACTTTGCTTTTGTTGGCTTATATAAACATACACCCTCACATATTTATGATCTTTCAATCATTTGCTTACACTTTTTATACCCTTAACCCATAAATGGGTAAATAAGGGTATAATGGTTTTGTGCAAAAGTATGTAACAGGCAGAAGGAAGCATCTCCGACCCTATAAAGTATATATATTCTTGATCAGCATCAATAGCCGAGTCGATTTAGCCATGTCCGTCTGTCCGTCTGTCTGTCCGTCTGTCCGTCTGTATGAACGCGTGGATCTCAGAGACTACAAAAGCAAAAGACTTCAGATTTTGTATATAAGTTCTCCTATACCATGAGCAGAACAAGTTTGCTTCAAATTATCGATAACTATTCTGGTTTCCGATATACACATAATATCGATAACAAAAAATATCGAATTTGGAAAATGTAAAAATGAGGGTTGAAAGAATGGGTAACGATAGAGCTTTTCTGAAAATTTCGTCCAAATCGGTTAAGAAACACCGGAGATATTTAATTTTATCGATTGAAGTTAAGTCAGTATACCAAAGACTTATATAAATTTAATATATTTATTGCAACTGGGTTCAGGGTATCTTCTAGTCGGGCTCTCCCGACTAGAGCCTTCTTACTTGTTTTTTTTGTATTATCGGCTAGGCCGTACTCACGAAAATATACCAGTTCCATCGATGTCAGTAGGCCTGATGACGAAGAGGTGTCTGTAGAGCTTTAGGTTATTTGTATTATAGATGTGTTGGAGTGTATGTAATAATGTTTACAACAAAACGCGCATAGCTTTAAAATAAGTCGAACAAAATTATAAGTATAAAAATTCAAAATTTTAATTTTAACTAAATTTAAACTTATTCCTTTCGATACAAAAACCATGGTTCGGTTTACGGTGGTGCAAATAAAACAACTTCGCTTAATCGTCAGCTTCAGTAGTGGTCTCAAAAGCACTACGAAGCGCTGGTGGGAATCGCAGAACCCAGGTTGTGGTTATGTTGAAGCGGTAGCGTGTCGTGGCTTAACGCATGGTCCCGCAAGTGCTATCTCCCTTCAGAAAGCGTTGGGTTGAGCCTTAGCGGCTTTTGGCGGCTTTTGATCGCTACTTTAGGCTGATCAATATGCTGCTCAGCTTATTCTTGCATTCGCAAGTCCAGATCGGAAGAATACGGCGCAGTCCCTCAGCTTCTCAAAACAGTGCAAAACGGCGGCACAAGCGACTTTTTATAGCACGGGCGGCAAAATTGGTCGGTGCCAATCCTCAATATTTGGGGGGGGGGGGGGGGGGGCGTGCACACCAAGCCACCGCAAGATTCACTCGTCTTCAGTTTAAGCAAGCATCAGAGTATTTTTCACAAAGACGCAAAAATATTTGCAGCGGCGGGCACGGCTTGTGTTGCCAGTACGGCGAGATGCAAATTTTATCGCTTACTTAGCAGTTTTACGTTAGATGCATGGGGATTTAAATATCCTTCTGCCTTTTCTTATTTTTTTTTTATTTCTCCAAAAAATCGCTGTTCTCTTCTTTTCTTGAGGCCGGAACAAAGTAAGTTGGCACCCACGCCAAAATGTGACCCTGCCGATGCAAATTGCCCTACAGGGTTGCTATTTCTCATTTAACAGAGCTATAACAGTAGCGATCTGGCCCACTTGCTTCTATGATCAGCTGATGCTGTTCGGGGCTGCCAGATTGTTAAGTGCTGATAATTGGCTACGAACTGCAACGACAGTTGCTTATGTAAAAACAACTATAGTTGTTATAATTTGAAATTGTACCAACTAAGTCGCATCATAACACCACAGATAAAAGCTGAAAAGAAACCAAATGGTGTGATCACATCGGTTACCACAAATCCTTTGCATGGAATCGTCCCAACTCTTTGCCATTTAAGACTTCGACTAAATAAATCGACTGACCAAGCTTTTCTTTAATACGCACTTTAGTGCCTACTGGAGCTAATTTTGCATTAAAATTATCTGCTGCCTTACTTAAAGCAAATTTCTTTTAATAATTACTTGGCCAACTTCAAACAAACGAGGGCGGGTACGAAAATCATATGTACGCTGATTTTTCTCATATGATTTGGTCAAATTCTTTTCAATGTTTGAACGGATTTGATGAAAACTATCTGTCCGATTAAGCTGTTGTGTACCATCGCTAAGTACGTTTAGGTTTCTCAACAACTTATAGTCTTGGCCATGCACTACCATGTATTGGCCGAATACTATACGATAAGGTGAAATTCCAACAGACTGGTGAAGGAAATTGCGTAAAGCACAATTGACACTGGGTAAAAATATGTCCCATGCTCGCTGATCGGTGCTAACGTAAGCTCTTAGTGCAGCATTTATTGACCGATTTACCCTTTCAGCTGCGTTTGACTGAGGGGCATATGCACCGGTGCATATGTGTTGAATTCCAAACTGAGAAATAAATGTGGCAAAATCATGGCTCTTAAACTGAGTGCCATTATCACTCACAATTATCTCAGGCACGCCAAAGCATGTAAAAAGTTCATTTTTCAAATAGTCAATTACTACTTGCGAACTAAACTTCTTTACTGCTTTAAGGAAAGTAAATTTTGAAAAATGACCGAGTACGATAAAAATGCCAACATTTCCTTTTTTCGTTCGCGGAAATGGTCCAATGAAATCTATATACAATCTTTGAAAAGGTCTCTCGCTACACACTTGAGTACCCATTGGCGGTTTTAACGCGCTTGTAGGATACTTAGTTGTTTTACATAGATCACAATTGCCTATATATTTGCGCATATCGATAACCATATTTGGCCAAAAGAATCTTCGCCGAATTCGCTCTAAACATTTGTCAATGCCACAATGACTAGACGAGGCCTGATCATGTGTTGAACGGATAACTGGTTCACGCAAGGATTTGGAACGTACAGTTTCCAACAATCATCGGGATCACTACTTTCACCAAAGATACTACGCCGATATATAAACTTATCTATGACCTGAACATTTGGGAGGTTAGCTTTCTGATAATTGTCTCTCAACTCGCAATACTCTTGAGTCTGAAAGGCATCTGAATCTAAATCAATCTCTGGAAAAACATCGATACTGAGTGTGGCAATGTCGTCAGTATTTTCGAAACATCTAGATAGCGCATCAGCTACAACATTTTCACTACCTTTTCGGTGTTCAATATCAAAGAAAATCCTTGCAACTTAATTGCCCATCGCGCTAGTCTGCCACTTAAATCGGCTTGGTTCATTAACCACCGAAGACTGGCATGGTCGGTAACAACTTTGAAAGACTGACCATCGATATACATACGAAACTTTTTAATCGCTAAGACGACAGCTAAACATTCAAGCTCGGTAACAGTATAGTTACGCTGGGCCTTATTTAACTTTTTCGACATATAAGCTATAGGTCTTTCGCATCCTGACTCATCAACTTGGGCTAGTACTGCTCCCACCCCATACAATGAAGCATCACATTGTAAGATAAAAGGCTTCTCATAATTCGGATGTATTAAAAATGGGGAAGTGCATAACTTTCGCTTAATTTCAACAAAAGCTACTTGAGCTTGGTCATTCCACTCATATGATTTTCCTCGCAAAAGTTCTGTGAGCGGAAAAATCACTGACGAATATTGAGAGATAAAACGCTGATACCACCCTGTCATCCCTAGAAATCTTCTAAGCTGTTTGCGCGTCTTCGGCACTGGAAATTCATCCACCGCTTGAATTTTATCCGGATTAATTTGCAAAGTACCCTCGCCAACGACATAACCGAGATAATCTACTTTATTTAAGCAAAATTGGCTTTTCTTTACGTTTATTGTTAGTCCTGCTTTGCGTAACTGCATAGAAACAATATTTAAATGCTGTACGTGTTCGTCAAAAGTAGAAGACATGACTAACAGATCGTCAAGGTATACAAATACGTGAGATTTCAACTGATACGGAATGACTTGGTCCATTAATCTGCACATGGTTTGTGGAGCATTAGTAAGGCCGAAAGGCATTCGCTTAAACTGGTAAAGGGGTCGATTTGGAATGGTAAATGCTGTTTTTATCCGAGAATTTAAATCGAGACGTATTTGCCAAAATGCATCTTTAAAATCTATTTTGGATATGCAATGCACTGGAGGTAGTCTACTAATTAGTCCTTCAAGATTTGGCATCGGAAAGGCATCCTTTACTGTAACGGAATTTAACTTTCGCGCATCCAAGCAAAATCTTACCTTTCCAGGTTTAACGACAGTGTCACTGGAGAAGACCACGGAGATGTTGGAGCTTCTTCGATGACGCCTAGTTGTATCATTCGATAAACTTCTTCGCATAACAGCTTTTCTTTAGCAGGGGACAAAGGATAAAACCTTTGTTTAATTGGTTTGGCATCCGCTGTGTCGATCTCATGCTCAACAAGAGATGTCTCACCAAGACCATTAAGTTCAGAAGAAGGAAAATAAGCGACAATAGATTTTAACTTTTCCTTTTGAGCTGTATCAAGTTTGATTGTGATTGTTTCTTCTTTATTACTGCTATTTATTTCATTTACCAATATGTAGATTGAATTGAAGTGCCAAAGGCTTTCCAAAAATCCATACCACATATAACATTTTGTTTGATGGAAATTCGAAATCAATTTTTAGAGAATTATAAGTTATAGGTAGACCTACTGAACCTGTCACTAGTTGTATGTGACCATCGGCTGTCTTAACAATACCATTTAATTTTTCCACTCTTAACGGCTCTGTGGTAAAGTATTTAGCCAAATCTGCACCGATAACGCTCTTATTGGCACCGCTGTCCAACAGTGCTAAATGTTGTTTATCAAATATTTCTATCTGAGTGAAAGGTCTAATATCGTTGGGCTTATTCATAATCGAGGATATAGTAAATACATTAAGACTACGTTTATTTCGCCAAAAGTCTCTTATACGCAAAGAAGAACGATTCTTTTGAACGACTAAAGTATTCAAATTAAATATGTTGGCTCTGCGTTCATTATACTCTCGCAAACGTACATGATAGGGTCTGAAAATCTGAGATGGTAAGTCAGGTAAATAAGATTTGTCAAGTAAAGGTAAAGGTACATCCGGTAAGTTTGTGTTTGATTCCAAGGCTAGTGTCGGACATCCACTTTCGGAACTCGGTGATCATCCTTCACTGAGTTTTCCGTTTTTGACTTACAATGCGCACAATTAGGCTTATACATATCTGCTAGACCACATCCATAGCAGAAAACTTTACGCGACTTTAAACAGTCATGGTATCGGTGACCTTGCTCATCACAATTCCAACATTTCCACTCATCGTTTATGCGCAGTGCACAAATCTCATCAGCATTGCCGATATCAGTCAACTCTTCGGTTACTTCTTCAAGCTCAAGAGAATTCACGTAACGCTTCGGAACATTTGTACGAACTAACGGTTTGGATCGTAAGCTTCGAAAGAATTCTTCATGACGATGGCACTCCTTGCGAAGTATTGCAAGATTTGGGGTGCCTACATGAAGAAGTTCGTGGATTAATTCAGGCTTTAAGTTATGCCTTACTTCTACAATAATGTCGTTCTCTAACATGGGCTCTCGAAGAGAATCAGCTATCGCTAGCATCGCATCTAGAAATTCATCAAAGCTTTCATTGGTGCCTTGCTTGCGACGTCGCATGACATTTTTGATATCTCGATCAGTTCGCTGGTCTTGATATCTTTCTCTCAAACGATTGCACAACTCAAACCATCCCATGCATCCTACAGTTCTGTGTACACGCCAATAGAATTAAAGAGCTGGGCCTTTAAAAGTAAATTCGCAAACTGGTATAACAAATCAAAATTGTTGTTAAAATATTGAGCCATGAGACAATTGACTCTGTAAATAAAATCTTCAATGGGAATGTCATTCGACGCACCTGAAAATTGTATCTTCCAGTTCGATATGACATTAGAAATTCTATCAGGACGATTTATAGAATAATTGCTATTGTTAGCGTTCTCACGAGATGGAACACGCCTATCTCTTGGGAGATTTTCACGCTCAAAGCTCATTCGCCGACCACTAAGCTGGATGTCATGATCCCATTCCAGCTGAGGTTCGTCTCGAGTCTCTCTAGCAGGCGCAGTCAAATTTAAATTTTGTATTGCGGCGCTTATCTGATCAGCTACAGACGATGTGACAGTACTACGATAACTTTCTAAGGAATTCGCTATGATCTGCTGTATGCGATCTTCAGATACTACTGAATTTTCCGCAGCAACGTTACTCGTATTACGACTTAATTGCGAGGTAACCTGCTGACGCAAATTTGGATTATTGCGAGTATTGGTTTGGGTAATTGGTCTACGTGGAACAGCACCTGTTTGATTGCTGACAGCGGTAGAACGAGGTCTACCCCTAGTTCCACTGGAGTTGGCTCTAGAACGAGCTGCGATATTTTCCAAGCTCTGCGATAATGTGAAACGCTGCCTACACATTGCAAACATGCTTTATGAAAACGATGTCCACAACTGGTTTCAGTAAATACTGTTTCGGAACTAGTGTCATTGCAGATGACACATGACACTGCCTCACTGGCATTACTTGCTAAAGCCGCTAAATCTTCAGTACTACGGACTACAGCCATGTTTATTCAATTTAGTCGACAGAAACAATACGAAATAAGCGATAATTGAGATAATGAAGGTAAATGAGATAATAACGATAAATGAAATAATAACGATAAATGTGATAGTACAAATTGTTCTATAATCATTAATTTTGTGGGACTTATCCTTACACAATAAACATTTTTTTTTTTATTTATTTTTTTTTTTTTTCTACATCTCTTGAGTGATAAACGGATCTAATTTAATAACTGGGTATGAATATCACATTCTTACTAACCGAGGAACATGCCGAACATGTCCAACATGAGCAATCTCAAATCAATTAAGAAGGATGAAATTAGATTATATATATAACCTGGAAAGAATCGACTTATATCAAGACTAATAATCCAAAGAATATATATAAGCTAGTAATAACGCGAAACAAAGTTAGGCGAATTAATACAACTTTTCTGTTGGTCTGACTCCGAAATATTCAGATCGCCAGCAATTCCTAACCAGATAAGAATTATTTTCTGAAACTACTTACAAAATTTGGGATCATAATTGATTTGGGTGGAAAAGGATTTAGGAAGGGGGTGTTGATAACCACGAGTGTTTTATATTAAAGATACATCGGCAAAACGTCATGGGTGCCATTCTTGTTCTTAATAAATGCCAATCGGCATCGAGTATATGGCATTGGAACTTCATGGTTTTTTAATTCTTCGGTAAACCACCTCGTGGCCCTACGTTGGGCGCCATTTTATAACTATGTAACGTTCACAACAGTAATGTTTCGGCAATTCCCTGTCTACTATACGGTTCCGGCCGTGCTCAGGGCGATTGGGGGGATCTTTTGGAAATGCCTTGACATACGCGTCACTAGAATAAAAGTCGTAGACAGATAAGGGATAAATCGGAGAACCAAAGTCAATCGACATTCACTCAAGAAATATGTAGAGTTAGAAGAACTTAGGTGGAGACGTTCTTCTGTCTATACCCTCCCTACCTGTAGAATCTTATTAATCTGCATGATTCTACCCTATAATGCTTGTTTGTGACAAGCGATCAGGTGCCCATTAAATAACACGTTAATTCATCTCAAATCTCAACAAGTTTAATTCAAATAAATTCAAGGACGCCTTCATGGCCGAATAATACTCACTTCATTACAGATTCTAACAAAACGAAGTTAAGCAAATATTATTTATATAAAAAGTAATTAAAACTACGGTTAATGATCCAACTTAAACTGGCCCTTAAATGGGCGATGCGTATTTTGGTTGTAAGTAACTTTGCTTTTGTTGGCTTATATAAACATACACCCTCACATATTTATGATCTTTCAATCATTTGCTTACACTTTTTTTTTTTAAGTATTATCGGCTAGGCCGTACTCACGAAAATATACCAGTTCCATCGATGTCAGCAGGCCTGAAGAGGTGTCTGTAGAGCTTTAGGTTATTTGTATTATAGATGTGTTGGAGTGTATGTAATAATGTTTACAACAAAACGCGCATAGCTTTAAAATAAGTCGAACAAAATTATAAGTATAAAAATTCAAAATTTTAATTTTAACTAAATTCAAACTTATTCCTTTTCGATACAAAAACCATGGTTCGGTGCACGGTGGTGCAAATAAAACCACTTCGCTTAATCGTCAGCTTCAGTAGTGGTCTCAAAAGCACTACGAAGCGCTGGTGGAATCGCAGAACCCAGGTTGTGGTTATGTTGAAGCGGTAGCGTGTCGTGGCTTAACGCATGGTCCCGCAAGCGCTATCTCCCTTCAGAAAGCGTTGGGTTGAGCCTTAGCGGCTTTTGGCGGCTTTTGATCGCTACTTTAGGCTGATCAATATGCTGCTCAGCTTATTCTTGCATTCGCAAGTCCAGATCGGAAGAATACGGCGCAGTCCCTCAGCTTCTCAAAACAGTGCAAAACGACGGCACAAGCGACTTTTTATAGCACGGGCGGCAACATTGGTCGGTGCCAATCCTCAATATTTGGGGGGGGGGGGGGGGGGGGCGTGCACACCAAGCCACCGCAAGATTCACTCGTCTTCAGTTTAAGCAAGCATCAGAGTATTTTTCACAAAGACGCAAAAATATTTGCAGCGGCGGGCGCGGCTTGTGTTGCCAGTACGGCGAGATGCAAATTTTATCGCTTACTTAGCAGTCTTACGTTAGATGCATGGGGATTTAAATATCCTTCTGCCATTTCTTATTTTTTTTTTATTTCTCCAAAAAAATCGCTGTTCTCTTCTTTTCTTGAGGCCGGAACAAAGTAAAGTTGGCACCCACGCCAAAATGTGACCCTGCCGATGCAAATTGCCCTACAGGGTTGCTATTTCTCATTTAACAGAGCTATAACAGTAGCGATCTGGCCCACTTGCTTCTATGATCAGCTGATGCTGTTCGGGGCTGCCAGATTGTTAAGTGCTGATAATTGGCTACGAACTGCAACGACAGTTGCTTATTTAAAAACAACTATAGTTGTTATAATTTGAAATTGTACCAACTAAGTCGCACCATTACAGGTCCCAAGTATCAAAATTTTTGATCCGACTACGATCTAATTTAATATCAATTAAACTAAAGCTCAATGTAGATATATCAGTACCAATCATACTTAACTCTTCTATAACAATTGAAACTGGTAATGAACCGGAATCACAGAACAAACTGACACTGACCAAATAGAGTCAGAAGAGCTTGAGACAAACCTTAAAATAGAAGAACAGGAGTTAAATAATCTTACTGTTCCAGCTGTTTTTATGTCAGATCTGGATAATTTTACAGATTCTGATACTTCTTCAAGCATAATAAAGAATAACCCAGGCAACAATATCACAATGGCACAAACTAATATTGATTTTATTAATACAGCAACTAAGCTTATACCAGTTTTTTTTACAAAGTTTTCTTGATGCATTACAAATATTGGAGTTAATAACAGGCGAACACGAACAATTAGCAGTTTCGATAATAAAATCAAGGCTAAAAGGTGTCGCCAGAAATTTAGTCGGGAATGAAACAACAATAACTGAAATCATTTCCAGATTAAAAAGCAATGTCAAAGGCGAAACTGTCGAAGTATTGTCAGCAAAACTGATGAACATACAGCAACGCAATAAAACTGCCAACCAGTACATACTAGAGGTTGAGCAGATGACAAAAATGTTAGAAGGTGCATATATAGCAGACGGCTTACCCCTAGAGTTAGCCAGAAGTTATTCTACTCAGAATGCAGTCAAAGCAATGACTAAAAATTGCACAATCGATAAGGTAAAACTTGTAAAGGAGTAATTTAGCCAGTGTATAAACTAAGTCTGGCCAGATCCACCACACAAGAATATTTATATATTTTGGTGGGACCATAACGCGCGCGGCTTACAAGTTGGAAGGGGGAACGCTGGCATCGACACCAACGCGACAGCCGGCACACTCAGCAGCCAGAGTATAAGGCGACTCAGCTTGACTCGCGTACGCGCGTGTACAAAAACCAAAGAAAAGAAATAGAGCGAAAGAAAACACACAGCAATTGCACTCCACTGGGTCACGGACTTACCGGCGACCAATTTATTCAGTTTATATCAAAGACTATATGTACAAGAAAACCTAACCTAACTACATATATATACTTATATATATGAACTACGGCGAACTATCCCCTTTTACCTTATCTTTACCAAACTCTATATCTTTGCTACTAACGCACTATTCCTCTCTTCTACTCTCTTCGTTAACTATTTTTTTTTCAAGCGCCCGCACGTCCGCTTACTTTCATATACAAATCGCAACTCCTCCCCTGTTTTTATAACCTAACCTTTCTTTTCTCCCTCTCGCGTACGCGTCTGCTCACTTGCGGAGGTCAATCATAACTCCCTCGCCCACGCTGCGGCTTCGGCCCAAGTTGCAGGTTTTGTCACTCCCCACACTTGCTCGTGACCGTGGTGGATTTGATGATCGCAGCTGGCGCGCTGCATCTTGCGACTCTGTGTTTTGGGGCGGTTATATTTAAATCATTAGGCGTTAGGCGTCAATCAAAAATAAGTACATCCGATAAATCTAAATACTTTACGCTCCTTGCGTTTATTAAATATAAATACTGCGCACTCCTTGCGTCTAACAAAACTATACCTACAACTCGGACAACCCCTGCGCTTCTTGTGACATAACAACTATCAATATAATACAGGTAACTCAAACAACCGATGCGCTTCTTGCGATTTAACAACTATCAATATAATAGAGGTAACTCAAACAACCGAAGCGCTTCTTGCGATCTAAAAACTATAAATATAATAAATATAACTATTTGTGAAGGGGCCGACGCGGCCTACTTCATACCCTCCCCCCCCCCCCCCCCTTCTTGGGAAGCGTGACAGTTACGTGTCCGTACGCGTTCCATGTCACGCCGTGTAGCTCCCCGTTCACCTCCACCTTGAACCTGGAACGGTGGGCTCTCGACGTACAATTTTCCAACGCCTCTGATATGGCCGTGACCGCGGCGTCAGTCAGCTCGTCCTCGTCCGGAAGACAGCCCAATTTGTGGGGCGTATCGCCCACATTTTCGGCGGTAATACCTGCCCCTGGATTGGCGGCTCTGTCACCCTCACCGCCGCTGCTGATCACATAAGGGAATTGGTCGCTCATCTTGGGTATTCTGTGGGATTTATAAACACAATCGGTTAGTCTTAATTGATGAACGGGCCTTCTGAATTCAAATTTGGTTAGTGTTAATAAAAAAGAATAAAGAGTCTGCTCTTTGTCAGACGCTCTGTCGGGTTGGTCATCTTCTCCGTGCTCCTCTCCCTCGTCATAGAATGGCTTCAGATGCGCAATGCTGGCGAGTTGGCTCTTTCTTTGTCCTTCTTTTACCAATCGCACTATATTCGGTGATACGAACTTTTCCACGAGGAACGGGCCATCGAACTTGGGAGCGAGTTTCGCCGCGAAACCTTCACTGGCTTTAGAGAGTTGGTGTGCTCTTAGTAGCACCAACGTATTGAGTCCTGGTCGCCATTCTCTTCTCCTGAGGTTATAGTTCCTTCCTTTGTCCTTCATGATGATCCGGTGCTCGGCTACGTGAGACACCCCTTGCAGCTCGCCAAAGAGAACCAATTCCGCTTTCAGTATTTCCTTTATCTCTAGTTCCAAATCCGTTGGCCACTCGTTATCCTTGGTTTCAACATTTTCCACCGGTGTTATTGCGGGGCCGGGTATGACGCACCCTCCTACCTAGCCGAACCGTTGTACTCCTGCCGTTGACGCGTCCACGCTGTCTCCTCGAACCGTTCCCACGGCGATGCTGGGTTGAGGTGCCCCAGGGGCATCCTTCTCCTGCCTTGATCCCCCGTCCTCCTCCGATTTGCTCACAACTGGCTCACGTTCCATTAGGACCTGCTCCTCCTCTATATCTGGTACTTCCACAGCTTCCAAAATTAACCTAGCCTTGCAACATTCGATGGTCGTCCCCACCCGGCACAAAAAGTCTACCCCTAGTATAATGTTGTCTAGCATCGAGGGCATCACGAGCATACTCACCGTGACCTCTGTCCCCGCTAGACCCTCAATAGCTTCTTTACCTCCAAGGTGGACCCATCGGCTAAGCGAATTTTTGCGCAGGCGTCCAGCATCTCGCCCCTGCTGGTCACCTTGCGGGAAAACTCCACACTAATAAAACTCCTAGTCGCCCCTGTATCTACTGTCGCAGTCGCTACTTGGTCCCCGACTCTTACAGTAGCGACTATCCGCCCGTCTTCCACTCTTAAAGGGTATTCTAGGTTCGGGACTGGTTCACGTCGGCCCCCATCGGGTCCCGTCCCGGCTGGTGCCGCATATCGTTTCCCGCCCTTGACTGCTGACAACACTGGCTGGTATTGACCCCCTTGGCCCCACACTGCCGACAAACTGTACCCGTGGATTGGGGCACTTCTTGGCAAAATGACCCTCTTGCGAACAGTTGTAGCATAGCCTCTTCCCGCCTAGAGCCCTTGACTGCTCTTGGCTGATCATCCCGTTTGAAATTACTCCCGTATACCCAAGCGGTGGCGTATTCCCAACGTTACCGCTTGACCCTGGCTGTGGTTGCGTCCGGAAAGGATTAAAATGTTTGGCGGGGGCTACCTCACCGGCTAATCCATCCGAATACCTACTACCCCCGGTCCTACCTCGTGCTGCACGCTTGCGACTTTGTTGACTTACGTTCTCGTACTCGGCTGCCATCTGAGTTAGCTGCGCCAGAGAGGAGAAGTCCCCTCTACGAATGTACAAACGGTACTCGGGTGCCAAATTCTCGTATACCCTATGCTGTTCTTGTTCTGCCCTGTACCCCGCGTGGTACATCATACCCCGCAGCTCGAGCAAGTAGTCCTTGAACGGCTCGTTATCATGTTGCCGTCGTGCCCGGATACTGTCTTCCAACCTGTCGAAATACTGGGGAGGTAGAAAAAACTACAAGAACTCGGCTTTAAATGTCGCCCAAGTCACGTCCCTTAGCCTACTTATTGATAGCCACCGCGCGGCCTTACCCGTTAGAGCCTCGCTCATTGCCCTCGGCAACCGGTCTAAGCCTATGTCGTATGACAACGCCCTGTCCTCAATTGCCACCAGGAAAACGAATGGGTCGGTGCACCCATTGAACAGGATACCCCACTTCCGGACTAGTTCGGGGACGACCATCCCGTTCCTAGGGGTACTATAGGTATCACTAGAATTAAGATGGGGGTTCACCTGTCTCACCGAGGTATCTTCCCCGGATGCCAGAGGTGACCCTACTCGTATATCGGGGATACATGCTGTATTCTGTGGGGAAAATTCATTATAAATCGTACTGTTAGAGGGCGGACGCAAATGTTCCGTGCCACCGGTCTGTATTGATGGGACTGCCGCATCTGATTCAGATTTCTGCCTAGGTCGTATACCTCCAACAGAAGTGGCAGTCCGGGTAGGCGACACTGGGATCTTTGCGAACCGCAACTCCCATTCCGCTAACCGGGCCCGTATATCGGTGGTATGACCACCTTGCCTTATGAAAGTACATACCAGCTTCCGGTAGTCAGTTACCGTGGCACACTTTTCCAATCCGAGCTCCCGGACGATATCCTCTAGATCCTCCTTATGGCAGTGGTAGACCCATTGCACACCCACACCGGGGTTTCTGCTTTCTACAACCTCCACTCGGGCGGGCTCGATAATCTTGGGTTTCTCCATTTAACCGAAAAAAAAACGAACGCAAAAAAAAATTCCGTCTCGAGCCGTATATGTCCCGCTTCGCAAAAACTTGCACTCTTAATCTGGCACGGTTTATCGCGGTAGCCGTTTTAAAAATTTTCCCAAATTTTTTTTCCGGTGTAAAAAACTTAACTTAACTTGTCACTGTCTGCCGCGGTTATTCCTTTCATTACAAAAAAAAATTTTTGTACACGTTATTACGAATTTTAGATATATTTTTATTTTGCAGTGAAATATAAAAATGTTTTCCTTTGTTAACTGGTCACTGTTTATTGCGGTTATTTTATTATATTGCGATATTAATTTTATATTTTTTTTATGCAGTGTAATAAAATTTTGCTGTTAACTGGTCACTGTTTATTGCGGTTATTTTATTTTATTGCGAAAATAAAAATAATCTCTTGTTTTTCTGATCCACGGTATCACGAATTTTTTTTCTCGGTGTATAAAAAAAAAAAAATTCTGTTAGCAAGTCACTGTTTATCACGGTTACTCAATTTTTTTTTATTTCATTTTATTTTCTTTTCCGAAAAAAGAATCATTTCATTTTTTTCTTTATTTTCCACAACTATACGCTTATACGGTCGACCAGAACCGATGGGACAACTCCGCACTCAACACAATAGTCAATTTTAATTTTTTTGATTTTCGCGGTCGAAGCCCACTGTGCGAAGCGACCGCGACTTTGCAGCTGCCTGTACCAGCTACTGTCACGCCGTTCGTTGACCGCTCACACACTTTGCCGACACTTTCGTTGCGCCGCAGGGGTTCACTTATGCACAGCCTCGAACGCGAACCGCTAGTTTGATCGGTGAGTCTTCTTCCACCGTCAATTTCGTTGCGCCGCAAATGTTGCTAAGGCAATGCTTCTCGAACGCGAACAGTTATTCTTATCTGCACTTGCCTTACGCCATCACTTTCGTTGTGCCGCGACGATTGCACAAAACCACGCTCGAAAACCGTTCTCGTTGGCCACTTGTAAAGCAGGGTATCGTCGGGTATACCCGCACTTCACTTTACGCATTTTTCCTTCCACACTTGTTGGTGATATTTCCGGGGGCTTTAATTCCAGATTATACCACACCTTTGCACTTTAGAGTCCCTGCTCGGGCGCCACTTGTAAAGGACTAATTTAGCCAGGGTATAAACTCAGTCTGGCCAGATCCACCACACAAGAATATTTATATATTTTGGTGGGACTATAACGCGCGCGGCTTACAAGTTGGAAGGGGAACGCTGGCATCGACACCAACGCGACAGCCGGCACACTCAGCAGCCAGAGTATAAGGCGACTCAGATTGACTCGCGTACGCGCGTGTACAAAAACCAAAGAAAATAAATAGAGCGAAAGAAAACACACAGCAATTGCACTCCACTGGGTCACGGACTTACCGGCGACCAATTTATTCAGTTTTTATCAAAGACTATATGTACAAGAAAACCTAACCTAACTACATATATATACTTATATATATGAACTACGGCGAACTATCCCCTCTTACCTTATCTTTACCAAACTCTATATCTTTGCTACTAACGCACTATTCCTCTCTTCTACTCTCTTCGTTAACTATTTTTTTTCAAGCGCCCGCACGTCCGCTTACTTTCATATACAAATCGCAACTCCTCCCCTGTTCTTATAACCTAACCTTTCTTTTCTCCCTCTCGCGTACGCGTCTGCTCACTTGCGGAGGTCAATCATA
The DNA here is from genome assembly GCA_030179655.1 of Scaptomyza flava. Classification (NCBI taxonomy): domain Eukaryota; kingdom Metazoa; phylum Arthropoda; class Insecta; order Diptera; family Drosophilidae; genus Scaptomyza; species Scaptomyza flava. The sequence goes on along the minus strand of JARNME010000511.1, from coordinate 471,284 downwards.
ACTCCCTCGCCCACGCTTCAGCTTCGGCCCAAGTTGCAGATTTTGTCACTCCCCACACTTGCTCGTGACCGTGGTGGATTTGATGATCGCAGCTGGCGCGCTGCATCTTGCGACTCTGTGTTTTGGGGCGGTTATATTTAAATCATTAGGCGTTAGGCGTCAATCAAAAATAAGTACATCCGATATATCTAAATACATTACACTCCTTGCGTTTATTAAATATAAATACTGCGCACTCTTTGCGTCTAACAAAACTATACCTACAACTCGAACAACCCCTGCGCTTCTTGCGACTTAACTATCAATATAATACAGGTAACTCAAACAACCGATGCGCTTCTTGCGATTTAACAACTATCAATATAATACAGGTAACTCAAACAACCGATGCGCTTCTTGCGACTTAAAAACTTTAAATGTAATAAATATTACTATTTGTGAAGGGGCCGACGCGGCCTACTTCACAAACTTATCATGCAAGCTGGTACCTTCAATAGTATGAATGAGGCCGTATCAAAATTTTTAAATTGTTGCACAGAGTCAACCGGACAGCCAAATACTGTCCTATATTTCAAAAATAATCAACAGCGCGGCGGAAACCGCGGACGCGGAAATTATAGAGGTAATTTTCGCAGTCGCTACAATAATTACAACAACAATAATTATAACAACAATAATTATAATAACAATAATGGACGAGGCCAATATAGGGGAAACTCAAGAGGCCGTGGCAACTCGAATCGAGGCAACAACTATAATAACCCAAGCAATGTCAGAGCAAATCCTTTTAAATGCTCAACAGTAGAAAATGCAAGGGTTCATACCATTAATCTCAGTCAGAACATATTTGTATCATACAACCATATGGCTACAGGAAAAGAACTTGTCTTTTTAGTAGACACAGGTGCAGACATTTCGATAGTTTAAGAAAATTCTGATTTCTTTCATGACATAGAAGGCAATTATATTATAGACATAAAAGGAATAAGTCAAGAAGTAACCAAATCCAAGGGGTTAACTTCTTCTGAGATACAGACCAATAAATACATAATCCAACACGATTTTCATATCGTGGATCTACAATTCGCTATTCCTTGTGATGGCATATTAGGAATCGATTTCATTAAAAAATACAACTGTCAATTAGACATCAAGCCATCTGATGATTGGCTTATAATTAGACCTAATAACTTAAAATTTCCAATTTATGTTCCAATAACATACAGTTCTGGCAACAACTCAATACTTCTGCCAGCAAGAACCCAAGTTATTAGAAAAATCGATCTAAATTCAAAAGAAGACAGTGTATTAATTCCAAATCAAGAAATTCAGCATAGTATTTACATAGCAAGTACCATAGCAACATCTAAAAAACGCTTCTATAAGACTACTCAATACAACAAATAAAGATCAAGTAGTCAGTACAAATAATTTAGCGTATGAATCAATTTTGAACTACGAAGTAGTCAAAACTAATCTAGACAATAGAGAAAACTCTGTATTATCTCAACTAAAACAAACTTTCCTACACAATTCAAATCAAAGCTTTCAAGCTTTTGCACCCAATATAATGATATATTCGAATTGGAATCTGAACCAATTAGCACAAATAATTTTTACAAACAAAAACTGAGATTAAAAGATGATGAACCAGTGTATATAAAAATTATAGAAGCCCACACAGTCAAGTAGACGAAATACAGAAACAAGTTGGGAAACTGATCACCGACGGGATTGTCGAACCATCTGTATCTGAATATAATAGCCCATTACTACTTGTCCCTAAAAAAACATCTCCAGGTTCAGAACAAAAGAAATGGCGATTAGTGATTGACTATCGTCAAATTAATAAAAATTACTCTCCGACAAATTTCCTCTCCCAAGAATTGATGATATTTTGGATCAACTTGGACGAGCAAAATATTTTTCATGTCTTGACTTAATGTCAGGATTTCATCAAATTGAACTCGAAAAAAGTTCAAGAGATATAACGTCATTTTCAACGAGCATTGGCTCGTATCGCTTCATTTCAGAGAATGATGACTTTAGCCATCGGGCCATCGAACTTGGGAGCGAGTTTCGCCGCGAAACCTTCACTGGCTTTAGAGAGTTGGTGTGCTCTTAGTAGCACCAACGTATTGAGTCCTGGTCGCCATTCTCTTCTCCTGAGGTTATAGTTCCTTCCTTTGTCCTTCATGATGATCCGGTGCTCGGCTACGTGAGACACCCCTTGCAGCTCGCCAAAGAGAACCAATTCCGCTTTCAGTATTTCCTTTATCTCTAGTTCCAAATCCGTTGGCCACTCGTTATCCTTGGTTTCAACATTTTCCACCGGTGTTATTGCGGGGCCGGGTATGACGCACCCTCCTACCTAGCCGAACCGTTGTACTCCTGCCATTGTCGCGTCCACGCTGTCTCCTCGAACCGTTCCCACGGCGATGCTGGGTTGAGGTGCCCCAGGGGCATCCTTCTCCTGCCTTGATCCCCCGTCCTCCTCCGATTTGCTCACAACTGGCTCACGTTCCATTAGGACCTGCTCCTCCTCTATATCTGGTACTTCCACAGCTTCCAAAATTAACCTAGCCTTGCAACATTCGATGGTCGTCCCCACCCGCACAAAAAGTCTATCCCTAGTATAATGTTGTCTAGCATCGAGGGCATCACGAGCATACTCACCGTGACCTCTGTCCCCGCTAGACCCTCAATAGCTTCTTTACCTCCAAGGTGGACCCATCGGCTAAGCGAATTTTTGCGCAGGCGTCCAGCATCTCGCCCCCGCTGGTCACCTTGCGGGAAAACTCCACACTAATAAAACTCCTAGTCGCCCCTGTATCTACTGTCGCAGTCGCTACTTGGTCCCCGACTCTTACAGTAGCGACTATCCGCCCGTCTTCCACTCTTAAAGGGTATTCTAGGTTCGGGACTGGTTCACGTCGGCCCCCATCGGGTCCCGTCCCGGCTGGTGCCGCATATCGTTTCCCGCCCTTGACTGCTGACAACACTGGCTGGTATTGACCCCCTTGGCCCCACACTGCCGACAAAACTGTACCCGTGGATTGGGGCACTTCTTGGCAAAATGACCCTCTTGCGAACAGTTGTAGCATAGCCTCTTCCCGCCTAGAGCCCTTGACTGCTCTTGGCTGATCATCCCGTTTAAAATTACTCCCGTATACCCAAGCGGTGGCGTATTCCCAACGTTACCGCTTGACCCTGGCTGTGGTTGCGTCCGGAAAGGATTAAATGTTTGGCGGGGGCTACCTCACCGGCTAATCCATCCGAATACCTACTAACCCCGGTCCTACCTCGTGCTGCACGCTTGCGACTTTGTTGACTTACGTTCTCGTACTCGGCTGCCATCTGAGTTAGCTGCGCCAGAGAGGAGAAGTCCCCTCTACGAATGTACAAACGGTACTCGGGTGCCAAATTCTCGTATACCCTATGCTGTTCTTGTTCTGCCCTGTACCCCGCGTGGTACATCATACCCCGCAGCTCGAGCAAGTAGTCCTTGAACGGCTCGTTATCATGTTGCCGTCGTGCCCGGATACTGTCTTCTAACCAGTCGAAATACTGGGGAGGTAGAAAAAACTCCAAGAACTCGGCTTTAAATGTCGCCCAAGTCACGTCCCTTAGCCTACTTATTGATAGCCACCGCGCGGTCTTACCCGTTAGAGCCTCGCTCATTGCCCTCGGCAACCGGTCTAAGCCTATGTCGTATGACAACGCCCTGTCCTCAATTGCCACCAGGAAAACTAATGGGTCGGTGCACCCATTGAACAGGATACCCCACTTCCGGACTAGTTCGGGGACGACCATCCCGTTCCTAGGGGTACTATAGGTATCACTAGAATTAAGATGGGGGTTCACCTGTCTCACCGAGGTATCTTCCCCGGATGCCAGAGGTGACCCTACTCGTATATCGGGGATACATGCTGTATTCTGTGGGGAAAATTCATTATAAATCGTACTGTTAGAGGGCGGACGCAAATGTTCCGTGCCACCGGTCTGTATTGATGGGACTGCCGCATCTGATTCAGATTTCTGCCTAGGTCGTATTCCTCCAACAGAAGTAGCAGTCCGGGTAGGCGACACTGGGATCTTTGCGAACCGCAACTCCCATTCCGCTAACCGGGCCCGTATATCGGTGGTATGACCACCTTGCCTTATGAAAGTACATAACAGCTTCCGGTAGTCAGTTACCGTGGCACACTTTTCCAATCCGAGCTCCCGGACGATATCCTCTAGATCCTCCTTATGGCAGTGGTAGACCCATTGCACACCCACACCGGGGTTTCTGCTTTCTACAACCTCCACTCGGGCGGGCTCGATAATCTTGGGTTTCTCCATTTAACCGAAAAAAAAAACGAATGCAAAAAAAAAATTCCGTCTCGAGCCGTATATGTCCCGCTTCGCAAAAACTTGCACTCTTAATCTGGCACGGTTTATCGCGGTAGCCGTTTTAAAAATTTTCCCAAATTTTTTTTCCGGTGTAAAAAAAACTTTTAACTTGTCACTGTCTGCCGCGGATATTCCTTTCATTACAAAAAAAAAATTTTTGTCCACGTTATTACGAATTTTAGATATATTTTCCTTTGTATTCCTTTGTAAACTGGTCACTGTTTATTGCGGTTATTTTATTTTATTGCGATATTAATTTTATATTTTTTTTATGCAGTGTAATAAAATTTTGCTGTTAACTGGTCACTGTTTATTGCGGTTATTTTATTTTTTTTCTGATCCACGGTATCACGAATTTTTTTTTCTCGGTGTATAAAAAAAAAAAAATTCTGTTAGCAAGTCACTGTTTATCACGGTTACTCAATTTTTTTTTTTATTTCATTTTATTTTCTTTTCCGAAAAAAGAATCATTTCATTTTTTTTCTTTATTTTCCACAACTATACGCTTATACGGTCGACCAGAACCGATGGGACAACTCCGCACTCAACACAATAGTCAATTTTAATTTTTTTGATTTTCGCGGTCGAAGCCCACTGTGCGAAGCGACCGCGACTTTGCAGCTGCCTGTACCAGCTACTGTCACGCCGTTCGTTGACCGCTCACACACTTTGCCGACACTTTCGTTGCACCGCAGGGGTTCACTTATGCACAGCCTCGAACGCGAACCGCTAGTTTGATCGGTGAGTCTTCTTCCACCGTCAATTTCGTTGCGCCGCAAATGTTGCTAAGGCAATGCTTCTCGAACGCGAACAGTTATTCTTATCTGCACTTGCCTTACGCCATCACTTTCGTTGTGCCGCGACGATTGCACAAAACCACGCTCGAAAACCGTTCTCGTTGGCCACTTGTAAAGCAGGGTATCGTCGGGTATACCCGCACTTCACTTTACGCATTTTTCCTTCCACACTTGTTGGTGATATTTCCGGGGGCTTTAATTCCAGATTATACCACACCTTTGCACTTTAGAGTCCCTGCTCGGGCGCCACTTGTAAAGGACTAATTTAGCCAGGGTATAAACTCAGTCTGGCCAGATCCACCACACAAGAATATTTATATATTTTGGTGGGACTATAACGCGCGCGGCTTACAAGTTGGAAGGGGGAACGCTGGCATCGACACCAACGCGACAGCCGGCACACTCAGCAGCCAGAGTATAAGGCGACTCAGCTTGACTCGCGTACGCGCGTGTACAAAAACCAAAGAAAATAAATAGAGCCAAAGAAAACACACAGCAATTGCACTCCACTGGGTCACGGACTTACCGGCGACCAATTTATTCAGTTTTTATCAAAGACTATATGTACAAGAAAACCTAACCTAACTACATATATATACTTATATATGAACTACGGCGAACTATCCCCTCTTACCTTATCTTTACCAAACTCTATATCTTTGCTACTAACGCACTATTCCTCTCTTCTACTCTCTTCGTTAACTATTTTTTTTCAAGCGCCCGCACGTCCGCTTACTTTCATATACAAATCGCAACTCCTCCCCTGTTCTTATAACCTAACCTTTCTTTTCTCCCTCTCGCGTACGCGTCTGCTCACTTGCGGAGGTCAATCATAACTCCCTCGCCCACGCTTCAGCTTGTCACTCCCCACACTTGCTCGTGACCGTGGTGGATTTGATGATCGCAGCTGGCGCGCTGCATCTTGCGACTCTGTGTTTTGGGGCGGTTATATTTAAATCATTAGGCGTTAGGCGTCAATCAAAAATAAGTACATCCGATATATCTAAATACTTTACGCTCCTTGCGTTTATTAAATATAAATACTGCGCACTCCTTGCGTCTAACAAAACTATACCTACAACTCGAACAACCCCTGCGCTTCTTGCGACTTAACTATCAATATAATACAGGTAACTCAAACAACCGATGCGCTTCTTGCGATTTAACAACTATCAATATAATACAGGTAACTCAAACAACCGATGCGCTTCTTGCGACTTAAAAACTTTAAATGTAATAAATATTACTATTTGTGAAGGGGCCGACGCGGCCTACTTCACAAACTTATCATGCAAGCTGGTACCTTCAACAGTATGAATGAGGCCGTATCAAAATTTTTAAATTGTTGCACAGAGTCAACCGGACAGCCAAATACTGTCCTATATTTCAAAAATAATCAACAGCGCGGCGGAAACCGCGGACGCGGAAATTATAGAGGTAATTTTCGCAGTCGCTACAATAATTACAACAACAATAATTATAACAACAATAATTATAATAACAATAATGGACGAGGCCAATATAGGGGAAACTCAAGAGGCCGTGGCAACTCGAATCGAGGCAACAACTATAATAACCCAAGCAATGTCAGAGCAAATCCTTTTAAATGCTCAACAGTAGAAAATGCAAGGGTTCATACCATTAATCTCAGTCAGAACATATTTGTATCATACAACCATATGGCTACAGGAAAAGAACTTGTCTTTTTAGTAGACACAGGTGCAGACATTTCGATAGTTTAAGAAAATTCTGATTTCTTTCATGACATAGAAGGCAATTATATTATAGACATAAAAGGAATAAGTCAAGAAGTAACCAAATCCAAGGGGTTAACTTCTTCTGAGATACAGACCAATAAATACATAATCCAACACGATTTTCATATCGTGGATCTACAATTCGCTATTCCTTGTGATGGCATATTAGGAATCGATTTCATTAAAAAATACAACTGTCAATTAGACATCAAGCCATCTGATGATTGGCTTATAATTAGACCTAATAACTTAAAATTTCCAATTTATGTTCCAATAACATACAGTTCTGGCAACAACTCAATACTTCTGCCAGCAAGAACCCAGTTATTAGAAAAATCGATCTAAATTCAAAAGAAGACAGTGTATTAATTCCAAATCAAGAAATTCAGCATAGTATTTACATAGCAAGTACCATAGCAACATCTAAAAACGCTTCTATAAGACTACTCAATACAACAAATAAAGATCAAGTAGTCAGTACAAATAATTTAGCGTATGAATCAATTTTGAACTACGAAGTAGTCAAACTAATCTAGACAATAGAGAAAACTCTGTATTATCTCAACTAAAACAAACTTTCCTACACAATTCAAATCAAGCTTTCAAGCTTTTGCACCCAATATAATGATATATTCGAATTGGAATCTGAACCAATTAGCACAAATAATTTTTACAAACAAAAACTGAGATTAAAAGATGATGAACCAGTGTATATAAAAATTATAGAAGCCCACACAGTCAAGTAGACGAAATACAGAAACAAGTTGGGAAACTGATCACCGACGGAATTGTCGAACCATCTTTATCTGAATATAATAGCCCATTACTACTTGTCCCTAAAAAACCATCTCCAGGTTCAGAACAAAAGAAATGGCGATTAGTGATTGACTATCGTCAAATTAATAAAAAATTACTCTCCGACAAATTTCCTCTCCCAAGAATTGATGATATTTTGGATCAACTTGGACGAGCAAAATATTTTTCATGTCTTGACTTAATGTCAGGATTTCATCAATTTGAACTCGAAAAAAGTTCAAGAGATATAACGTCATTTTCAACGAGCATTGGCTCGTATCGCTTCATTTCAGAGAATGATGACTTTAGCATTCTCTGGATTAGAACCTTCACAAGCATTCCTTTACATGGATGACTTAATAGTTATAAGTTGTTCCGAAAAACATATGCTTAAAAGTTAACAGACGTTTTTGAGAAATGTAGGATATACAATCTAAGACTACATCAAGAAAAATGCTCATTTTTTTGCATGAGGTGACTTTTCTCGGTCATAAATTCACTAATAAAGGAATTCTTCCGGATGACAAAAAATATGATGTCATTATGAATTACCCTACGCCGCACAATGCGGACAGCGCTATACGTTTCATAGCATTTTGCAATTATTATAGACGTTTCATTAAAATTTCGCCGAATATTCACGGCACATAACAAGATTATGTAAAAAGAATTTTCCTTTTGAATGGACAGATGAATGCCAAAAGCATTCCAATATTTAAAAACAAAACTCATGGAACCTACTTCGCTACAATATCCTGATTTTAGCAAAGAATTTGGTATAATTACTGATGCATGTAAGCAAGCGTGTGGAGCGGTTTTAACTCAAAACCTTAACGAACTCCAACTTCTAATTGCATACGCATCAAGAGCTTTCACTAAGGGAGAAAGTAATAAAAGTACAACTGAGCAAGAATTAGCTGCAATTCATTGGGCAATATTACATTTTCGACCATATATTTGTGGGAATGGGAAGTTGCGTGAGTGTAGCCCTGGTCAGTCAGCTGTTAGAACAAGGCATAAAGATAATTATCGTTAAGCAGACCTGCCATGCCCTGCGATCGCCGTTGTTACCGAAGGTATCGGTATCGATTAGTATGTAAGAGTTAGCGTCGTCTCGTCGTAGAAGAAAGATCGTTTGACCAAAGTGTCGCGAGTAATATAAAATAATCTAGCACTTGCTGTTAATTTACTTAGAACACTAAGCGAAACATTGTGAACAACTCCAATCTAACTTTAATAAAATACAATATGTAGGCAAAACCCTACATATTATTGGGGGCTCAACCGGGATTATGTTGTTCGCATAAACATTGTTGAGTAAAGTGGTATGCGCTAACATACACTAAATAATTAACTAAGCGAAAATCGTGGCAAAATTAAAAGCGTAAAAATTTCGGCCTACGTGCAGCGTGGTAGTGCTAAAGAGAGACACGAATTTTCGAGAACATTTTTGGCCATTTCATTTTGTTTCGACGTTTGGCGAGTGTGAGCATGCACAAAGTATATGGATGTACATTAGTTCTCAGAACGCACTGGAAGAGTAACGGTTAATTTGACGCTGGTGTACTGAATTGACGGCGTATCGTGTCAGTGTTGTCTGAGAAGAAGCATCGAAAAAGAGACAGAGATTTAAATAATTATTTTTGGTGTGCAAAGCGGAAATTCGAATAATTGTTTAAAAGGCGTGTTCTGGACTGGATAACGGCGTGGTGATCTGATTCGAGTATTAGGCACCAAAGAGACGTACCACAGAAAGTTTGTACAGTGGCAAATAAACATGTGTACGGTGAAGCAGTTGTGAACGCAAGAGGCGTAAGCAAGTACCAGCAGAACGACGAAAGGCTGCTATCGAGTAACGGCAGTGCGAGTGAGGGTCAGACAAAAGTACGAGAGAGCAGTGCAGAGAGCAGACAACTACAGGTGTAATACCGTTTACAGCGAGAACAGCTACAAATTTTTGGGTGAGAAGCAACATCAAAAGTAACAGGGTGACCTTGGTGCAGCGACAACGGACCGTGTGAAGAAGAGTACTACTACAGGGTGAGCGGTGTACAAAAGAAACCAGAGCAGCGAATTCTGAGAGCTAAGAGAGCAGCGATTTGTGAGAGCTAAGTGAGCAGCAAAATTTTTCTGGAACATAAAAAAAAAAAAAAAAATCTTCAAAACGCAATTATTAAAGTTTGTGACTGTATTGAATATTGTTGTAACAAGATTTTTATTTTTCCCTGTGTAAACGAACGACGCTAATTTAAAATGGATGCAAACACAATTATTTCGATGACGGTACCGATGCTTCGGGAAAATTGAGCGAGTTGCAGCTGGTAGCAACAGGCAGAAAGTGTGTGTTGCAGGACAGATTGTTAGATCATTTTGAGTTAGATGAAGTTGAACTAGAACGGCCCACTTCAGAGGCAGGGAGTACTTACGCAGAAGCAGCAAGCTTTGAGTCAAAGTTTACGTTGCGGGATGTTCAGGACAGTATATCCGTATATTCTGGCTCATCCCAAGAGAATGTTGAACATTGGTTAGAAGAATTCGAAGATGTTTCGACAACAGTAGGTTGGAGCGACTTGCAAAAGTTTATATACGCAAAGCAACTTTTAGTTGGAGCAGCTAAACTTTTTGTGAAAAGCTTGACAGGTCTTCGAGGATGGGAAAGATTAAAAGCAGAGCTTAAGCAAGAATTTGGAAAGCAAATGTGTTCGGCCGAGGTTCACAAGTTGTTAAGGTTAAGGCAAAAACAATCGAAAGAGTCGTTAATGGAATATCTTTATATTTTGACTGAGATGGGCAAACCGATTAAGCTTGAAGAGGAAAGCTTGGTATCTTATTTTATAGAAGGTATTCCCGACAGTAGAGTTAACAAGTCTGGTTTATATCGTGCTAGAACAGTACGTGATCTCAAATCGAAATTGAGATTTACGAGAGAGTTAAGGGAAAATGTCATGAGAAAGTGCAGAACAAAGAGAATCAATTCAAAGAGGAAATTAAAGATGAGAAGATCAAAAAAGCTGTAGGACAAACAAATAGGAAATGCTATAAATGCGGAATAGAAGGTCACTTAGCAAAGGATTGTAACGTGCCTGCAAAATGTTTTGTTTGTAACAAGAAGGGCATATTGCAAAGCATTGCCAGCGAAGAAAAGCACACGATAACAAGGACAAAGCAGCACTTTTAGGGTTTGAGAAAAATAAGAAAGCTTTAATATATAAAAGTTCACGGCAGGAGGAAAACAATTTCAGCAATGGTAGACACAGGTTGCGATATTTGTTTGATGAGGGAGGATCTATTCAAAGTTTTGAATGATGTTAAGCTGAATAAGAACGTAACGAAAAACCTGAGAGGCATTGGAATGGTGTACTTAAAACAATCGGAGAATTTAAAATAGAAGTGAAAGTAGACAGCGTCTGTTTTGATATAGTTTTTGATGTTGCTAAAATGAAGATTTAGAATACACAGCTATTATAGGAAACAACGTTCTTAAATCTGTGGATATAGTGTTTACTTTGGAAGGTGTCCAATTCAAGGCTAAGGTAGATCCGATAGAACCATTTCAGGCAATGAGCGTGAGTGAGATTGTTGAAAGCCCAACATCATCAGATAAAGTCGATTTAGATCACCTAAGTGAAGAGAAAACGTTTCAAGTATGTAGCATGATAAACGAATATAAGCCTATCAAGTTAATTGAATCGCCTGTAAAGATGAAGATTGTGCTTGAAGATGACATTCCGGTGTATCAACACCCGCGTCGTACATCGTATGAAAATAAAATGCACATAGAAACGCAGGTTCAGAAGTGGCTGGAAGAAAATATTATTGTACCGAGTTCGTCACAATATGCTTCTCCAGTAGTGCTGGTATCTTAAAAAAGATGGATCAAAGAGACTATGCTGTGATTATAAGAAGCTCAATCTGAAGATTATTAGAGATAATTTTCCGATGGCTATAATACAGGATGTGCTTGATAGATTGCAGGGCTATAAAATATTTACAACATTGAATTTGGAGAGCGGATATTTTCACGTACCTATAGAGAAAGAATCCAAAAAGTTTACAGCGTTTGTAACACACAATGGGCAGTATGAATTTAATTATGTACCGTTTGGAATAAACAAGTGGAAACGTTGCAGTCGGACGCAACCGACTGCGGTATACTCGATACCAGTATTAAAAATTTTGATGCCCATCCATGTGGGATGTCAATTGCTATCTTCATACCAAATTTGGTGACTCTAGCTCGAAGTTTGTATAAAGTGGGGAAAGGGGGGCTGGGGGCGGTATGGTTGGGCGTGGCATTCAAATTTTTGCGCAGATCTATGTGGGATGTCAATTGCTATCCTCATACCGAATTTGTTGACTCTAGCTCGAAGTTTGTATAAAGTGGGGAAAGGGGGGCTGGGGGCGGTATGGTTGGGCGTGGCATCCAAATTTTTGCTGCAGATCCTTGTGGAATGTCAAATGCTACCTTCATACCAAATTTGGTGACTCTAGCTCAAAGTTTGTATAAAGTGGGGCAAGGGGGCTGGGGGTGGTATGGTTGGGCGTGGCATCCAAATTTTTGCTGCAGATCCTTGTGGAATGTCAAATGCTACCTTCATACCAAATTTGGTGACTCTAGCTCAAAGTTTGTATAAAGTGGGGAAAGGGGGGCTGGGGGCGGTATGGTTGGGCGTGGCATGCAAATTTTTGCTGCAGATCCTTGTGAAATGTCAAATGCTACCTTCATACCAAATTTGGTGACTCTAGCTCACAGTTTGTATTAGGTGGGGTTAGGAGGGCTATGGGGCTTGGGGCGGTATGGGTGGGCGTGGCATTCAAATTTTTGCTGCCGATCCATGAGGAATGTCAATTGCTATCTTCATACCAAATTTGGTGACTCTAGCTCGAAGTTTGTAAAAAGTGAGAAAAGGGGGGGGGGGGCTGGGGGCGTTATGGGTAGGCATGGCATCCAAATTTTTGATGCAGATCTTTGTGGAATGTCAATTGCTATCTTCATACCAAATTTGGTGACTCTAGCTGAAAGTTTGTAAATGGTGGGGAAAGGGGGGCGGAATGGGTGGGCTTGGCTCCAAAACTTTGATGTAGATTTTGGGGATCGCTACTAGCTATCTTCCCACCAAATTTGGTAGCTCTAGCTCCACAACTCTGGAAGATACACGCATTCCCGTTTTTGACGAAGCGTTGGGGTGGATGGGGGCGGCTAGGGTAGGATCGGTGGGCGTGGCATCCTAACTTTTGATGCAGTTTTTAGGGGGTCATCATCACCTATCTTGGCACCAAATTTGGTGGCTCTAGCTCAAAAACTTTGGGAGATATAGCCATTTCTGATTTCAAAATGCGGGGGGCTGGGGGCGGAATGGGTGGGCGCGGCTCCAAAACTTTGATGCAGTTTTTTGGGGATCGCTACTAGCTATCTTCCCACCAAATTTGGAAGCTCTAGCTCCACAACTCTGGAAGATACACGCATTCCCGTTTTTGACGAAGCGTTGGGGTGGATGGGGGTAGCTAGGGCAGTGTCGGTGGGCGTGGCATCCAAACTTTTGATGCAGTTTTTAGGGGGTCATCATCACCTATCTTGGCACCAAATTTGGTGGCTATAGCTCAAAAACTGAGGGAGATATATGCTTTTTTGACTTTAAAATTCGGGGGGGCTGGGGGCGGAATGGGGGGGCGTGGCTCCAAAATTATTGATGCAGTTTTTTGGGGGTTGCTAGTAGCTATCTTCTTACCAAATTTGGTAGTTCTAGCTGTAAGGATGTGCGAAATATGTGGATTTATCGGTTTTGAGTTATCGAATTTATCGATTTGCCAGCCCCCCAGTTATCGTAGAGCCCCCATCTTGACACTTTAATTTACTATCCCATAGATAAAGAGAATTGGAAAGTTTCAAGTCTCTAGCTTGAAGGGTGTGGAAAAACTTGCATACATACGGACGGACAGACGGACAGACACCATGACGGACATTGCACAAAACCAATATACTAGTTACCTTCGGTATCGAGTATAAAAATTCACCGGCTGTATTCTGTCGTTATATCAGTGTAGTGTTACGAGAACTTGTGCAGGCTAGGAAAATAATAACTTACATGGATGACATTGTTATTCCGAGCAGGGATGAATCGGAAGGAATTAAATTATTAGAAGAGTTTCTTATAGTTGCATCTAAAGCCGGGCTACGCATTAAGTGGGAAAAGGCGCAAATTTTAAAACGGAAAATAAGTTTTCTGGGCTTAGTAATTGAAAATGAATCAATCGCACCAACGCAAGATAAGATTACGTCCGTATTTAATTTTCCAGTGCCTAGTAGTAGAAATGCGTTGCAGAGATTTTTGGGGTTAACGTCATATTTGCGTAGATTTGTAAAAAATTGTGCTTTAGAAGCGAAACCGTTAACCGATCTTTTAAGAAAAGAAAACTATTTTGAAAACAAAAGATTTAGCCTAAGCGATCAGAGTTTAAAAGCATTTGAACATTTAAAGCAGTTGCTCGTTAAAGCACCTGTATTAAAATTGTATAATCCACACGCGACAACAGAAGTGCATACCGATGCAAGTAAATATGGTTTTGGGGCCATGTTGATGCAAATGGACTCTGAAGATCAACAGTTTCATCCTGTCGAATTCATGAGTTCCAAAACAAGTCTGGCAGAGCAAAATTATAGTGCGTACGAATTGGAAGTTCTTGCAGTAATAAACCCAATTAAGAAGTGGCGCGTCTTTTTGTTGAGAATTCCATTTAAAATAATAACAGACGAAATAATTGCGACGAAAACGCAACGGTGCCGGGTCAATTGTCGTGACACTTTGTTTTTTTTGTAACGGAATCGGGCTAAGCCGACCGAAAGTGACGGTGAAAGCGGACGCACCGATTAAGCGAGCGGTAAACGCAAATCGACGACTACAATTGTTAGCGGCAAGTTGTTGCACGACAAAAGTGATGTTGGTGCGAAAGTGAAAAAGTTAATGAACAGTGGAAAAGTGAGGAAATAAAAATAACAAATTAAAACAAAATAAATAATTAATAATACATAAAATTTAATAAAATTGATAATAAATAAAGAATTTTAATAAAATTTATAATAAATAAAATTTAATAAAATGAATAATAAATAAAATTTAATAAAATTAATAATAAATAAAATTTGAAAAAAATTTATAATAGATAAAAATTTAACATAATTAATAAAATGTAATTAAATTAATAAAGTAGAGAGAACAACAACAACGAAAAAAAAGTATATATAAGCCAAAAATGGATGGGCCGAACGATGCGTCTCCGAAGGATCGGGTCAACCCAGGAGTGGGTGTGCGCTGGATCTACCATATCCGTAAAGAAGAATTAGAACGGGTTGCGCAAGAACTTGGATTGGATCGAGTAGGAAAGGTAGATGAAATTCGAAAACGGGTATGTACTTTCATTAAAGACGGGGGTCATCGTACTG
Organism: Scaptomyza flava; assembly: GCA_030179655.1. Lineage (NCBI taxonomy): Eukaryota > Metazoa > Arthropoda > Insecta > Diptera > Drosophilidae > Scaptomyza > Scaptomyza flava. The sequence goes on along the minus strand of JARNME010000511.1, from coordinate 456,099 downwards.
AAGTTTGGACGCGGTTGGCCGAATGGGAGGCGCAATTCGCCACAGGAACAGAACCGCCCGCTGCGCTCGACGTTTTGACTTTAGGTTCGCGTCAGAGCCAAAAATCTGAATATGACCTACTGACGCTGTCGGGGTCGCCGGGGGGGCAGTTCCCATCACTTAGCCGCGCGCGACAGATGCCGCTTAAAGGGCAGAACACTAAAAGAGAGACCTCACCGGTAAGGTGCGTATTGCCATCGATTTGCTCGCCTGTGAAAAGCACCCATGTGGAGCACGGGGGTGGTGGACCTTAGCGGACGGGTCAAAGGTGGCCATATATAAGCTGTTACGGATAAAGGTGGGGCTAGTTAGCAAAGAAATACTGATGGACATGCTCGTAATGCCATCCATGTTAGACAGTTTAATCCTAGTGATGGACTTTCTATGCAAAATGGAGACGACCATACAGTGTGGTGAGGCAAAATTAGTCCTGCAACGTGTTGACGCTCAGGCCACGCCGAGTTACAGAGCCGAAGTGAAGTCTGAGGGGGAAAAGACACGAGGTACGAAAGGCGGAAAGCAAGGGAATGTCCTGGGGACATATTGCAAGAAAAACGCCACGCCAGCCAAGCGAGAGGGTGACCGAGACCCAGTTACTGTCGTCAAGGAGCCATCGCTGGGCCAGTTGGGAATTACAGGAGTCAAAGAACCCCAAGAAGGAAATCCCAAGGCAGGATCACGGTCGGAAAGCGACGCCGCGGAGGGGTCGGAATGGCCGACAGACTTGGAGCCACCCACGCAGTAATTTTTGAAAGCGGAACTGCAACTCTTCGAGGGGCTGCAGGGCGTGTCGCACGTGGCCGAGCATCGGATCATCTTGAGGGAGAATAAACCTTTAAAGCAGAGGTATTATCCCAAGAACCCAGCAATGCAGCGCGTGATATACCAGCAGGTGGACGAGCTGATAGCAGAAGGAGCCAAAGACCCATCACGGAGCCCGCACAGTGCCCCAATCGTTCTTGTCCGAAAGAAGTCAAACGATTGGAGGATGTGCGTGGATTATAGGCAGCTCAAAGCACAGTCAATACCAAATGCGAACCCTGTGCCAAGAATAAACACATATTGGAAAAGTTGAGCCACGCCCATTGCATTTCAATATTTGATTTGAATCACGGTTATTGGCAGATCCCCATGGCGGCGGACAGTCGAGAATGCACGGCATATACGGTGCCCGGTCGAGGGCTATTCCAATGGCGAGTCATGCCATTCGGACCGTACTCGGCCGGTTCAACTTTCCAGAGAGCATTGGATACGGTTATCGGCCCAGATATGGAGCCTCATGCGTTCGCCTACCTGGACGATATCATTGTGATCAGCGCAACAAAGGAACATCATTTGGAGAGCTTAAGGGAAGTCTTTCGCCGGCTGAGGGCAGCAAATCTGAAGCCAAACAGGAAAAAGTGCTCGTTCTTCCGCAGGAAGTTGGTCTACCTAGGACACCTGGTAAGCGCCGGATTCATCGAAGGTCGAAGCAATAAGCAATCTGAAGGCCCCGACGAACTTGAAGGAGCTCAGACGTTGCTTAGGGATGGCGTCCTGGTACAGGCGCTTTGTGCCCAACTTCACGACGGTGGTACAGCCGATGAAACTCCTGCTGAAGAAGGCTAAGAAATGGTCGTGGAATGCGGAACAGCAAACGGGATTAGACAGCTTAAAACACTGTCTGACGACCGCTCCCGTTCTCGCGTGTCCCGATTTTTCCGAGAAGTTTACGTTGCAAACGGATGCCAGTGACTACGGCCTAGGAGCTGTGTTAACGCAGACCATCGACCAACAAGAGCGAGTCATCGCCTACTCAAGTCGGAAGCTATCCAAGGCCGAGGAAAACTATTCGGCAACCGAGAAGGAATGCCTGGCAATAGTTTGGTCGATTCGGAAGCTGATGTGCTATCTAGAGGGATATCGTTTCGATGTAGTGACGGACTATATGGCATTAAAGTGGTTGGATTCAATAGAGAGCCCGTCGGGAAGAATCGCGCGCTGGGTGTTAGAGCTTCAGCAGTACCAGTTTGATGTACGGTACAGAATAGGAAAGCTCAACGTGGTAGCAGATGCATTGTCGTGAGATCCGTTGGAAAAACTCCAGCAAGTCGTATTCCAGCATTCCTCAGGGAAGTGGATTCAAGGAATGAGGGACAAAATCGCTAAGGAACCAGCTAAGTATGCAGATTACGTCAATAGAATGGACAGCTGTACCGACAACTGAGCCACCACGCGAACGATGAGGACTGCATCCCATGGAAGTTGTGCGTCGACGAAGAACATAGGAAAAGAGTGTGAAACGAATGCCACGATGCACCGACGGCAGCACACCAAGAGATCCGCAAGACGATAATGAGGCTATCGCAGCGTTACTACTGGCCGGGTATGTTTCGGGACGCAGCCAAATACGTCAAATGCTGCGAGACATGTCAGAAATTCAGGACGGAGCAGAGGAAGCCAGCCGGATACATGCTGACCCGCCAGGTGGCAGAACCAATGGCCATTCTGTGCGAGGATTTTGTGGGCCCCCTACCGCGATCAAAACAAGGAAACACGATGCTGTTGGTGTTTCACGACGCGTTTACGAAGTGGGTAGAATTGATTCCTCTGAGACGAGCGACAGCGGCCACGTTGCAAAAGGCCTTTCGCGAGCGCATTTTATGTCGGTTCGGGGTATCCAAAAGCTTTGTCTGCGACAACGAAGTGCAGTTCGCCAGTCGGAATTTCAAAGAATTTTTGAGTTCGCTGGGCGTGGTGATGGAACAACTACTAACTGCCCGCAGGAAAAATCGACTGAGAGGACTAACAGAACGGTGAAAACGATGATTGCCCAATACATATCTGGAAATCAAATTTCTGGAAAAAAAATCACTAACAACTAATCTTGACAAATGTATAAAATTTGTTACAATTTCATCAACATTTTAGATAAAGATGGATGATATCGAATCGATTAGCAGCGGCGACGAGTCGGACACAACAGCCCATCGTTTCGACAAAAAGAGTGCCCACGAACGAAAGTCACGTGTGGAGAGCGGAGAGGAGTCGACACGACAGTCGAAGGTGTCGGCGACACGGGTGCCTACGGACAACAACCGACGAGGAAACAGGAACCCTTGAGCAACACATCCGTGCGGAAGACGTTACCGACGAGGAGTCGGATACCACGGCTCGGCGAGTAGCCAAAACGGGGGCCCACGGACACAACGACACTGCGGAGGAGGTTGAAGAGGGCAGCGAAGCCGAAGGCGACGACCCGAGCGCATACCAGCGTTCACGACATCCACGCAGAAATCACCCGAAGTACCAAATAAACGAGAGAGAAAACTCGCATCCCACCTTGTTACACAGGATGTACACTAACGAAGAGGTAGTTGCGTACAGGTTTGACGGTGCGGTCGTCTTAAAAATGACAAAGGCAACAACAGTCATCATCACGGCACCACACGCAAAGGCGCCATCTCCGTATGAAGAAGAGCCGGCATCACCGGAGCAACCCCAGGCGATCGAAGACGAGAACGTAGACAACGAAGAACTGGCGGCACCCAGCACGACAGACAACCCGACGCCCAGCAACGGGAAACGCATGCGGAGCGACACGGACCGATAAGAAGAACCTTTCGAAGGAGTGTGCGGATGAGAGGAGGGCTTGGAGACACAAATCGAGTCAGACAACACGCCGTCCTGCAGCCGTAGATCACCCCCACGAAATGTGTGCCCCGCAATTAGGTGGGAGTTCCCGGACGAACGGGAAGTTCTCCCTAATGAGAATATACTGACGGCTATGGCGATACCAGCCATCAAGCGGGAATTAGAATACCGGAGGAAGAGGAACAAGCACGGATGGTTCAAGTTAACCGCGGGAGGAAAGTACTACATAATAAACCCCCGCAAAACCGGCTGGGTTACGATTACGAAAGAGTGTGCAAAGCCACAGGTCGCAGAAGCAAACACCGTAAACACCAGCAACGGGAAAACAAAGGCCGAAACCCGACAAACACCAGCACAACCGCCACACACTTGGCATGTGCTACCGGCGGGTGAGGAGCTGCCGATAGCAGCAATACAGAAAATCAAGAGATGGCTCATCGGTAGAGGTCCAGGAAGACGAGAGAGGGCGAATATCAAAGCGGGACTATAATTCTACAATGTGACAAAGCACCCCGACGGGAAGGTCACAGTCTCGAAGAAAGGGGGGGTGTGAGGTAGGTCGCCCACGGGCCTCCCCACATTCGAACGCTTTGCATCATAGTATTAAAAGTATTAACAATATAAGGCGGTCACGCATTACTCAGTTGCCATGAACTACTGTTAAGGCTCAAGGAGACACAATAGTATTAATAATATAAGGCATAATATTATTCATTGTCTACATTAACATAAGCTACAAATATAACATTAACTCGTAACATAATTAAGACGACAATTTTGTTGAAAGAGACTTTGCACGAGGTGTATAAAAGGGTGTATAAAGAGGGAATTAAAAGTAATCTAAACTGATCTGAAGCCCACGTGTTATATTATTTTTTGAGTAAGACGAGCGAGAATCGCAGCACATATATGTATGCGATCATATATTTATGCACGCGCTAAGTATAAGACGCATTACGATTCGTTTTCATATAAATTAAATAGTTGGGTGACCGGCGATCACTCAATTGGATCGGCATCGCGTCGACGGCATCAGTTCGCGACTCACTCCCCCTTCCTCTTTTCCTCAGCATTCCTACTAATCGGCAGATTCGTACGAGGCAAAACTAGCGAAGGTAGCGGAGGCTGTAAGAATGTACGTCAAGCCCTGACATCCCTGTCTTTCGACGCGTTTCCCCTTCCTCCCCCGCATTCCTACTAATCGGCGGGTCAAACCCCGATTCGTACGGAGCGGCATTAGTGGAGTCAGCGGAGACTGTACAAAAGTACATCAGTCCCTGACGCTCCCATCTTTTCGGCCGCGCAACCTCGGGGTTGCATCGCTTATTGAAACTCGCCTCTATGATAGCTAACGCGTTTCGGCAATTTATAAATTTCTTGTAACGCGAGCCTTGGCCAGACTGATATGTGTACCTCGGCATAATTCACTACCTTACACATGGTCAGCGCTGATGATACAATCTGGGATGCTGCTGAGATGTATATCCAAGGCAGCCTGTCATGCTGCTATTGGTCATCTTCGTGATAAACCAGATGAGAATTGGCATGTACGTATTTTGGAATTATTTATTGCATTAAAAAAGTTTATTTTAATAACTATATTATCTTTTTTCTCTTTTCATGTGTATGGCGACGCTAGAGGTGTTAGGAACGCGTTCTTCGAGGTAAGTATATTGAGTTTATACACTCTTTTTCCTTTTTTAGGTAACATTGTTGTTGATACGTCGGATTGCCAATGCTGGAGTTGTAAGTGCATGCCTGTATGGCCCACACGATGCCGCCGAGACGACAAAGGGAACCAGCAGTATACACCGCTTGTGTGCCATTGGTGAAAATCCAGGTATGGTCCAACGACGAATTGGTTATACGCTCTGTTGTGCATGTGTGATGTGTATCCAAAGCAGCCTGCTACGCTGCTGTTGGTCATCATCGCATGGGATCCAGATGAGAATTGGCATGTATGTATTTTTAAATTATTTATTGCATTAAAAAAGTGTATTTTAACTAGTAAGTAGCCCGCTTACTTCGCTGCGCGTTGCTAACACAAATAAACTTTTTGGTGAACTGACTTTTGAGCATGCAACATATAATTGGCCATGAGAAAAACAATCGTGTCTTAAGTCTAGTCCGGCTAATTTAAGAGTTTGTCCCTGTGATTTGTTAATTGTTAAGGCAAAGCAAACTTTTAAAGCAGTGATGGGCAGACGTCGACGTCCATATTATTTCTAACTCACACGAGTTGGTTTTTTTGCTGCCGACTGCACGAATTCACACGTACGCTATAAGCATTGAAATCTAATTTTTGAACACGATTGTTCGTTCGTCGTTGGTTGTCGTGCCGAAGCAAGCATTAGACTTGACATTGTACTTTTAGTTGAAGGCGAACTATTGACAGGCAGGCACCACGCAGTGCATTAGCAAGAAAACTAATTTTTTACAGTGCGCTCCAAAATGTTTATGCCCGAATGGGAGAATGAATTTTTTTTTCATAGAAAATAAATATTGCAGGGAAAAATGCTTGATTTGCAATAACATTGTTTTTCGAAATGTTAATTTTTACCAAGATGGCATTATTTATTAATAAATAATAAGCACAATGAGTAACCGTTAACTTGCAGCGTGCACTGTACTGATCACACTTCGTTTTTTTTCTGCAGCGCACGCAAATTGTGCTTGTATGCGTGTGAAAACTTTGACAATATTTGTGTGTGCCCACCACTGTTTTAAAGGCAATTGCAGTCTTTTAAATTGAATTGGCAATTCAGAATCACAAGGTATTAATGGAATACCATTGACAGTAAAGACCATTGCTTCGACAACATTTTTACGAAAGACTTTAACTTGCAATCTTGTACCATTGCACAGTTTTGGCGGCTTCAAGTTGCGAATCAACAATACAGGTGAAACAATCTTTAAAGTTAATTTATGTTGAGGCAGGCCAGCTGAATTTAATGAATTAAGAAACTCGACGGGGTAATGAACTGCATCTTCGATTTCAGTCACAGAATCAATAGAGTTATATGTCATTTCTTCACTTTGAAATGATTTTATTAAAAACTCGTTTGTTTCCAATACATTGTCATTTCTTGCAGTCAAAATAGCACGCTCTGAAACCATTCGATTAATTTTGAGAGATATTTGTTATATCCGGAAATATGTTTAGACTTAGCTCTTCAATACTTTTCACAACATGACACAAAGTTGATGGTAAAGTTATTTTGCCATCATGGGTCGGAAATAATCCATTTCCTATTTGTAGAAGCATTTCTGCCAATTCACCAGCTATGCTATCACCTTTTAAGTGCACTCGCATATTCTTCGTTAATGCAATTTTCTATATTTTGGGCCACAAAATTGAAGACTTTATGCACGCATTTAATTCATCTGCTCTTGTTCCTCTAGGGATCACTGGAAGAGTTTGTCGAAAATCACCAGCTAAGAGAACAGTTATGCCACCCATTAGGTATTAACTATCTCGAATGTCTTTCGAAGATCGATCTACAGCTTTAAAAGCACCTTTATGGCCCATAGTACACTCATACCAAACAAAGAACTTGTAATCTTAGAGCACAGCAGCCATATTAGATTGTTTTAAAATTGAGCAATGTGGTGCTTCTGAATGAAACAAATTAAATTGAATCTTTAGAGTAGAATGCGCTGTGCGACCACTATTTAGTAAAGTGGCTGCGATACCGGAAGAAGCAACGACCAATGCTATTTTTTTGCTTTGCCGTACCTTTGCTCAGCAGTGAGGAGTAGCTCAATATTAACAACAAAATTATCGCAATTTTCATAATTTGTTTCTCTATGATATTCAATATTTGGAACAATTTCCTCGGATCTACAATATCTTCAATGTAAATAAGACAGTTATTTAATACATTATTCACAATACTTTCATCAATATTTCTGTCTTGTGAAAAATGAAAGGCTCTTAAAATATCTTCTGAGAAACTTTCTTTATAAGTATTCCAAAGTTAAAGAGCATCTGAAATTTGACGAAATACTAACATTATTGCAAAATGTTCTCGCAGTTTTGTAGGATTTTGACATATGACAGCATCGGCTATAGTTGAATCCCAGTGCTTATCATCTTCTAGTAATCCTAAAGCTTTACACCCCAATTGAAATCATGAGTATGCAACACCATTAACGGTTTTTAAATAAAAATGTAGGTGGGCCCCTTACAAAATTTAATAAAGTCTTAAATAAAAATATTCTGTATTATTGGGATGAAAAGTGTAAACTCTTCCCAAAGATGAATCTCTTTGAACTCCAGGAAAATTTGGCACATCAGGCCCTCGTTTTCTTCTTTGAAATTCTTTATTGTTCCATGTAAAATACGATAGAACTTCACAATATAGAAGCGTTCTTGCAAACTCATCACGTGTGCATAGCTCAAAGAAGGCTAGCAAAGTGGTTTTGGGTGTAGTGCTTAATCTGTCAAGTAATTGTTGCGGATTATTGGGGTTTAAAATATATCCGTTGATCATTTTCTAAATGAACAATGCAAGGATTTTCCATACCGCTTCTGAGATACTTATATAACGGCCACTTTTCTATATATTAATTTCATAACGTTGGTCCTCAAGAGTAAATGATGCTTGATCTCTGCCCTTGTTAACATATTTACAAATGTATTTAATAGACTTTACACTACATACTCAACATTTATGTGAGCTTCAAATGTTCTCAATAGTACACAGTTATAAGGCACAACCCAACGATTATCTATGCAAGTACCATTTATATTAATTGAATTACCACCATCTTCTATCGCTCTTCTACGGTATAGAGGGTAACTATCTTTTCCAGTCACAGTTTCTTAAAGTAATTGTCGAGGATACCTTTGGGTACATTTTTCATGCATGGCGATTTATTATTAAATGCACCACAAGGACCATGAATCATATTTGACCTTACAAAGTTAAATAACAAGGATCCTCATCTGCGTTTGGTATTTTAGCACAGATAATTTTGTCGATTTTATCTGGACTTATTTTATTTTCTAACCAAAGTAGAATATGTTTATGCGGTAAATCCCGCTTTTGCCATTCTACAGAGTACATGAATCATGGCACGCTTCCAAACAAAGAACCTTTTGTCAATAGTGACATTAAAGCTTTAACTTTTAAATGAAAATCTCGAGCTATAATATCGTGTCATTTACAGCAAAATTTCTGCTGCTTCTTGAAGCTCACTTGCAGTACCATAAGTATGACATAGCGCACTCACACTGTTTAGAAGAGCTATAAAAAGGCAGGCTCCATCATCAATTCTAGCTATTTCGGCTAACTCTCTTATGTATGCGCGCGCTCTGCAAGTCAAACAAAGAGCGTATTATCGCTACCTTCTTCGCACGCACTGAATCAACTCAAAACATATCTACACAGAGAAAAAAAATGAAACGTAAAACCAAACATTTTAATTTTTGATTCAGATTTTAAATTTTTTTTCTTAATTTCAATACGAATATTTTTGATTTTAAAATTAATCGTATTGAAACACCAAATTTAAAACGATTCGTATTAAAATCAATGCGGAAAAACGTTGATTTGAATAATTAGTTCTTAAACCTAAAATGAAAATTTCAAATTTAAGAATGTGCGCTTTTAAAATCTATATCTAAAACAACCACATTTAAATCGATAGTTTCAATTTTAGAAATCATTACGAATCGGTTAAGAATTAAAGTGCAAACTTTTATAAATCGTAATTTACTATTTTAAATTTGAAGAAATCAGAAAATTAATAAAATGCAACATTTAAATTTTAGATGTTAAATTGTTTTAAGGCTTTTTCATTTTTGAAGCAAAGTGCGCCATTATTACTACTCGAACTTCGAATGAAAAATTTTAATTTAATAATTTGCCCTATTAAAAAGCATATTTAAAACGAGCACATTTAATTTGATAATTAAATTTTAGAAATCAGTACGAATCGCTTTAAAATTACGCTTATCAGAGAGAGAGAGAGAGAGAGAGAGAGAGAGAGAGAGGAGAGAGAGAGAGAGAGAGAGAGAGCGCTCTTATGTGTACTATGTATTAAAATGAACTGTCTGTAAGACATAGTCGGCAACAGCGCAATGGGTATGGCATACGCGTGGTAATCGTAAGGTCTCAGGTTCGAGTCGCGGCATAGGTAATTGCCTTTTCGTGATCGGTAAGTTTAAAAATTTAATTTAAAATCATACAAATGATGTACTAAGTATGTAAACATAAAATTTCTCACGCATATACATTGAAGGAATCTAATAACTATTAACAAAGAGCTATCACGCAATGCTGCTACTGGTGGTGTGTATCCGTGCGCCCCAAGCAAAAGTTGAATAGAAATTTATAGAATTTTAACGTATACATTTGTTCATGAATTATTACCACCAATATGGTGTTCTAAACACTGATATCGGGATGTAACATTATTATTTCGATTCAAAAATTATTTTAGTTAATTTTAATAACAATATTATCTTTCTTCTCTTTTCAGGTGTATGGCGACGCTGGAGGTGTTGTGGATGCGTTCTTCAAGGTAAGTATATATAGTTAATACACCGCTTGTGTGCCATTAGTGAAGATCCAGGTATGGTTCAACGACGAAGTGGCTACACGATCTGCTGTGCATGTGCGATGTGTATCCAAAGCAGCCTGCCACGCTGCTGTTGGTTATCTTCGCATGGGATCCAAATGAGAACTGGCATGTATGTATTTTTGAATTATATATTGCATTAAAAAAAGTGTATTCTAACTAGTAAGTAGCCCACTTACATCGCTGCGCGGTGCTAATACAAATATACTTTTTGGTGAACTGACTTTTGAGCATCCTACATAAAATTGGCCATGAGAAAAACAATCGGGTCTTAAGTCTAGTCCGCCTTATTTAAGAGTTTGTCCCTGTGATTTGTTAATTGTAAGTCCCGAATCAGAGTCACAAGGTATTAATGGAATTCTCGGTATAAAAACCGTTTCCCCTATACCATTGCCAGTAAAGACCATTGCTTCGACAACATTCTTACGAAAGACTTTAACTTGCAATCTTGTACCATTGCACAGTTTTAGCGGCTTCAAGTTGCGAATCAACGTTTCTTTTTTTTATTTATTTATTTATTTATATTCAGCTAAGAGCAGCTGACATTAAAATGAATCAAAATTTAATTTAAACTAAAAATAATTAAAATAATTAAATTAAGTAAAATATAGAATACAATATAAATCTGAAAAAATAATTAAAAGTTAAAGTTAAAGCTCTGGGAAATTCAATAAAAATTTAGCAGTCCAACATTTGTTGCGAGGATTGGGAAAAACCCAGAAAAACCCAATCAGACCAGCGTTAGATTAGTAGTTAGAGGTTACGATTAGATAAAGCAAAAAGTATCGATCTTTTTAGTACTGGAGTTGAGGCCTCCAAGGAGAAAAGAGAATAAAGTTTGTTATAGTCAGAACATATAACACGAAATGGTTCATGAATTAAATAGTTGCTGAAGCAACGATCAAGGCTAAGGGGTAAAAAGTTACTTGAAGATCTAACCGGGACATTAAATTTAATTCGACTCAAAAGAACTGATGAGTCGATTTCACCATTAAGTACGTGAGAAATATATAATACTCCATGCATAGTTCTACGGTTTAACAGGGAGGGAAGATTTATCAAAAGGAGTCTACTTGAATACGGGGGTAAGTCAACTCCAGCAACCCAGTTAAAACTTCTTAGGGCAGATAGAAGAATTTTCTTCTGCACAGATTCAATTCTGTCCTGGTGAATCGATTATTGTGGTGACCACACACAAGATCCATACTCCAGAATAGGACGCACTAAGGATGTATAAAGCGTTTTAGTGGTGTACGGATCATTAAACTCTTTCGACCATCGCTTAATGAAGCCAAGGACATTAATGGCCTAATTGACCATATACGAAATATGAGCGTCAAACTTTAATTTAGAATCAAGAATAATGCCTAAATCTTTGATTTCAAACACGCTGTCAAGTGGTGAACCATCAAGCAAATAGTGAGCAGTATAAGGGGTACTTCTACAAAAAGACATGACTTTACATTTTGAACAATTTAAATTTAGTAAGTTAGAACGGCACCAGACTGACAACGCATCCAAATCCGACTGTAGAAAATTACACAGGGAAGTGTCATTATAGGTGAAACATAGCTTCACATCATCAGCAAACATATACACAAAAGAGTTACTTATAACTGCTGGAAGATCGTTAATAAACAAATTAAATAGCAAAGGTCCAAGGTGACTACCCTGGGGTACACCAGAGGTAACAAAAATAGGTTTAGATACCGACGATTTAAAAATTATTTATGTGTTCGACCACACAAGTACTCCGAAAGCCACAATAAAAGCTTTGATGGAAATCCAATCATATTCAATTTATGAAGCAACAGAGGATGACTAACAGAATCAAATGCCTTACTAAAATCGGTGTAAACAACGTCAGTTTGCATTTTTTCCTGAAACCCTTTGATAACAAGCGAAGTGAATTCAAGAAGGTTAGTGGTAGTAAATCTACGCCTAACAAAACCGTGTTGAAAAGGCGATAAATCGAACTACATCCGTGTTGCAGTTGAGAACATATAATTTTTTCAAAGACTTTTGGTATGGCAGACAACTTGGATATGCCCCTATAATTTTTAACGTTTGATTTTGAAGAATTTTTATGGAGTGGAATTATAAAGGATTCCTTCCATATATCAGGGAACACGTTTGAATCAACAGACAAGTTAAATAATTTATTTAATGGCGCACAAAGAGAATCCGCGCTGTATCTAAGAATACAACCTAGCACTCCATAGGGACCAGGCAAGTAGCCAGGTTTAATAGAGTTAAATTCACTCAGGAGCATAGACTCAGTAACTACTGGGACACATATGCAATTTGACGTTTGAACTTGAAAAGGATAGGAATTAATACTACTATACATATTCGATGAGTATACTGATTGAAAATACTCAGCAAATAGATCGGCTACTGCCTGATCAGAACTTGCTTTTGTATCATCTAGGTATACTGAGGATGGCAAGCAAGAGGACTTACGTTTTGAGTTAACAAATTTATAAAACTGTTTAGGGTCACGTGAAAAGTTTAGTCTACAACGATTAAGATAATTACTTAAGCAAGATGTGTTAACGGAAATAAACTAGATTTTGCTACTAAATACGAAGATAAATCTAAAGTAGTTCCCGATTTTTTATATTTTTAATATGATCATGTCTTTGCGTTTTTCAACTTCGATAGTTCTCTCGTAAACCAAGGTGGTTTATTGTCACTTGAAGACCAAGTGAGGGAACACAAATATCCAAAAGCGAATTCAAAGTCCTATAAAATATGGCTATAGCAGTTTCTATATCACTACAAGAATAAAGGCGCGACCAATTAGTATGTTGAAGAAGATAATTTAATTTAGTAAAGTTAGTTTTACGAAAGCAACGGGTTTTTAAGTATTTTTGTATACTGAAATAGGGTTAGAATTTCGATGGATAGTTCTAAGATTGGATAGTAAGTATCTTCCGGAAGCACTAGAGGGTGTATTCTACTAGCATTACTGCAATCGGAGTCCGAAACAAATATTAAGCCCAACATTCTACCACTACAGTTATGCACCCTGTTAACTTGCGATAGGCCTAACTCAAGTAGGCCATCGATAAAATCATCAGAAGTGACTGGTAACACCGCCGAAGATGTGTCATTCACAGACCATACAACATGTGGCAGATTAAAATCACCAACCACTATCAGGTTATCCATATCTGTCAAAAATGACGAAACAAGTTGCAGGGCACTCAGATGGGACGAGTAAATGTTAATATCAGATTGAGGAGGAATATAAGAGCAAGTAACGTAAAGTGAACGGCCGTTTAGTAGTATTTTAACACATAAAAACTCTATGTCCGGAAGATGCTGAGAAAGAATCTGTTCAGAGGAAATACAGGAGTCAACAGCAATGAGAACACCACCCCCCTTGCGGGAAGTGCGATCGCATCTGAGGAGTAGCTCAATATTAACAACAAAATTATCGCAATTTTCATAATTTGTTTCTCTATGATATTCAATATTTGGAACAATTTCCTCGGATCTACAATATCTTCAATGTAATTAAGACATTTATTTAATACATTATTCACAATACTTTCATCAATATTTCTGTCTTGTGAAAATGAAAGGCTCTTAAAATATCTTCTGAGAAACTTTCTTTATAAGTATTCCAAAGTTAAAGAGCATCTGAAATTTGACGAAATACTAACATTATTGTAAAATGTTCTCGCAGTTTTGTAGGATTTTGACATATGACAGCATCGGCTATAGTTGAATCCCAGTGCTTATCATATTCTAGTAATCCTAAAGCTTTACACCCCAATTGAAATCATGAGTATGCAACACCATTAACGGTTTTTAAATAAAAATGTAGGTGGGCCCCTTACAAAATTTAATAAAAGTCTTAAATAAAAATATTCTGTATTATTGGGATGAAAAGTGTAAACTCTTCCCAAAGATGAATCTCTTTGAACTCCAGGAAATTTGGCACATCATGCCCTCGTTTTCTTCTTTGAAATTCTTTATTGTTCCATTTAAAATACGATAGAACTTCACAATATAGAAGCGTTCTTGCAAACTCATCACGTGTGCATAGCTCAAAGAAGGCTAGCAAAGTGGTTTTGGGTGTAGTGCTTAATCTGTCAAGTAATTGTTGCGGATTATTGGGGTTAAAATATATCCGTTGATCATTTTCTAAATGAACAATGCAAGGATTCTCCATACCGCTTCTGAGATACTTCTATAACGGCCACTTTTCTATATATTAATTTCATAACGTTGGTCCTCAAGAGTAAATGATGCTTGATCTCTGCCCTTGTTTACATATTTACAAATGTATTTAATATACTTTACACTACAATACTCAACATTATGTGAGCTTCAAATGTTCTCAATAGTACACAGTTATAAGGCACAACCCAACGATTATCTATGCAAGTACCATTTATATTAATTGCATTACCACCATCTTCTATCGCTCTTCTACGGTATAGAGGGTAACTATCTTTTCCAGTCACAGTTTCTTAAAGTAATTGTCGAGGAAACCTTTTGGTACATTTTTCATGCATGGCGATTTATTATTAAATGCACCACAAGGACCATGAATAATATTTGACCTTACAAAGTTAAATAACAAAGGATCCTCATCTGCGTTTGGAATTTCAGCACAGATAATTTTGTCGATTTTATCTAGTCTTATTTTCAATCGCTCTTGCTTTGCATCGCAACGGACGTGTTTATTTATGCGCTTCGCTTTTTTGAATATTGTGCGTCTTATTTCTGCTATTAAAATCGCGAATTTGTGTCATCTAATAGTTTTGTGATTTTGTGTTTTGTCGGTTTGCATAAACCCAAAGTGGACATTAAATTTACGATTTAATTTGCATTTGTTTTAAAGTGTTTCCAAGCACAACAACAAACTGCAGTCCAGCATACTGAAAAATTTGCTCAACTTGCTGCCGGCTGCTTTTGTTTTGTTTTTTGTTCTTTTACGCTCACTCTCTCACTCTCTCTCTCTTTTTTCAAGCACTGCAGTGCATTAAACCGTTTCTTGATCGTTTACTCTAACGAGCTCTTTTGTGTTGGTGTTGGTCGCGGTCAAACTTTTATCCGTGCTTGTTGTGAAGCTGTTGAAGTAAGTTTGTTTGTAGCTTTACTATTTGCACATTAGGCTGGACCTGTATCTAAATAATAACAATTTTCTGCAGAGATTTTTTATTTTTATTTATTTTTTTTTTTACTTTTATATTCTCTTAATAAATTCAATAAAAATGTCTGTTTGCTGCTATGCGAATTGTCAAGTCCGCGCTAACTCAAAAATGGGTTTTGTCTGCTGCTGGATGTGCACAAATGTTGCTCATGAGCAATGTGCTGGCATTAATGGCCGTATCTCAGACCTCTTGAAGGTTATTAATTTAGAGTGGCCGTGTTGGTCATGTTTGGAGAAAAAAAAGACATTGCAAGCTTTATAGAAACTCAGCTTGGCTTAGAGGGTTTTTTCTGTCAGTTGAACATACTGTGTGAAAAATGCTCATCGGTTCAGACGCTCCGATACCACAGTGTAAAGTAAATAAAAATCTTCATGTCCCTTCAACTAAAGTTATCGAGAACTTAGATGATATAACAATAACTCCCATGGATATTGTCTTATCTGATCCCGATCCTTCGGTTTCTTTGGTGGTTAGTAGTGTTGATGTTAATCAACAAAAAAACTCTATCAAACCTAAAGAGCCAAATATTCAATTATCCTAGACTGAGTCTTCCAAACCAGCCTCAGTGGAGGATATAATTAAAAAATTTGTTGCTGTCCCACCTAAAAAACAATATTTGTTTCAAGGTATCCCCCTGATTTAACATCAGATGATGTCAAGGTGTATATCAAGGCCAAATCGAATGCCAATGTCACGGTGGAGAAATTCAAATTTGCTTATGATCGGAACATTTCGTCTTTTAAAATCAGTGTTTCGAATCAAGATTTTTGCACCATATGCTGAAAAGAATTTTGGCCAGAACACATAATTGTGAAAGAGTATACTGCAAGAAAAAAAAATCGGCCCCCGATTGTATCTACACTTCCGGTGGTTGGTTCTAAGGTAACTCTCCCAATTACTGATAGTTCAAAAAACTAACATCCTCCTTCTTACTTGGCTATCAGAATGTAAGAGGTCTTTGTAGTAAACTTACTAGTTTATACCTCAATAGTCTTTCTTTCCCTTTCCATGTCATTGCCTTTACTGAAACGTGGTTAAGGCAAGACATTCTCAATTCCGAAATTCTATGTAGTACATATTCTATTTATAGAAAGGACCGTACTCTTCGGGGTGGTGGTGGAGTGCTTTTGCTGTGAATGTTGACTTTCCTTCTGAAACAGTCGTATTAAATAGTTCTTTTGATATAGAGTTTTTGCTGTAAAGCTAAATATTTACGGTATTAACATTTTATCATTTGTTCCTATATACCTCCTTCCTCTGATCTCTCTATCTATGAGACACATCTATCTGCTATTCATTCTGTCTCTGCCTTGCTTTCTGATCGCGATTTTCTTGTAGTTCTTGTTGATTTCATCTTCATCCGTGTTCCGTTCCCAGCCTATATCTTATCCCGAAGACTTATACCATTCTGCATTGAGCTGTTGATTAATTTACCTTCCCGGACGCGTTGCAATGTCAAAATGCCTTTGAGTCGATTTCATCAATTTCGGAAAACTGATTTTGAGGGTCTCGCCCTGCTTTTATCCCATACTGACTGGTCTCCCCTCTACGAGTCTGACGACTTGGACGTGGCAATCAGTATTTTTTACAATACCTTATATTCTTTATTTGATTTATGTGTTCCGGTTGGTAAGCTAAGCAGGTCTAATAAACCTGTGTGGTTTACCCGAGAGTTGACAATTCTCAAAAATCGAAAATCTAAACTCTACAAGAGATTTAGAAAAAGCGGCTCATCGGTAGCCTATTCTGATTACTTGATTGCTCGTGCCAGTTTTGCTATCTTAAACAACCAATGTTATAAGAACTACCTTACTCGGTATAGATAACAGTTTCAGCAGGATCCAAAGTGGTTTTTTGATTTTGTTAATGCGAAGCGTAGGTCATCGACACTCCCAACGGAGGTATTCTTTGAGGAAACGAAGGCCAATTCTGAACAGGAGATTGCAAATATATTTGCCCAATTTTTTCAAACGACGTATAGTTCTTTTCAATCTCAAGTCGGTTTGCCTTACCCTTATCAGGTTAATGGGTCGAATCGCATCTTTGGACTGAAAATCACTGCGAACTCACTTTTAAATAATCTCCTATTAGCGAGTCCTCCGGTCCAACAGCTAGTGTGCCTATCGACTCTACTGGCGTTAAAATTGGGGCACACAAGCCTCTGGTTGTTGTGCCACTCAACAAATTTGTTTTTGTTTCTAGGCTGGCATCCGATACGTCATCGGATGATGTTGCAGCATATGTAAAGAGTCAAATCGATTCGCCTTATTGTTGTTGAAAAGTTTAAATTTAAACATGCCAGAAGTATATCTTCTTTCAAGTTGGGTGTACCGCCTGAACTTTTCTCGACAATTTGCTCTGAAAAGTTTTGGCCGCAGCAGCTTGTCGTTAAGGAGTATACGAATAAGCGAATTATTGACAATAATGGTATTAGGATCAATAGCACACCGCCTGTTGGCCATCCTGTTGCCTCCACCTCGACGGCAAAAAACCAACTGAAGTAATTAGCTTGGCCTATCAAAATGTTAGAGGCCTTATCACTAAACTGGCTAAATTATATATTAACAGCTTATCTTTTGATTCTCATATAGTTGCACTTTCTGAAACCTGGTTAAAACCTGATATATCTGATTATTCCATTTTTCCTTCTAAATTTAACTTGTGCAGATGCGATCGCACTTCCCGCAAAGGGGGTGGTGTTCTCATTGCTGTTGACTCCTGTATTTCCTCTGAACAGATTCTTTCTCAGCATCTTCCGGACATAGAGTTTTTATGTGTTAAAATATTACTAAACGGCCGATCACTTTATGTTACTTGCTCTTATATTCCTCCTCAATCTGATATTAACATTTACTCGTCCCATCTGAGTGCCCTGCAACTTGTTTCGTAATTTTTGACAGATATGGATAACCTGATAGTGGTTGGTGATTTTAATCTGCCACATGTTGTATGGTCTGTGAATGACACATCTTCGGCGGTGTTACCAGTCACTTAGTTAGCCTACTGGAGTTAGGCCTATCGCAAGTTAACAGGGTGCATAACTGTAGTGGTAGAATGTTGGACTTAATATTTGTTTAGGACTCCGATTGCAGTAATGCAAGTAGAATACCCCCTCTAGTGCTTCCGGAAGATACTTACTATCCAACCTTAGAACTATCCATCGAAATTCTTAAACCTATTTCAGTATCTAAAAATACTTTAAAAACCCGTTGCTTACGTAAACTTTTTTTTTTTTAAATTTCTGGTCTTATTTATTGAATCTTTTCTAGTGAATTAGAAACCTAGCAATAAGTATACAAATCTTATAAATAAATCTTAGCTAACAGTTCATTTTTGTTTTTGACTGTATTCTGAGTGCGCGTCCCTAAAAATCATCGCTGGGTTGGTAAGTCGTTACGACGAAGACGGGATCGGCTGCGCAGCCTTGTGAGACCTCTCGCGAGATGATTTGTGTGCGATGAGAGCTTGATAAGATATTTTACTTTTTGTTCCTCTATTTCCTCCTTGACTGTTGAGATGTTTAAGTCTTTATGTAAAACTAACTTTACTAAATTAAATTATCTTCTTCAACATACTAATTGGTCTCGTCTTTATTCTTGTAGTGATACAGCAACTGCCATTGCCATTTTTTATAGGACTTTGAATTCGCTTTTGGATATTTGCGTTCCCCTCACTTATTCTTCAAGTGTTAATAAGCCACCTTGGTTTACGAGGGAATTATCGAAATTGAAAAACGCGAAGACAAAATCTTATAAAAAATTTTAAAAATCGGGAACCACTTTAGATTTATCTTCTTATTTAATAGCAAAATTAAGTCTTCTTTCTGTTAACACATCTTGTTATAATAATTATTTTAATCGTTGTAGACTAAATTTTTCACGTGATCCTAAACAGTTTTATAATTTTGTTAACTCCTCTTGCTTACCGTCCTCAGTTTACCTTGATAACACATCAGGCAGTAGCCGATCTATTTGCTAAGTATTTTCAATCAGTATATTCAACGAATTTAATAGAAGCAGTCACTCCTATTCTTTTCAAATTCAATCGTCAAATTGCATATATATCCCAGTTATAGCTGAGTGTACGCTTCTAAGTGACCTTAACTCTATCAAACCAGGCTATCTGCCTGGTCCTGATGGAGTGCCAGGTTGTATACCTAGATACTGTGCGGATTCACTTTGTAAGCCCTTACTTAAATTATTTAACTGGTCAGTTGACTCAACAGAGTTTCCTGCTATATGGAAGGAATCTTTTATCATTCCACTCCATAAAAATTCTCATAAGCCTAACGTTAAAAATTATAGGTTTATCCAGTTTGGCCACCATTCCCAAAGTCTTTGAAAAAAATATATGTTCTCAACTGCAACACTCATGTAGTTCAATTATATCGCCTTATCAACACGGTTTTGTTAGGCGTAGATCTACTACCACTAACCTTCTTGAATTCACTTCGCAAAAAAGACCGGACTTTACATTTTGAACAATTTAAATTTAGTAAGTTAGTACGGCACCAGACTGACAACGCATCCAAATCCGACTGTAGAAAATTACACAGGGAAGTGTCATTATAGGTGAAACATAGCTTTACATCATCAGCAAACATATACCCAAAAGAGTTACTTATAACTGCTGGAAGATCGTTAATAAACAAATTAAATAGCAAAGGTCCAAGGTGACTACCCTGGGGTACACCAGAGGTAACAAAAATAGGTTTAGATACCGACGATTTAAAAATTATTTATGTGTTCGACCACACAAGTACTCCGAAAGCCACAATAAAAGCTTTGATGGAAATCCAATCATATTCAATTTATGAAGCAACAGAGGATGACTAACAGAATCAAATGCCTTACTAAAATCGGTGTAAACAACGTCAGTTTGCATTTTTTCCTGAAACCCTTTGATAACAAGCGAAGTGAATTCAAGAAGGTTAGTGGTAGTAAATCTACGCCTAACAAAACCGTGTTGAAAAGGCGATAAATCGAACTACATCCGTGTTGCAGTTGAGAACATATAATTTTTTCAAAGACTTTTGGTATGGCAGACAACTTGGATATGCCCCTATAATTTTTAACGTTTGATTTTGAAGAATTTTTATGGAGTGGAATTATAAAGGATTCCTTCCATATATCAGGGAACACGTTTGAATCAACAGACAAGTTAAATAATTTATTTAATGGCGCACAAAGAGAATCCGCGCTGTATCTAAGAATACAACCTAGCACTCCATAGGGACCAGGCAAGTAGCCAGGTTTAATAGAGTTAAATTCACTCAGGAGCATAGACTCAGTAACTACTGGGACACATATGCAATTTGACGTTTGAACTTGAAAAGGATAGGAATTAATACTACTATACATATTCGATGAGTATACTGATTGAAAATACTCAGCAAATAGATCGGCTACTGCCTGATCAGAACTTGCTTTTGTATCATCTAGGTATACTGAGGATGGCAAGCAAGAGGACTTACGTTTTGAGTTAACAAATTTATAAAACTGTTTAGGGTCACGTGAAAAGTTTAGTCTACAACGATTAAGATAATTACTTAAGCAAGATGTGTTAACGGAAATAAAACTAGATTTTGCTACTAAATACGAAGATAAATCTAAAGTAGTTCCCGATTTTTATATTTTTAATATGATCATGTCTTTGCGTTTTTCAACTTCGATAGTTCTCTCGTAAACCAAGGTGGTTTATTGTCACTTGAAGACCAAGTGAGGGGAACACAAATATCCAAAAGCGAATTCAAAGTCCTATAAAATATGGCTATAGCAGTTTCTATATCACTACAAGAATAAAGGCGCGACCAATTAGTATGTTGAAGAAGATAATTTAATTTAGTAAAGTTAGTTTTATGAAAGCAACGGGTTTTTAAAGTATTTTTGTATACTGAAATAGGGTTAAGAATTTCGATGGATAGTTCTAAGATTGGATAGTAAGTATCTTCCGGAAGCACTAGAGGGTGTATTCTACTAGCATTACTGCAATCGGAGTCCGAAACAAATATTAAGCCCAACATTCTACCACTACAGTTATGCACCCTGTTAACTTGCGATAGGCCTAACTCAAGTAGGCCATCGATAAAATCATCAGAAGTGACTGGTAACACCGCCGAAGATGTGTCATTCACAGACCATACAACATGTGGCAGATTAAAATCACCAACCACTATCAGGTTATCCATATCTGTCAAAAATTACGAAACAAGTTGCAGGGCACTCAGATGGGACGAGTAAATGTTAATATCAGATTGAGGAGGAATATAAGAGCAAGTAACGTAAAGTGAACGGCCGTTTAGTAGTATTTTAACACATAAAAACTCTATGTCCGGAAGATGCTGAGAAAGAATCTGTTCAGAGGAAATACAGGAGTCAACAGCAATGAGAACACCACCCCCTTGCGGGAAGTGCGATCGCATCTGAGGAGTAGCTCAATATTAACAACAAAATTATCGCAATTTTCATAATTTGTTTCTCTATGATATTCAATATTTGGAACAATTTCCTCGGATCTACAATATCTTCAATGTAATTAAGACATTTATTTAATACATTATTCACAATACTTTCATCAATATTTCTGTCTTGTGAAAAATGAAAGGCTCTTAAAATATCTTCTGAGAAACTTTCTTTATAAGTATTCCAAAGTTAAAGAGCATCTGAAATTTGACGAAATACTAACATTATTGTAAAATGTTCTCGCAGTTTTGTAGGATTTTGACATATGACAGCATCGGCTATAGTTGAATCCCAGTGCTTATCATATTCTAGTAATCCTAAAGCTTTACACCCCAATTGAAATCATGAGTATGCAACACCATTAACGGTTTTTAAATAAAAATGTAGGTGGGCCCCTTACAAAATTTAATAAAAGTCTTAAATAAAATATTCTGTATTATTGGGATGAAAAGTGTAAACTCTTCCCAAAGATGAATCTCTTTGAACTCCAGGAAAATTTGGCACATCATGCCCTCGTTTTCTTCTTTGAAATTCTTTATTGTTCCATTTAAAATACGATAGAACTTCACAATATAGAAGCGTTCTTGCAAACTCATCACGTGTGCATAGCTCAAAGAAGGCTAGCAAAGTGGTTTTGGGTGTAGTGCTTAATCTGTCAAGTAATTGTTGCGGATTATTGGGGTTAAAATATATCCGTTGATCATTTTCTAAATTAACAATGCAAGGATTCTCCATACCGCTTCTGAGATACTTCTATAACGGCCACTTTTCTATATATTAATTTCATTACGTTGGTCCTCAAGAGTAAATGATGCTTGATCTCTGCCCTTGTTAACATATTTACAAATGTATTTAATAGACTTTACACTACAATACTCAACATTTATGTGAGCTTCAAATGTTCTCAATAGTACACAGTTATAAGGCACAACCCAACGATTATCTATGCAATTACCATTTATATTAATTGCATTACCACCATCTTCTATCGCTCTTCTACGGTATAGAGGGTAACTATCTTTTCCAGTCACAGTTTCTTAAAGTAATTGTCGAGGAAACCTTTTGGTACATTTTTCATGCATGGCGATTTATTATTAAATGCACCACAAGGACCATGAATAATATTTGACCTTACAAAGTTAAATAACAAAGGATCCTCATCTGCGTTTGGAATTTTAGCACAGATAATTTTGTCGATTTTATCTAGTCTTATTTTCAATCGCTCTTGCTTTGCATCGCAACGGACGTGTTTATTTTATGCGCTTCGCTTTTTTGAATATTGTGCGTCTTATTTCTGCTATTAAAATCGCGAATTTGTGTCATCTAATAGTTTTGTGATTTTGTGTTTTGTCGGTTTGCATAAACCCAAAGTGGACATTAAATTTACGATTTAATTTGCATTTGTTTTAAAGTGTTTCCAAGCACAACAACAAACTGCAGTCCAGCATACTGAAAAATTTGCTCAACTTGCTGCCGGCTGCTTTTGTTTTGTTTTTTGTTCTTTTACGCTCACTCTCTCACTCTCTCTCTCTTTTTCAAGCACTGCAGTGCATTAAACCGTTTCTTGATCGTTTACTCTAACGCGCTCTTTTGTGTTGGTGTTGGTCGCGGTCAAACTTTTATCCGTTGCTTGTTGTGAAGCTGTTGAAGTAAGTTTTGTTTGTAGCTTTACTATTTGCACATTAGGCTGGACCTGTATCTAAATAATAACAATTTTCTGCAGAGATTTTTTTATTTTTATTTATTTTTTTTTTTTACTTTATATTCTTTTAATAAATTCAATAAAAATGTCTGTTTGCTGCTATGCGAATTGTCAAGTCCGCGCTAACTCAAAAATGGGTTTTGTCTGCTGCTGGATGTGCACAAATGTTGCTCATGAGCAATGTGCTGGCATTAATGGCCGTATCTCAGACCTCTTGAAGGTTACTAATTTAGAGTGGCCGTGTTGGTCATGTTTGGAGAAAAAAAAAAGACATTGCAAGCTTTATAGAAACTCAGCTTGGCTTAGAGGGTTTTTTCTGTCAGTTGAACATACTGTGTGAAAAATGCTCATCGGTTCAGACGCTCCGATACCACAGTGTAAAGTAAATAAAAATCTTCATGTCCCTTCAACTAAAGTTATCGAGAACTTAGATGATATAACAATAACTCCCATGGATATTGTCTTATCTGATCCCGATCCTTCGGTTTCTTTGGTGGTTAGTAGTGTTGATGTTAATCAACAAAAAAACTCTATCAAACCTAAAGAGCCAAATATTCAATTATCCTAGACTGAGTCTTCCAAACCAGCCTCAGTGGAGGATATAATTAAAAATTTGTTGCTGTCCCACCTAAAAAACAAATATTTGTTTCAAGGTTTCCCCCTGATTTAACATCAGATGATGTCAAGGTCTATATCAAGGCCAAATCGAATGCCAATGTCACGGTGGAGAAATTCAAATTTGCTTATGATCGGAACATTTCGTCTTTTAAAATCAGTGTTTCGAATCAAGATTTTTGCACCATATGCTGAAAAGAATTTTGGCCAGAACACATAATTGTGAAAGAGTATACTGCAAGAAAAAAAAATCGGCCCCCGATTGTATCTACACTTCCGGTGGTTGGTTCTAAGGTAACTCTCCCAATTACTGATAGTTCAAAAAACTAACATCCTCCTTCTTACTTGGCTATCAGAATGTAAGAGGTCTTTGTAGTAAACTTACTAGTTTATACCTCAATAGTCTTTCTTTCCCTTTCCATGTCATTGCCTTTACTGAAACGTGGTTAAGGCAAGACATTCTCAATTCCGAAATTCTATGTAGTACATATTCTATTTATAGAAAGGACCGTACTCTTCGGGGTGGTGGTGGAGTGCTTTTTGCTGTGAATGTTGACTTTCCTTCTGAAACAGTCGTATTAAATAGTTCTTTTGATATAGAGTTTTTGCTGTAAAGCTAAATATTTACGGTATTAACATTTTTATCATTTGTTCCTATATACCTCCTTCCTCTGATCTCTCTATCTATGAGACACATCTATCTGCTATTCATTCTGTCTCTGCCTTGCTTTCTGATCGCGATTTTCTTGTAGTTCTTGTTGATTTCATCTTCATCCGTGTTCCGTTCCCAGCCTATATCTTATCCCGAAGACTTATACCATTCTGCATTGAGCTGTTGATTAATTTACCTTCCCGGACGCGTTGCAATGTCAAAATGCCTTTCAGTCGATTTCGTCAATTTCGGAAAACTGATTTTGAGGGTCTCGCCCTGCTTTTATCCCATACTGACTGGTCTCCCCTCTACGAGTCTGACGACTTGGACGTGGCAATCAGTATTTTTTACAATACCTTATATTCTTTATTTGTATATGTGTTCCGGTTGGTAAGCTAAACAGGTCTAATAAACCTGTGTGGTTTACCCGAGAGTTGACAATTCTCAAAAATCGAAAATCTAAACTCTACAAGAGATTTAGAAAAAGCGGCTCATCGGTAGCCTATTCTGATTACTTGATTGCTCGTGCCAGTTTTGCTATCTTAAACAACCAATGTTATAAGAACTACCTTACTCGGTATAGATAACAGTTTCAGCAGGATCCAAAGTGGTTTTTTGATTTTGTTAATGCGAAGCGTAGGTCATCGACACTCCCAACGAGGGTATTCTTTGAGGAACGAAGGCCAATTCTGAACAGGAGATTGCAAATATATTTGCCCAATTTTTTCAAACGACGTATAGTTCTTTTCAATCTCAAGTCGGTTTGCCTTACCCTTATCAGGTTAATGGGTCGAATCGCATCTTTGGACTGAAAATCACTGCGAACTCACTTTTAAATAATCTCCTATTAGCGAGTCCTCCGGTCCAACAGCTAGTGTGCCTATCGACTCTACTGGCGTTAAAATTGGGGCACACAAGCCTCTGGTTGTTGTGCCACTCAACAAATTGTTTTTGTTTCTAGGCTGGCATCCGATACGTCATCGGATGATGTTGCAGCATATGTAAAGAGTCAAATCGATTCGCCTTATTGTTGTTGAAAAGTTTAAATTTAAACATGCCAGAAGTATATCTTCTTTCAAGTTGGGTGTACCGCCTGAACTTTTCTCGACAATTTGCTCTGAAAAGTTTTGGCCGCAGCAGCTTGTCGTTAAGGAGTATACGAATAAGCGAATTATTGACAATAATGGTATTAGGATCAATAGCACACCGCCTGTTGGCCATCCTGTTGCCTCCACCTCGACGGCAAAAAACCAACTGAAGTAATTAGCTTGGCCTATCAAAATGTTAGAGGCCTTATCACTAAACTGGCTAAATTATATATTAACAGCTTATCTTTTGATTCTCATATAGTTGCACTTTCTGAAACCTGGTTAAAACCTGATATATCTGATTATTCCATTTTTCCTTCTAAATTTAACTTGTACAGATGCGATCGCACTTCCCGCAAAGGGGGTGGTGTTCTCATTGCTGTTGACTCCTGTATTTCCTCTGAACAGATTCTTTCTCAGCATCTTCCGGACATAGAGTTTTTATGTGTTAAAATATTACTAAACGGCCGATCACTTTATGTTACTTGCTCTTATATTCCTCCTCAATCTGATATTAACATTTACTCGTCCCATCTGAGTGCCCTACAACTTGTTTCGTAATTTTTGACAGATATGGATAACCTGTTGGTTAGTTGTTAGTGGTTGGTGAATTTAATCTGCCACATGTTGTATGGTCTGTGAATGACACATCTTCGGCGGTGTTACCAGTCACTTAGTTAGCCTACTGGAGTTAGGCCTATCGCAAGTTAACAGGGTGCATAACTGTAGTGGTAGAATGTTGGACTTAATATTTGTTTAGGACTCCGATTGCAGTAATGCAAGTAGAATACCCCCTCTAGTGCTTCCGGAAGATACTTACTATCCAACCTTAGAACTACCCATCGAAATTCTTAAACCTATTTCAGTATCTAAAAATACTTTAAAAACCCGTTGCTTACGTAAAACTTTTTTTTTTTTAAATTTCTGGTCTTATTTATTGAATCTTTTCTAGTGAATTAGAAACCTAGCAATAAGTATACAAATCTTATAAATAAATCTTAGTAACAGTTCATTTTGTTTTGACTGTATTCTGAGTGCGCGTCCCTAAAAATCATCGCTGGGTTGGTAAGTCGTTACGACGAAGACGGGATCGGCTGCGCAGCCTTGTGAGACCTCTCACGAGATGATTTGTGTGCGATGAGAGCTTGATAAGATATTTTACTTTTTGTTCCTCTATTTCCTCCTTGACTGTTGAGATGTTTAAGTCTTTATGTAAAACTAACTTTACTAAATTAAATTATCTTCTTCAACATACTAATTGGTCTCGTCTTTATTCTTGTAGTGATACAGCAACTGCCATTGCCATTTTTTATAGGACTTTGAATTCGCTTTTGGATATTTGCGCTCCCCTCACTTATTCTTCAAGTGTTAATAAGCCACCTTGGTTTACGAGGGAATTATCGAAATTGAAAACGCGAAGACAAAATCTTATAAAAAATTTTAAAAATCGGGAACCACTTTAGATTTATCTTCTTATTTAATAGCAAAATTAAGTCTTCTTTCTGTTAACACATCTTGTTATAATAATTATCTTAATCGTTGTAGACTAAATTTTTCACGTGATCCTAAACAGTTTTATAATTTGTTAACTCAAAACGTAAGTCCTCTTGCTTACCGTCCTCAGTTTACCTTGATAACACATCAGGCAGTAGCCGATCTATTTGCTAAGTATTTTCAATCAGTATATTCAACGAATTCAAATAGAAGCAGTCACTCCTATTCTTTTCAAATTCAATCGTCAAATTGCATATATATCCCAGTTATAGCTGAGTGTACGCTTCTAAGTGACCTTAACTCTATCAAACCAGGCTATCTGCATGGTCCTGATGGAGTGCCAGGTTGTATACTTAGATACTGTGCGGATTCACTTTGTAAGCCCTTACTTAAATTATTTAACTGGTCAGTTGACTCAACAGAGTTTCCTGCTATATGGAAGGAATCTTTTATCATTCCACTCCATAAAAATTCTCATAAGCCTAACGTTAAAAATTATAGGTTTATCCAAGTTGGCCACCATTCCCAAAGTCTTTGAAAAAAATATATGTTCTCAACTGCAACACTCATGTAGTTCAATTATATCGCCTTATCAACACGGTTTGTTAGGCGTAGATCTACTACCACTAACCTTCTTGAATTCACTTCGCTTGTTATCAAAGGGTTTCAGGAAAAAATGCAAACTGACGTTGTTTACACCGATTTTAGTAAGGCATTTGATTCTGTTAGTCATTCTCTGTTGCTTCATAAATTAAATATGATTGGATTTCCATCAAAGCTTTTATTGTGGCTTTCGGAGTACTTGTGTGGCCGAACACAAAAATAATTTTTAAATCGTCGGTATCTAAACCTATTTTTGTTACCTCTGGTGTTCCCCAAGGTAGTAATCTTGGTCCTTTGCTATTTAATTTGTTTATTAACGATCTCCCAGCTGTTATTACTAACTCTTTGCTGATGATGTGAAGCTATGTTTCACATATAATGACGCTTCCCTGTGTAATTTACTAGAGTCGGATTTGGGTGTTTTGTCAGCCTGGTGCCGTACTAACTTACTAAATTTAAATTGTTCTAAATGTAAAGTCATGTCTTTTTGTAGAAGTATCCCTTATACTGCTCACTACTTGCTTGATGCTTCACCACTTGACAGCGTGTTTGAAATCAAAGATTTAGGCATTATTCTTGATCCTAAATCAAAGATTGACGCTCATATTTTGTCCATGGCCGATTAGGCCATTAATGTCCTTGTCTTCATCAAGCGGTGGTCGAAAGAGTTTAATGATCCCTACACCACTAAAACGCTTTATACATCCCAAGTTCGTCCCATCCTGGAGTATGGATCTTGTGTGTGGTCTCCACAATACTCGATTCACCAGGACAGAATTGAATCTGTGCAGAAGAAGTTTCTTCTATTTGCCCTTAGAAGTTTTAACTGGGTTCCTTGAGTTGACTTACGCCCGTATTCTAGTAGACTCATTTTAATAAATCTTCCCTCCCTGTTAAACCGTAGAACTATGCATGTAGTATTATTTATTACTAACCTACTTAATGGTGAAATCGACTCATCAGTTATATTGAGTCGATTTAAATTTAATGTCCCAGTTAGATCTTCACGTAACTTTTACCCCTTAGCCTTGACCGTTGCTTCAGCAACTATTTAATTCATGAACCATTTCGTGTTATATGTTCTGACTATAACAAACTTTATTCTCTTGTCTCCTTGGACGCCTCAACTCCAGTACTAAAAAGATTGATCCTGTTTGCTTTATCTAATCGTAACCACTAATTACTAATCTAACGCTGGTCTGATTGGGTTTTTCTGGGTTTTTCCCAATCCTCGCAACAAATGTTGGACTACTCAATTTTTTATTGAATTTCCCAGAGCTTTAACGTTAACTTTTAAATATATTTTCAGATTTATATATTATTCTATATTTTACTTAATTTAATTATATTAACTATTTTTAATTTAAATTTAATTTGATTTCTTTTAAATGTGAGCTGCTCTTAGCTGACAATAAATAAATAAATAAATAAACATGTTTTGAAACCTATATTTTCCCCAGGACCTGACGGAGTGCTAGGCTGTGTGCTTAGACACTGCGCTCATGGTCTTTTAAAGCCGTTGCTTAAAATGTTTAACTTGTCCCTGGAGTAAGGCTCCTTTCCAAAAATTTGGAAAGAGTCATTTATTATTCCTCTCCATAAAAAAGGAAACAAATGTAATGTTCAAAATTATATGGGTATCTCCAAGTTGTCTGCCATTCCTAAGATTTTTGAAAAATTAATAACCTCCCATCTTCAACACCTTTGTAAATCTATTATTTCACCGCGCCAGCACGGATTTATGAAACAAATTTATACTACCACTAACTTGTTAGAATTTACTTCGTTTGTTATCAAGGGTTTTCAGGACAAATTGCAGACTGATGTTATTTATACTGATTTTAGTAAGGCTTTCGACTCTGTAGATCATCATCTACTAATACATAAACTAGAACTCTTGGGCTTTTCAAATATTCTTGTTCTTTGGATTAAAGACTACCTAACTCTTAGAACTCAGAGGGTTTTATTTAAAGGGTCCGTTTCCAAGACGGTTCAGGTCACTTCAGGCGTTCCTCAGGGTAGTCATCTTGGTCCTTTATTATTTATTTTGTTTATAAACGATCTTCCATCGGCTATAAAGTTCTCTCGTGTTTTGATGTACGCTGATGATGTAAAGTTGCTGCGCAACAGCTTCAAAGAGATTTGACAACTTTCAAATGTGGTGTAAAGTAAATTTTTTAAATTTTAATTACAGTAAATGTAAAGTAATGTCATTTTTTAGATGTTTGCCCTTTTTTAATATTTATTTTCTTGACAACAAAACACTAGACAGAATTGAATGGGTTGACGATTTGGGCATCGTTATGGACCCAAAGCTTAAGTTTGACAAGCATATTTCTTCAATTTCTAATCGAGCATCTGGTGTCTTGGGCTTCATTAAGCGCTGGTAGAAGGAGTTCAATGATCCCTACTGTAAGGTAGCGTTTCTATGGCTGAGGTAGCTCAGCCTCTCCAGGGCCACCCTACAAGAAATTTGTAAGATTGCTGGGACTTGGAAGGGGTGAAAATGAGACACCGCGCTCAGAAGATTATGAAAAGGGCATTTAGATCAACACCGGTGGTCCGGTGATTAGCAAAAGTTCCTTCTGGCAGTATAGTTACCCCCGCTTGTTCCGGCTCGAATGCCCCCGGTATTGACCAGGGAGGCACCAAGTTCGGAAACAGGCGTGCGCCGCTATGAAAACGTCGTGGGCTGTCACGGTATTGACCAGCATCCAGTCAACGGCATCTCAAAGCGGTGGGCGGGCCACACGTACCGTTCTTGCACTTCCACTTTATATCCCCTGCAAACACGTATAGCTCTTGCTAACTCTCGTAACGAACACTCGGCTTGTTTTCATTGTCATTTTCATTTATTTTCACTTAATTATTTCGCTATATATCTACAACAAAGAAACCTAACTCCCTGCCTATCCGCACCAGACTTGTCTGCCGAAGAAGAAGGACGACATAGCCCTAACTCGCTTACCCGCCCTCCTTTCCTTGTTGTTGTTGTCGTTGCTTCTTGGTGTTCGTCCGCGTGCTTGCTTGTCTTGTGGTCCCAGTCTGCGCACTTGTGGTTTTTAATATTTCCTTCGCGACTTTGCTGATCCGCGCACTGGACTGCTCGCGGTGAGCTCTGAACTTGACTGACTTTTATAATGCTCGTCGCGGCGATCGCGAGCCCTTTTCCGTCAAGCCTTTTCCAGCCTTCTGTTGCGCCTTTTGCTCGTGGTTCCAATGCTGCTGTGGCCGCTGCCCGCGCCGTTTGGCTCGTGCCGTTCGAAAAGCTTTTAAGTCGGCTATTCCGGCGGTGCGGCGTTCTCTGGTCTCGGTGTGTCGGACTCTGAATATGTTGGGAGAAATGAACTTAGTTACCTTGTACGGGCCCTCGTAGCGTGGGGCTAATTTGGCTGCAAATCCGTCGTTGGCGTTTGATAGCACGTGATGCTTCACTAATACCAAGATGCCGATGGTTGGTCTCCAGTCGCGTCTCCGTAGATTGTAATGACGGCCCTGTTCCGCTGATGCTCGCTGTGTGTTATCCCTCGCCGTCTGAAAAATGTCGCATAGCTGTTTTGCTCTGGTCTCGGGGTCGGTAACGACTATGCCGGACCCTGGAGTGACCTCGTCGAATAATGCTCCTGGTAGTCTCGGCTCTTGTCCTTGGACCAGGAACGCCGGACTGAATCCTGTTGTGTCTGACACGCTGCTGTTGATCGCCAGTGAGAGCTCCGGAAGCCAGGTATCCCATGTGTTATGTGGTCCCTCGATGTACTGTGCGATCATCGTCTTGATCGTCCGATTCGCCCTTTCTGTCGGATTTTGCTGCGGATTGTATGGTGCAGTATGTTCCAATGACAAACCTGCTCGTTTGCAAAACGCCTTGAACGTACGACTGTTGAATTGGGTCCCGTTACCACAGATAAACTTGCGTGGTATTCTAAATCGGCTGAGGATCCGGTCCCGAAAAGCTTTTTCCAAAAACGATGCAGTAGCTCGGCGCAAGGGTATCAGTTCCACCCATTTCGAAAACATGTCAAAGAACACTAGTACTACGTGTTCCTCTGCTTGGATCGCGGCAGGGGTCCAACGAAGTCGGCGCAAATTGTAGCGAAGGGCTCGTTTGCCTGCCGTGTCAGCATCTTTCCTGCGGGCTTGGCTTTTTGTACTTTAAATTTTGACACACAGCACATTTCCTATCGTAGCGAGCGACGTCTCTGAAGATTCCTGGCCAATAATATCTCTGACATATCCTCGTCGTGGTCTTGCGTATTCCTAGATGTCCCGCACTTGGTTGATCATGGCATTCTTGTAACACGCGCTGCCGTTGCTCCTTGCCTACGCATAGCTTCCATGGTAGGAAGTCTTCCTCCAAGGATCGTTGTCCGAGATGCCTGTGCAATTGCCCGTTCTCCAGTGTGTAATCTGGGTACTTCCCTGGTTGTTCCTGTGTCTCCTGCTTGCGTCTTCGTAACCATGCGCATGTGTCCTGCTCCTCGATGGCTCCTCGATGGCTGTCGTCCTGTGGGGTTCTCAATGGTGTTCAGCCACTTGAGGGCTAAGTGGTCCGTCACGACGTCGAACCTGTAGCCTTCCAAATAGCAACGGAGCTTCCTAATGGCCCAGACGATTGCCAAACACTCCTTCTCGGTGGCGGAGTAGTTTTCCTCGGCCTTCTGTAGCCTTCGGCAAAAGTATGCAATGACCCTTTCGCCATCGGCACTCTGCTGGGTTAGCACTCCTCCAAGTCCGTCGTCACTAGCATCGCTCTGTAATGAAAACTTTTTCGTAAAATCTGGGCTCGCGAGAATGGGTGCCTCTGTCAGTAGTGCCTTGAGTTTCGCAAACGCCTCTTGTTGCGGTGACTCCCAGATCCATTTCTTGCCTTTCCGAAGTAACTGGGACATTGGTTGCACCACTGCTGCAAAGTTCGGGACAAATCTCCGGTACCAAGAAGCGAGGCCAAGGCATCGGCGAAGTTCTCGTACACTCGTAGGGGCTGTTAGCTGCTGTACCGCAGCGATCTTCTCCGGATCAGTGTGGATTCCCATCTCGCTGACGACGTGTCCCAGGTACACCAGCCTGCGCTGGAAGAAAGCGCACTTCTTCCGGTTAAGCCTGAGGTTCGCTTGTCGCAGGCGCCTCAACACTTCTCTTAGATTCTCGACGTGTTCCTCCAGTGTCGTCCCGATGATGATTATATCGTCGAGGTATGCAAAAGCATGTGGCTCCATGTCTGCTCCAATGACGCTGTCGAGTGCCCGCTGGAATATGGCGGGTGCCGAGTGGAGTCCAAATGGCATAACCCGCCATTGGAAAAGGCCTCGTCCTGGTACTGTGAATGCAGTGCATTCGCGACTCGCCTTGGCCATGGGTATCTGCCAATACCCGCTCTTCAAGTCCAGTGTACTTATGAACATTGCGTTCCTTAGCCTCTCTAAAGAGTTTATCCTTGGCAGGGGGTATGCGTCCGGCGTTGATCGTGCATTGAGTTGACGAAAGTCCACGCACATGCGAGTTTCGCCCGTCTTCTTGCCCACTAGCACAATGGGTGCACTGTAGGGACTTTTCGACGGCTCGATGCATCCCTCTCGTAGCAGCTCGTCTACCTGCGCATGGATTATCCTAAGCATCGCTGGATTGCGTGGGTAATATCGCTGCTTTATCGGGCGAACGTCGCGCATCACTATGACGTGTTCCGCGATGTTAGACACGCCGGTCATTCCATCGAATTTTCCCAATTCTTCCTCCAGAAACTCTTGCACCCACGGTGCCATCGTCTCGGCTGGGCTCGCGCCGGGCTGGCTTGTGGCGACTGATTGAGCCTTCGCCCGTATCCCGGCTCCGTCTTTGGGTTCTTCACACTCCCCCGCTAGAGTTGCTTCTGCGATGCTGGCTAGTATACCACGTGATTTTCCCTTGGTCTTCTGATCTCCCGGTCTGAAACGGGGTTCCGTTTCCCGAAACGGGTTCCGTTGGATGGCTTTCGGACGTGCAGGGCTTAGCACGCCTCCCCAAGTCCTGTCTCGTACTCTTGTCGAAGATGACTCGCCGACTACCTCGCGGATGCAGGTATCGTACTCATCTTGTGTCTTGATTACCGTGGCTGGTCCCCCTGGCCTCAGCTCGAAGACTGCCTCGCGGTTGCCGGCAGCTGGTCTTTGGATAACGACCAACGAAAAAGGGATAAATTGCAATTATAATTGCATAAAAATGCTTTCAGGCCGTCAAAAAAAAATCTGTTGAATTGGCGGCCACCTCGCGGTTGCCAGCGTCGCCCTGGCTCTGCGTCGTAGTCTCTGGTATCCCTGTCCTTGTGTTGACGACCGCCTCGCGGTTGCAGGCGTCGTCCTGGCTCTGCGTCGTAGTCTCTGGTATCCCTGTCCTTGTGTTGACGACCGCCTCGCGGTTGCAGGCGTCGTCCTCGCTTTGCTTCGTAGTCTTTGGTGTCTTTGTCCTTGTGTTGACGACCGCCTCGCGGTTGCAGGCGTCGTCCTCGCTTTGCTTCGTAGTCTCTGGTGTCTTTGTCCTTGTGTTGACGACCGCCTCGCGGTTGCAGGCGTCGTCCTCGCTTTGCTTCGTAGTCTCTGGTGTCTTTGTCCTTGTGTTGACGACCGCCTCGCGGTTGCAGGCGTCGCCCTCGCTTTGCTTCGTAGTCTCTGGTATCGGTACGACGACTGCCTCGCGGTTGTAGGCGTCGTCCTGGTTTGTCTTGTATGTACGATCGTAGTCCGTCGTGCTGCCTGGTGAACGTCATCGCCTCCTCTTTGACCACTAACGCGCGGGGCCTGGCTGGGTTCGTTGTTTGGTTTTTGGTCGGCCGCTCCATGGTATCCTGCAGCTGTCGGGTTTGGTAGACTTAATGGGATTAGCCATTCACCCACCTGCAACTTGGCGTTTATGGCGCCAAAGAAATCCAATCCGAGCAGCACATCGTCGAGGGCCGATGGTAAGACCAGCATCAGAATGCTAGCCCGCGCCTGCCCGAGTCGTACGTCTGCTTGAATTGCCCGCGTTAGCTCCAATCTTGACCCGTTTGCCAAGGCTATCACCGTCTTCACTGCTCGTCTGTTAGCCGGGGTCTCAATGAGTCGCGCCTTCTGCTCGCTGAGGAAGCTTCGCGTGGCACCTGTGTCCAGCGTAGCTACCATCACCTCGGCCTCGATGCTCTTCTCTGCAGCAAGTCGGCCATCCCGTAAGCGGATAACTCCTACTAATTCCAGGAATCGCTCGCCTGCTCGCTCACCTGTCCTGGGTTTGTTGAGAGGCGCTGGGCGTTTGCCGGTCTCTGTGTCTGGCAGCAGTCGATGGTCCTCACTCCTCGGCGGCCACAATTCCAGCAGAACAATATGCGTGTCCCACGACATTCCTTTGCGAAGTGCCCATGTGTTCCGCAGTTGCGGCACGCATTAAGCGTGTCCACTGTCTGCTCGTTACTGGCAGAACCTGGCGTACCTTGAATATTCCCTGCTGCTGGGGATCCTGTTGATTGTGAAGCCGCCCACCGTTTCGATACAGCCGTTGATCCGGCGAGCCGCTCGTTCGTTGCTTGTCTTATTCCTGGCCTGACGCTGATGCTCTCGTTCCCGGGTAACTTCGAAGTTTATCACCAGCTGCGTCAGCTGTTTGAACGTGCGAAAATCCATGCGTCTTACGTACAGCTGGTACTCCGGCAAAAGATTTTCGTATACCCGCTCCAGTTCTTGGTCCTCTGTATAGCCAGCGCGGTGCATCATGAGACGGATGTCTATTAGATATTGTTTGTACCCCTCGTCTTCCTTCTGGTAGCGCATCCTAATCTCGTCCTCCAGCCTCTGGAAATACCGCGGTGGCAAAAAGAAGTCTAGGAACTCCCTCCGAAAGACGCTCCAAGGTTCGCCCTGTAGGTGGCTCGTACGGAACCAGCCCTCGGCGGTTCCTTTTAGCAGCTCTGGTACCCCTTGAGCCAAGATTCGGGTGTCAACTCGGTGTGACACCGCTCGTTCCTCCAATCTCTCGATGAACCGCAAAGGGTCAGTGGTGCCGTCGAAGGTGAACCCCCCAGCGTTGCATGCGGTCCACTCCCATGGCTCCAAAGGCTTCGTGTCGACTTGGTAGCATCGTGGAGATTCCCCTATCGCTGGATCGCGACAAGCGCTGATGCTGAACCGGCACCTGTATGTTTAGGCTCTGCATGCCCGAGTTGCCTGGATCTCGTTTCTCTGGTTGGGCAGTCGTATTTTTCTCTGTTTGGGATCCGCTCCCAATTGGAGTAGGCGACGGGCTCCGGGATCGTTGTTGGGTTCCTGCCTTGGTGTCGGGGGTCCGTGTCTTTCCAAATATGACCTCCAATTCCTCTAAACGAGCCTGGAAGGTGGCTGAGTGGTCTCCACTATTCACAAAAACAGCCATGCGGCCTCGCAGTTCCTCCACGGTGCCTTCACGCTCGAATCCGAACTCGTCTGCAAATGCATCCAGTTCTGCCTTGCGCCGGTATGATATCCATGCTACTCCGACCATGTTGTACGTAGTCTTGCGCTTGCTGGTTGTGCCTGGTTGCTGAAGTAAGCCTAGTATATCCATGGTTGTATACTAGCTTGTATCCTTGTTGTCCTGTGCGAGGCTAGTATCCTTGTTATATACTAGCTGGTATCCTTGTTGTCCTGTGCGAGGCTAGTATCCTTGGTGTGTACTAGCTTGTATTCCTTGTTGTCCTGTGCGAGGCTAGTATCCTTGGTGTATACTAGCTTGTATCCTTGTTGTCCTGTGCGAGGCTAGTATCTTTGGTGTATACTTGCTTGTATCCTTGTTGTCCTGTGCGAGGCTAGTATCCTTGTTATATACTAGCTGGTATCCTGTGCGAGACTAGGGTCCTTGTTGTAAAAGGCTGGTTAAATATTATTCACTGTTGTCAAAGAACGATGTGTATAGCTTGGTAGCTCTGGGTCGACTGTGTCGCTCTGTGTCGTGATGGCTCAATTTATATTGTTTTCGGATATTCCCGAATGATCGCGACCGAGGGTCGCCCTACTCGGCCCCCTCCTCCGACATTCGTAGATGCGACACCACTCAAAAAACTCTCTCCTATTCGTTTTCCTCTGCTTCTGTATCCTCGTATATATATATATATTTTTTTTTTTCAAAAATTATTCACCTACTTCCCCGCAATAGCTCTCCATTTTTTTTTCAATATGTTCTTCAAAAAATAATGAATTCGTGCCCCCACACATATGTCTGCAAGGAACCCTTAATATATTTTTTTTTTCTTTAATATATTTTTTTTTTCTTTATTTTAATAATCTCTTTTGGGGTCTGCCTACATATGTGTATGGCCGTGTGCGCATACCCCTACTCGATACCTGTACTATTGCCAAAAGAAACGTGCAAATTGCCACAGTGTAGGTACTCAAAAAAATTTACCAATGAATCTCAAACTGTGCGCCTATGCCGTGCTGATTTCCCAATGCTTGTCGAACTGTGCATGTTACCAAAAAACGTGTCGCGGTGCAAATCAAAAAATTTACCAATTTCCCAGTGCTTGCCAAACTGTGCAGGTTACCCAAACGATCGTGCCGTGGTGCAAACGAAAACTGACCAATGACTCTCAAACTGTGCGCCTATGCCATGGTAATTTCCCAGTGCCCGCCTAACTGTGTCAGCGTCTTAACAAAATAAGGTACCCGGTTTGCAAGTAGACTGGCGCAGTTGAAATAGAATGCGCACCCGGTATGTATAACGCGACGACAGCAAGCAAAACTAACGGCGCGTGTACATCCGCCTACCCATGTGCGAGCACGTGTATATGCGAAAAAATGTTCTGACACCCCTGTCGGACCGCTTCTTTTTGCCGTTATACACACACCCCTGCCGGACCACTACTACTGCTTTTCTTGATGAAAATCACCACCCTTTTTCCTCGCTCTAGCTTTTAACACTATTTCAGCGTCACTTTCCACAAAAACTATATACCTAATATAACTTTAAACAATCCCAGAGTCCCTGCTCGGGCGCCACCTGTAAGGTAGCGTTTCTATGGCTGAGGTAGCTCAGCCTCTCCAGGGCCACCCTACAAGAAATTTGTAAGATTGCTGGGACTTGGAAGGGGTGAAAATGAGACACCGCGCTCAGAAGATTATGAAAGGGGCATTTAGATCAACACCGGTGGTCCGGTGATTAGCAAAAGTGCCTTCTGGCAGTATAGTTACCCCGCTTGTTCCGGCTCGAATGCCCCCGGTATTGACCAGGGAGGCACCAAGTTCGGAAACAGGCGTGCGCCGCTATGAAAACGTCGTGGACTGTCACGGTATTGACCAGCATCCAGTCAAAGGCGTCTCAAAGCGGTGGGCGGGCCACACGTACCGTTCTTGCACTTCCACTTTATATCCCCTGCAAACACGTATAACTCTTGCTAACTCTCGTAACGAACACTCGGCTTGTTTTCATTGTCATTTCATTTATTTTCACTTAATTATTTCGCTTATATATCTACAACAAAGAAACCTAACTCCCTGCCTATCCGCACCAGACTTGTCTGCCGAAGAAGAAGGACGACATAGCCCTAACTCGCTTACCCGCCCTCCTTTCCTTGTTGTTGTTGTCGTTGCTTCTTGGTGTTCTTCCGCGTGCTTGCTTGTCTTGTGGTCCCCGTCTGCGCACTTGTGGTTTTTAATTTTTCCTTCGCGACTTTGCTGATCCGCGCACTGGACTGCTCGCGGTGAGCTCTGAACTTGACTGACTTTTATAATGCTCGTCGCGGCGATCGCGAGCCCTTTTCCGTCAAGCCTTTTCCAGCCTTCTGTTGCGCCTTTTGCTCGTGGTTCCAATGCTGCTGCGGCCGCTGCCCGCGCCGTTTGGCTCGTGCCGTTCTGCTGCTGTGGCGGCTGTGCTGCTGGCGTTGTCTGGCCCGCGTCAATGCTTCGACCCTGCTGCTCTGTCGGCGTGGTCTGGCTCGTTCCATGCTTTTGCGCTGTGCTGTCGGTGCTGGCTGGCTCGCGTCAATGCTTCGGCGCTGCTGCGCTGTCGGCGTGGTCTGGCTCGTGCCATTTTGCTGCGCCGCGCTGTCGGCGTGGTCTGACTCATGCCATGCTGTTGCGCGGTGCTGTCGGTGCTGGCTGGCTCGTGTCATGCTGCCATGGGTGATCGCGCGGCTCTCTGCGCTCTGCTCTTTGCTCTCTGCCAGGAGTTCCGTTATGCTTGTTTCCAGTGTCTACCGTGGGCCCTTATTACTAGTTATTAACTCAAAAATATAACTTAACCCTAGAACTGTAAACAATATAACACTTAATACTAATAAACTCATAAGATAATCAACTCAAAATATAACTAATATATATAATTAATAAACAAGCTTATAACTACCCAACACCATATTTACAAAAATGTGCAACGTCACACTACTTAACAAAATATCTGTATACTTCTCTTGTACGACCGATTCTGGAATATGGATCTTGTATATGGTTTCCCAAATACGAAATTCATCAGAATAAAATAGAATCGGTACAAAAACAATTTCTGCTCTTCGCACTTAGAGGTCTTAACTGGGACACTTACAATAATTTGCCATCTTATCGTAGTAGACTTTTACTAATAGATCTTCCTTCTCTTAATGATCGTAGAATAATGCTAGCTTTTTTTTTTCACAAATTATTTAATGGTGAAATTGATTCTTCTAAATTAAATAACCAAATTAATTTCGCTGTTCCTATTAGAAGTACTAGAAATTTTGTACCTATATCTCTTCAAACTTGTAATTCTAATTATGCTCTTCATAACCCTTTTCGTATTCTGTGTTCTATTTATAACGATTTTTCCCACCTAATACACAGTGCCACTCCTACTTGCTCTATAAAAAAGTTAGTTTTGTGTCATTTGTCTGCATGTTCGCGATCATAGTAACCGCACGTTAAGCGGAGCGCCCCTCGGTCGGATGGGCGGGAGGTAGGTCGCTTTGTACGTGGGCTCGCGCGTTAACAAGCCAGTGCTTGGTATCGTTGGGCCACTTGACTGTACTGTTCGTTAGTACATCTAAGTCCAATACATATATTTTATTTTCTAACCAAATTAGAATATGTATATGTGGTAAATCCCGCTTTTGCCATTCCACAGAGTACATGAAACATTGCACGCTTCCAAACAAAGAACCTTTTGTCAATAGTGACATTTAAGCTTTAACTTTTAAATGAAAATCTCGAGCTATGATATCGTGTCATTTACAGCAAAAATTTCTGCTGCTCCTTGAAGCTCACATGCAGTACCATACCAGGCTCCATCATCAATTCTAGCTATTTCGGCTAACTCTCTTATGTATGCGCGCGCTCTGCAACTCAAACAAAGAGCGTATTATCGCTACCTTCTTCACACGCACTGAATCAACGCAAAACATATCTAAGAGGCTGCATTTAAGTGAATTGCATTTTTCCTTTAGCTTTAATTTAGTGTGTGCGGAGGAGGTAGGGTTTTTAAACTTTATGATTGACATGCAGAGCGCGCACAAAATATAGAGAGTGAACGTAAATGAGCAACAACAAAGGAGCATGATCGGAGCGAGATTTCAGATTATCTGATTATCATAAGAGCAACACACGCGCTTATGTGAACGCCCTTTGCTTATTCTAAATTGTATATCAAAAATATATCAATAATGTTAGTCTGTTACGTTTTGTCTAAGTTATATAAGCAGCAATTGGGCGAATCCACCCCCATAACATATTCTGGTGTGGGAAATTTTAATAGACGCACCAAGTTTTGTTATGTTGTTGTTGTTTTTTAAAATCAATGACACCAATAAAAAGTAGCAGTGCGGGCCCAACAACAACAAACGCTACTTGGGTCGTAAATCAATTGTCAAAGGCACACAAATATGAAAATAAAACATTGGTTGTCTGTAAAGTCGGTTAACTGACGACAGTTGAACGTGACAACGTCTTAAGAAAATCTAGTTTTTAAAAAGCCCGCCTCAATGTGTTTGATATAGGAGAAAATGTTCCCTTTGACGTATGGCTGGTCCAACCTGGCATTTCAGACACTTAATTTTGTCAATTATAGCATAACCTGCAATCGCTACACTAGCGGACCGATGCTATTCATTTTAATGATGAAAGCACGAATATTCGACAATATATCACTTAATATATAACTAATATCGAAAGAATCACTACCTTTATCGCTGTAATTATCGTTGCTATAAACAATTGACACCACATTCACTTTTCACTGCACTTGATACTCGATCAAAACATGTTAATGTACTATAGTATAGCAGCTGTCCATGCAGAGGCATCGCTCACTCAAGTAGGAGAGAGACGGATGTGGAACGCTGCCGAACGCAAAGGCCGATTGTGCTTCTTTGTCGCTCGTTCCGCGCTCTCTCATTTCAGACACTTAGTTTTGTCAATTATAGCATAACCTACAATCGCTACACTAGCGGACCGATGCTATTCATTTTAATGATGAAAGCACGAATATTCGACAATATATCAGTAAATATATAATTAATATCGAAAATAGAAGTCTGATTTGTTGGTCTGTTAGTGTGTGCGTGTGTGTGTGAAGCAAAACATAGTTGGACTTGACGAATGCTGAATGATAAAGTTGGATACCCTAACCAGCTTATTTTCCATATTAATAAATTAATTACTTAATAATATTAAACTATGGAACTACATATCCACAATAGCATTTATATTTTAATAGGATGTTCAACATCATCATTCTTGTTGTTAAACAGCAGAGCTGTGTGTCTCGACCGTCCGCTTCTCTGCCACTGCACCAATACTCATTTCCAGGCAGAGATATTGTTATACAACAACAACATATTATTTCAAAACACTTGCACTCATACACTCTCATATAGCTCACACAAATAGCGTATTGCTCTGCAAGCATTTGCACCAATACACTCTCATAGAGCTCACACCGCGCTCTCGCTTGCACTTCAGAGCGAGGGCAACGACGCATACGTCATATCAGAGAGAGGTAACGACACATGAGCGAGGTAACGGCAAATGAGTCATGTTTCTTTGTGCGTGCAGCCGGCTCTAAGACGTTGTCCCGTCAAAATATAACTGGATGACTCGCTGTATTTGTTCTTATTATGAGAGGTCCCTAAAGAAAGAGCTATATTTCTGCATAT
The DNA here is from genome assembly GCA_030179655.1 of Scaptomyza flava. Taxonomy (NCBI): domain Eukaryota; kingdom Metazoa; phylum Arthropoda; class Insecta; order Diptera; family Drosophilidae; genus Scaptomyza; species Scaptomyza flava. Next base: position 413,961 of record JARNME010000511.1, on the reverse strand, counting down.
CAGCAAGCGCTCATACCTGCGTCTTTATTTCTAAAGTCCTGTGTGGTACGGCCTAATTTGTAATTAGGATAATAAGTTAGTAAAATAACATCGAATCGTCCTGCTAGCTTAAAAGCATCGAAGATTTATGCGTTTTTGTCTCGCTTCGACGTATTCACATTGATTGGATCCAAGACTGTGCCCGAATTTATTAATGTCATGCAAGAAAGTAAGTACTCGTTATCCCTAAGCACAATTTCATAAGGGAATATAACTTAGCTTATGTTATTTTTCTGAAAATTATATTCCTGATTTTATGTATCATCTTTCACCATACTTATATTGTATTATTACATGCTTAGCACACGAAATTTTAAGTTTAATTTAAGTTGTTAAAAATTATTAATTAATAATAATAATATGAAATATTAGAAAATTAAATGGCACCCAATTAAAAAAAACAAGTGGAAACGTTGCAGTCGGACGCAACCGACTGCGGTATACTCGATACCAGTATTAAAAATTTTGATGCCCATCCATGTGGGGTGTCAATTGCTATCTTCATACCAAATTTGGTGACTCTAGCTCGAAGTTTGTATAAAGTGGGGAAAGGGGGGCTGGGGGCGGTATGGTTGGGCGTGGCATTCAAATTTTTGCGCAGATCTATGTGGGATGTCAATTGCTATCTTCATACCGAATTTGTTAACTCTAGCTCGAAGTTTGTATAAAGTGGGGAAAGGGGGGCTGGGGGCGGTATGGTTGGGCGTGGCATCCAAATTTTTGCTGCAGATCCTTGTGGAATGTCAAATGCTACCTTCATACCAAATTTGGTGACTCTAGCTCAAAGTTTGTATAAAGTGGGGAAAGGGGGGCTGGGGGCGGTATGGTTGGGCGTGGCATCCAAATTTTTGCTGCAGATCCTTGTGGAATGTCAAATGCTACCTTCATACCAAATTTGGTGACTCTAGCTCAAAGTTTGTATAAAGTGGGGAAGGGGGGCTGGGGGCGGTATGGTTGGGCGTGGCATCCAAATTTTTGCTGCAGATCCTTGTGGAATGTCAAATGCTACCTTCATACCAAATTTGGTGACTCTAGCTCAAAGTTTGTATAAAGTGGGGAAAGGGGGGCTGGGGGCGGTATGGTTGGGCGTGGCATCCAAATTTTTGCTGCAGATCCTTGTGGAATGTCAAATGCTACCTTCATACCAAATTTGGTGACTCTAGCTCAAAGTTTGTATAAAGTGGGGAAAGGGGGGCTGGGGGCGGTATGGTTGGGCGTGGCATCCAAATTTTTGCTGCAGATCCTTGTGGAATGTCAAATGCTACCTTCATACCAAATTTGGTGACTCTAGCTCAAAGTTTGTATAAAGTGGGGAAATGGGGGCTGGGGGCGGTATGTTTGGGCGTGGCATCCAAATTTTTGGTGCAGATCCTTGTGGAATGTCAAATGCTACCTTTATACCAAATTTGGTGACTCTAGCTGAAAGTTTGTAAATAGTGGGGAAAGGGGGGCGGAATGGGTGGGCTTGGCTCCAAAACTTTGATGCAGATTTTTGAGGGTCACTTCCAGCTATCTTCCTACCAAATTTGGTGGCTCTAGCTCCACAACTCTGGAAGATACACGCATTCCCGTCTTTGACGAAGCGTTGGGGTGGATGGGGGCGGCTAGGGTAGCATCGGTGGGCGTGGCATCCAAACTTTTGATGCAGTTTTTAGGGGGTCATCATCACCTATCTTGGCACCAAATTTGGTGGCTCTAGCTCAAAAACTTTGGGAGATATAGCCATTTCTGATTTCAAAATGCGAGGGGCTGGGGGCGGAATGGGTGGGCGCGGCTCCAAAACTTTGATGCAGTTTTTTGGGGATCGCTACTAGCTATCTTCCCACCAAATTTGGAAGCTCTAGCTCCACAACTCTGGAAGATACACGCATTCCCGTTTTTGACGAAGCGTTGGGGTGGATGGGGGTAGCTAGGGCAGTGTCGGTGGGTGTGGCATCCAAACTTTTGATGCAGTTTTTAGGGGGTCATCATCACCTATCTTGGCACCAAATTTGGTGGCTATAGCTCAAAAACTGAGGGAGATATATGCTTTTTGACTTTAAAGTTCGGGGGGCTGGGGGCGGAATGGGGGGGCGTGGCTCCAAAATTATTGATGCAGTTTTTTGGGGGTTGCTAGTAGCTATCTTCTAACCAAATTTGGTAGTTCTAGCTGTAAGGATGTGCGAAATATGTGGATTTATCGGTTTTGAGTTATCGAATTTATCGATTTGCCAGCCCCCCAGTTATCGTAGAACCCCCATCTTGACACTATAATTACTATCCCATAGATAAAGAGAATTGGAAAGTTTCAAGTCTCTAGCTTGAAGGGTGTGGAAAAAACTTGCATACATACGGACGGACAGACGGACAGACACCATGACGGACATTGCACAAAACCAATATACTAGTTACCTTCGGTATCGAGTATAAAAAAAAATAAATAATCTATCATCCTTAAAGTATGCCTTATAAATTTGGTAACGACACATACGTCATGTCATAGAGAGGTAATTACACATGAGCGAGGTAACGGCAAATGAGTAATGTTTTTTCGTGCGTGCAGCCGGCTCTATCGATTTATAAGACGTTGTCACGTAGTAGGGCGACACTGGAGGTGTTGTGGACGCGTTCTTCAAGGTAAGTATATTGCGTTTATACACTCTTTTTCTTTTTAAAGGTAACATTGTTGTTGATACGTCGGTTTGCCAATGCTGGAGTTGTAAGTGCATGCCTGTCTGGCCCACACGATGCCGCCGAGACGACAAAGGGAACCAGAAGTATGCACCGCTTGTTTGCCATTAGTGAAGATCCAGGTATGGTCCAACGACGAATTGGCTATACGATCTGCTGTGCATGTGCGATGTGTATCCAAAGCAGCCTGCCACGCTGTTGTTGGTCATCTTGCATGGGATCCAGATGAGAACTGGCATGTATGTATTTTGATTTATTTATTGCATTAAAAAAGTGTATTTTAACTAGTAAGTAGCCCACTTACTTCGCTGCGCGGTGCTTAAACAAATAATCTTTTTGGTGAACTGACTCTTGAGCATGCTACATAAAATTGGCCATGAGAAAAACAATCGTGTCTTAAGTCTAGTCCGCCTTATTTAAGAGTTTGTTCCTGTGATTTGTTAATTGTTAAGGCAAAGCAAACTTTTAAAGGAAATTGCAGTCTTTTAAATTGAATTGCCAATTCAGAATCACAAGGTATTAATGGAAAAAACCGTTTCCCCTATACCATTGCCAGTAAAGACCATTGCTTCGACATCATTCTTACGAAGGACTTTAATTTGCAATCTTGTACCATTGCACAGTTTTGGCGGCTTCAAGTTTGCGAATCAACATTACAGGTGAACCAATCTTTAAAGTTAATTTATGTTGAGGCAGGCCAGCTGAATTAAATGAATTAAGAAACGATTTCAGTCACAGAATCAATAGAGTTATATGTCATTTCTTCACTTTGAAATACATACAGTACAATACATTGTCGTTTCTCGCATTCGAGTAAATTCTGAGAGATATTTTTAATATCCGGAAATATGTTTAGACTTAGCTCTTCAATACTTTTCACAACATGACACAAAGTTGATGGTAAACTTATTTGCCATCATGGGTTGGAAATAATCCATTTCCTATTTGAAGAAGCATTTCTGCCAATTCACCAGCTATGCTATCACCTTTTATGTGCACTCGTATATTCTTCGTTAATGCAATTTTCTGTATTTTGGGCCACAAAATTGAAGACTTTAAGCACGCATTTAATTAATCTGCTCTTGTTCCTCTAGGGATCACTGGAAGAGTTTGTCGAAAATCACCAGCTAAGATAACAGTTATGCCACCCATTAGGTATTCACTATCTCGAATGTCTTTCGAAGATCGATATACAGCTTCAAAAGCACGTTTATGGCCCATACCAAACTTAATTGGTAGTTGAGGTCTATAATAAGTCAAGTTTTGACCAATAGACAGTACAACATCTTCAATGTAAATAAGACATTTATTATATACATTATTCACAAAGTAAACTAAAATTTGACGAAATACTAACATTATTGCAAAAAGTTCTCGCAGTTTTTAGGATTTTGACATATGACAGCTTCGGCTATAGTTGAATCCCAGTGCTTATCATCTTCTAGTAATCCTAGAGCTTTACACCCCAATTGAAATGATGCGTATGCTACACCATTAACGGTTTTTAAATTTAAAAATGAAGGTGGGCCCTTACAAAATTTAATAAAAGTCTTAAATAAAAATATTCTGTATTATTGTGATGAAAAGCTTAATCTCTTTGAACTCCAGGAAAATTTGGCACATCATGCCCTCGTTTTCTTCTTTGAAATTCTTTATTGTTCCATGTAAAATACGATGGAACTTCACAATATAGAAGCGTTCTTGCAAACTTATCACGTGTGCATAGCTCATAGAAGGCTAGCAAAGTGGTTTTGGGTGTAGTGCTTAATCTGTCAAGTAATTGTTGCGGATTATTGGGGTTAAAATATATCCGTTGATCATTTTCTAAATTAACAATGCAAGGATTCTCCATACCGCTTCTGAGATACTTCTATAACGGCCACTTTTCTATATATTAATTTCATTACGTTGGTCCTCAAGAGTAAATGATCCTTGATCACTGCCCTTGTTAACATATTTACAAATGTATTTAATAAACTTTACACTACAATACTCAACATTTATGTGAGCTTCAATTGTTCTCAATAGTACACAGTTATAAGGCACAACCCAACGATTATCTATAAAATTACCATTTATATTATTGAATTACCACCATCTTCTATCGCTCGTCTACGCTATAGAGGGTAACTATCTTTTCCAGTTACAGGTTCTTAAAGTAATTGTCGAGGAATTCTTTGGTACATTTTCCATTTTTCATGCATGGCGATTTATTATTAATGCACCACAAGGACCATGAATCATATTTGACCTTACAATGTTAAATAACAAAGGATCCTCATCTGCGTTTGGTATTTTGGCACAGATAATTTTGTCGATTTTATCTAGTCTTATTTTTTTTTCTTACCAAATTAGAATATGTATATGTGGTAAACCCCGCTTTTGCCATTCCACAGAGTACATGAAACATTGCACGCTTCCAAACAAAGAACCTTTTGTCAATAGAGATTAAAGCTTTAACTTTTAAATGAAAATCTCGAGCTATAATATCAAGTCATTTACAGCAAAAATTTCTGCTGCTCCTTGAAGCTCACTTGCAGTACCATAGCGCACTCGTATTGCTTAGAAGAGCTATAAAAAGGCAGGCTCTATCATCAATTATAGCTATTTCGGCCAACTCTCTTATGTATGCGCGCGCTCTGCATCTCAAACAAAGAGCGTATTATCGCTACCTTCTTCGCACAAACTGAATCAACGCAAAACATATCTAAGAGGCTGCAGTTAAGTGAATTGCATATTTCCTTTAGCTTTAATTTAGTGTGTGCGGAGGAGGTAGGGTTATTAAACTTTATGATTGACATGCAGAGCGCGCACAAAATATAGAGAGTGAACGTAAATGAGCAACAACAAAGGAGCATGATCGGAGCGAGATTTCAAATTATCTGATTATCAACAGAGCAACACACGCGCTTACGTGAACGCCCTTTGCTTATTATAAATTGTATATCAATAATATATCAATAATGTTAGTCTGTTACATTTTGTCTAAGATATATGAGCAGCAAGTAGGCGAATCCACCCCCATAACATATTCTGGTGTGGGAAATTTTTCTGAACGCACCAAGTTTTGTTATGTTGTTGTTGTTTTTTAAAATCAATGACACCAACACAAAGTAGCAGTGCGGGCCCAACAACAACAAACGCTACTTGGGTCGTAAATCAATTGTCAAAGGCACACAAATTGAAAAAAAAAAAAAAAATGTGCACTGTGCGAAGTGTTACATGTACATAAAATTATGAAAATTATTTTCAAGCGCATTGCTCACTTACTTGTGTATGCATTTATTCATTAAGAAGCGGAAGTCCGTTTCATTTTTGCACAGTGTAAGAACCTTTTTTTATGACTTTGCTTGTGCGACGCGAAGGCGTCACTGCGCATTTGTTTTGTTTTTGTATTCTCGCTCGCGATCAAACCCTCAGCTTGTGAGACAATCACGCGACAGTAGAAGAATGGGTACTTGTTGTAATTGTAATTTGTTTTTGAAAATGGGTAAAAGTGCTCCAAATCGTATGGGAGGTACTTGAAGGATTTGTCCAAATAAAAATTCCCTTCTTAGTGCTCACTTACTATCTGCATAGAAATTTATTTTTCAGGTAACATTTTTGTTGATACGTCGGTTTGCCAATGCTGGAGTTGTAAGTGCGTGCCTGTCTGGCCCACACGATACCGCCAAGACGACAAAGGGAACCAGAAGTATGTACCGCTTGTGTGCCATTGGTGATGATCCAGGGATGGTCCAACGACGAATTGGCTATACGATCTGCTGTGCATGTGTGAAGTGTCTCCTAAGCAGCCTGCCACGCTGCTGTTGGTCATCTTCGCATAGGATCCAGATGAGAACTGGCATGTATGTTTTTTTTTTTGAATTATTTATTGCATTAAAAAAGTGTATTTTTATAACAATATTATCTTTCTGCTCTTTTCAGGTGTATGGCGACTCTGGAGGTGTTGTGGATGCGTTCTTCAAGGTTAGTATATATCGAAGAACTATCGTTTTTTTCAGCCAGTGGTTGCTGGTCAGGATTGTTTCTGCCATTTTTATTATTATTGCAATCTAATTAAGTGGAGCGAGTCTCAGTCTGCGTGTTGAGTGTTTCACTATTGCAATTTTACTCAGGTTTGTATGTCAGTTCTCTTCTTCTTCAACGTCGACAAGACCGTTATAGCCATCTCTTTCCCTCAACCTAACACTGAGCCACACTGACGACAGCATTTGCTGTCGTCCCACCATATTAGTGCTGTCCAACACCAAAAGCATCCCGCCTTTTATAGCACTGATCAATTCGCCTCAAAAGTTGAGTGCGCAATTCAAATAATTAATCTTCCTCCGACACGGCCATTCTGCCCATTTACACGTCCTCGTGTAATACAAAAGAGACGCTATCACAACATTCGTTTCCCACTTTATTTAACAAACTGCATTTTAATCCAATTTACAATTGTCTATTTTCTTAAATCAAAACTTAACATTTCTTTTCACTCTACTAAAAATTCTTTTTCATTTCAACATTCTTTTTTCCTTTCTTTTTTTTTTCTTTTTCATTTCTTAAACTCCGGGCCAGGTACCACCACGTAGCATCGACATTCAACTTTTCAACACACCAGTGCCACACTGGTCTTACATCCCACCAGTGCAACACTAGTCTCCACGGTCTTTTTCACCCGTGTTATTCTGCACTAGTGCCACACTAGTCTCCACGGTCTTTTTCACCCGTGTTATTCTCCACTAGTGACACACTAGTCTCCACGGTCTTTTTCACCCATGTTATTCTCCGCTAGTGCCTCACTAGTCTCCACGGTCTTTTTCATCCGTGTTATTCTCCGCTAGTGCCACACTAGTCTCCACGGTATTTTTCACCCGTTTCACCAATGCCATATTGGTCATCACAGTCTTCAACTGTTTTTCACATGAACTCAATTCATCTCCTTCGATATCCAGCTCGCTTGGTACCTGCCCTTCTGGCATTCGTCTCAATCTCTCATGCGGATACTTGTACTGCCTCTTACTCGTCATAGACTTAAATTTGTATCGGTCACCGTCCAAAACTTCTGTCACCACAAAAGGTCCACGGAACTTTGGATCTAACTTAGTCTGTTGCCGTTCGCTATTTTTGAGTAAGACATAATCTCCCAAACAAAACTTGACCACTTTTGCTTTTCCCTTGTCAAATCTCAACTTATCATACTCTGCAGCAATTTTCATGTTCTTAACAGCTTCTGCTCTCTCTTTATCTAAATCAACCTCGTTCTCCTTGTCACATATAGGAACCAGACCCAACGGTCGTGAACACTTGCCTATTAATAGCTCCAGAGGACTTGATTTCGTAACCCGATTAACTGTACAATTTAATGATAACTGCACTTCTCCCAAAGCGTCCTGCCATGACCGATCACTAGATTCAACTACCGTCAACAAATTTTTTAGAGTACTCATCACCCTATCAACTTGTCCATTGGCGCGACTAGCTCCTGTTGCTATTTAGTGAAGCTGTACTTTCTGAGAAGAACAGAACTCGACAAACTTCGCACCCGTAAAACATCTGCCCTGATCGGCCACTAAACGAGTAGGCACTCCAAATAAGGCAATTGAAGATTTTAAAGCTTCAATACAACTGCCAGCATCAAGCTTAAAAGTATGATACAAGTGAACATATTCAGTAAAGCCATCAATCTGTACTATTATGTACTCCTTACGATCATGTTTGCCACTGAGCTTTCCAGTAATATCAATGTGCAATGTATGCCACGGAATACTGACTTTGGGGATTGGATATAATTCGGCTTGAACTTTTCCCGACACTGATTTCGTCACTCTACGAGTTATGCAATTTTCTACAAATTTGCGGACATACTTCGACATTCCTTTGAACCAATTATGGTCATACACCTTATCGAGGGTCTTTTCCCAACTCAAAAGCAAAATGGACTCGTGAACCTGATTGATAATTGACCACCTAAATGCTCGAGGAATTACTGGCAGACAACGTGTTTTACAATATCTTAGAATTTTAATATACAGCACATTTGCTCTCATTTCATAGGTTGCATCTAAATTATTAGAAAATTCACCATCATTCAATTTTGCAATGATACACACAATGTCCTGATCGCACTGCTGTTCTGCTTGAATCCAACTTTCTGAAATGTTCATCAGCTCTACACGCTTCTCAACAACTTTGTTTTGTTATTGTTTACTGTTGCTGGACAAGGGGTTTCTTTTCAGAAAATCGACATGGGCCATGTATAGCCACGACATGCCGCAGCCAGATAGAAGCCTGTACGGGACATCAATGCTAGCCACATTTGCCGATGACGTGTGCGTCACCTACAGGTCTCGATGTGAACACGATGCAGCCGACGGCATCCAGGACTATGCCACTAAGTTTGCGGAATGGGCAAGGCACTGGAACATCGGCATCAATAGTGACAAGTCGAACAACGTTTGTTTCACCCTTAAGAGGAGAACACCACCGGCCGTGTTTATTGAGGGGGCCCCTGTACCACAGCTTACCGCAGCAAAGTACCTTGGAGTCACTCTGGATCGCAGGCTAACGTTTTCTAAGCATGTGACTTCCATTAGAACGCGCATACGTGCTTCGGTGAGGAAGCATTATTGGTTACTCTGTTCACGCAGTAAGTTGTCACTATCGAACAAAGTGACAATTTACAAGCAAATTATTGCACCAATATGGAGGTACGGGTGTCAAATCTGGGGACTGGCCTGCGATAGCCAAATTCGCAGAATCCAGGTCGACCAAAATAGAGTTACGAGAACAATCACCGGTTGCGACTGGTTTGTACGTAATAGCACGCTTCACCGAGACCTGAAACTTGCCACGGTCTTCGACGAGATCAACAAGCACTCGAGTCGCTACCATGACAGACTGGAGCGACATAGAAACCGGCTGGCAAACTGTCTAGTCAGATCTCACCCACAAAGGAGACTCAAGAAGCGAACACCGAGGGATCTCATTCTTCGATCTCCACTACTGAGGGTCAGCAGAAGCTGACACACCATTGCAGTATTGTTATATTTGTTATTGTTATTATTGTTATTTGTTGTTGTTATTTAGTGTTTGTTGTGACAGCTAACTAAGTTAGCCGGCGCGCCCAAACTGGGCTGAATTAATAGAATACAAGGTCACAAAAGGGTTACTCAATTCTCCGTATCCCTTAATAAAAATCAGAAGAAGAAAAAAAAAAAAAAAAAAAAAAAAAAAAAAAAAAAAAACATTGTCGTTTCTCGAGTAAATTCGAGTAAATTCTGAGAGATATTTTTAATATCCGGAAATATGTTTAGAGTTAGCTCTTCAATACTTTTCACAATATGACACAAAGTTGATGGTAAAGTTATTTTGCCATCATAGGTTGGAAATAATCCATTTCCTATTTGAAGAAGCATTTCTGCCAATTCACCAGCTATGCTATCACCTTTTATGTGCACTCATATATTCTTCGTTAATGCAATTTTCTGTATTTTGGGCCACAAAATTGAAGACTATAAGCACGCATTTAATTCATCTGCTCTTGTTCCTCTAGGGATCACTGGAAGAGTTTGTCGAAAATCACCAGCTAAGATAACAGTTATGCCACCCATTAGGTATTCACTATCTCGAATGTCTTTCGAAGATCGATCTACAGCTTCAAAAGCACCTTTATGGCCCATAGTACACTCATACCAAACAAAGAACTTGTAATCTTTGAGCACAGCAGCCATATTAGATTGTTTTAAAATTGAGCAATGTGGTGCTTCTGAATGAAACAAATTAAATTGAATCTTTAGAGGGGAATGAGCTGTGCGACCACCATTTAGTAAAGTGGCTGCGATACCGGAAGAAGCAACGGCCAATGCAAAATGTTTACATTTCCGTACCTTTGCCAATAATAAATTTAATAGATACGTTTTACCTTTTCCACCAGGTGCATCTAAAAAATAGATATCTCCCTTTTCTGCTTCAACGCTATGCAGTATCTTTTCGTATACTTGTTTTTGCTCAGCAGTGAGGAGTAGCTCAATATTAACAACAAAAGTATCGCAATTTTCACAATTTGTTTTTCTATGATATTCAATATTTGGAACAATTTCCTCTGATCTAATTGGTAGTTGAAGTCCATAATAAGTCAAGTTTTGACCAATAGACAGTACAACATCTTCAATGTAAATAAGACATTTATTAAATACAGTATTCACAATAAATATAAATAATATGATATAAAACGCAACTGTCGTCGAATGCAGACGTGTTTTCTCATCGTGGTCCGGTTAATTAATTCCCAAACGCAAAAGTGCACTGATATAAATATTTAATATTTAATAATCAATATTTAATGCGAAAAGACGCTAAGTGCAATGTATCTTCACAAATTGCTTTTTAAAAATCTGCAATTCAAACAAAACAATTGACTTTTAACAAATAATAACATATAAAACAAAAGGAACTAACAGATTCTTCACCTCGCTTAAGACAATGAGTCAACGCGAGAATTGTGGCCAGCGACATCGCGAGCAAGACGAGCGTCGTCGGCTGAGCAACGCTTACTTTTCCGTAGTTTCAGAGCAGCCCGAGCGGTCAATTACCCCCAACCCGCAAATCGAACTCTCTTACACAGCGCGTGCCAGAGAACGTTCTTGCTCACCGTCTCCGTCCCTGTTATCTATCGAGTCAACGCAATCCGACCGCGCGCGGTCGGCAACACCCAATCCGACAAATAAAGTATTGCACACAGCACGCGACCGAAAGTTTTCGTGCTCCCCGTCTCTCTTAGCAACGACTGCAAGTGCCGCGGCCTCTCTAGGTAGCGGACCAGCGACTACAACCACAACTGCACCGATACCTACTTCCCGTTCAACAAGTACAACGACTGCTGCGCCGTCAGCAAATCAAACTGCAAACAGCAAAAATGTTAAGCCGGCTACGCAGACTGGTATGGATCGCTTCATTTATATCAAAAGAAAGCTAAGTCCGCAAAATTCTACGAATAAACCAAAAATGACCCGTAGCAATTTAAATATACCCTCGAATGATACTACATACAATAGCAATAGATTTCACATCTTGGCAGAAAACACAGATGATCTGCCTTCTGAAGCCGTTGGGGTTGTCACGAAAAAGCCGAAGCCACCCCCAATATATATATATATACAAAGTTATCGAGCTCCTAGGCAAAGCTAGTTTCTACATAGTCCCTCTCGTACAGGGTAAAATTCAAGAAATTAAAGTCCAGACAAAGTCGGAAGATAATTACAGAGTTCTCATAAAGTATCTAAACGAAAAAAAATGAATTATTATACGTATCAATTAAAAAGCTGCAAGGGCCTGCAGGTCGTAATAAAAGGCATAGAACCTGATGTAACACCGGAAGAAATAAAACAGGCGCTGCAGGAAAAAGGATTTCGAGCAAAAACCGTCATAAACATCTTAAACAGGAATAGGATGCCGCAACCACTTTTTAAAATAGAACTTGAACCAGAAACGAAGATGCTGAAAAAAAACGAGGTGCACTCAATATACAAACTTCAGCTTTTACTTCACCGAAGAATCACCGTAGAAGAACCGCACAAACGAAACGGTCCGGTACAATGTATGAACTGCCAAGAGTACGGCCATACAAAAGCCTACTGTAGACTGCGCTCGGTATGCGTATACTGTGGGGAACTGCACAGCTCCGCAAGTTGCCCAGTAAGCAAAGAAGACTCTAGCAAAAAATTCTGCAACAACTGCGAAGGCAAGCATACAGCCAACTACAGAGGCTGCCAAGTCTACAAGGAACTTAAAAATCGTATCCATCAGCGCTGTACCACTGCACGCTCGCAACACGCACCGACTACCTTCACTCCATCGAAACACAACCCAGACGTCTTCTTTTCATCTGCAGCCAGATCCTCACTTGGCCCCGAGTTCTCAACCAATAACGCAACTTATGCAAGCGCCCTAAGATCCGGACTGGCTCTTCCTGCCTCTAACACACCGTACTTACAACCAAAACAAGTAAGCACAAACGCTGCACAGGAGCAGCAACAAAGTAACCTCGAAGCACTCGTATGTACCCTGCAGCAGAGCATGAACGAGTTTATGTCATTCATGAAAACAACTATGCAGGAACTAATGCGTAATCAAAATCTCTTGATACAAATGCTTGTATCACAACAGTCAAAATAATCAATGGCTGAGATACGAATATCTACGTGGAACGCTAATGGCGTCTCACAGCATAAACTTGAATTAGCTCAATTCCTACTCGATAAGCATATCGACGTAATGCTACTTTCCGAAACACACCTTACAAACAAATATAACTTTAACATAAGTGGATACTTATTCTATGGTACAAATCATCCCGATGGTAAAGCACACGGTGGAACTGGTGTTTTGATCAGAAGCCGCCTCAAGCACCACTACTATAAGGAGTTTGCTGAAAACTTTCTACAGGCGACATCTCTAAAAATACATTTGGACAGTGGGAACCAACTTACTCTTGCCGCTGTATACTGCCCTCCGCGTTATACCATATCTGAAGACCAATTTATGGAATTTTTTAACTCACTAGGAGAATGCTTTATAGCGGCAGGAGACTACAATGCCAAGCACACACACTGGGGATCTCGTCTAGTGAATCCAAAAGGAAAGCAGCTCTACAATGCAATTATAAAAGCTAACAACAAGCTCGACTACGTTTCTCCTGGCAGACCAACATACTGGCCGACAGATCCCAAAAAACTACCCGATTTGATTGCCTTTGCAGTTACCAAAAACATTTCGCGTAGACTAATAAGTGCAGAGTGCCTTTCGGATCTATCATCCGATCACTCCCCAGTCCTAATAAAACTGCAACGACACCCTGAATACATAAATCGACCCAGTAAGTTAACTTCACATAAAACTAACTGGCTCAGATACAAAAAATATATAAGCTCACACATTGAGCTTAAGCCACGTCTCGTTGATGTAGCTGACATTGACAGTTTTGTTAACACTCTGGAGACTGTCTTCGTCGCCGCAGCTCGCGCCGCTACGCCTCAAATACCAAAAACAGTACACAACCAAAGGACAACAAATCTACAAATTGAACAGCTCGTTCTTGAAAAGCGGCGCTTACGACGTGATTGGCAATCGAACAGATCGCCATCGGCAAAGCAAAAACTAAAAAACGCCACACGTAAACTCACCAAAGCGTTAAAAATCGAGGACGAGCGCGCTCAACGCCGTTACATCGAGCAATTATCAACCACCAGTACGAAAAACTCATTGTGGAGAGCTCACCCAACTCTAAGCTCACCAACAGAAACAGTAATGCCTATAAGAAACTTCGCAGGCGGCTGGGCTCGCAGCGATGAAGAAAGAGCTAGCACATTTGCTACTCATCTCCAAAAAGTGTTCCAACATAACCCTGCAACAAATACGTTTGCACTACCGACTTCTTCAAACGGCTCTCAGCTTCAAGATGATCCAATCAAGTTTCGCCCGAATGAAATCGTTAGAATCATTAAAGAGCAACTGAACCCAAAAAAAATCTCCAGGAGGTGACCAAATAACCCCAAAGATGATTATTGAGCTTCCTTACTGTGCGATCTGCATAATTGCCCAGCTCTTCAATACTATCACTAAACTTGGCCACTATCCAGACAGATGGAAAAAGTCAATTATCATTATGATACCAAAGCCTGGAAAAGATCACACAGTTCCCACGTCGTATAGACCTTTAAGCTTATTACCGTGTCTATCAAAACTTTTTGAAAAATGTTTGCTGTCCCGGATAAATCCATTCCTGAATCTTCATAGCATAATCCCGTCACACCAATTTGGTTTTCGTGAAAAGCACGGAACAATTGAGCAGGTTAACAGAATAACATAAGAGATACGAAGCGCGTTCGAAAATAGAGAATACTGCACTGCAATATTTCTGGATGTAGCTCAGGCATTCGACAAAGTTTGGTTGGAAGGTCTAATGCATGAGATCAAAGCAATGCTCCAAAACAACACACATAATCTGCTTAAGTCGTACCTATACGACAGGAAGTTCGCAGTAAGATGTAACACTGCAATGTCTGACGAACACAGTATCGAAGCTGGTGTTCCACAGGGCAGCGTACTTGAACCAACACTGTACGTGCTTTTCACAGCAGACATCCCAATAAGCAGCCGATTGACAACATCTACCTTTGCTGATGATACAGCTATTCTCAGCCGCTCCAGATGCCCAATACAAGCAACAGCGCAACTAGCCCTTCATCTGGTCAACGTGGAAAAATGGTTATCAGATTGGCGAATTAAGGTAAACGAACAAAAATGTAAGCAAGTAACTTTCACCCTTAACAGGCAAGATTGTCCACCGCTCACGTTAAACAACACCACACTTCCAAAAGCAAACGATGTAACGTATCTGGGCGTACACTTAGACAGAAGACTAACATGGCGGCGACACATTGAAGCTAAAAGAACACATCTCAAACTGAAAGCCAATAGCCTCCACTGGCTCATCAATGCTCGCTCTTCCATTAGTTTGGACTACAAGGTCCTGCTTTACAACTCTGTTCTAAAACCAATCTGGACCTATGGTTCCCAGTTATGGGGGAACGCTAGCAACAGCAGCATTGACATTGTCCAGAGAGCCCAGTCAAAAATATTGAGAACCATTACCGGGGCACCGTGGTATGTTCGAAACGAAAACATTCATAAAGACTTAAACATCTCAACAGTCAAGGAGGAAATAGAGGAACAAAAAGTAAAATATCTTATCAAGCTCTCATCGCACACAAATCATCTCGCGAGAGGTCTCACAAGGCTGCGCAGCCGATCCCGTCTTCGTCGTAACGACTTACCAACCCAGCGATGATTTTTAGGGACGCGCACTCAGAATACAGTCAAAAACAAAAATGAATTGTTAGCTAAGATTTATTTATAAGATTTGTATACTTATTGCTAGTTTTCTAATTCACTAGAAAAGATTCAATAAATAAGACCAGAAATTTACAAAAAAAAAAAAATAAAAAAAATTATTCACAATACTTTCATCAATATTTCTGTCTTGTGAAAATTGAAAGGCTCTTAAAATATCTTCTGAGAAACTTTCTTTTTAAGTATTCCAAAGTTTAAGAGCATCTGAAGTTTGACGAAATACTAACATTATTGCAAAAAGTTCTCGCAGTTTTTAGGATTTTGACATATGACAGCTTCGGCTATAGTTGAATCCCATTGCTTATCATCTTCTAGTAATCCTAGAGCTTTACACCCCAATTGAAATGATGCGTATGCTACACCATTAACGGTTTTTAAATTTAAAAATGAAGGTGGGCCCTTACAAAATTTAATAAAAGTCTTAAATAAAAATATTCTGTATTATTGGGATGAAAAGCTGAATCTCTTTGAACTCCAGGAAAATTTGGCACATCATGCCCTCGTTTTCTTCTTTGAAATTCTTTATTGTTCCATGTAAAATACGATGGAACTTCACAATATAGAAGCGTTCTTGCAAACTTATCACGTGTGCATAGCTCATAGAAGGCTAGCAAAGTGGTTTTGGGTGTAGTGCTTAATCTGTCAAGTAATTGTTGCGGATTATTGGGGTTAAAATATATCCGTTGATCATTTTCTAAATTAACAATGCAAGGATTCTCCATACCGCTTCTGAGATACTTCTATAACGGCCACTTTTCTATATATTAATTTCATTACGTTGGTCCTCAAGAGTAAATGATCCTTGATCACTGCCCTTGTTAACATATTTACAAATGTATTTAATAGACTTTACACTACAATACTCAACATTTATGTGAGCTTCAAATGTTCTCAATAGTACACAGTTATAAGGACCAACCCAACGATTATCTATGCAATTACCATTTATATTATTGAATTACCACCATCTTCTATCGCTCGTCTACGCTATAGAGGGTAACTATCTTTTCCAGTTACAGGTTCTTAAAGTAATTGTCGAGGAATTCTTTTGGTACATTTTCCATTTTTCATGCATGGCGATTTATTATTAAATGCACCACAAGGACCATGAATCATATTTGACCTTACAATGTTAAATAACAAAGGATCCTCATCTGCGTTTGGTATTTTGGGACAGATAATTTTGTCGATTTTATCTAGTCTTATTTTATTTTCTAACCAAATTAGAATATGTATATGTGGTAAACCCCGCTTTTGCCATTCCACAGAGTACATGAAACATTGCACGCTTCCAAACAAAGAACCTTTTGTCAATAGTGACATTAAAGCTTTAACTTTTAAATGAAAATCTCGAGCTATAATATCAAGTCATTTACAGCAAAAATTTCTGCTGCTCCTTGAAGCTCACTTGCAGTACCATAGCGCACTCGTATTGCTTAGAAGAGCTATAAAAAGGCAGGCTCTATCATCAATTATAGCTATTTCGGCCAACTCTCTTATGTATGCGCGCGCTCTGCAACTCAAACAAAGAGCGTATTATCGCTACCTTCTTCGCACGCACTGAATCAACGCAAAACATATCTAAGAGGCTGCATTTAAGTGAATTGCATATTTCCTTTAGCTTTAATTTAGTGTGTGCGGAGGAGGTAGGGTTTTTAAACTTTATGATTGACATGCAGAGCGCGCACAAAATATAGAGAGTGAACGTAAATGAGCAACAACAAAGGAGCATGATCGGAGCGAGATTTCAGATTATCTGATTATCATAAGAGCAACACACGCGCTTATGTGAACGCCCTTTGCTTATTCTAAATAATATATCAAAAATATATCAATAATGTTAGTCTGTTACATTTTGTCTAAGTTATATAAGCAGCAATTGGGCGAATCCACCCCCATAACATATTCTGGTGTGGGAAATTTTAATAGACGCACCAAGTTTTGTTATGTTGTTGTTGTTTTTTAAAATCAATGACACCAATAAAAGTAGCAGTGCGGGCCCAACAACAACAAACGCTACTTGGGTCGTAAATCAATTGTCAAAGGCACACAAATAGGAAAATAAAACATTGGTTGTCTGTAAAGTCGGTTAACTGACGACAGTTGAACGTGACAACGTCTTAAGAAAATCTAGTTTTTAAAAAGCCCACCTCAATGTGTTTCATATAGGAGAAAATGTTCCCTTGACGGATGGCTGGTCCAACCTGGCATTTCAGACACTTAATTTTGTCAATTATAGCATAACCTACAATCGCTACACTAGCGGACCGATGCTATTCATTTTAATGATGAAAACACGAATATTCGACAATATATCACTTAATATATAACTAATATCGAAAGAATCACTACCTTTATCGCTGTAATTATCGTTGCTATAAACAATTGACACCACATTCACTTTTCACTGCACTTGATACTCGATCAAAACATGTTAATGTACTATAGTATAGCAGCTGTCCATGCAGAGGCATCGCTCACTCAAGTAGGAGAGAGACGGATGTGGAACGCTGCCGAACGCAAAGGCCGATTGTGCTTCTTTGTCGCTCGTTCCGCGCTCTCTCATTTCAGACACTTAGTTATGTCAATTATAGCATAACCTACAATCGCTACACTAGCGGACCGATGCTATTCATTTTAATGATGAAAGCACGAATATTCGACAATATATCAGTAAATATATAATTAATATCGAAAATAGAAGTCTGATATGTTGGTCTGTGCGTGTGTGTGTGAAGCAAAACATAGTTGGACTTGACGAATGCTGAATGATAAAGTTGGATACCCTAACCAGCTTATTTTCCATATTAATAAATTAATTATTTAATAATATTAAACTATGGAACTACATATCCACAATAGCATTTATATTTTAATAGGATGTTCAACATCATCATTCTTGTTGTTAAACAGCAGAGCTGTGTGTCTCGACCGTCCGCTTCTCTGCCACTGCACCAATACTCATTTCCAGGCAGAGATATTGTTATGCAACAACAACATATTATTTCAAAACACTTGCACTCATACACTCTCATATAGCTCACACAAATAGCGTATTGCTCTGCAAGCATTTGCACCAATACACTCTCATAGAGCTCACACCGCGCTCTCGCTTGCACTTCAGAGCGAGGCAACGACGCGTACGTCATATCAGAGAGAGGTAACGACACATGAGCGAGGTAACGGAAAATGAGTCATGTTTTTTTGTGCGTGCAGCCGGCTCTAAGACGTTGTCCCGTCAAAATATAACTGGATGACTCGCTGTATTTGTTCTTATTATGAGAGGTCCCTAAAGAAAGAGACATATTTCTGCATATCAGAAAGCGCTCATACCTGCGTCTTTACTTCTAAAGTCCTGTGTGGTACGGCCTAATTTGTAATTAGGATAATAAGCTAGTAAAATAATATCGAATCGCCCTGCTAGCTTAAAAGCATCGAAGATTTATGCGTTTTTGTCTCGCTTCACCGTATTCACATTGATTGGATCCAAGACTGTGCCCGAATTTATTAATGTTATGCAAGAAAGTAAGTACTCGTTATCCCTAAGCACCATTTCATAAGGGAATATAGCTTAGCTAATGCTATTTTTCTGAAAATTATATTGCTGATTTTATGTATCATCCTTAAAGTATGCCTTATAAATTTGGTAACGACACATACGTCATGTCAGAGAGAGGTAACGACACATGAGCGAGGGTAACGGCAAATGAGTCATTTTTTTCGTGGTGCAGCCGGCTCTATCGATTTATAAGACGTTGTCACGTCAAAATATAACTGGATGACTCGCTGTATTTGTTCTTATTATGAGAGGTCCCTAAAGAAAGAGACATATTTCTGCATATCAGAAAGCGCTCATACCTGCGTCTTTATTTCTAAAGTCCTGTGTGGTACGGCCTAATTTGTAATTAGGTTAATAAGTTAGTAAAATAACATCGAATCGTCCTGCTAGCTTAAAAGCATCGAAGATTTGTGCGTTTTTGTCTCGCTTCGACGTATTCACATTGATTGGATCCAAGACTGTGCCCGCATTTATTAATGTCATGCAAGAAAGTAAGTACTCGTTATCCCTAAGCACCATTTCATAAGGGAATAAAGCTTAGCTAATGTTATTTTTCTGAAAATTATATTCCTGATTTTATGTATCATCTTTCACCATACTTATATTGTATTATTAGTTGCTTAGCACACGTTATTTTAAGATTAATTTAAGTTGTTAAAAATTATAATATTAGAAAAATTAATGCAGCCGACGGCATCCAGGACTATGCCACTAAGTTTGCGGAATGGGCAAGGCGCTGGAACATCGGCATCAATAGTGACAAGTCGAACAACGTTTGTTTCACCCTTAAGAGGAGAACACCACCGGCCGTGTTTATTGAGGGGGCCCCTGTACCACAGCTTACCGCAGCAAAGTACCTTGGAGTCACTCTGGATCGCAGGCTAACGTTTTCTAAGCATGTGACTTCCATTAGAACGCGCATACGTGCTTCGGTGAGGAAGCATTATTGGTTACTCTGTTCACGCAGTAAGTTGTCACTATCGAACAAAGTGACAATTTACAAGCAAATTATTGCACCAATATGGAGGTACGGGTGTCAAATCTGGGGACTGGCCTGCGATAGCCAAATTCGAAGAATCCAGGTCGACCAAAATAGAGTTGCGAGAACAATCACCGGTTGCGACTGGTTTGTACGTAATAGCACGCTTCACCGAGACCTGAAACTTGCCACGGTCTTCGACGAGATCAACAAGCACTCGAGTCGCTACCATGACAGACTGGAGCGACATAGAAACCGGCTGGCAAACTGTCTAGTCAGATCTCACCCACAAAGGAGACTCAAGAAGCGAACACCGAGGGATCTCATTCTTCGATCTCCACTGCTGAGGGTCAGCAGAAGCTGACACACCATTGCAGTATTTGTTATATTTGTTATTGTTATTTGTTGTTGTTATTTAGTGTTTAGCGCTATGTTGTGACAGCTAACTAAGTTAGCCGGCGCGCCCAAATTGGGCTGAATTAATAGAATACAAGGTCACAAAGGGGTTACTCGATTCTCCGTATGCCTTAATAAAAATCAGAAGAAGAAAAAAAAAAAAAAAAAAAAAAAATATTAAATGGCACCCAATTAAAAAAAAAAAAAAAAAAAAAATGTATCATCCTTAAAGTATGCCTTATAAATTTGGTAACGACACATACGTCATGTCATAGAGAGGTAATTACACATGAGCGAGGTAACGGCAAATGAGTAATGTTTTTTCGTGCGTGCAGCCGGCTCTATCGATTTATAAGACGTTGTCACGTAGTAGGGCGACACTGGAGGTGTTGTGGACGCGTTCTTCAAGGTAAGTATATTGAGTTTATACACTCTTTTTCTTTTTAAAGGTAACATTGTTGTTGATACGTCGGTTTGCCAATGCTGGAGTTGTAAGTGCACGCCTGTCTGGCCCACACGATGCCGCCGAGACGACAAAGGGAACCAGAAGTATGCACCGCTTGTTTGCCATTAGTGAAGATCCAGGTATGGTCTAACGACGAATTGGCTATACGATCTGCTGTGCATGTGCGATGTGTATCCAAAGCAGCCTGCCACGCTGTTGTTGGTCATCTTTGCATGGGATCCAGATGAGAACTGGCATGTATGTATTTTTGATTTATTTTTGTATTAAAAAAGTGTATTTTAACTAGTAAGTAGCCCACTTACTTCGCTGCGCGGTGCTTAAACAAATAAACTTTTTGGTGAACTGACTCTTGAGCATGCTACATAAAATTGGCCATGAGAAAAACAATCGGGTCTTAAGTCTAGTCCGCCTTATTTAAGAGTTTGTCCCTGTGATTTGTTAATTGTTAAGGCAAAGCAAACTTTTAAAGGAAATTGCAGTCTTTTAAATTGAATTTCCAATTCAGAATCACAAGGTATTAATGGAAAAAACCGTTTCCCCTATACCATTGCCAGTAAAGACCATTGCTTCGACATCATTCTTACGAAGGACTTTAACTTGCAATCTTGTACCATTGCACAGTTTTGGTGGCTTCAAGTTTGCGAATCAACATTACAGGTGAACCAATCTTTAAAGTTAATTTATGATGAGGCAGGCCAGCTGAATTAATGAATTAAGAAACGATTTCAGTCACAGAATCAATAGAGTTATATGTCATTTCTTCACTTTGAAATAATAATTTAATATCCGGAAATATGTTTAGAGTTAGCTCTTCAATACTTTTCACAACATGACACAAAGTTGATGGTAACGTTATTTTGCCATCATGGGTTGGAAATAATCCATTTCCTATTTGAAGAAGCATTTCTGCCAATTCACCAGCTATGCTATCACCTTTTATGTGCACTCGTATATTCTTCGTTAATGCAATTTTCTGTATTTTGGGCCACAAAATTGAAGACTTTAAGCATGCATTTAATTCATCTGCTCTTGTTCCTCTAGGGATCTAGGGATCTAGTTTGTCGAAAATCACCAGCTAAGATAACAGTTATGCCACCCATTAGGTATTCACTATCTCGAATGTCTTTCGAAGATCGATATACAGCTTCAAAAGCACGTTTATGGCCCATACCAAACTTAATTGGTAGTTGAGGTCTATAATAAGTCAAGTTTTGACCAATAGACAGTACAACATCTTCAATGTAAATAAGACATTTATTAAATACATTATTCACAAAGTAAACTAAAAAGTAAGCAAAAAGTTCTCGCAGTTTTTAGGATATTGACATATGACAGCTTCGGCTATAGTTGAATCCCAGTGCTTATCATCTTCTAGTAATCCTAGAGCTTTACACCCCAATTGAAATGATGCGTATGCTACACCATTAACGGTTTTTAAATTAAAAATGAAGGTGGGCCCTTACAAAATTTAATAAAAGTCTTAAATAAAAATATTCTGTATTATTGGGATGAAAAGCTGAATCTCTTTGAACTCCAGGAAAATTTGGCACATAAGTCCTCGTTTTCTTCTTTGAAATTCTTTATTGTTCCATGTAAAATACGATGGAACTTCACAATATAGAAGCGTTCTTGCAAACTTATCACGTGTGCATAGCTCATAGAAGGCTAGCAAAGTGGTTTTGGGTGTAGTGCTTAATCTGTCAAGTAATTGTTGCGGATTATTGGGGTTAAAATATATCCGTTGATCATTTTCTAAATTAACAATGCAAGGATTCTCCATACCGCTTCTGAGATACTTCTATAACGGCCACTTTTCTATATATAAATTTCATTACGTTGGTCCTCAAGAGTAAATAATCCTTGATAACATATTTACAAATGTATTTAATAAACTTTACACTACAATACTCAACATTTATGTGAGCTTCTAATGTTCTCAATAGTACACAGTTATAAGGCACAACCCAACGATTATCTATGAAATTACCATTTATATTATTGAATTACCACCATCTTCTATCGCTCGTCTACGCTATAGAGGGTAACTATCTTTTCCAGTTACAGGTTCTTAAAGTAATTGTCGAGGAATTCTTTTGGTACATTTTCCATTTTTCATGCATGGCGATTTATTATTAAATGCACCACAAGGACCATGAATCATATTTGACCTTACAATGTTAAATAACAAAGGATCCTCATCTGCGTTTGGTATTTTGGCACAGATAATTTTGTCGATTTTATCTAGTCTTATTTTTTTTTCTAACCAAATTAGAATATGTATATGTGGTAAACCCCGCTTTTGCCATTCCACAGAGTACATGAAACATTGCACGCTTCCAAACAAAGAACTTTTTGTCAATAGAGATTAAAGCTTTAACTTTTAAATGAAAATCTCGAGCTATAATATCAAGTCATTTACAGCAAAAATTTCAGCTGCTCCTTGAAGCTCACTTGCAGTACCATAGCGCCCTCGTATTGCTTAGAAGAGCTATAAAAAGGCAGGCTCTATCATCAATTATAGCTATTTCGGCCAACTCTCTTATGTATGCGCGCGCTCTGCATCTCAAACAAAGAGCGTATTATCGCTACCTTCTTCGCACAAACTGAATCAACGCAAAACATATCTAAGAGGCTGCAGTTAAGTGAATTGCATATTTCCTTTAGCTTTAATTTAGTGTGTGCGGAGGAGGTAGGGTTATTAAACTTTATGATTGACATGCAGAGCGCGCACAAAATATAGAGAGTGAACGTAAATGAGCAACAACAAAGGAGCATGATCGGAGCGAGATTTCAAATTATCTGATTATCAAAAGAGCAACACACGCGCTTACGTGAACGCCCTTTGCTTATTATAAATTGTATATCAATAATATATCAATAATGTTAGTCTGTTACATTTTGTCTAAGATATATAAGCAGCAAGTAGGCGAATCCACCCCCATAACATATTCTGGTGTGGGAAATTTTTCTGAACGCACCAAGTTTTGTTATGTTGTTGTTTTTTAAAATCAATGACACCAACACAAAGTAGCAGTGCGGGCCCAACAACAACAAACGCTACTTGGGTCGTAAATCAATTGTCAAAGGCACACAAATTGAAAAAAAAAAAAAAAATGTGCACTGTGCGAAGTGTTACATGTACATAAAATTATGAAAATTATTTTCAAGCGCATTGCTCACTTACTTGTGTATGCATTTATTCATTAAGAAGCGGAAGTCCGTTTCATTTTTGCACAGTGTAAGAACCTTTTTTTATGACTTTGCTTGTGCGACGCGAAGGCGTCACTGCGCATTTGTTTTGTTTTTGTATTCTCGCTCGCGATCAAACCCTCAGCTTGTGAGACAATCACGCGACAGTAGAAGAATGGGTACTTGTTGTAATTGTAATTTGTTTTTGAAAATGGGTAAAAGTGCTCCAAATCGTGTGGGAGGTACTTGAAGGATTTGTCCAAATAAAAATTCCCTTCTTAGTGCTCACTTACTATCTGCATAGAAAATTTATTTTTCAGGTAACATTTTTGTTGATACGTCGGTTTGCCAATGCTGGAGTTGTAAGTGCGTGCCTGTCTGGCCCACACGATACCGCCAAGACGACAAAGGGAACCAGAAGTATGTACCGCTTGTGTGCCATTGGTGATGATCCAGGGATGGTCCAACGACGAATTGGCTATACGATCTGCTGTGCATGTGTGAAGTGTCTCCTAAGCAGCCTGCCACGCTGCTGTTGGTCATCTTCGCATAGGATCCAGATGAGAACTGGCATGTATGTTTTTTTTTTGGAATTATTTATTGCATTAAAAAAGTGTATTTAAATAACAATATTATCTTTCTTCTCTTTTCAGGTGTATGGGGACGCTGGAGGTGTTGTAGACGCGTTCTTCAAGAAAAGTATGTTAATAAATACACACATTTTCTTTTTTATCAGGTGATGATGCTGTTGATATGCCAGTTTGCCAATGCTGGAGTTGTGAGTGCACGCCTATCTGGCCCACACGATGCCGCCGAGACGACAAAGGGAACCAGCAGTATGCACAGCTTGTGTGCCATTAGTGAAGATCCAGGGTTGGTCCAACGACGAATTGGCTATTCAATTTGCTGTGCATGTGTGCAGTGTATCCAAAGCAGCCTGCCATCTTCGCATAGGATCTAGATGAGATTTGGCATGTATGTTTTTGGAATTATTTATTGCATTAAAAAAGTGTATTTTTATAACAATATTATCTTTCTGCTCTTTTCAGGTGTATGGCGACGCTGGAGGTGTTGTGGATGCGTTCTTCAAGGTTAGTATATATCGAAGAACTATCATTTTTTTCAGCCAGTGGTTGCTGGTCAGGATTTGTTTCTGCCATTTTTATTATTATTGCAATCTAATTAAGTGGAGCGAGTCTCAGTCTGCGTGTTGAGTGTTTCACTATTGCAATTTTACTCAGGTTTGTATGTCAGTTCTCTTCTTCTTCAACGTCGACAAGTTCGTTATAGCCATCTCTTTCCCTCAACCTAACACTGAGCCACACTGACGACAGCATTTGCTGTCGTCCCACCATATTAGTGCTGTCCAACACCAAAAGCATCCCGCCTTTTATAGCACTGATCAATTCGCCTCAAAAGTTGAGCGCGCAATTCAAATAATTAATCTTCCTCCGACACGGCCATTCTGCCCATTTACACGTCCTCGTGTAATACAAAAGAGACGCTATCACAACATTCGTTTCCCACTTTATTTAACAAACTGCATTTTAATCCAATTTACAATTGTCTATTTTCTTAAATCAAAACTTAACATTTCTTTTCACTCTACTAAAAATTCTTTTTCATTTCAACATTCTTTTTTTCCTTTCTTTTTTTTTCTTTTTCATTTCTTAAACTCCGGGCCAGGTACCACCACGTAGCATCGACATTCAACTTTTCAACACACCAGTGCCACACTGGTCTTACATCCCACTAGTGCAACACAAGTCTCCACGGTCTTTTTCACCCGTGTTATTCTCCACTAGTGCCACACTAGTCCCCACGGTCTTTTTCACCCGTGTTATTCTCCACTAGTGACACACTAGTCTCCACGGTCTTTTTCACCCATGTTATTCTCCGCTAGTGCCTCACTAGTCTCCACGGTCTTTTTCATCCGTGTTATTCTCCGCTAGTGCCACACTAGTCTCCACGGTATTTTTCACCCGTTTCACCAATGCCATATTGGTCATCACAGTCTTCAACTGTTTTTCACATGAACTCAATTCATCTCCTTCGATATCCAGCTCGCTTGGTACCTGCCCTTCTGGCATTCGTCTCAATCTCTCATGCGGATACTTGTACTGCCTCTTACTCGTCATAGACTTAAATTTGTATCGGTCACCGTCCAAAACTTCTGTCACCACAAAAGGTCCACGGAACTTTGGATCTAACTTAGTCTGTTGCCGTTCGCTATTTTTGAGTAAGACATAATCTCCCAAACAAAACTTGACCACTTTTGCTTTTCCCTTGTCAAATCTCAACTTATCATACTCTGCAGAAATTTTCATGTTCTTAACAGCTTCTGCTCTCTCTTTATCTAAATCAACCTCGTTCTCCTTGTCACATATAGGAACCAGACCCAACGGTCGTGAACACTTGCCTATTAATAGCTCCAGAGGACTTGATTTCGTAACCCGATTAACTGTACAATTTAATGATAACTGCACTTCTCCCAAAGCGTCCTGCCATGACCGATCACTAGATTCAACTACCGTCAACAAATTTTTTAGAGTACTCATCACCCTATCAACTTGTCCATTGGCGCGACTAGCTCCTGTTGCTATTTAGTGAAGCTGTACTTTCTGAGAAGAACAGAACTCGACAAACTTCGCACCCGTAAAACATCTGCCCTGATCGGCCACTAAACGAGTAGGCACTCCAAATAAGGCAATTGAAGATTTTAAAGCTTCAATACAACTGCCAGCATCAAGCTTAAAAGTATGATACAAGTGAACATATTCAGTAAAGCCATCAATCTGTACTATTATGTACTCCTTACGATCATGTTTGCCACTGAGCTTTCCAGTAATATCAATGTGCAATGTATGCCACGGAATACTGACTTTGGGGATTGGATATAATTCGGCTTGAACTTTTCCCGACACTGATTTCGTCACTCTACGAGTTATGCAATTTTCTACAAATTTGCGGACATACTTCGACATTCCTTTGAACCAATTATGGTCATACACCTTATCGAGGGTCTTTTCCCAACTCAAAAGCAAAATGGACTCGTGAACCTGATTGATAATTGACCACCTAAATGCTCGAGGAATTACTGGCAGACAACGTGTTTTACAATATCTTAGAATTTTTATATACAGCACATTTGCTCTCATTTCATAGGTTGCATCTAAATTATTAGAAAATTCACCATCATTCAATTTTGCAATGATACACACAATGTCCTGATCGCGCTGCTGTTCTGCTTGAATCCAACTTTCTGAAATGTTCATCAGCTCTACACGCTTCTCAACAACTTTGTTTTGTTATTGTTTACTGTTGCTGGACAAGGGGTTTCTTGACAGAAAATCGACATGGGCCATGCGCTTTCCTTCTCGATACTCTATATCAAAGTCAAATTACTGCAGAAATGCCCACCAACGATATACTCTAGGTGATAGCTCAATTTTTGTTCTAGACGCCTTCAATGAATTACAATCGGTATAAAGAACAAACTTTCTACCATATAGATAGTGTCTAAACTGTTTAACCGAATTTGACAACCGCAAGTGTTTCCAATTCATACGATGGGTACTTTGACTCACAAGGACTGGTAGTCTTACTATAATACTGCACCACACATGGTTTATTTTCAATCCTGTGTAAAGTATAGCACCATAGCCAACGGCACTTGCATCTGTGTGCAACTCTATAGGGTATTGTGGATCGAATATTACTAAAACTGGCTTGTTTGTGAGAATATTGACAATTTTTGTACGAATTGCTTCATGTTCCTTATTCCAAACAAAACTATTTTTCTCAGATGTAAGAGAATACAAGATTTCATAAATTGAGAAAATCCGGGCACAAATTGACGAAAATACGAAGCCAACCCTATGAACTGCCTCAGCGAGGTAACGGATTTGGGCGGTGGCAATGCACTTAGTGCCTCTATTTTACGCAAGTTAGGACGAATTTCACCAGCCTGTACTTGGTACCCTAAATATTGTACGGTTTTTCTTAAGAAGGAACATTTTCCACATTAAACGAAAAACCTGCATCTGTCAAAACTTTCAATACGATTTCCAATCTCTCGAGTGCATCTTTCTAAATGGATGCTACAATCATAATATCGTCCATGTAAACGATAACGTAAGAGTACGCTAGCTCGCCCAGCGCTTTTATTACGGCTCTTTGAAAAACCGATGGAGCATTCTTTAAGCCAAATGGTATTGCAAGAAACTCATATTGACCGTCTGGCGTCACAAAAGCCGTGTACTCAATGGAGTCACTATGTAATGGAACTTGATAGTATCCACACGCCATGTCTAAGCAAGTAAAGAATTCAGCTCCTCGCAATCTTAGCTATCTGGTTGGATATTAAAGGTTATATAAACTTATCAGCAACTGTGTTTCTGTTCAATTCACGATAATCTACACAAAGCCCTACAGACCCATTCTTCTTTTTCACCAATAATGCGGGACTAGCATAAGGTGAACTGCTAGCTCGTACAACATTATACTCTACTAGTTCTTTGACTTTTGCTCTTAGTAACTCTCTTTCACTGGGACTGAATCGATACGGACGCCTTTGAACAGTCTTCGTCGGCTCTGTTAAGCGGATACTCATTTCACCTGTACCTACTCGAGTAAGAGGAGTTCCACGAATAAACGAATTTGAATACTTTTCCAATAACTGTATTAGTTGATTTTTTTCTTCACCATACAATTCAGTTTCTAAACTATCAAAGTTACATTCACAGTCAGTTTCAGCACAAACGTTAATTGTTTTGTCCTTTACTACTTTAAAACCTTTGTTTGACACTACAGCTGAATATCCCTGAGCCAAGATATCACGCCCAATTACAATTTTGCTTTTGATATTATCATCCTGAACTAAATGAAACATTATTTCAATACAATTCCCAGCAATCATCACATTACTTAAAATCTGCATTGTGCTCACAATGCTAGCATTACCTATACCACTTAATTATACGACATTGTTAGTCATTTTTCCGGTCAGTTTGTGCGATACGCTCTCTTTAATTAAAGAGCACTCTGCACCAGAATCAAAAGTAATCGGAAACTTCTCACCTCGGTGCATCATAGTAGTTTTTGGTTCCCCTACTGCGCATAAATCAACCCGCCTGTGTGTGCGAGCTTCGGTTTCTCTTCCAGTAACACTCTTGGGGCATTGCGTCGCGATGTGACCGGGTTCATGACAACGATAGCATGTTACGTTGATCTTGAACGCTGTGTCAACCCATGATCCGCTCGACGATCCTCACCAGAAGATGAATGCTTCTTCGACCTACATTCAGCCCTTTTGTGCCCGAGCTTGCCAGTTAATTGCCGAGTGACACTTAATTGCCGAAGATTTAAAACGCTTAGCACTCGACTCTTCGTCCAAAAAGTGTGATCATTTTTGTCCAACGAAAAAACTTGTAACTCAGACTGCAAATCAAGCAAGTTCCAGAAAGTTCTGATTTTGCTGCTCCAACAATACACGAAACTGCGACTCAAAGATTGTTGGGCGGGAGTTAGATCCCACTTCTGATATCGAAGAACTATCGTTTGTTCAGCCAGTGGTGGCTGACCAGGATTTGTTTCTGCCATTTTTATTATTATTGCAAACTAATTAAGTGGAGCGAGTCTCAGGGTAGTAGGAGAATGAGGGTTCTGTGACAGGAAGTAGCTGTCACTTTAATTACCCCCAATCACAATTTATGACCCTTTTATCGCGCCCTTGTTTTTTGACCCTTTTATCGCCCCTTCAATATGATAATTTATGACCCTTTTTTTCCCATGATCGTGCCCGCTTTTATTAGGCCACCACTTTACCAGCAGCATCTGTGAGAATTAGTGATCAAAGGATTTGGAGTCAAGTGCGCACCTCTTAAACCTGCGTTGCATTATACACCTGCAAGCAGGTGATCAGAGGAACAGATTTGGCTATTTACCTAACTAGTGTTAGAGTCAATTGTCCGCCTCTTTGACGTGCGTGGCATTGTAAACCTGTTTATGGTCATGAGGTGCAGTGTGCACAGGAAGAAAGGATAGATAAGAGAGAGTCGAGAGGGCGCCTGTTTGACGTGCGTTGCATTGTTAACCTGAAAGCAAGCAATCATGAATGAATGTTTATGTTCATGAGTAGTAGTGATCAAAGGATCTGGAATCGAGAGGACGCCTCTTTGACGTGCGTGGCATTATAAACCTGCAACACACGTCAAAAAATGAATGTTTATGATCATGAGTAGCAGTGTGCAAAGGAAGAAAGGATAGATAATAGAGAAAGCGAACGCTTGTTCGATGTACTGGGGTTCTGCGAACGCAGCACCAGCAGCAGCAGCAACGGCAGGATCAATACATTGCTTCTAAGCAAGAGTATTGATACTTGTTGATTAAGATTAAAATGTGTTAGAGGGGGAAAGTGTTAGAAAGAGACTGTGTGCAAGAAAGTGTTAGAGGGAGGAAGACTTAGAGACAAGTTTGTGCATGCTTGAAGTGCGCTAGTCAAAGGTCAAGTACATTAGTTGGCTAATGTGTTATAGGTATCACCGTCCGTGAGGTTCAGTGAGCAAAGTACATTCCCTATGAAACTATTAAATGCTGGAGTCAAGTGTGCACAGGTTTCTTAGCTACAAGTTAGTAGATAAGAGAGAGAGAGAGAGTCAACTGTGAGCAGGTTTCTTAGCTACGAACAAGTAGATAAGAGAAAGTCGAGAGGGCACCTGTTTGACGTGCGTTGTCTTGCTCACCTGCAGGCAAAACATTAACAATGAATGTTTATGATTGTGAAAACCAGTGATCAAAGAATAAAAGGATTGAGAAAAGATTTTGCTGTTTTGATGTACGCTAGTCAAAGGTCAGTACATTCGTAGGCCGCATTGTTATGATCAAAAGCAACACCATCAGCACCAACAACTACAACCTTCGTGGGGCGTTATGTGTGCAATGATGGGAATTTCTTTCGCAGCGGCAGCAGCAGCAAGATCAACACACTGTTTTTAAACAAGAGTATTGATACTTGTACATTTAGATTATAAAGAGTTAGAGGGAAAAGGTGTAAGAGGGGGAGTGTTAGAGGGAGAAGGTGTAAGAGGGGGAAAGGATAGAGGGGGAAAGTGTTAGAGGGATAAGGTGCTAGAGGAGGAAAGAGTTAGAGGGGGATAGTGTTAGAAGGATACTGTGTGCAAGAAAGTGTTAGAGGGTGGAAGACTTAGACACAAGTTTGTGCATGCTTGATTGTGCTTTTTTGAAGTACGCTGGTTAAAGGGCAGTACATTCGTAGGCCACATTGTTATGATCAAAAGCAACACCAACAGCAACAATTACTACAACCTTCGTGGGGCTCTTTGAACAAGGGGTGGAACTTTTCTTACGCAGCAGCAGCAGCAGCAATGTCAATACGTTGAGCCTTATGGTTGTGATAATGACAGGATCAGTTTTTGCTATTCAACCAATTAGTGTTAGAGTCAAGTATGCTACTGTTTTAAATACATTGCTCTGCACACGTACATTGTTATTGTCAACAGCAACAACAACATCCTTCGTGGGGGGTTATGTGTGCAAGGATGGGAATTTTCTTTCGCAGCAGCAGCAGCAGCAAGATCAACACATTGTTTTTAAACAAGAGTATTGATACTTGTACATTTAGATTATAAAGAGTTAGAGGGAGAAGGTGTGAGAGGGGGAGTGTTAGAGGGAGAAGGTGTAAGAGGGGAAAAGGATAGAGTGGGAAAGTGTTAGAGAGAGAAGGTGTTAGATACGAATAAGTAGTTAAGAGATAGTCGAGGGGCGGCTGTTTGACGTGCGTTGCCTTGCACACCTGCAGGCAAAACATAAACAATGAATGTTTGTGAAAACCTGTGATCAAAGAATAAAAGGATTGAGACAATATTGTGCTTGTTTGAAGTACGCTAGTCAAAGGGCAGTACATTCGTAGGCCGCATTGTTATGATCAAAAGCAAAACCAACAACAACAACAACATTCGTGAGTGCTATGTAAGCAAGAGATGGGAATTTTTTCGCAGCAGCAGCAACAAGATCAACACAAGAGTATTGATACTTGCAGATTTAGTTTGAAATATTATAGGGGGAAGTTGTAAGAGGAGGAAAGTGTTAGAGGGAGAAAGAGAGAGTTAGCATTAGAGAGAGTAGGTGTTAGAGGGGGAAAGTGTTATAGGGGAAAGTGATCCTGCTTGTATTATTATATTAAAACACGCTCCCTTATGCGATTCTATACACGAGCGTCTATAAGTGCAGGTGGTATGTTAATTGATTGTCCCTCCTTCTAACGCACACCCAACTTATTCGCTACTTACGTTTCTAACCTTTATTTGCATATATCTGTTTTGATTATTGCAGTGACTTCTGTTACTTTTATAGAGCTAATTAGTATAACTTTTTAACAAACCAATGAACATTTTTTAAGTTGGTGTACTTTTTTAAGAAACTATCATATTACGTTTTTCTTATGGGTATGTTTTAATTTTATTTCATATATATATATTTATTTTTATTTTTTTTTATAGATTTTTGTAGTATGTTAAATTTAAGATTTATATTAAGCTTGTTCCGTTGAGGGATTTAGCAAACACAAACACCGAACATTAAGATTAATGACAAGCCGGTAAAACACACAAGTCATACTCCATGATTTTGTTTCGGCTTTATAAAAAGCTGTTTTAAGTCAATATTATAAGCCTTAGTTTTAGTACTCACTTGAAAGCTTAACGAAGTTCGTGTAGCTGGTATAATAAATCATGTTTTAACAAACTAATTTTGATCTTAATATGTATACTTCATCGTTTATTGAGATTATTGTTATTATTATTTTTTAATCCCCATATATTGGATTTCGTTCTATCTCAGTAATAATTTATTTTGCTTATACATTCTTTAAATTTCTTAAGGTAATCTTTTAGGCTTATCAAATAATCTTTTCCTTAACTTTCCCTCTGCTCGCTTAAAGATTTCATCAAATGACACTTTCATGTATAAGATATCCGTCAAACTATTTCTTATACTCAACTAAAATTATTTCATCAAACTCACATATCAAATTAATTTCTAAAATAAAGAAAATGAAAACAGTAAGATGTTTTTAGCAGCTTGATTTTTTTTTTTTATAAACGGGTTTACCAACTCTTTCTCAGTATGCTACCTACGATAAAAATGTATAAAGAATGTGTTTTTTACTCATTTACTGACTTCAAAAGTTCTTCAATTGACGTTGTATGATACCCTATCTTAATTTGTGTTATATTTAATCGTTTTCTTCAACTTAGTATTCTACAGATTTTTAAACATTTATGTTATGTAGTTAGCTATTTTGACTAGGCTTTACGCTTAAAACGAGATAGATTGTATTATTGTCCTTAACAAGTTAACTTAATTTTAACAGGGAAATCGATCGGACATTAATGTTTCACTTTATAATTGATTGCTTTAATATATTTCAACTGCCAACCTATGTACATTTCTAGTTTTTTAGTGATTATGTTAGATTTTTATATTTCCAAACTCATTGCTTGAACTTACAAAATTTCGTTACTAATTTCTTATAATTGATGGATGGTAATATTTTATTTCATTATTCTCCCCATTTTTCTTGCATTTAATAAGGAAGTGCATTGAACTAGCTTGTCAGTTTGAGATATGAGTCTTACACTGTTTCGAAAAGTATGAATACGTTAAATGTTTTAATTTAAGGGTTAAGTATCTATTAGATGCCGTGTTATTAGGGCGTATTTATTCATATAATTATTATAATTATTTTTTAAGGAGACTTATTTTCTTTAGTGCTCAAAACTTATTGTCGCTAAAGGATTTATTTTTTCATGATCTGAGTTATTATTTAATTCGTGAAACCATTGTATTGTGTTTATTATTCTTGAACCTTTGCATTAGTATTGAATTTGGATGGCAAAATACGGTTGTGATGTACTAAAGCTCGAGATGACTTGAGAGTCTGTATTTTGCAAAACGGGCGGTAGAGTACTTAAAATTTTTAATTGTAGTGTGTTTTTAAAATAATGTACTTTAACTATCACCGGATTGG
The DNA here is from genome assembly GCA_030179655.1 of Scaptomyza flava. Taxonomy (NCBI): domain Eukaryota; kingdom Metazoa; phylum Arthropoda; class Insecta; order Diptera; family Drosophilidae; genus Scaptomyza; species Scaptomyza flava. The sequence goes on along the minus strand of JARNME010000511.1, from coordinate 379,718 downwards.
TTTATACCCACTAAATATTGGTATTTTCGGTTTTTTCTTCCTTTGTATTAGTCGTTTTATACACCCTAGCTCTTGATCCTGTTTTTGATTTTAGATAAGGGTTTGATTTTATTGTATACTGTTGATGGAGGAGGCTCCAAATAGTAAGATTTGGTTTAATAATTGTATAGTAAGATTTATTTTTCTTTTTATGTTGGTAAAGCAATAGTTGTATGTTAAACTAATAAAAAGAGCGCAAGCAAGTCATTTACAATAATTTTCACTAACTTAGGATTCATGGTCTTAAGACCGTTTAGACTTCAAGTAGTAAGTAGTAAGTAGTTTTGCTAGACTATATTCTATTATGATTCTTGTGGGTTATAATTCGTACATTAAAAGAGCGAGATAAAGCTGTTCTTGTTTAGGTCCACAATCTATTTTCTTGGTCCATTTTCCTTTACATATAATACGGCAGGGAGTAAGATTTAAAAGTAGTATGTCATTCCATTCTAATAATATTTGTATATTGTTTTTATTATTTTGCTATTTAATTTTTATTTTATTCTTTATGTTATTTGACTTTATATATTGCCTTTAAATTTAAGGGTATTGCCTCTCAATTTTTGAACAGAGTCATAGTATTTTTTTTTTCTGTGCTGCATAAACGAAAGCATGCTTGATCCCAGATATGTTTATTCTTAATTAATATGTAGATCAACACCGTAGGCTTTCAAGTACTATATGTCTGTCTCTATATTTTATCAGCTTTTAGGTATTGAGATTAAATTTTGCTCAGAATCTTATCGCTGACTTAAACACATGAGTGTTACAACTTTCACACTTAAGGAGCATCAGATCTTTTCGTTTCAAAGTGTTTACTATTTGACGCTTTTAAGAACAATTTGCTTGCCTGAGCGCACTTTGAGATTATTATATTACTTAATGGAATTTGCTCTATGTTCCTGATTGTTTGCTGATTATTGTTGTTAATTATTATTTTGTTTATTTATTTCTTTTGCATCTCATATAGTATTTTTCCCTTATGTTTCTTTTTTATTGCGCTCCACTTCTAAACTTACTTTATTTGACAAAAACTGGCCTGTTAAAAACGGAAGCCAATTAATCTATCAAACTGATGGAAGGGAATAGTTGTGTTTATTTTTCATTTACAAATAAAAATAGGCTGTTATACGGGTACACAAAATATTTACTTATATTAAATTAAAAGTACTGTCACTGTTTACGAAAGCCTGGCATCCTAAAGAGACTCAATCGCTCACCATCATCACTTGACACCCCACCCTCCCATACGACGAAGCGATCCTCACCTGGACCATCAATCGTACACACATAATTAACTTTTACCTAGACAATGTACGGTTTGCATGTAGGCGCCTTAATTGAATAGTATTTCATTGTTCTACTCTGTTCCGATTTTGGATCCCCTGATTTATATTATTTCCAGCTACTTTCCAAGGCCCATATCTCTCAAAAATGACGAAACAAGTTGCAGGGCACTCAGATGGGACGAGTAAATGTTAATATCAGATTGAGGAGGAATATAAGACCAAGTAACATAAAGTGAACGGCCGTTTAGTAATATTTTAATACATAAAAACTCAATGTCCGGAAGAATCTGAGAAAGAATCTGTTCAGAGGAAATACAGGAGTCAACAGCAATGAGAACACCACCCCCTTTGCGGGAAGTGCGATCGCATCTGTACAAGTTATATTTAGAAGGAAAAATGGAATAATCAGATATATCAGGTTTTAACCAGGTTTCCGTGAGTGCTACTATTACTACGTTTATGCTTGCAAAAAAGCATGAGCTCAGATCATGCTTTTTTAAAAAAATACTAGCATAAACACAAAATCGTGATTTTTTCTACACTTATATTTTGACTATGATTTTTTGGAAAAATCATGATTTTTTGTTGTAAGCAGTCTGGCAGCGCTACTGTGTGAAATCAGCTGTTCCGCACTAATTAAATTGCTGCGAACAGCAGCTCCATTCTTGACTTTAAAAGACAACAAACCATCTCTGATGTTCGCGTTTGCCGTTGAATTAAAAAAAAATTTGCATTTTCATTTAACATTTTGAAGATTGAAATCGTTTAACGTTTTGGCTTTCGGTTTATCAGCTGTTTGTGCTAATGTGCTGCCACCTTTTTCATATGAAGCTGCATAGGTGGCTCCACCCTTCAGAAAAATCATGATTTTTATAAAATAGCATAAACAGGCGTATTTTAAAAAGCGTGATTTTAAAAAATCATGAAACAGCAAGCATAAACGTAGTATATATGTGAATCAAATGATAAGCTGTTAACATATAATTTAGAAAGTTTAGTGTTAAGGCCTCTAACGTTTTGATAGGCCAAACTAAGTTGTTTTGTTAGTTTTTTGCCATTAATACGCGCTACTGGAATGCCTGGGCGATTTGGGCTGGCAAGTGGATTGTCACCGCACTCCTACCACAAAGTCCACAGGTTTCTCTTCTCTTCCAAGCTGAGGCGAACGCCATCAGCTGGCGAAGCACTTTATAATGTGAATCGAAACGACTCAACCTAATGATGCATACACGTGGTTTTGGGGTTAGAGTATTTCTGTCTTTCGAACCTTTATTTCTATGTGCCTTCCTTAGATGTTCTATCTTATGCTTACTTTAGTCTTGGCTACGCTTCTATTCCGTTTTCGCTCTCGTCAACTGCACTTAGCGACCGTTCAACCTTGCTCTTAATCAATTTTTCCGCCGACACGTCTGTACGCCTTTGACCCGAATTTCTAACTACCTCGCCGGTCGCGTGCTCAGCCCGAGCGCGCCTTCCTTCTTCGCGTGGGTCGCGATTGTGGATCGTGGGTCGTGAGAGCGCACGCACCCTTCGATCATCTTTCGCCGATCTGGCCGTTCGAATATTCTGTTAAGTTGCTTGAGCCAAAATGTTATTAAAACTAATGAACATAATTGTAACGTGGTAAACTATAATATGATAAAGACTGAATGATCGTAATGTTAACGTTTGGCAAGCTGTTAATTACTCTTAATAACTAATAAATTATAATATAAGGGTGAGAACGACTTCTTCTCATTTGTACTTCATGTACTTAGCTTCATTAAATGACAATATATTCCTTAATTATAAATTGTGAGGGAGGCTAATGTTGGCCTACCTCACACCCCCCCCCCCCCTTTCTTCGTGATCGCGACGTTACCGTCGCGGTGTCGTGTCACGGCGAACGTATCCGCTCCTACCCTGATCGTGAAACGGCTGCGTCGGCTCCTAGGGACTCTGCTTCGTAGCTCCGCATCAATGACCGGAATGGCGGCCCGTGTCAGAATTCTATCGTTAGGGTAAACGTTCTAGCTCGACGGTATTGACATCCAGACCATCGGGTTGTGTGCGGGTGGGTTCCGCTGACATCTCGAGTGGTTGTCCTCCTCACCCAACTCCGAGTCTAGTCCTTCTTCCCATCCATCAATCCCTTCAAACGTCTGTGGGCTGTCCAACTCGGTAAATGCTTCCTCTAGGTTATCTTCTTTTTGCTGATCCTCCCAATTTTCATCCTTTGCGTCGCCTGTTGTTTTTGGCTTTTTGCCATGCTCGACCATATCGTTTTCCGGTGGCGTGGGTGTTTCCAACGCCTTGCTAGGTGCTTGCGTCTGGTTACCCTCTTCAGTGCCTTCGTTCGGTAGGGTGTCCGCCCCTTCTTCCAATGCTTGAAGGTTTGGAGGCGAGGCCGGCTCCTCGACGTATGGTTGTGGTGCTCGTGCGTTTGGCGCCTCTATGACTACCGTCGTTATCTCCACCGTCTGTACGATGACTGCGCCGTCTACTGTGATCACCGCAGATTTATTCCTTATAAACATTGTATGTTTAAACGATGTAGGAGACGTCTCTCTTTCCCTTTTCTCATATTGAGGGTGGTTCCGCCGTGGGTCACGCGACTGCTGCTGTAATCTTGGATCTGAGTCTGATACCTCCGAACGATCGCTATCTTCTGCGTCTTCCACATGAGCTTCCGAGTATTTTCCGTAGACGCCGTCTTCATACTCTCGTCGGATGGTGGTGTCAGAGTCCTCGTCGCTGCTGAGGGTGATGATGCTGTCCATTCTTCGCAATTAACCTTAAATATAAATTGTTGTAAGTTCGGTGATTACCGGTGTTTATATAAAATTGTAAGTTAGTTAGTTAGTTCGTTTTTTTTTTTTTTTTTTTTTTTTTTTTTTTTTTTTAACTTGTTTTCCGATTCAATTCCAGCCTTTTAAAACGGGGAGCGGCTCACTTCGGGATCTTCGTCTTCTCGATGGAATGGTTTTAGTTGCCCAATGCTGGCGATTCTGCTCTTCCGTTCCCCCTCTTTCACCAAACGCACGACGTTCGGAGATAAGAAATTTTTAACGCGGAACGGGCCGTCGTATTTCGGGGCTAACTTTGCCGCGAATCCGTCGCTAGCTTTGGATAGCTGGTGTGTTCTTAATAAGACTAAATCGTTGATGGTGGGTCGCCATTCCCTCCGCCTTAGGTTATAGTTCCTCCCTTGGTCTTTCGAAGCCCGTTGTGGTTGCTTTGGACTATTTTGAATACTTCTTGCATTCGAACTGCTTTTTCCTCCGGTGTTTGTGCTGTACTTCCCGTACCCGGCGTTTTCTCATCGTATAACGTTGCTGGCAAACGAGGTTCCCTTCCCTACATCAGGAACGCTGGGGAAAATCCTGTTGAATCTGCAATGCTCGAGTTGACGGCTAAAGAGATTTCGGGTATTAGTTCATCCCATGAACTTTGACTTCCGGAAATCAATTGTGCTATCATAGTTTTCACCGTCCTATTTGTTCTCTCTGTCGGGTTTTCCTGTAGGCAGTACGGGGCTGTATATTCCACCTCTACGCCTAGCGAATTCAAAAATGCCTTGAAGTTTCGACTCGTGAACTGCACTCCGTTGTCACACACGAATCTCTTTGGTACTCCGAAACGGCATAAGATTCGCTCGCGAAATGCTCTTTGTAGTGTTGCTGCAGTCGCTCGTCTCAAGGGGACCAGTTCCACCCATTTCGTGAATGCGTCGTGAAACACCAAAAGCACCGTGTCACCCTGTTTTGAGCGAAGTCCGCGCACAGGATGGCCATCGGCTCTGCCACCTGGCGGGTTAGCATCTGTCCGGCTGGCTTCCTCTGCTCCGATTTGAATATCTGACATCTCTGGCAGCACTTAACGTACCTGGCTGCATCACGAAACATTCCCGGCCAGTAGTAACGCTGTGATAACCTCATAATCGTCTTACGAATTCCTTGGTGACCTGCCGTCGGCGCGTCGTGGCATTCTTTAAGCACTCGCGTCCTTTGTTCTTCGTCGGGATGTAATCCTCATCGTCTGCGCGATAGCCTAAGTGCCGGTATAACTGTCCATTTTCCTCGACGTAATCCGCATACTTGGTTGGTTCCTTGGCGACTTTATCCTTCATTCCTTGAATCCACTTTCCTGGTAGTTGTTGAACCACGGCTTGCTGGAGTTTCTCTAACGGGTCTCGAGACAACGCGTCTGCCACCACGTTGAGTTTGCCCTTCCGATACCGTACGTCGAACTGGTATTGCTGGAGCTCTAACGCCCAGCGCGCGATCCTTCCCGATGGGCTCTCTATGGAATCCAACCACTTTAGCGCCATATGATCCGTGATTACATCGAAACGATATCCCTCCAGATAACATTTTAATTTCCGGATCGACCACACTATTGCCAGGCACTCTTTTTCAGTCGCCGAGTAATTTTCTTCTGCTTTCGACAACTTACGACTCGCATACGCTATGACTCGCTCCTGCTGGTCGATAGTTTGCGTTAGCACTGCTCCGAGGCCGTAATCGCTTGCATCCGTTTGTGGTGTGAACTTCTCAGCGAAATCCGGACATGCCAGGACAGGAGCGGTCGTCAGACAGTGTTTGAGATTGTCTAATGCCGCCTGCTGTTCCGTGTTCCACGACCACTTTCGGGATTTTTTCAACAAACTTGTCATCGGCTGCACTACCGTCGTAAAGTAAGGCACGAATCGCCGATACCACGATGCCATGCCTAAGCACCGTCTGAGCTGCTTCAAGTTTGCTGGGGCCTTCAAATTGTTAATCGCTTCCACCTTCGACGGGTCAGTCTGGATTCCCTCGTCACTCACTAAATGTCCCAGGTATACTAGCTTCCTCTGGAAGAACGAACACTTCTTCCTGTTCAGCTTCAAATTTGCTGCCCTCAGCCGACGAAAAACTTCCTTTAGGTTTGCCGTATGCTGCTCCTTCGTCTCGCTGATCACTATGATATCGTCTAAGTAGGCGAACGCATGGGGTTCCATCTCCGGGCCGATTACTGTGTCCAATGCTCTTTGAAATGTCGCACCCGCCGAATGCAAACCAAACGGCATGACTCGCCACTGGAACAATCCTCGGCCGGGTACCGTAAACGCCGTGCATTCCCGACTATCCGCTGCCATTGGAATTTGCCAATATCCGTGTTTTAAATCCAACGTAGATATGTAACGTGCGTGTCTCAGCCTTTCCAAGATATGGTTTATTCTGGGCACTGGGTACGCGTCGGGTATTGAATGTGCGTTGAGCTGGCGGTAGTCAATACACATTCGCCATTCATTTGTATTTTTACGAACGAGCACAATAGGCGCACTGTGAGGACTCCTGGACGGCTCTATCGCACCGGCTTCTATCAGTTCGTTCACTTGATCGTCGATAACTCGCTGCATAGCTGGGTTCTTGGGATAATACCTCTGTTTTATTGGCTTATCATCCCTCATCACAATCCGATGTTCGGCTATATTAGACACGCCTTTGAGTCCTTCGAAACGTGCAAACTCCGTCTCCAAGAATTCCTGTAACGCCGGCTCCAGATCTGCTGGCCATTCCAACCCTCCTTCTGTTAATGCACTCGGTTGCATCTCTGACTTCACTTTCCCCTTGCCAGATAATCCTGCCTTTGGATCCTCGTCTCCCTCCACATGTGCCCTGCCCATGGGATGCCTTTCGCCTTTCCTCGGATTTTCCTTTTGTATTGGAAGCGCTGTGCGCGCCGGGCTCGTTGGGTTAAGCTTTTCTTTGCCTGGATCTTTCAACCGACATAGTAGAGACTCCTTGGCGCCCGGCGCCATCTCCTGATTTTCCTCTCGTTTGGCTTTCACGGCGTCACCCACCTTGGGTACCCGTGGTACATCTCTTTGTTCTTTCCTTTCGCTGCCGTCCATTTTGCCTTTCTTCCTTGTTATCCGATCCACGGTGGTACTGCCAACCCCCGGAGTTGGTTCCTCCACCGCTTCGAGAACAAGGTTCGCTTTTCCGCATTGGATTTTCGTACCCATCCTGCACAGAAAGTCCATACCTAAAATCACGTTGTCCAACATAGACGGCATAACGAGCATATCTATCGTCGCCTCGTCTCCTGCTAATCCAACCTTTACCCGCAATATCTTTTCTATGGCTATGCTTGAACCATCCGCTAAGCGCGCCTTAGCATCCGCTGCTAGTAACTTGCCTTCGTCTGCCACCTTTCGAAAAAACTCTTCGCTCACAAAACTCCTGGTGGCCCCTGTGTCAACTGTCGCCTTCGCTACGTACCTTCCAACCTTAATAGTAGCGACTATACGACTGTCCTGGACACTCAGTGGGTACTCTAATTTTGGGAACGACTCACACCGGCGCCCATCCGATCCCACTCCGGATGCCGCCGCTGCTCGTTTCCCGGCTGTTTCTGACAACACTCTGCGCTTTTCACCCCCTGTGTACCACACGATCTGCAGAACAGTACTCGCAGATTGGTGCATTCTCTAGCAAAATGCCCGCCCTGCGAACACTTATAGCACACGCGTCTCCCGTCGTAGGGTCTACGTTGCTCCTGACCGATCCCACCGTTTGGAATCCCCCTTACAGGACTGGTCGGTTGTACAGGCGTCGGATTTTTAAACGGGTTGCTTCGGGTGACGGGAATGCCTGTCCCCCCTGTCGCACCATGATCTTTAACGCCTAACCCCTGACTACCTTCTGCTTCCCTGCGGCTCTGATTCCGGACGTTTTCGAATTCGGCGGCCATCTGCGTTAGCTGCCCCAACGTCACGAAATCTCTTCTGCGGATATATAATCTAAACTCTGGCGCTAGGTTTTCATAAATTCTGTCCAACTCTTGTGCTGACCCATATCCTGCGTGATACATAAGTCCCCTAAGCTCAATTAAATAGTCTTTGTACCCTTCGCCACTACGCTGCCGACGAGCTCTGATTTCGTCTTCCAGCCTCTGGAAGTACCTTGGGGGCAAGAAAAATTCCAAGAATTCTTTCTTGTAAGTGGCCCACGTCGTATCTCTTAGTCGACTGGTTGTGAACCAGAGTGCCGCCTTATCTGTCAATGCTTCGCTCATAACCTTGGCCACACGATCTAGACTAACCTCGTGGGACATCGCCCGTTCTTCGATCGCTCCTAGAAATGTGAGTGGGTCGGTGCATCCGTTAAACTTGATTCCCCACCTGCGAACTAGCTCAGGAACGAACACATATTGTCTATGACTACCAAACTCCGCGTCGCCGGCTCCCACACTTGGTCTGTAGTCCACCTGCCCCACCTGGGTATTATTCACAGGGGGGTTTACAGGCGGCACCACCTGTATACCAGGTAAGGATTCAATCCTTATCTTCTGCTCACTGGGCGGCATATATTGTGTGTGGCTGTGCATCGGAAACAATCGCCCGGGTGACCCCGACAGTGTCAGCAAGTCAGATTCTGATTTTTGGCGCGTTCGTGGTGCTGCGGCGGAAAGGCCGGGCGATTCTTGGGTCTTGGCAAACCTCGACTCCCATTCCGTCAAACGTGTCCGCGTCCCCAAATTATGGGTCCCTTTTTTTATAAAGGTACATACCCGTTTCCGCAACTCTTCTACCTTTCCAAGTTTGTCCAGGCCGAGTTCGTGCGCAATCTTCTCCAAGTCCTCCTTTCGGCAGTGGTACACCCATCGCACGCCTACGCCTGAGTTACTGCAGTTCTCTAACTCTGTGCTCTCGCGTTCACTCATGGCTGGTATATTATTTGTTCCTGGTTGTAATTCGGTTTTATTAGTTTTATTTAGATTTTATTTCGTCAAAACCCTCTTTTTTTCCGTTTAACTTTATTTAATTTTCCACCGTTTTTTTTTTTTTCTTTAATTTATATATATTTTTATTATTATTATTATTATTATTTTTTTTTTTTTTTAATTATTTCATTAAAATTTTTTTGTTTTTTTTAATTTATAAATATTTTCACTATTATTATTATTATTATAGTTTTTTTTTGTTTTAATTATTTCATTAAAATGTTTTTTTTTTTTTTTAATTTATTTAATTTTTATTCCACTTCGCGGTTGCACTCATCCCATTGCTCCCACCACTCTTGTCCCACTGTTCAGTTTTGCTTTCCCGATTGTTCTCGTCCCACTGTTCGCTATTTGCCGTTGCTAAAAAAAACCATTCCACTTTTGATGATTTGATGCGTGCTGTACTTGGCTTGTCGACGTGCGCGTTGTGCCGTTAGGTGATCGGCTCGTCCACTTCACCATCAACTTCGCTGCGCCGCGACTTGTTACCAACCACTGGCACTTAAACAAATTCCGCTATGCAATCGGTGCGCACGCTTCCACCGTCACTTTCGTTGCGCCGCAAATGGCCCGACTTAATCGCTTGCTTTGTGCGATCCCGTTTGTTTAATCGGTGCGCCCGTTTCGACCGTCAACTTCTTTGCGCCACGACAATTGCGCAAAAGAAGATTCTCGAACGATTCCGTTTTTTTTTTACCTAGTTTTATGCACGTGCAGTAAAACAGTGTATGACCGGGTATACACGAATTCACGACTTTCGAACTTTCAAGTATTGCTTCTGGGTTCTTTATTCCCAATTTGCTCTACTCCTCCTTAGCTTAGGTCCCTGCTCGGGCGCCACTTGTAAAGTAGTGATTTTGAGCCGAGGTACAGATCTCAGTCTGGCCAAGGCTCGCGTTACAAGAAATATTTATATTTGCTGGAACACAATTGCTAACTGGAGGTAAAGTTCGTCAGCGTCATAATGCAAAAGGTCGCGTCAGCGATCTTACTGGGTGATCTGGGTTGGCGAATGGATTGTCACCGCACTCCTACCACAAGCCTCAGTTATCGCTCTTTCCAAGCCCAGGGGATTACCATAGGCTGGATAAACTACCATTAATACGAGCTACTGGAATGCCTGGGCGATTTGGGCTGGCAAGTGGATTGTCACCGCACTCCTACCACAAAGTCCACAGGTTTCTCTTCTCTTCCAAGCTGAGGCGAACGCCATCAGCTGGCGAAGCACTTTATAATGCGAATCGAAACGACTCAACCTAATGATGCATACACGTGGTTTTGGGGTTAGAGTATTTCTGTCTTTCGAACTTTTATTTCTATGTGCCTTCCTTAGATGTTCTATCTTATGCTTACTTTAGTCTTGGCTACGCTTCTATTCCGTTTTCGCTCTCGTCAACTGCATTTAGCGACCGTTCAACCTTGCTCTTAATCAATTTTTCCGCCGACACGTCTGTACGCCTTTGACCCGAAATTCTAACTACCTCGCCGGTCGCGTGCTCAGCCCGAGCGCGCCTTCCTTCTTCGCGTGGGTCGCGATTGTGGATCGTGGGTCGTGAGAGCGCACGCACCCTTCGATCATCTTTCGCTGATCTGGCCGTTCGAATATTCTGTTAAGTTGCTTGAGCCAAAATGTTATTAAAACTAATGAACATAATTGTAACGTGGTAAACTATAATATGATAAAGACTGAATGATCGTAATGTTAACGTTTGGCAAGCTGTTAATTACTCTTAATAACTAATAAATTATAATATAAGGGTGAGAACGACTTCTTCTCATTTGTACTTCATGTACTTAGCTTCATTAAATGACAATATATTCTTTAATAATAAATTGTGAGGGAGGCTAATGTTGGCCTACCTCACAAGCTGCTGAACCAGAGGGCTCATGCAAAGGTTCGGAAGATAAAGTGGCTAGGTTGTTGATAGGATTTCTAGCAGGAGAGTTAAATAACATTAGAGGGTTAGCGTTGGAGCCAAGTGAAGAATTATTGTTAGGCACTAGAAGGGGTTTGGTTGGAAGAACAGGTGGGGCTATAAGTGGATTAGGACCCGAAGTCTTTTTACGCTTCGGAGATTCGGTAATCACCTTGCCATTTTTGAAATTAAACTCAAGCTCGTTGAATGACGCTTGCAGATTATTAAAAGCTACATGCATAGCTTTAAAGCCAGCATGAGTCTGCCTCATGAACTTGGTCGATTCTTTCACAGCTAAATTGCAGGGTACCATTTAAGGCCTGTATCTGCAATTAAGAAGTCCCTGACTTTGGGAGTGAAGCCAGCACATTTCATGTGGATCATGTTGTCACACAATCCACACAAAATAAAATCTTGGTTGGTGGTTCCAACCACTTTGCAATTGGTGCTACAGCATGCAAACATTTTCGAATCGACTTAAGGTTTTATTTAAGGTTTTAACTGGCAACTAATATGCTAGCACAAAACAAAGTAAGGCGGCGGTAAGTCTAAGTAAAACGTATCACTGCAAGAGCAATATAAAACAGTAAATATCAAATGAGCGCTTAAATGAGAGAGCGTTAGCACGTAGGCAGATAGAACCGCAAGTGTGACGGATAATAGCGGATAAGAGCGGGAGAGCTGTAAAGCGAGAGCAACAAAAAAAAAAAAAAATTGACAAACTGTTTGTTGTTAGTAATCACACAGAATATGCAAATGTAAATATATGTATGTAAGTATGAACGTATGTTTACTTCATGTTTTCTTTATGTTCAGGCAGAGCAGTTGTTATATAAATAATAAAATAAATATGTAAGGTATTACATATTTATTAAACATAACAAAAATAAATATGTAAGGTATTACATATATAACAATAACAAAATAGTAAGGTATTACATATATATAAATAATAAAAATAAATATGTAAGGTATTACATATATATTAAACAATAACAAAAATAAATATGTAAGGTATATCATATTATATAAATAATAAAAATAAATATGTATGGTATTACATATTTATTAAAAATAACAGACAACAATGAATGTGTGGGCGGGAAGAATGGATGGCAGAGAAAAAAAATATAATAATAAGAGCCACGGCCCAACCAAGGGCATTACAAAAACCGGACCTGAACGCGGCGAAAGGTGTGCGAAGCAAACGCTGCTAGTAAAACGGTTAATGGAAAAGGTTTGCGATATCGCAAAGAGAGCACTGACAAAACATGGCGGTCGCATGCGGGAAGGATACCGTAACATGCGCACCCACACTGTCGCACATGCGTATGTTGTAAATGTATATAAGGTGCCGACTACCATGCAGTCGGTAACTTTGCGATATTTTACGGAAAAACTGAGCACTTACCCAAAATGAAGGACGACAGTCAGGAGAACGAGGGAAGGAGGGCAGCCCATGTGTCGGGCCGTGACCCACTTGGGCACTCTCGCACACCAGCGGGGGATGTGCGCGTGGTCGACGCGGTGGCCATGGGTGCCAGCGTCAGAGGGCGCAGAAACGTGGCTCGACGAGGGCGTTGGGCAGGACAGCCCTATGCGCGTGTCGGACCGCAGCGGGAGGCGTCACCAGACCTGTTGGAGCTGCGGGCGTCACTCATTTTGGAATCGCCTGAGGAGCGGGAGGCAGCCGAGCGCGAGCGTTGTCGCCGCCAGGAGCTGAAGGAAGAGCGAGAGTGGGTGCGCCGGGCATATGGCGATGACTGGGACAGTAGCGACTGGGAGATGGACTACAGCGCTGGTCCAGTGGGCGAAGATGATGAGGAGTCGCCGCCGCCAAGAGACTTCGTGGAGATGAACCCAGAATGGGTACGCATGTGCCACCCCGAGGCACCACCGACACCAGAGGATGAGCATGTGGGCCCAGCCAGCCCGGAGCGGTTCGCCACACCGCCGCTGCCGGAGACGCCACCGCCAGACTGGCGCCCCGCTGGGCCACCGTCGGCATTCCCACGTGTGGTGGGCGCCTCGGAGAATGAGGACAAGGAGGTGATCTACATATCGTCCGACGAGGAGGAGGCAGCACCGCAGGCCGAGGAGCAGATGCCGCCGACCGATCCGGGTGAGTCGACACCACCGACGGCAACCATCACCCGCGAGAAACGGTTCGTGGATGGGCGGTGGCACCACATCGCGACGGTTGTCCTCGAGTGGACAGAGGAGGTGGCACCGCCCCGTGATGACTTCTTGAGGGAGACCACACCGCCACGACCCCGAACGCCGTCACCGCCACGACCACGACCCCGAACGCCGTCACCGCCACGACCACGAACGCCGTCACCGCCACGATCCCGAACGCCGACACCGCCACGACCACGAACGCCATCACGACCCCGAAGACTGGAGGCACCACCCAAGCACCAGGCAACACGACCACCAGCCCTACAAAGCGGAAGACACCTTGGGTGTGGCCGACACCGCTGCAGGTGGGCACGCCGCCTCGCCCCAGGACACCGCCTCCGCCACCAACATGGGCGCCCAATGTGGCACGCCCAGCTTTCGGCCGGCAGGCTTCATGCCCATCTGAGGAACGGCCGGCTCGCCCCGTGCTACAGCGGCAGGCGTCCGCACCACTGCTGGCTTCAGGGTGGAGAGAGGTGGCACTAGGGGACTGGCCACCAGAGGTGATAGCAGCCGCAGAAGGAGGGAGCGACAGGGGCACATCGCGCATAGTTTGGGCGCACGGTCAAAGATACCGCGTAAGGATTTCGGCCAGAGGCACGCGGGCCTTCGTGCCAGAGTAAAAAAAAAACGCGACGCGAATAACACCACACGCTTAATAAAAAAAATATATTAAAAAAATATGTATATAGATATTTATTTCGTTTAACCTTAAAAAAAAAAAAAAGGAAAACAGGTGGATTAAACTGCAGGAAGGGGGTGAAATTTGCTGGAAGCATACTCACATAAAATGTGTGCAAAACGGCATGGCCTGGAAAAAAAGAGAACATGACTTAGGATATGGTGGAAATGGCGCAGGGCGCGAAATTATTTTACCTACCTAATTTTTTTTTTTTGATTCTTTTCAGCAACAACAAAACAATTGCAAGCGCAAATAGTGTGTCATGGCCGATTAGTGTTGGATAGTTGCGGGTGGCCATATCGATCTGGCCACATCGCAAATATCGATCTGGCCGTATCGAATAACGCCGGGCGATGCAAAGCCGCTAGATGGCGTTACGCGACCACCAGCTGATCGTTACAGCGACAATGCTAACGGGCGCCAAATTTCAAAGCGGAGGCGCGCAATTTGAAAGACGCAAAATTCACTGCTAACGGACGCCATAAATTCAAAACGTAGGCGCGCGATTTGAAAGACGCCAAATTCACTGCTAACGGACGCCAAAAATTCAAAACGTAGGCGCGCGATTTGAAAGTCGCAACAATTAAGTGGAAGGCTTCCACTTCCGGAGAAAGACGGGAGTGTGAGGAGCCATATTCACGTATAGCGCCTCACAACAGGCGATTGCATTTATAGCCGCAGCCGGACCTGAGCTGCGGCGAATTCGCATGCTGTCTCGCTCTGACACAGGATGTCAGCGCTAAGGTACGTGTTTGGCACATGGGAGCCACAAAAACACGTAAAGTGCCGTTAGTGTGCGAGCGGTGCACCCACAAGATGTAGTGATCACCGTCACAACAACGACAGGCGTGATCAGCAACGAGGAACCGTTGTTGCTAGGCAAATCCCACTGGAACGATCACGCCACCTTTGCCCTTGGCGTGACATTGGAAGCGCTGACAGGCCCCGGTCCAGCGAGACAGCACAAGGGTATAAAAGGAGCCGCCTTTGACAGAGCGGGGAGACAGTTAAAAAGTTAATCCAGAAGTTGAGTACAAGTTAGTTGAGTACAAAGAGTGCGAAGTCAGCGAAGCGAAACGTCAGTACGGAGTCAATACGAAATAAGTGAAAATCAGTGCGAAACATAAAGAAATCCTACGGGAAAGGATAATTTAAGAATTTAAAGGATTCATATCGCAATAAGGACAAAGCAGATCGTGTCCTTAGCGATTAACAAACATTTTACTAAGAAATCGATACGCGAAATTTAGCCAGCCTTGGGGTGCGTTACATTTGCAAAGCAACCTTGAATTAAAACCAAGTATCAGACAAGTGAGCCTGGCGAAGGACAGGTGAAGCTAAAGCCAGAGCCTGAGAGTAGGCGGCACTATTGGCGAAATCCTTGTGGTAACAAGGAGGCCATAGTAGAGCCTGGTGAATTCGAGCGTTGCTAGCTTAAACCTCGTTTAGTAGGCGAAACATTGACTCTGAATATTTGGTGCAACGAGAGCGCCAGCATTGCAAATATAACCACGACACAAGAGCCGTACGATTTACTAAACTCTAATAAGAATATCATTAAGTGCACAGCAATTGTAAAACCCAACGTGAAAACAAGCAGAGAGTGCAGTTTAAAATATATGTATTAAAAGTAAAACCAAATTGTGTTCTTATTGCCGCAGCCGCCACATATATAAATTTGTTGGCACGTACCCTCAGCACCGCGAGAGTTAGCCCAGCTAAAAACCGCGTAACATTAGGTTCGTTACAATAGCCATCTTCGCCATAAGGAAATAGCAAAGGGTACTGTAAGGCATCGTATGATCGATGCACCTCACTTATACGATGTTATTTATTATTATGGCTTTCAATAATAATATCGCGCTTTTCAAATTGCTGACCAACAATAACTAAAGCTGCTTCGCTTAATTGAGGTGTTTTGTAAAGCCCTTTGTGAGCACCAGCGGATGTTCGATCAGCATGTATAATCAGCTTATAGTCTTTAGTACTTGTTGGTATTTTATTGAGAGCCATTTTTAGATTGTAATAATCAAAATAGAAGACAGCTATGTATAATGTTGCTTCAATTATTAAGTCTAAAATCGACTTATTAATTTTGTTGAAAAAAAAAAAACAACAAAACAAATTTGTAACTTAATTTAAAGTAAGTATTATAAATACTTCAATATAAGTCATAAATTTACTTCGCTGTACAAAGTTACAGAGTCTATACAAAGTACAGAATTCAATAAATTGAATATACCAACTTATATTAATTTAATAGAATATTCAGACAGATTAGTTTTATTTTATTTATAAATGCACTAAAGCAGCGTCTATATAACTATTATATAATATGCAAAATAGAAGACAACTATATATGTATGTATATGTTGCTTCAATTATTAAGTCAAAAATCGTCTTAATTTTCTTGTGTTTAAAAAACAACAAAGAAATTAAAATACTTTGTTCGTTATTTAAATATTTTAATAATAGCAATTAAATTTTTTTCATCTTATCATCAAATACGTATTTTGTGTTTATTTATTTATTTATTTATTTATTGTCAGCTAAGAGCAGCTGACATTAAAAAGAAATCAAAATTAATTTAAACTAAATGTTCGCAGCAGCAACAGCAACAGCCGCGTGATCAACAATAACATTTGTACATATTAATTGCCCTGTGCGGCATACCCTATGCTTATCTCATTATAGAGTATCTAACGTTATTCTGTTATGTTCACTCTACACCTTTATGATGTCTACTTTACACCTTAATTCGTTAACCATCGGCCCGCTTTGCATGTCGCCGCTTGCATATAATTCTATTAGTTGTTCAAACACATTCGGTGTGAACAGGTCAAAGATTTGTGACAATTGCAAATAAAGCATCGGTCTAATTTGTAATTCTGTCTATTGGTTTTCATTTTGGAGAATAAAGCGCTAAAAAATATTAGTGCTCAAAACATTGGTTATCCCAACGTGATTTTCGTTTATTATTTTGTTTTGTCTGCATAACAGCAATTCGGTTTTTTGTGCAACTTAAACAAATAATACTTCACGCAAAAAACAATTAAACATTCGAAAAACTAATAAGTGCATTGTGCAGTTGCGATTACATACATATATATACCGGCATATGCATATATATATTAATCCACAATTAAGTGCGCGGTTCGCGCAGTGTTTTTTAACCGCAAATTTACTAATCTCTTTCGCTTTGTGCAGTGCTTTGTCTTCTGCAATCGGCAAAAATTTGGCACCTGCATACAGACGCAAACTTGAGTAAAACGAATAACCGGCACAAGACAAGTGAACATTTTGCCTATTGCCCTTTGGTGACTATCTGTTGTATATAAGAAACTGTACGCAGGTTAATAACCTTTTATACGGACTTGGTTAATATTGTTGGTGCGCTTTACACTTCGCAATTGTGTTTTCACACATGTTTTTGAACAGTGTCTGCGAGCAATTGTCGGTCATCTTCGCATTCTGGTGTGCATGAAAAATAAACGCATTTGTTAATTGTACAAATTAGTGAATTTGTACACGCGTGAGAACGTTGTTGAACAGTGTCGGTGCGCAGTTTTCGTACATGTTCACCACATGTAAAAACATAGACATAAATAAAACAAATTAAATAGTGAAAGGTGTAAAACTATTGCATTATATTTGATGAAGGTGTGCTTCAGTTTTTTTTTTTTTAAATCATACATCCTTTGCAAATTCGTTAAATTTAAACCTCCGCAATGTCGACTGAGCCTTCTAAAGATCCTGCCTTTGCGCATAAAACGCAACTTTGCAAGCGAAGGGCAGAATCGTTTTTGGTGCAATTGCAGCGTCTCAAAGATTCATCAACGCCCGATCTTTTGGAGGCACTCTTGAACATAGAACTCACTGTTCGTTTAGAGCTGCTGAAGAAACTTTAGCTTAATTTCAACTCAGCTCACGACCAGCTAGAAGAACTTGATTTTGAAGAAATTGGTAGTGAGCTGCGCGAAAACTTTGACGTCATGCTTGTAGACGTAATTACCCGTGTCCGATGTCGCCTCTGCCCTTCGCAAGCGCAACTAGCAGCATCGTCAATCTCGCAAGGCAATTTGTATGCAACTCAGGAGCCAAGCTTCAATGCGTCTGTCAATCGTCCTCGTCGAGCTCGTCTGCCAGAGCTCAAGTTTCCGCAGTTTTCTGGAGGCTACACTGAGTTCGCCAATTTCATCTCCATGTTTGAATCGGTCATAGACAAGGATGTGGATTTAACAAACATTGAGCGTTTTCAACACTTACGCTCTTGTCTGTCGGGCTCAGCGTTTGATGCCGTATCATCTCTGGAACTCTCTGAGGCCAACTATCAAGTTGCTCTCAGCATTCTGCATAAACGCTTTAATAATAAACGCCTTGTTTTTCAGTCCCACATTAAGGGTATTCTTGGACTCAAGAAGGTAGAGATGGCGTCGGCTGGCAAACTTCGTGAGCTTTCGGACCAGATTACTGGTCACATGCGTGCCTTGGAAACGCTTGGCAGTTCAGAGGAGATTGCTGGATGTATGATCATCAATCTACTGCTCGCCGCAGTGGACGTCGCAACGCAGACCAGCTGGGAAGAGAGCATCGCCTTAAATAAAATTCCCTCATCGGAGGAGTTTTTTACTTTTCTGGAAGGGCGCTGTCAAAGAATGGAAACCATGCAGCACGCTATGCTGAATTCACCGGTGATAAAAGGCAATCCAGCTACTAGTCCATGCAAAAAGGCGTTTTTAGCGACACAAACCAACAACGCATGCTGTTGTTGTGGCACCCCAGGGCATGCCATATATGCGTGCAACAAATTTGGAAATTTGTCTCCATCGTTACGTTTCAAGGAGGCAAAGAAACTTGGACTATGCATAAACTGTCTAAAGAAAGGACATCAAGCACAGTCATGCTCAAGTCGAAATTGTTAGACTTGCAATGCTCAGCATCATACGCTGCTACATTTTGAGGCAACCCCGGAAACGTCATCGCAGTCGTTGACTACGGCTTCCTCGCTTCACGTGTCGACCTCGCTTGCTGCCTCTGGAAATGGTGCTCTGTTAGCCACAGCAATTGTGCTAATTAGAGATCGCTCTGGCTCCTTAATTCCGGCACGTGCGTTGCTAGACTCGGGTTTGCAGCTTCACCTGATCACTTCTCGCTTGGCCCAGCAGCTGCGTTTGAAGAGAAGTCGCTCTTCAACAGTTATCTCTGGTCTAGGTGATGCTAGCGTACCCACTTCAGGATCTACCGTCGACATTGGACTGCAGGCTCAGCATTCTGATTATTTTACATCAATCAATGCATTAATTGTTTTTACCAGCAAGTCGATCGACATCTCAACGTGGAGCATTCCTTCAAACATTCATTTGGCAGACCCAGCGTTCCACAAGCATGTTTTACGATCTTCTCTGCGTCGGCCAAATTAAACTTCTGCCAGGTTTGCCTCTATTGCAAAAAACTCGACTTGGCTGGGTCGTTACTGGAGGATGTAAAACAAACGGTATCGGCTCTCTATTGGCTGTTTGCGAGCCAATTGATGATCGCACTTTGGACGATAGGCTTGATCATATTGTCAGGCGATTTTGGGAAGTTGAAGGCTGTGGTGAAAGCAACGCACCAGCTACCAAGGAGGAAGTGGAATGTGAAGAACATTTTACAAAAACTGTTTCTCGCTTGCCGTCTGGTGAATACTCAGTTATGCTGCCATTCAAACCAAACTCTGGAATCTTATGCGATTTTTTAAGCTTGGAGCGTAAACTGGAACGGAAGCCTAATACAAAACAACGATATTCGGCATTTGTTAAGGAGTACCTCGATTTGAAACATATGTCGCTCGTCCAACCGGAATTAGCAGGTTCCTGTCGCTATTTTCTGCCACACCATTGCCTATTGAAGGAAGATAGCACAACAACCAAACTACGTGTCGTTTTCGATGGTTCCGCAGCAACTTCTTCGGGTGCGTCTCTCAACGATGTTCTCATGGCTGGACCTGTCATACAAGCCAAACTTTTCAAATTGCTGATTCAATTTCGCACGTATGTTGTTGCTCTCACTGGAGACATCTGCAAGATGTATAGATGCGTTCGAGTGAGCTGCCCTGAAACATATTTCCAGTGCATTTTATGGCGGAACTCTCCAAGGGAAAACATCAAAGTGTACAAGCTTGACACTGTCACATATGGAACGAAGCCTGCATCATTCCTATCAGTTCGGACGATGCATCAATTAGCCCATGATGATGGACATTTGTTTCTATTTTTATCGGCGATAGCACACTTCTACGACCCTCTTGGCCTTATAGGACCGGCTATTGTGAAGGCAAAGGTGTTTTTGCAGCATTTGTGGAAGGCGAAGCTTGATTGGGACGAGAGCTTGCCACTGGACCTCAGCACAGCTTGGATGGAGATATACAATGGCTTCAACAATTTTCCACGTCTATCGTTTCCTCGTTGCGTTATCGCCCAGCACTGTTCTATAGAAGTACACGGATTCTGTCATGCCAGCATCGACGCATTTGGAGCTTGCATTTATGTCGTATCAAAAGGTGAGCAACCTTCGAGCTACCTACTTTGTTCGAAGTCTCGTGTCGCGCCTCTGAAGACACTTACCGTACCGAAGTTGGAACTATCTGGAGCCAGACTGCTTGCTCAGCTAATGTTTGAAATAGCCCAATCCGGACTTTTCAATGGCTCTTTCTACTGCTGGTCAGACTCTTCCATAGCTCTGTCGTGGATTCAAAATGAGCCTGCCCGATTTAATGTATTCGTCGCAAATCGAGTAGCTGCTATTCAGGAGTTGACGGCCAACATGCAATGGCGTCACGTTCCCACAAATGTTAACCCGGCAGACATACTCTCTCGTGGAGTCAACTTGCTCAATTGGATCTATGGTTGTATGGTCCTCAATTCGTGACCTTGGATGAGGATTCCTGGCCTCTTGTACATGCCGTCGTTGAGCCAAGCATGGAAGTTTGAAAGAAGGTCTTTGTCGTCAGCACACCATCATCAGATATCGTCTCTGATTGCAAGTTTGTAAATTCCTTCTCCAGATTGCAACGTGTATTCGCTTACATATACAAATTCGTCAAAGGAATACGACATCCTGGGCTTTACGTGAGTGACGTTCATAGTGGCACTCAATTGCTTATTAGGCTTATTCAATGCTGAAGCCTAAGCCAAAACCTTAAGGAACTGAAGGAAAAAGGAGTAGTGCAAGGTTCCAGTTCGATTGCATCCTTATGCCCGTTCATCGATGAATTTAGACTTGTTCGTGTGGGCAGTCGTCTAAAAAACTCAAACTTGCCGTTCGAGTCTCGCCATCCAATCATCTTACCCAAAGGACATCCAGTTACTGTCTCCGTTAGTACAAATTTTCATTTTCATTACATTTTGCATGCTGGGCCTCGTGCACTTCTAGCTAACATCCGGCTTCAGTATTGGCCAATCGGTGGTTTGAAGACAGTAGCCAAAGTCATCAACAAATGCGTTCGATGCTTTCGGGCAAGGCCCCGGCTTTTAACGCATATCATGGCTGATCTTCCTAAAGAACGGTGTACAGGATCTCGAGCCTTTGATGTTACCGGTGTGAACTACTGTGGACCTTTCTTCTACAAATCGGGAGTTCGTAGTAGACCTCCGATAAAGGCATACATCAGCGTCTTTATTTGTTTCAAGACCAAGGCCGTACACCTGGAGCTTGCCAAGGATTTGTCAACACCAACTTTTATCGGCGCGTTAAAGCGGTTTATATCTCTTCGTGGGATGCCAAGTCAAATTTGGTCAGATAACGCTACAAATTTCGTTGGAGCCAAAAATGAGCTGCTGGATTTAAAAAAGCTTCTCCTAAGCGACCCTCATCGGGATGCAGTGCACAGATTTTGCTTTCCTCCTCGCTCTCCTCACTTTGGTGGACTTTGGGAGGCCGCAGTCAAGAGTGCAAAGTATCACCTGCATCGTTCTATTGGTCGAAACACGCTCCATCTTGATGAACTACAAACGCTTGTTTATCAAATCACCGCAATCATTAATTCTAGACCCTTAGTTTCCATTACAGAGATCCTGAGGACCTAGACGTGTTAACACCAAATCATTTTTTGCTTGGTGGGCCACCAACAAACATAATCGAGCCAGATTTGTCCATTATCAACTTCAATCGTTTGAATGGCTGGCAGCAGGTGGCATGTTTGCAACAGATCTTCTGGGATCGTTGGCAAAAAGAATATCTGACGTTGCTTCAGGAACGGACTAAGTGGAGAGCTCGCGTTGAACCACTATGTGTCGGCGACTTAGTCCTCATCAAGGATGAGAATCTTCCACCCATGCGCTGGCCACTTGCTCGAGTTCTTCAGCTTCTCCCTGGACGTGACGGAGTTCCAAGAGTTGCAGAGCTAAAAACCGCTACTGGACAGCTTCGAAGGGCAACAGCGAAGCTATGTTTGCTGCCCTTAAATGACTCTGTTGAACGCGTGCATTCAACGGGGGGAGGATGTTCGCAGCAGCAACAGCAACAGCCGCGTGATCAACAATAACATTTGTACATATTAATTGCCCTGTGCGGCATTCCCTATGCTTATCTCATTATAAAGTATCTAACGTTATTCTGTTATGTTCACTCTACACCTTTATGATGTCTACTTTACACCTTAATTCGTTAACCATCGGCCCGCTTTGTATGTCGCCGCTTGCATATCATTCTATTAGTTGTTCAAACACATTCGGTGTGAACAGGTCAAAGATTTGTGACAATTGCAAATATAGCATCGGTCTAATTTGTAATTCTGTCTATTGGTTTTCATTTCGGAAAATAAAGCGCTAAAAATATTAGTGCTAAAAACACTAATAAATAGTTAAAAAAATTAAATTAAGTAAAATATAGAATAATATATAAATCTGAAAATATATTTAAAAGTTAACGTTAAAGCTCTGGGAAATTCAATAAAAATTGAGTAGTCCAACATTTGTTGCGAGGATTGGGAAAAACCCAGAAAAACCCAATCAGACCACCGTTAGATTAGTAATTAGTGGTTACAATTAGATAAAGCGAAAGGATCGATCTTTTTAGTACTGGAGTTGAGGCCTCCAAGGAGACAAGAGAATAAAGTTTGTTATAGTCAGAACATATAACACGAAATGGTTCATGAATTAAGTAGTTGCTGAAGCAACGATCAAGGCTAAGGCGTAAAAAGTTACGTGAAGATCTAATTGGGACATTAAATTTAATTCGCCTCAAAAGAACTGATGAGTCGATTTCATCATTATAAGTAGGTTAGTAATAAATAATACTCCATGCATAGTTCTACGGTTAAACAGGGAGGGAAGATTTATTAAAAGGAGTCTACTTGAATACGGGGTAAGTCAACTCCAGGAACCCAGTTAAAGCTTCTAAGGGCAATAGAAGAAATTTCTTCTGCACAGATTCAATTCTATCCTGGGGAATCGAGTATTGTGGAGACCACACACAAGATCCATACTCCAGGATGGGACGAACTAGGGATGTATAAAGCGTTTTAGTGGTGTAGGGATCATTAACTCATTCGACCACCGCGTGATGAAGCCAAGTACATTAATGGCCTTATTGACCATGGACAAAATATGAGCGTCAAACTTTAATTTAGGATCAAGAATGATGCCTAAATCTTTAATTTCAAACACGCGGTGAAGTGGAGAAGCATCAAGCAAGTAGTAAGCAGTATGAGGGGTACTTCTACAAAAAGACATGACTTTACATTTAGAACAATTTAAATTGAGTAAGTTAAAACGACACCAGGCCGACAATGCACCCAAATCTGACTGTAGTAATTACACAGGGAAGCGTCATTATATGTGAAACATAGCTTCACATCATCAGCAAACATATATATAGGAGTTGGTAATAACAGCTGGAAGGTCGTTAATAAACAGATTAAATAGCAAAGGACCAAGATGACTACCCTGGGGAACACCAGAGGTAACAAAATAGGTTTAGATACCGACAATTTAAAAATTATTTTTGTGTTCGGCCACACAAGTACTCCGAAAGCCACAATACGAGTTTTGATGGAAATCCAATAATATTTATTGCTTGAAGTAACAGAGAATGACTAACAGAATCAAATGCCTTACTAACACGCTTATATTAGCTTCACTTGTATGTTTGTTTGTATGTATGTAACTCTCCTTTGGACTAAAAGCAAGTGGCTTATTACTGTCAGTATATCCCTCTACGTCAAGTTCGTTCGTTGGCCGAGCGGTCTAAGGCGCGGGTCTTTGCTCCCGGACTCACCGGTCGTGGGTTCTAATCTCGTCCACGGCTGAAAAAAATTTTTTTAACTCTCCTTTGGACTAAAAGCAAGTGGCTTATTACTGTCAGTATATCCCACTACCTCAAGTTCGTTCGTTAGCCGAGCGGTTTAAGGCGCGGGTCTTCGCTCCCGGACTCACCGATCGTGGGTTGTAATCCCGTCCACGGCCGAAAAGAAAAAAAAAAAAGTTTTTTAAATCTGCACCATGTTCATGTTCACTAGAACTTACAAATTTTTGTTTTTTTTAATAATTAATAGAACTAAAAATTAAAAATAAATATAGTTTAAAAAAACTAAAAAACACGCTTATATAATACATCGAACTAAAAAGTGAAAATAAATATAGTTTAAAAAAAAACTAAAAAGCACGCTTTTAGAGCATATCAAACTAAAAAGTTAAAAATAATTTTTCAAATAACTTTAAAACAATAATAAATGATAAAAAGTATTATTGTAAAAAAAGCGTGGGGCGCTTTGTCCATATTTCTTGTACATCGAGCGCCCAACGCTTTTTTTTACAATAATACTATTTATCATTTATTATTGTTTTAAGCTATTTGAAAATAATTTTTAACTATTTAGTTTGATATGCTCTAAAAGCGTGTTTTTTAGTTTTTTAAACTATATTTATTTCCTGAAACCCTTTGATAACAAGCGAAGTTAATTCAGAAGGTTAGTGGTAGTAGATATACGCCTAACAAAACCGTGTTGATAAGGCGATATAATTGAACTACATGAGTGTTGCAGTTGAGAACATATATTTTTTTCAAAGACTTTGGGAATGGTGGCCAACTTGGATAAACCTATAATTTTTAACGTTAGGCTTATGAGAATTTTTATGGAGTGGAATGATAAAAGATTCCTTCCATATAGCAGGAAACACTGTTGAGTCAACCGACAAGTTAAATAATTTAAGTAAGGGCTTACAAAGTGAATCCGCACAGTATCTAAGTATACAACCTGGCACTTCATCAGGACCAGTCAGATAGCCTGGTTTGATAGAGTTAAGGTCACTTAGAAGCGTACACTCAGCTATAACTGGGATATATATGCAATTTGACGATTGAATTTGAAAAGAATAGGAGTGACTGCTACTATTTAAATTCGTTGAATATACTGATTGAAAATACTTAGCAAATAGATCGGCTACTGCCTGATCAGAACTTGCTCTTGTGTTATCAAGGTAAACTGAGGACGGCAAGCAAGAGGACTTACGTTTTGAGTTAACAAAATTATAAAACTGTTTAGGATCACGTGAAAAATTTAGTCTACAACGATTAAGATAATTATTATAACAAGATGTGTTTACAGAAAGAAGACTTAATTTTGCTATTAAATAAGAAGTTAAATCTAAGTGGTTCCCGATTTTTTAAATTTTTTATAAGAATTTGTCTTCGCGTTTTTCAATTTCGATAGTTCCCTCGTAAACCAAGGTGGCTTATTAACACTTGAAGAATAAGTGAGGGGAACACAATTATCCAAAAGCGAATTCAAAGTCCTATAAAATATGGCAATGGCAGTTTCTGTATCACTACAAGAATAAAGACGACACCAATTAGTATGTTGAAGAAGATAATTTAATTTTGTAAAGTTAGTTTTACGAAAGCAACGGGTTTTTAAAGTATTCTATATACTGCACTAGGGTTAAAAATTTCGATGGATAGTTCTAAGGTTCGATGGTAGGTGTCTTCCGGAAGCACTAGAGGCGGTATTCTACTTGCATAACTGCAATCTGAGTCCGAAACAAATATCAAGTCCAACATTCTGCCACTACAGTTGTGCACCCTGTTAACTTGCGATAGGCCTAACTCCAGTAGGCCATCGATAAAATCATCAGAAGTGACTGGTAATACCGCCGAAGATGTGTCATTCACAGACCATACAATATGTGGCAGATAAAATCACCAACCACTATCAGATTATCTATATCTGTCAACAATGACGAAACAAGTTGCATGGCACTAAGATGGGAGAGTTAATGTTAGTATCAGAATGAGGAGGAATATAAGAACAAGTAACATAAAGTGAACGGCCGTTTAGTAATATTTTAACACAAAAACTGTATGTCCGGAAGATCATGAGAATGAATCTGTTCAGAGGAAAAACAAGAGTCAACAGCAATGAGAACACCACCCCCCTTGCAGGAGGTGCGATCGCATCTGTACAAGCTATATTTTGAAGGAAAATCGGAATAATTAGAAATATCGGGTTTTAACCAGGTTTCCGTGAGTGCTACTATATGTGAATCAAATGCTAAGCTGTTAGCATATAATTTAGAAAGTTTAGTGTTAAGGCCTCTTACGTTTTGATAGGCCAAACTAAGTTGTTTTGTTAGTTTTTTGCCACCAAGGTGGACGCAACTGGGTGGCTAACAGGCTGTGCACTACTAATCCTAATGCCCTTATTATTATTACTTCGCCTATTCACATACTCCTTTACAACAAGCTGCTGCGGCTAGAATTTTTCTGAACAAATTGTCGAAAAGAGTTCTGGCGGAACGCTTTACTTGAAAGAAGATATACAGTAATAAGAAGAGAATCAATTTTACTTTTAACATAAGCTGAAACATCATCCGATGAAGTATCGGATGCCAGTCTGGACACAAATATAAATTTGTTAAATGGCACAACAACAAGAAGCTTGAGAGCCCCAGTTGTACCTGCATTGTGATCAATAGGCGCACAGGCAGTTGAGCCGATTTCATGCATAGGATCAGAAGAAAGGTTATTAGTAATGGTTCTTGCCGGCGAATTAAATAACATTAATGGGCTGGCCGTAGGTTGATTAGTGCTGGGCACCAGAAGGGGCTTTGTGGAGATGATAGGTGGGACAATAGGCGGATTAGGACCCGAAGTCTTTTTACTCTTCGGAGATTCAGTCGTAAGCTTGCCATTTTTGAAATTAGACTCAAGCTCTGTAAAGGAGTTTTGCAGTTCATTAAATGCAATATGCATAGCTTTGAAGCCTAAATGAGTCTGTCTCATGAATTTAGAAGACTCTTTAACCACCTCCCTACAGGGCTCACAATACCATTTAATCTGTGTCTGCAATCAAGCAGTCCCTAAGGCTCACAATACCATTTAAGGCCTGTGTCTGCAATCAAGCAGTCCCTGGTTTTGGCAGTAAAGCCAACACATTTCATGTGGATCATGTTGTCGCACAATCCACACAGAATAAAATCTTGATTGGTTGTACCAACCAATTTGCAATTTTTGCTGCAGCAAACAAGCATTATGAAACATGTCAATAAATTTACTAAAGAAATCTATATGCTACAGCAAAAAAGGTAGAGTGCAAGTATGTAAGTAGAAACGATACAACGGTTAAAATCAAGAGAGCGGTTGAGTGAAAGAGCGTGCGCGCAAATGCAGATAAATACAACCGCCAGATAAGAGCGGACAAAGCGGGAGAGATGCTGGAGAGCGAGATCAAGCAAATAGACAAGATGTTTGTTGTTAGCAGAAGAAGAATATATCAAACACAAAGTATGTATATAAAACCGCATATATGTGAGTGTATGTATGTATGTATGTACGTATGCTCGTTTACTTTTCAAGCACTGCAGCGTCAATTCGACTGCAAGTTAAATTAAATGAATATTCAACAAAAAATTTCAGTAATGCAAAAGCAAGTACACACAACGTACACTTGCCATCATTGTTAGAGACGTGTACCAAAATAAACCGAATAAAACTCCGTACACAAACACAAGAAATTAATAAATTATTAAGAGCTGTGAGGTAGGCTGTCCACCGGCCTCCCCCACATTTATAATTATTAATATGTTTAAATCCCTAGTCTAAGAACACTGTTAATTCATACTAAACCATAGTCTAGGAGACTTTATTAGTTACACATAAACATAAAATACGATCATAACACTAGCATGTAACATAATCAACGATCAGAAGATAAGCAAGAGAGGAAAGGCGAGCTAGCATAAGAGAACAAGGGCAGGCTAGCAGCTAGCAGCATTCTCACGACCCACAACCTCAAATGTCGCGATCCACAGGCGACGAAGGCAGCGATGAAGGCAAGCTCAGGCCGAGTGCGAGACCGGCGAATGAATTGCCCAGTAGAGCAACAAGAGTGCGGACGTGTTTAAGTTAAGACGATAAGCGTAAGGAACTGTTAGTGCGAACGTTGTAAAGAAGACGCACAAGACGATTTTTGGTGAAAAGACACTGCACGAGGTGTACGGACAAATTCAAAAGTGAGTAAGCTTAAGCAAGCCCAATGAAAGGAGAATAAAAGCAATCTTAACTAATATAAAACCCCATATGATATATTAGTTTTTTTTTGTGTGAGACGAGCGAGAATCGCAGCACATATATATATGCGATCATATATATATGCACGCGCAGGGTAACAGACGCATTACGTTTTCGTTTTCATGTAAATTAAATAGTTGGGTGACCGGCAGTCACTCAGTCGGTTCGGCATCGCGTCGACGGCATCAGTTCGCGATACGTTCCCCCTTCCCCTTTTCCGCAGCATTCCTACTGATCAGCGGATCAAGCCCCGATTCGTACGGAGCATCACCAGCGGAGTTAGCGGAGACTGTACGAGTGTACGTCAAGCCCTAACATCCCTGTCTTTCGACGCGTATTAATCGGCGGGTCAAACTCCGATTCGAACGGTGCGGCATTAGTGGAGTCAGCGGAGACTGTACACTCCCATCTTTTCGGCCGCGCAACCTCGGGGTTGCATCGCTTATTGAAAATCGCCTCTATGATAGCTAACGCGTTTCGGCAATTTATAAATTTCTTGTAACGCGAGCCTTGGCCAGACTGAGATCTGTACCTCGGCATAATTCACTACTCTACAAAGCACTCAAAAACACATCCGTCACCAACGAAAGACAATTGACAATTGTGAACTTATATATATATGTTATTTTAAAGGAATGTATGTGGGAATCGATGAGAAACCAGAAGAGCAAGTAATCGATAGTGCAGCTGAGAAAACCACTAGAAGTGGCCATCCCTATTAAAAGTGAGAGAAAATAGTCGATGCCGAGATCTCGCCTACTACGCACGCACAAACACACACGAAAATTAACTCAACAAAGTTAAAGTTACCAAGTTTATAAATAAATAGAACTACATATAAACATAATCACTTATGTATTGTAACGACGTAAATCTGGGGCTTGGGTCGGCGTCTCAGTCGCGCCAGGGTCGCTTACAGAATATTTATAAGTTGCTGGGACACTGGAGGAGCTGTACCGGGGCATACCCAGGGGTAGGGTCAATAGAGGAGGACGTAGGTGAAGAGAGAAGGGAGTCGTGAGCATGCCTTACGCGCTGGCGACGATTTGGGAGTCACTCGAAGGAGTAGGCTGGTTAGTCCAGAGTATTACTCGGAGAACTAACCAACCGTTCCCCGAATGGCCCTTCGTCGCCGACCAGGGCGTCGAGTGTGGTTCTGTGGGCACGGGAGGGTGAGAGTTAAACAGCTAGCTGGTCAGGCTGAGGGTAAGACCCGGAAGCCCGTGAACCAACTGCCTAATCCCATCCACCCGCGCCTGTCACCGGCCGCGTCCTTGCGAATCTCTCGGACGCGTATGAGAGATGCGAGTGAGAGGATTCGTCGCGCACAGAGTAAGACTCGGAATGCGTACTCGCCCCCCCACTCGATCTCCCACAACGGCAACGCCTGGGTATTACCCACTTGTCGCTACACGTGGAACATACTCAAGAGGCAGGCGTCGCAGAATCTAGAGTAAGACTCGGAAGATTCGCTAACATACCCCTCAAGTCTGCCCCACGTGGGCCATTTGGTGAGGCGCACCTAACCACCATTTCTCCACCCGTCGCTACCCATGGGACCCACCAAGAAGCAGGCGTCGCAGAATCTAGAGTAAAACTCGGAGGATTCGCTTGCGTACTCCTCAGGTCTGCCCCACGGGAGCCACAGGGTGAGGCGCTCACTAGCTGAAAAGGGGTAGAGGGGAATAAATAGAATACACAAACACTTCTACGTTTAAATATTTATTTATTTTTTTATTTAACAATTATCACTACACATGGCCCTAGACCGCACCAAATCTACATGTAGCTGCCTGAGCAACCGTTTTTCGGCCCATCGCAGATGGCTGACACTTACCCCAATCTGTGTGTAAATGTACGAACGGTGTGTGTGCCGGTGTGTGTGTGTATGTGCCTGTGTGTGTGTGCGGGTGTCGATGCCTGGGTGTACGTAAGCCTGGGTGTGCGTGGGTGTGTGCGTAAGCCTGGGGGTGTGTGTATGTGTGCGTAAGCCTGGGTATGCGTGTGTGCCTGTGTGTGTGTGCGTAAGCCTGGGTGTGCCTGTGGGTGTATGTGGATGCCTGTGCGGGTGTGCTTGAGTGTGTGTGTGTATGTGCCTGTGTGTGTGTGCGGGTGTCGATGCCTGGGTATGCGTGTGTGCCTGTGTGTGTGTAAGCCTGGGTGTGCGTGTGTGCCTGTGTGTGTGTGCGTAAGCCTGGATGTGCGTGGGTGTGTGCGTAAGCCTGGGTGTGCGAGGGTGCCTGTGTGTGTGTGCGTAAGCCTGGGTGTGCGTGTGTGACTGGGTGTGCGTGTGTGCCTGTGTGTGTGTGCGTAAGCCTGGGTGTGCGTGTGTGACTGAGTGTGCGTGGGTGCCTGTGTGTGTGTGCGTAAGCCTGGGTGTGCGTGTGTGCCTGGGTGTGCGAGTGTGCCTGGGTGTGCGAGTGTGCCTGTGTGTGTGTGCGTAAGCCTGGGTGTGCGTGTGTGCCTGGGGTGCGAGTGTGCCTCGTACTGTAATCAAGACTCGCAAATCGCAAATATGCAAATCATTTGCTCGCCGTCTTCTTCTTCTCTTTTCTGGGTCCCCACACGTCGTTTCTCTGCTGGTTCCGATAGTGAACCAGCGCTCACTTTCGCGTCGCGCTTGCGCAAATGTGCGCGGAACATGCATGGTACGCACAACACAAGGTAACATATATGACGTCTCGGACGGAAGACATAAATGTGCGGTAGTTTTCTGCTACCTCACACCCTCTCCTTACTTCGGGTGGCGATGACGGACAGTAACTTTCCCGGCTTTGGTCACCTTGACCTGGAAAGCATGGCCTTCCACCTCCATCAGGTACTTGGTCCCGTGAATGGTGTTGCGCCGCACCGCCACCTCGACGCTGTCCAGGACGTCTTGGGGTAGCAGTCCCCCCGTTCCCTCTACCCGCCAGCTCTCCGGGGCCATCACCCAGTCAATGGTGAAAAGCGGCAGGTCGTTGATTCCAGCGTCTTCGAGGGTGAGTGTGTTTAGCACCTCCTCAACGGCGTCGTCTGACAGCCATCCCGGGTCCATACTTAGGTCTCTCCAGGGGTCCATGGCGGGTAGGGGTACGCTTCCACTAGAGTCGGGGGTGTCCTCAGGTGGTTCGTAGATGTCGGTGTTCCTACTATCATCGGAGTGGTATCCGTCAGGATACAGGTATTGACGGCTGTGCCCCTCCGGATCGAACAGGATGCGGCCTTCTGCTTCGGACATCTTCTCGCTATAATAAGATGGGGGTGTTAGTATTATCTGCATCGCCCTCCCTACAGTGCGGCTTGTGGGGGGGTCTGAAGGACTTGACACAGTGATGAGGGAAGGTGGACTTGGTTCTAGGGCAAGAGTGGTGTCTGGGTGGCCCTCGTCGGGGTCCGTGACGAACGGCTTCAGATCTGCTAGGCTAGCCATCCGACGCCGATTTGTCTCCATATGTTGGAGGCGTACCACATTCGGGGAGACGAATTTCTTCACGACGTAGGGTCCGTCGAACATTGGCGCCAACTTTGCTGCAAATCCTTCGGCGGCGTTAGACAAGACGTGATGTTTGGCCAATACCTGAGTGGCCACGGTTGGTCGCCAGTCTCGGTGGCGTAGGTTGTATTGTCTTGCCTGGTCTTGGGACGCCCTTTGTACATTCTGTTGCACTGCCTCGAAAACCTTTCGTAGCTCGGTGGCACGTGTCTCGGGAGCTGTCTGTATTCTTCCACTTCACGGGGTAACCTGGTCGTATAGTGCGTTCGGCAGACGGGGTTCGCGTCCTTGGACTAGGAACGCTGGGCTGAATCCGGTCGTGTCTGAAGCGCTGGTATTTATGGCCAACATTATCTCCGGGAGCAATTCATCCCACGAGCTCTGGTGTCCCTCGATGTACTGGGCCAGCATGGTCTTTATCGTCCGATTTGCTCTCTCCGTCGGGTTCTGTTGGGGGCTGTAGGGGGCGGTGTGTTGTAGCTCCATCCTGAGTTTCTCGCAGAATCGGTGAAAAGATCTGCTCGTAAACTGGGTCCCGTTGTCACAAACGAAACACCGCGGTGTCCCGAAGCGACAAAGGATCCGTTCTCGAAAGGCTCGTTCCAAGTTGGCAGTCGTAGCTTTGCGCAGCGGGACTAACTCCACCCATTTAGAGAATAAGTCGAAGAACACCAGGAGCATGGTGTTTCCGTGTTTCGAGCGTGGCAGGGGACCAATGAAATCCGAGCAGACAGTCCTGAAGGGTTCCGCTACTTGTCTGGTCAACATCTTCCCCGCAGGCTTCATCTGGCTCACCTTGTACGCCTGGCATTTGGTACATCGTCGTACGTATCGGGTTACGTCTCGAAACAAGCCGGGCCAGTAATACCGTTGCGTTACTCGACTCGCTGTCTTCCGTATTCCCAGGTGACCAGCGGTGGGGTTGTCGTGACACTCCTTCAGGACGCGGGAGCGCTGGTCCGATGCTACGCATAGCTTCCAGGGGACGTAGTCCTCTTCCGTGGGGCGATGACCTAGGTGTCGGTACACGTGACCGTTCTCCAGCGTATAGTCCGGGTGATTCTTGGGGTACTCCTCGATGCGCTTTGTCAATTTGAGGAGCCATGGGCACGTGATGGTTTCGGTTAGTACCGTCTGTAGTACTTCTTCCAGGGGTTGCCTCGACAGCGCATCAGCCACGACATTTAACTTCCCCCGACGGTAGTGGATGTCGAATTGGTATTGCTGCAATTCCAGGGCCCACCTCGCAATTCGGCCAGTCGGGTTGTCAATGCTATTAAGCCACTTAAGGGCTAATTGGTCTGTAATCACATCGAAACGGTAGCCCTCGAGGAAACATTTCAGCTTGCGGATGGCCCAAACAATTGCTAAACATTCCTTCTCCGTCGCTGAGTAGTTTTCTTCGGGCTTCGACAACCGTCGGCTGACGTACGCTATCACGCGCTCTGCCCCGTCTATTTCTTGTGTCAACACTGCTCCCAACCCAAGTCACTGGCGTCCGTTTGTAGCACAAACTTGTCCGAGAAATCTGGGCAAGCAAGGATCGGAGCTTTGGTAAGGCGTAGTTTCAGCTCGTCGAACGCGGCCTGTTGTGGTTCACCCCACTCCCATCGTTTGCTCTTCCGGAGCAGTATCGACATCGGTTGCACTACCTCCGCGAAGTTTGACACGAACCTCCGGTACCACGATGCTATCCCCAGGCAGCGGCGCAATTCCCGAACGTTGGTTGGGGGAGTTAGTTTTCGGACGGCTGCGATCTTCTCGGGGTCGGTTTGTATCCCTTGTTCGCTGACGACGTGGCCTAGATAAGCAATGCTTTTGCGGAGAACTTGCACTTGGCTTTGTTCAGGCGCAATTTGCTTCGCGTAGACGGCGAAGAACTTCCTGAAGGTTCCGGAGGTGGTCGTCTAAATCCGAGCCCGTGATGATGATGTCGTCGAGATACGCGAAGGCATGTGGTTCCATGTCGGGGCCTATGACTCCATCGAGTGATCTTTGGAACGTGGCTGGTGCGGAGTGTAAGCCAAAAGCATGACCTTCCAGTGGAAAAGGCCTCGTCCCGGCACCGTGAACGCCGTGTATTGACGGCTGTTGCGTGCCATGGGGATCTGCCAGTACCCACTCTTCAGATCCAATGTGGTAATGTATTTCGCGTTACGAAGTCTCTCCAAGATGTGATGAATCCTCGGCAGCGGGTACGCATCCGGAACAGAGCGTGCATTTAGCTGCCGGTAGTCAATGCACATCCGGATGTCTCCCGTCTTCTTTCCTACTAACACAATAGGCGCACTGTGGGGACTCTTCGAAGGCTCGATGCAGTCGTTTTTCAGAAGTTCATCTACCTGGTCGTAGATGACCTTCTGCATCGCTGGGTTCTTCGGATAATATCTCTGTTTGATTGGTCTCTCATCGCGCATGGTGATCACGTGCTCCGCGATGTGTGACACGCCCTTCAAACCATCAAACAGCGCTAGCTCACGTTCCAGAAACTCACGTACCCGAGGGTCTGTTTCCACTTCATGGTCGTCTTCCATCTTGCCTGGGCCTGGTAAATCTTGGGCGACTGCGAAATGTTCGCTTCTTTCCCCGAAGGGGAACGAGGACGTTGGGGTGGTACGCCACCCTCAAGTGGCCCTCGTGAAATATCGCCTTCCTGTCGTACAATCCTTTGCTGCTCTTCCTCGTCGACCGGTCTTATCTCCTTATCCTGAGGCAGCTCCGTTGACGCCCTAAAGGTCACCTCACGACTGTAGACAGCTGGTGGCTCACGGGTGCTCGGGTCTTCCTTTAATTGGTCGGATCTCAGGGCTGGTGTGGGTGGTTCCTGGTGGTGTTTTGCTATTTGCGCTCTCGGGGCTGGTGTGGGTGGCTCCGGGTGGTGGTCGGTTGTTCGTACCCTCCGTCGGCAAGTCGGGCTCTGAAGCATCCCGGGCGTCAGCTGCAGTTCCATGGCTCCGAAAGACAGGGTGGCTTCCACCGCGCACAGGAAGTCGATCCCCAGGATGAGCTCATCAATGATCGTAGGTAGCACCAGCAGCGGCAGGTGGACATGCTGCTCCCCGAACTGTACAGTCGTCGTACAGGCCTTAGTGACGGTGGTACGAGACCCGTCTGCTAGGCTTACCCCCACTTGAATGTCCTGTTGTCCCGTTGCTGTCAACCTTTGTGCGACTGCCTCACTGATGAAACTTCGCGTCGCTCCGGTGTCGATAGTAGCCAGAAAGGGTTTCCCTTCCATTCTCACTCTGGCTACTATCCGCGCGTTCTCTAGTCGTATGGCTCCGTTTATTTCTGTGGCTGGCTGTTCATCGCTCCCCCCTGGTCCGGATTCGAGGAGGGAGGCATTCCGTTTCCCGACGGCTGGGTGCAACACTCAATCGTCCTCACGCCTCGTCGTCCACACTGCCAACAGTGGAGCACTTGTGGGTTTCTGCAATCCCGGTTGAGATGTCCTGGTTGCCCACAGCGTCGACATGCGGTCTGGACGTCTATCAGTGTGTCCGGTCGGGGTCCGTTGCTGGCTCCGGGGCACTGTCGCGAAACGGGTTGCGATGTCGAGGTGTCGGGGTGGGAACTTCTGGATTTGCTGTGGCTGGTTTATGCACCGAGTGGGGTCTCGTAGGTGCCTTCATCTGCCCTTCTCTCTCACGGACCATCTCATAATGTGTGGCCAACTGGGTAAGTTGACTCAGGCAACTCACCTCATGACGTCGGATGTACAGCTGGTATTCCCGTAATAAATTCTCGTAGATTCGGTCAAGCTCCCTGTCGCCCGTATACCCGGCACGCTGCATCATAAGACGCAGCTGTACCATATAGCGCTTGAATGTTTCTCCGTTTCGCTGCAGGTGGGTGCGGATCTGATCTTCCAGCCTTTCGAAGTACCGTGGTGGCAGGTAGAAATCCAAGAACTCCCTTTTGAACCTGGTCCAGGTTTCCCCATACATATGACTGACCCTAAACCAACTCTCGGCTTCCCAGTCAAGAGCTCCAAAATGGCCAGAGGTAAGCGATTCAGCTCGATTTGATGTGCTGCCGCCCTTTCCTCTACACGCTCAATGAAGCTAAGCGGGTCCGTGGTCCCGTCGAAAGTTATGCCCAGCGGTGAACCTTCTCCGCCAGCATTCCATATGGGGCTTCTGGTCTGGTGCCTGTGGTGACTTGCGGCGAGCTGTGCCGGGGTCGCGGAGGTGATCGTCCTGCTAATCGTGTCGGGTCGGGTCTGGGGACAGCTCCATCGGTATTAGTCACCACTATCTGGGGTTGGGCTGGGGCTACCGGGTTGGTATCGGAAAGTGAAGGACTCCTTGAGCGTTGTTTCCTTTCCGGATCGGCTGGTGAGCTGTCTCGGTATTTCACCTCTAGCTCTGAGAAGCGTGCTAGCAAGGTGTCTGGGTGTTCGCTCAGAGATACGAAGCCCGCTACGCGACTGCGTAGCTCAGTTACCGTGCCCTCGGCGTCGAGCCCGAACTCGCTGGCCATGGACATGAGTTCGTCCTTCCTGCGGTAGTAAATCCAGCTGACATTTACCATGATGTTATCTACTGTGGAA
Source organism: Scaptomyza flava (assembly GCA_030179655.1). Classification (NCBI taxonomy): domain Eukaryota; kingdom Metazoa; phylum Arthropoda; class Insecta; order Diptera; family Drosophilidae; genus Scaptomyza; species Scaptomyza flava. The sequence continues at coordinate 343,288 of JARNME010000511.1, read as the reverse complement.
AAATTAAATTTTTTTTTTTTTTTTTTTTTTCGATAAATTTATTTATTATTATCCTTCGGCAGGATTTAGAAAGAAAATTTATTTATTGTTATCCTTCGAGAGGATCTGTAGATTATTATTATCCTTTGAGAGGATCTGTAGATTATTATTATCCTTCGAGAGGATCTGTAGGCTTTATTATTTTTATCCTTCGAGAGGATCTGTAGATTTTTATTGATTATTATCCTTTGAGAGGATCTGTAGATTTTTATTTATTTTTATCCTTCGAGAGGATCTGTAGATTATTATTATCCTTCTAGAGGATCTGTAGGCTTTATTTATTATTATCCTTCGAGAGGATCGTTGCGTCGCACTGTGATGTGTTCACTTCGGTGACCGGGTCTTGACTACCTACTCTGGGCTCGCGGTCCGCCTTATACAGCGGCTCAGCTCTTTTGGTTGTCGGCAGCGCAGTCCTTATCAAGCTTGGCAGCGCTGCCCTTATTAGTCGTCAGCAGCGCTGCGCTTATTGGGCGTCGGCAGCCTCCGTCGCCCACGGCTGCGGAGGCAACAAAACGTAGACTGCTGCGGCAAAGGGGGTTCGGGCGCTGAGGGTTTTCAAGGGACTTGCCAGGGGGTGAAGAGACTATATATATATACATTTTGAGGGTTTTGACAACAAAAGGACAGAAAACAAGGACACAAATATCACAGAAATACACAAGGAGGGCGACCCAGGACTCCCCAGGTACTATGCGGTGGTGGGTCTTTAAGCCACAATGATGTTGTGCTCACAAAAAGTGTTTCCAGTGTCCCTGCTCGGGTGCCATCTGTAACGACGTAAATCTGGGGCTGGGGTCGGCGTCTCAGTCGCGCCAGGGTCGCTTACAGAATATTTATAAGTTGCTGGGACACTGGAGGAGCTGTACCGGGGCATACCCAGGGGTAGGGTCAATAGAGGAGGACGTAGGTGAAGAGAGAAGGGAGTCGTGAGCATGCCTTACGCGCTGGCGACGATTTGGGAGTCACTCGAAGGAGTAGGCTGGTTAGTCCAGAGTATTACTCGGAGAACTAACCAACCGTTCCCCGAATGGCCCTTCGTCGCCGACCAGGGCGTCGAGTGTGGTTCTGTGGGCACGGGAGGGTGAGAGTTAAACAGCTAGCTGGTCAGGCTGAGGGTAAGACCCGGAAGCCCGTGCACCAACTGCCTAATCCCATCCACCCGCGCCTGTCACCGGCCGCGTCCTTGCGAATCTCTCGGACGCGTATGAGAGATGCGAGTGAGAGGATTCGTCGCGCACAGAGTAAGACTCGGAATGCGTACTCGCCCCCCCACTCGATCTCCCACAACGGCAACGCCTGGGTATTACCCACTTGTCGCTACACGTGGAACATACTCAAGAGGCAGGCGTCGCAGAATCTAGAGTAAGACTCGGAAGATTCGCTAACATACCCCTCAAGTCTGCCCCACGTGGGCCATTTGGTGAGGCGCACCTAACCACCATTTCTCCACCCGTCGCTACCCATGGGACCCACCCAAGAAGCAGGCGTCGCAGAATCTAGAGTAAAACTCGGAGGATTCGCTTGCGTACTCCTCAGGTCTGCCCCACGGGAGCCACAGGGTGAGGCGCTCACTAGCTGAAAAGGGGTAGAGGGGAATAAATAGAATACACAAACACTTCTACGTTTAAATATTTATTTATTTTTTTATTTAACAATTATCACTACACATGGCCCTAGACCGCACCAAATCTACATGTAGCTGCCTGAGCAACCGTTTTTCGGCCCATCGCAGATGGCTGACACTTACCCCAATCTGTGTGTAAATGTACGAACGGTGTGTGTGCCGGTGTGTGTGTGTATGTGCCTGTGTGTGTGTGCGGGTGTCGATGCCTGGGTGTACGTAAGCCTGGGTGTGCGTGGGTGTGTGCGTAAGCCTGGGGGTGTGTGTATGTGTGCGTAAGCCTGGGTATGCGTGTGTGCCTGTGTGTGTGTGCGTAAGCCTGGGTGTGCCTGTGGGTGTATGTGGATGCCTGTGCGGGTGTGCTTGAGTGTGTGTGTGTATGTGCCTGTGTGTGTGTGCGGGTGTCGATGCCTGGGTATGCGTGTGTGCCTGTGTGTGTGTAAGCCTGGGTGTGCGTGTGTGACTGGGTGTGCGTAAGCCTGGATGTGCGTGGGTGTGTGCGTAAGCCTGGGTGTGCGTGTGTGCCTGTGTGTGTGTGCGTAAGCCTGGGTGTGCGAGGGTGCCTGTGTGTGTGTGCGTAAGCCTGGGTGTGCGTGTGTGACTGGGTGTGCGTGTGTGCCTATGTGTGTGTGCGTGTGTGACTGGGTGTGCGTGTGTGCCTGTGTGTGTGTGCGTAAGCCTGGGTGTGCGTGTGTGCCTGGTGTGCGAGTGTGCCTGGGTGTGCGAGTGTGCCTGTGTGTGTGTGCGTAAGCCTGGGTGTGCATGTGTGCCTGGGGGTGCGAGTGTGCCGGTGGGTGTGCGCGGTTTTTACTGCACTTTCCTGCCACTCTTTGCAAGTCCTCGCTAGCCGTTGCCTTTGTTGTTGCCTCCGCTGCTGTCGTTGCTGCCGGGTGATGCCACCGATCGTGGCCGTTGTTGCGTTTGCCGTTCTGGTGGTGGTTGCAGACTGTGGTTGTTGTTGCGGTGGCTGCTGTGGTTGCTACTCCTGTTGTTGTTGTTGTTGCTGTCACTACCGTCGCGAGAACTTTTTACTGTCACGTTTAACATCAAAATCAAGACTCGCAAATCGCAAATATGCAATTCATTTGCTCGCCGTCTTCTTCTTCTCTTTTCTGGGTCCCCACACGTCGTTTCTCTGCTGGTTCCGATAGTGAACCAGCGCTCACTTTCGCGTCGCGCTTGCGCAAATGTGCGCGGAACATGCATGGTACGCACAACACAAGGTAACATATATGACGTCACGGACGGCAGACATAAATGTGCGGTAGTTTTCTGCTACCTCACAGTATCATAATAAAACAAGTGGAAACGTTGCAGTCGGACGCAACCGACTGCGGTATACTCGATACCAGTATTAAAAATTTTGATGCCCATCCATGTGGGATGTCAATTGCTATCTTCATACCAAATTTGGTGACTCTAGCTCGAAGTTTGTATAAAGTGGGGAAAGGGGGCTGGGGGCGGTATGGTTGGGCGTGGCATTCAAATTTTTGCGCAGATCTATGTGGGATGTCAATTGCTATCTTCATACCGAATTTGTTAACTCTAGCTCGAAGTTTGTATAAAGTGGGGAAAGGGGGGCTGGGAGCGGTATGGTTGGGCGTGGCATCCAAATTTTTGCTGCAGATCCTTGTGGAATGTCAAATGCTACCTTCATACCAATTTGGTGACTCTAGCTCAAAGTTTGTATAAAGTGGGGAAAGGGGGGCTGGGGGCGGTATGGTTGGGCGTGGCATCCAAATTTTTGCTGCAGATCCTTGTGGAATGTCAAATGCTACCTTCATACCAAATTTGGTGACTCTAGCTCAAAGTTTGTATAAAGTGGGGAAAGGGGGGCTGGGGGCGGTATGGTTGGGCGTGGCATCCAAATTTTTGCTGCAGATCCTTGTGGAATGTCAAATGCTACCTTCATACCAAATTTGGTGACTCTAGCTGAAAGTTTGTAAATAGTGGGGAAAGGGGGGCGGAATGGGTGGGCTTGGCTCCAAATTTTTGATGCAGATTTTTGAGGGTCACTGCCAGCTATCTTCCTACCAAATTTGGTGGCTCTAGCTCCACAACTCTGGAAGATACACGCATTCCCGTCTTTGACGAAGCGTTGGGGTGGATGGGGGCGGCTAGGGTAGCATCGGTGGGCGTGGCATCCAAACTTTTGATGCAGTTTTTAGGGGGTCATCATCACCTATCTTGGCACCAAATTTGGTGGCTCTAGCTCAAAACTTTGGGAGATATAGCCATTTCTGATTTCAAAATGCGGGGGGCTGGGGGCGGAATGGGTGGGCGCGGCTCCAAAACTTTGATGCAGTTTTTTGGGGATCGCTACTAGCTATCTTCCCACCAAATTTGGAAGCTCTAGCTCCACAACTCTGGAAGATACACGCATTCCCGTTTTTGACGAAGCGTTGGGGTGGATGGGGGTAGCTAGGGCAGTGTCGGTGGGCGTGGCATCCACACTTTTGATGCAGTTTTTAGGGGGTCATCATCACCTATCTTGGCACCAAATTTGGTGGCTATAGCTCAAAAACTGAGGGAGATATATGCTTTTTTGACTTTAAAATTCGAGGGGGCTGGGGGCGGAATGGGGGGGCGTGGCTCCAAAATTATTGATGCAGTTTTTTGGGGGTTGCTAGTAGCTATCTTCTTACCAAATTTGGTAGTTCTAGCTGTAAGGATGTGCGAAATATGTGGATTTATCGGTTTTGAGTTATCGAATTTATCGATTTGCCAGCCCCCCAGTTATCGTAGAACCCCCATCTTGACACTTTAATTTACTATTCCATAGATAAAGAGAATTGGAAAGTTTCAAGTCTCTAGCTTGAAGGGTGTGGAAAAAACTTGCATACATACGGACGGACAGACGGACAGACGGACAGACACCATGACGGACATTGCACAAAACCAATATACTAGTTACCTTCGGTATCGAGTATAATAAAACGATAATATTAATTTGTTGCCTGGACAAAAGCATTTGCGGAAATCTGGGACCACAAATTTTGGGGGCTCAACCAAGATTTACATTGTGGCTCACGCTGAAATTAAATTTATATAAAAATATAAAAACATTGAAACTGGTGTGATTTGTGTTGGGCAGTGGCTGTTTAAAAATTGTTAACAATGAAACAATTGTCCATAAAAGTCTTGTGAAAATCAAAACGTTTAAAGACAAGCGACGACGAAAGATCGACTCAAAAGAGATACGGAGAACGACGCGCGGAAAAAGCGAAAAAGAAGTCGCAAAGAACCGATACTTGAGGACTGGTGACTTAGCAGACGACGTTAGCGAAAGGCAAGAGCGGCGAGCTGTGGAATAAGTACGAGTCGAGAAGTGCGGCACGAGAGAAGCGACATAAAATCGTTCATTCGAAACGTCGGCGGCTAGGAGACATACCGAGAACAAGAAGAGCGAGTGCGAGAAAATTGCCAAGTACAGTTGTGTTGGTGCTTGTGGTACAATTTTGAGGCAACGCCGAAGTAACGGATTGCATTTGAGGGCTGGTGACTAAGCAGACGACGTTGGCGAAAGGCAAGAACGGCGGGCTGTGGTAAAAGTACGAGTCGAGAAGTGCGTGACGAAAGAGGCGACAGAAGATCGTTGATTCGAAGCGTCGGCGGCTAGCAGACATAGCGAGAACAGAAACAGAACAGAACAGCGTGTGCGGGAAAATTGGCAAGTACAGTCGAGTTGGTACGCGTGGTGCAATTTTGAGGCAACGTCGAGCAGAGAGCTGTCTTCAGTATTTTTGTTGGCTGCGAGCTAACGAATTGTATGTGAATGCAGAGCAGAGAGCTGAGCGGCGAGGGACTTGTGCGAAAGGAATGTCGCGGGAATCGGTATTTACAGAAACTGTTGCTGTTGACAACATAAAAATTAACGAGTAGATATCGATACTGTAAACTAAAGATTTAACGATTGATTGTAAAAGTGTGTGTGCATTGCTAAAATAATTTATTTGCTATTTGTTACAGTTTAAAATAAGACAAAATGAATAGAGAGGAGATTTCGGCATTGCTAGTAGCGGAATTGCGCGCTAAATTGAGTGAACTTGGATTAGGCAGCAGTGGAAGGAAATCAGAACTGCAGAACAGATTGATTGCTCATTATGGTATTCAAGTTGAGTCACACGGCGGTTCAGATGATGACGAAAACGAAGGATCGTTTACAACAGGTGCTGATATTGTATCACAGCAAGGAGATAATGTAGCACGTATGAATAGAGGTGTGCAGAACCAACAACAAGGAACGTCAGGTATGAATAGATCATGGTTCACGTTGAAAGATGTGGAGGGAAGCGTATCGCAGTTTACGGGTACGCATTTGCCAGACATTAATCAGTGGATTGAGGAGCTTGAGGAATGTGCAGTAACTGTAGGTTGGAGCCAGTTACAGACTTTCATTTATGCAAAACAGTTGCTTAGTGGAGCAGCAAAGTCGTTCATACGCAGTCAAAGAAATATTCGTGATTGGGAATCGTTAAAAGGGGCATTGGTAGAAGAGTTTGGAGTGAGAATATCATCAGCAGAAATTCATAGAAGATTATCGAAGCGCCAACAGAAGAAGAATGAAACATTGCTTGAATATCTGTATGCTCTGATGGAAATAGCAAGGCCTATTGACTTGGAAGATGAAAGTTTGATAGACTATTTTGTAGAAGGCATTCCCGATTCGAGAATGAATAAAGGTCTTCTGTATAGTGCCAGAAACATGAGACAATTAAAGATACAGATTGAAGTATATGAAAAAACTCGTGGTCAGGTAAAATTGTGGAACAAGCAAAGACAGCCGGAAAAAAGTCAAAGTACATCCGCAAACGCAAGTCAGGGAGTAAAAAAATGCTTTAAGTGCGGGGACGAATCACATTTTCGTAGGGATTGTCCGAAAAATGATATGAAATGTTACAAGTGTAATCAGCCAGGGCACAGAGCTGCGCAGTGTAAGGTTGAGTTAAAAACAGAGCAGGGAACAAATGTAGTTCAAGATAAGTCAGTAAAAAAGCCAACAAGCTTGTTTACAGTTTCAGGACTTGAGTTGAAGTCTATTGTTCATGTAACTGTTACATTTAAAGGACTTATAGATACAGGTGCAGATTTATGTTTGCTACGTCGTAGTGTGTTCTTGAAGCTAAGGGAAGGACAGCTAGAAGGGCGTGAAAAGTGTTTGACAGGTATCGGTGAGAGTCAGATTGTAACGTTTGGTAGTTTGAGTATTTCTGTAAAGATTGATAACATTGACATGCAAGTTGAATTCCATGTAGTGGCAGACGAAGATATAGCATTTGAAGCGATTCTTGGCAGAACCATATTGGAAAATGTCGATATGAAAGTGACAAAAGAGGGTACAGAATTAGTATGCAGACAGAACGAAAAGGAAGAATCCAAGAATAGCTGTGCAGAGTTGTTGAAGGAGTTTAACGGTTTGTGTATGGTTAGTGCTGAGCAAAATGTTAAGGAAATTGCGTCTGATTTGTCTGAGTTGTCCGAAGCACAGAAATGCAGAGCGGTGAAATTGGTCGAACTATATGTTCCGCAACGGAGTGCTAAGAGTCCGGTGGAAATGAAGATTGTGTTGACAGATGAATTACCAGTATACCAGCACCCGAGACGTTTGGCGTATACAGAACAGCAGATAGTGGATGAACAGGTTAAAGAGTGGCTAGAGCAAAAGATTATTAAGCCTAGCACGTCAGAGTATGCATCTCCTGTGGTTCTTGTAGCGAAGAAAATGGGAAGAAACGTTTGTGCTGTGACTATAGGAAACTAAACGAAAAGATAATGCGCGATAACTTTCCAATGGTACACATGGATAGTGTTATTGAAAAATTGCAGGGTGCAAAGATTTTCACTACGCTGGATTTGACTAATGGGTATTTCCACGTACCGGTAGAGGCACAGTCGCAAAAATACACAGCGTTTGTTACTCAGAAAGGACAGTTCGACTTTTTATTTGTTCCGTTTGGCATATCGAATTCGCCAGCCGTGTTCACCAGATTTATAATGGCAATTTTTCGGGAATTGGTACAAAAGATGATGCAGTTGTGTACATCGATGATATTATCATACCGAGTGTCAATGTTGAGGAAGGGCTAGAAAAGCTAGAAAGAGTACTTGAGGTGGCAGCAAGAAACTGGCTAAGAATTAATTGGGGAAAATGTCAACTGTTGCAAAGAAAGGTAAATTTTTTGGGGTACATCATTGAAGATGGGAAATTATTCCCAGTGAAGAAAAGACAGAGGCGGTGTCAAATTTTCCATCACCAAGAGATAGAAAGGGTATTCAACGATTTCTCGGACTAACATCATATTTCAGAAGATTTGTTGAGGGATTGCGTTGATAGCCAAGCCATTGTCCGATTTGCTACGGCACGATTCGAAGTTTGAGTTTAAGGAGTTGCAACAGGTAGCATTCGAGCAGTTAAAAGCAGCGCTAGTTAAGAAGCCAGTGTTGAAGCTGTATAATCCAAAGCTTGCGACAGAAATACACACAGATGCATCTAATTTGGGTTTGGGGCGGTGATGCTACAAAAAGACTTAGAGGACGGCATGTTGCATCCGGTGATGTATATGAGTAAGAAAACAAAGCCATGCGAGGAGAATTATCACTCATACGAATTGGAAGTATTAGCAGTGGTAGGACCTTTAGTTAAATGGAGAGTCTATGTCATGGGAGTTAAATTTAAGATCGTCACTGATTGCAATGCATTCGCCATGACGATGAAAAAGAATGAAGTGCCATTGAGAGTTGCACGATGGGCTATGTATCTTCAAGATTTTGATTTTGAGATAGAACACCGCTCAGGGACGAAAATGCGGCACGTGGACGCATTAAGTCGTGTTTATTGTTATGTACTAACTGAGAGCATCATACATAGGCTGAAAGAAGTGCAGATTGCTGACGAGTGGACAAAAGTAGTCCGGAGTCTGGTGAATAGTAATGGTTACGAAGATTATTATATGGCAAACCAGATATTGTTTAAAGACCCTAATCGAGAGTTGATTGTAGTGCCGTCTCAGATGGAGACTGAGATAATACAGATCGCTCACAAGCAGGGCCATTTCTCAGCTAAAAGAACACAGGAACTGATAGAAAAGTCATACTATATTCCAAAGCTAAAGGAAAAAGTAGCTAGAGTAGTGACAAGTTGTGTGGAGTGTATTTTAGTCAATACCAAAGCTGGTAGGCAGGAGGGTTACTTAACACTGATTGATAAGGGTGACAAGCCATTAGTTACATACCACATCGACCATGTTGGGCAAATGGAGATAACAAAAAAACGATATAGCCATATTTTGGTTGTTGTTGACGGATTTTCAAAATATGTGTGGCTATATCCTACGCGTAGTACTGGAGTTGAGGAAGTTATCGGTTGTATGGAAAAACAAGCTGTGAATTTTGGTAATCCTTACAGGATTGTGACGGATAGGGGGGCAGCGTTTACGTCACATGTGTTTAAAGAATATTGTGAGAGGCAGAAGATACAGCATTTCCTAATAGCTACAGGAGTACCTCGTGGTAACGGACAGGTGGAGCGTATGCATAAAGTCGTAGTGCCTTTGCTGTCAAAGTTGAGCATAGAGAGTCCAGGTTTATGGTACAAGCATGTTGGCAGGGTACAGCAGTTGATAACAATATTGAGCCTAGAAGTACAAAAGGACACCTTTTAAAATCTTGACTGGTGTCCATATGCGTTGTGTGGACGTTTCAGGTTTAAAAGAACTAGTGCAAGAATCGCTGTTGCAAGAACTAGATGAAGAACGTTCAAAGATACGTCAGGATGTAAGAGAAAATATAAAAGCTCTACAGGAAGAGAATAAAAGGGTATTTGATTCCAAGCGCAAAGCCGAGAAGACTTATAAAGTCAATGATTTTGTAGCGATAAAACGTACGCAGTATGGTGTAGGTCTTAAATTAAAAGGGAAATATCTTGGTCCGTATAAAGTATTGAAGGTTCTGAAGCATGGCAGGTATGAAGTAGAAAAGGTGGGAGATTTTGAAGGCACAGGTAAAACATCTACAGTGGCGGAATACATGAAGGAATTCGGGTCGAATCCAGTGTCAGGAGGGCCGAATGTGGGAATCGATGAGAAACCAGAAGAGCAAGTAATCGATAGTGCAGCTGAGAGAACCACTAGAAGTGGCCATCCCTATTAAAAGCGAGAGAAAATAGTCGATGCCGAGATCTCGCCTACTACGCACGCACAAACACACACGAAAATTAACTCAACAAAGTTAAAGTTACCAAGTTTATAAATAAATAGAACTACATATAAACATAATCACTTATGTATAATAATAAAATAAAACGATAATATTAATTTGTTGCCTGGACAAAAGCATTTGCGGAAATCTGGGACCACATGTATATATAGCATATAATACGAATATCAGAATATTGAAAAACTCACTGATTCAAAAAATAACTGTAATGCTCTTTCCAACATTGTGTTTTTGCATAAAATGGTAAGAGAATTGGTTCCATGAAAATTTGATCCAAATCGATTAAGAAACACTGGAGATATTTTAAATTAAGTTAAAGTCACGAAAAACTCACTTCTGCAAGTCATTTAATACACGGGTTCAGGGTATCTTTTAGTCGGGATATTCGACTAAAACCTTCTAGCTTGTTTTCAGATTCGCTCGCGCATCGTTCTTCATGTTCGGCGCTAGATGACAAATTATTTTTAAATCGCGCCTTCGTTGTTAGCTATTTCTATGCGCGCGCTCTGCAAGTCAAACAAAGAGCGTAGTATCGCTACCTTCTTAACACGCACTGAATCAATGCAAAACATATCTAAGAGGCTGCAGTTATTATTATTTAGGGGTTATTAAACTTTATGATTGACATGCAAAGCGGGCATATAAAATAGATAGTGAACGTAAATGAGCAACAACAAAAAGCATGATCGGAGCGAGATTTCAAATTATCTGATTATCATAAGAGCAACACAGCTTATGTGGACGCCCTTTGCTAATTCGAAATTGTGTATCAATAATATATCAATAAATATTAGAGTGTTACGCTTTGTCTAAATTATATAAGCAGCAAGTAGGCGAATCTACCCCCATAACATATTCTGGTGTGGGAAATTTTTCTAGACGCACCAAGTTTTGTTATGTTGTTGTTGTTGTTTTTTTAAATCAATGACACCAACAAAAAGAAGCAGTGCGGGCCAAACAAAATACTGACAACAACAACAAACGCTACTTGGGTCGTAAATCAATTGTCAAAGGCACACAATTTGAAAAAAAAGTCCGTTTCTTTTTTGCAAGTGTAAGAACCTTATCTTATGACTTTGCTTGTGCGACGCGAAGGCGTCACTGCGCATTTGTTTTGTTTTTGTATTCTCGCTCGCGATCAAACTCTCAGCTTGTGCGACAATCAGGCGACAGTAGTGGAATGGGTACTTGTTGTAATTGTAATTTGTTTTTCAAATTGGGTAAAAAGTGCTCCAAATCGTATGGGAGGTACTTGAAGGAGTTGTCCAAATAAAAATTCCCTTCTTAGTGCTCACCTCCTACCTGCATGGAAAACTGTGTGAAAATTTCAGCCTTCTAGCTCTTTTCGTTTAGGCTGTGGCTCTTCCATTCTAGACAGGACAATTCTTTTATATAGTATATAGAGATAATCTTTTTTCTGTATTCAGGTGTATGGCGACGCTGGAGGTGTTGTAGACGAGTTCTTCGAGGTAAGTAAATTTAATTAATAAACTCTTTTTCCTTTTTTATGCTCAATACCGAAGTTAAAAATCTTCATGAAAGTTTCGGAACCACGCCTACCCATTTTGCCATCTTTTCCCCACCTTCTTCAACATTTAGCTAGAGTCACCAAATTTTGTATGGCGATAGCAATTGACCTTTTGCAAAGATCTGCATCAAAATTTGGATGCCACACCCAGCTACACTGCCCCAGCCCCCTTTCCCCTTTTTTTTTTTACGATTTTCGAGCTAGAGTCACCAAATTTGGTATGAAGATAGCAATTGACATTCCAGACAGATCTGCATCAAAATTTTGGATACCCACCGCCCCCAGCCCCTCTTTCCACACTTTTTACAATTTTCGATTTAGTTTCAACAAATTCGGTATGAAGTAAGCAATTGACATTCCACACAGATCTGCATCAAAACTTTGGATGCCACAACCACGCATACCGCCCTCAGCCCCCCTTTCCACACTTATTTCAATTTCGAGCTAGAGTCACCAAATTTGGTTTAAAGATAGCAATTGACATTCCAGACAGATCTGCATCAAAATTTTGGATACCCACCGCCCCCAGCCCCTCTTTCCACACTTTTTACAATTTTCGATCTATGGGGTGTTCAACAGCTCCGTTTCATCGTTTCATGTTTCAAAGTTGAAACGATTAACTCGTGAACGGCATTTTGGGTGTCAATGCGTTTCATGTTTGTGCAGTCAGCTGTTGTTTGTTTACATTTCTTATTCTTCAATTTTTGTCACTGTTGCTGTTTACTGCGGCTATACTTTATTTGTAAAAAATGCCATTAAAAGTGCTAAAGATATGCTATGCGATGCTTTAGCAAAGCAAGTTATTAGATAAATAGAGGATATTGAGTGTGAGAAGAGCTCGTTGTTTGAATTAGTTGCTCAATTACATGCTTTTAACATTTGGCGGCCATTTATCATATGTGTTCATACTATTTTGCACAAAAATACACCAAATATACTAAAAAGTACTGAGCATCGATAGCAAATATCGAATAAATATCGTGCTCTTCCCATCTTTACTTTGTTCAAACTTGAAACACTTTTTGTATACATAGGCTGGGGTGTTTCAACGTTTCAAGAAATTTCTATGTATGTTGCTGTTGCGAGACGTTTCAACTTTGAAACGTGAAACGATGAAACGAGCTGTTGAACACCCCACTAGTTTCACCAAATTCGGTATGAAGTAAGCAATTGATATTCCACACAGATCTGCATCAAAACTTTGGATGCCACAACCACGCATACCGCCCCCAGTTCCCTTCGAGCTAGAGTCACCAAATTTGGTATGAAGATAGCAATTGACATTTCACAAAGATCTGCAGTAAAAATTTAGATGCCAAACCCACCCATACCGCGCCCAGCCCCCCTTTTCACAGCTCTTACAAACTTTGAGCTAGAGTCACCAAATTTGGAAGGAAGATAGTTGGTGGCAACCCCATCTGCATCGGAGAATCTTTAACGCAGCGTAAACCCCTGCCCCCATCCGTACCCCTTTGCAATCAGGCCTCTTTTTACCTGTTTTAATACTGATATCGAGTATGCCGCAGTCGGCTGCGTCCGACTGCAACGTTTCCACTTGTTTTAGGTAACACTGTTGTGATACTTCAGTTTGCCAATGTGTGTTCACACGAAAGGAGCTGAATTACCTCAAGGGAAGAAATTATTGGATCTGATGTATCATAAGCTCGTTTAAACACATCGCCCAGAGATTCAAATCGGCTTTGCTTTCTTAAGTGATGCTGCATGAACTAGCAAGAAAACATTATCACCTTGAAGTTTGGATAGTTCCGCTGCTTGCAGTCTTTCGAGCCTTTTCGCCTTTCGAATGGAAGAAGTGGCCGTCCAACCGGTCTAATACTTTTTTTTTTTTAAGGCAAAGTTGTAGTACCGTTTATCCATTGCGAATGTATTTTATTAAAAGTGCTTTTACATTTATGCCAATTATAATGCAAATTGTTGCAAAATTGGTGGCTTTTTACTTCTAAAATATTTTCATCAACATTATTGCACGAATGCAGTTCAAAATATCTCTGAGTTGCCTTCTCTTGTTCGTGCTGACCCCTCTTGCTATTTCACACAGCAAACAAATCAACAATGGAAAAAACGAGGTTACCTCATAAAAATGCAAATTGCGCCATAAGAGGGAATAAGAGGAAATTAAGACCAATACCTATTAACTCAGAATTGACAACGCTACAACAATCACTTGGACAAACACCTAAACAATTCTAAACTCTTTTACATAATCCTTTCCAAAGTTGAAATTTGTTAGTTAAAATCCAGCTTTAGAAGCGCTCATAAAAAGAGAAAATATTAGTATACACACGCACAGTTTGAAAGATTTGTTATATTAAACACATAGTGCAAACCTGCGAAATCAGTGTTCATGACATGAATTTCTTCTAATTGTGTTGCCATCACAGAATATTAAAACAAAACTCAATGCAAAAATTAACAAAACTTAGCCGCATGTGTTTTCGATTGCAACAGCTGGTATGCTCGCATGTGACTGTTAAATTTAACATTTTGAGTTTTTAAAATCAAATTTGTGCTAATTAGAAAACTTTTAAATAACATGCAAATGCCAGATAAAGTGGTCATTTTCCCCATAGTGCATTGGTGAAGATCCAGGGATGGTCCATCGACGAGTTGTGTGTATCCAAATCAGCCTGCCACGCTGCTGTTGGTCATCTTCGCATGGGATCCAGCTAAGAATTGGCATGTATGTATTTGGAATTATTTATTGCATTAAAAAATTGTATTTAAATAACAATATTATCTATCTTCTCTTTTCAGGTGTATGGCGACGCTGGACGAGTTCTTCGAGGTAAGTATATTAAATTAAAACACTCATTTTCCTTTTTTTTCAGGTGATGATGCTGTTGATATAATCGTTTGCCAATGCTGGAGTTGTGAGTGCACGCCTATCTGGCCCATACTATGCCGCCGGGCCGACAAAGAGGACCAGAATGATATACCGTTTGTTTGCCATTGGTAATGATCCGGGGATGTTCCAACGACGAATTGACTATACGATCTGCTGTGCATGTGTGATGTGTATCCAAAGCAGCTTGCCACGCTGCTGTTGGTCATCTTCGCATGGGATCCAGATGAGAGTTGGCATGTATAATTTTTGCATTATTTATTGCATTAAAAAAAGTGTATTTTAATAACAATATTATCATTCTTCATTTATCAGGTGTATCGCGACGCTGGGGCTGTGTGGACGCGTTCTTCAGGTAAGTATATTTAATTAATACACTCATATTCACTTTTTCAGGTGATGATGCTGTTGATATGTCTGGTTTCGAATGCTGGAGTTGTGGGAGCATGACTGTATGTATGTCCGTTTGAGTGCCAATGGTGAGGATCCAGGGATGGTCCAACGATGAATTGGCAACACGATCTATGATGATTGTCAGATGTATAGCCTAAGCAGCCTGCCATGCTGCTGTTGCTCATCTTCGCATGGGATCCAAATGTAAATTGGCACGTATGTATTTTTGCATTATTATTTGTATTCAAAAATTTATTCAAATAACATCATATCTTTCTTCTATTTTCAGGTGTATGGCGACGCTGGAGATGTTGTGGATGCGTTCTTCTAGGTAAGTATATATATTTAATACACTCATTTTCCTATATTTGATGCTGTTGATATGTCTAGTAGTCAAAGCTGGATTTGTGGGAGCACGCCTGTCTGGCCCACACGCTGCCGCCGAGGCGACAAAGGGAACCAGCAGTATATCCGTTTGAGTGCCACTGGTGAGGATCAAGGCATGGTCCAACGACGAATTGGCAATACGATCTGTTGTGATTGTCAGATGTATATCCTAAGCAGCCTGCCACGCTGCTGTTGGTCATCTTCTCATGGGATCCAGATGTAAATTGGCACGTATGTATTTTTGAATTATTTATTTAAATAACAAAATTATCTTTCTTCTATATTCATGTGTATGGCGACGCTGGAGGTTTTGTGGACGCGTTCTTCAAGGTAAGTTTATATAATTAATACACTCATTTTCGTATATTTGATGCTGTTGATATGTCTAGTTGCCAAAGCTGGATTTGTGGGAGGATGCCTGTCTGGCCCACACGATACCGCCGAGGCGAAAAAGGAAACCAGCAGAATGTCCGTTTGAGTGCCAATGGTAAGGATCCAGGGATGGTCCAACAATGAATTGGCAATATGATCTTTGATGATTGTCAGATGTATATCCTAAGCAGCCTGCCACGCTGCTGTTGGTCATCTTCGCATGGGATCCAGATGGGAATTGGCACGTATGTATTTTTGAATTATTTATTGTATTCAAAAATTTTATTTAAATAACAATATTATCTTTCTTCTATATTCATGTGTTTGGCGACGCTGGAGGTGTTGTGGACGCGTTCTTTAAGGTAAGTATACTTAATTAATTAATACACTCTTTTTCCTTTTTTTTTTCAGGTGATGATGCTGTTGATATGTCAGTTTACCAATGCTGGAGTTGTGAGTGCACGCCTATCTCGCTCACAGGATGCCGCCGGGACGACAAAGAGTTCCAGAAGTTTGTTCCGTTTGTTTGCCATTGGTAAAGATCCAGGGATGTTCCAACGACGAATGGGCTGTACGATCTGCTGAGCATGTGCGATGTGTATCCAAAGCAGCCTGCCACGCTGTTGTTGGTCATCTTCGCATTGAATCCAGATGAGAATTGGCATGTATGTATTTTTGAATTATTTATTGTAGTCAAAAAATTTTATTTAAATAACAATATTATCTTTCTTCTATTTGCAGGTGTACGGCGATGCTGGAGATGTTGTGGACGCGTTCTTCTAGGTAAGTATATATAATTAATACACTCAGTTTCCTATATTTGATGCTGTTGATATGTCTAGTTGCCAAAGCTGGAGTTGTAGGAGAATGCCTGTCTGGCCCACACGATGCCGCCGAGGCGACAAAGGGAACCAGCAGTATGTCCGTTTGAGTGCCAATGGTGAGGATCCAGGGATGGTCCAACGATGAATTGGCAATATGATCTGTGATGATTGTCAGATGTATATCCTGAGCAGCCTGCCTAGCTGTTGTATGTCATCTTCTCATGGGATCCAGATGTGAATTTATTTTTGAATTATTTATTGTATTCAAAAATTTATTTAAATAACAATATAATTTTTCTTTTCTTTTCAGGTGTATGGCGACGCTGGAGGTGTTGTGGACGCATTCTTCAAGGTAAGTATGTTTAATTATTTAATCATTTTCTTTGCTTTTCAGGTGATGATGCTGTTGATGTGTCAGTTTGCCAATGCTGGAGTTGTGAGTGCATGCCTATCGGGCCCACACGATGCCGCCGGGACGACAAAGAGGTCCAGAAGTATGTACCGTTTGTTTGCCATTGGTAAAGATACAGGGATGGTTTAACGACGAATTGGCTATACGATATGCTGTGCATGTGTGATGTGTATCCAAAGCAGCCTGCCACGCTGCTGTTGGTCATCTTCGCATAGGATCCAGATGAGAATTTGCATGTATGTATTTTTGAATTATTTATTGCATTAAAAGAGTGTATTTTAAAAACAATATTATCTTTCTTTCACACTCTTTTTCCTTTTTTATACTCGATACCGAAGGTTAAGAGTATATTGAGTTTGTGCAATGTCCGTCATGGTGTCTGTCCGTCTGTATGAACGAAATTTTTTCCCACACCCTTCAAGTTAGAGACTTGAAACTATGCAATTCTCTTTATCTATGGGAAAGTAAATTTAAGTGTCAAAATTGGGGTTCTACGATAACTGGGGGCTGGCACATCGATAAATGCGATAACTGAAAACCGATAAATCCACATATTTCGCACATCCTTACAGCTAGAACTACCAAATTTGGTAAGAAGATAGCTACTATCAACCCCCAAAAAACTGCATCAAGAATTTTGCAGCCACGCCCACCCATTCCACCCCAGCCCCCCGCATTTTTAAGTCAAAAAGCCTATATCTCCCACAGTTTTTGAGCTATAGCCACCAAATTTAGTGCCAAGTTAGGTGATGATGACCCCACAAAAAGTGCATCAAAAGTTTGGATGCCACGCCCACCAATACTGCCCTAGCCACCCCCATCCTCCCCAACGCTTCGTCAAAAACGGAGAGCGTGTATCTTCCAGAGTTTTGTGGCAAGAGCCACCAAATTTGGTAGGAAGATAGCTGGCAACGACCCCCTAAAATCTTCATCAAAGTTTTGGAGCCACAACCACCCATACCGCCCCCAGCCCCCTTTACCCACTTTTTACAATTTTCGAGCTAAAGTCACCAAATTTGGTATGAAGATAGCAATTGACATTTCGCAAAGATCTGCAGTAAAAATTTAGATGCCACACCCACCCATACCGCCCCCAGCCTCCCTTTTCACAGCTCTTACAAACTTTGAGCTAGAGTCACCAATTTGGAAGGAAGATAGTTGGTGGCATCCCCATCTGCATCGGAGAATCTTTAAGGCAGCGTAAACCCCTGCCCCTTTTTAAGCGGTTTTAATACTGGTACCGAGTATGCCGCAGTCGGTTGCGTCCAACTGCAACGTTTCCACTTGTTTCAGGTAACATTGTTGTGATACGTCAGTTTGCCAATGCTGGAGTTGTAAGTGCATGCCTGTCTGGCCCATTGGTGAAGATCCAGTTATGGTCTAACGACGAATTGGCTTTACGATCTGCTGTGCATGTCCGATGTGTATCCAAAGCTGCCTGCCACGCTGTTGTTGGTCATCTTGGCATTGAATCCAGATGAGAATTGGCATGTATGTATTTTTGAACTATTTATTGCATTAAAAAGTGTATGTTAATAACAATATTATCTTTCTTCTCTTTTCAGGTGTATGGCGACGCTGGAGGTGTTGTGAATGCGTTCTTCGAGGCAAGTATATTTAGTTAATACAATCTTTTTCCTTTTTAGTAGCTTTTTATACTCGGTACCGGAGGTAAAGAGTATATTGGGCTTATGCAATGTCCGTTATGGTGTCTGTCCGTCTGTATGAACGCAACTGTTTTCCACACCCTCCCAGCTAGAGACTTGAAACTATGCAATTCTCTTTATCTATGGGATAGTAAATTAAAGAGTCAAGATTAGGGTTGTACGATAACTGGGGGGCTCGCAAATCGATAAATTCGATAACTCAAAACCGATAAATCCCCATATTTCGCATATCCTTACAGCTAGAACTACCATATTTGGTAAGAAGATAGCTACTATCAACCCCCAAAAAACTGCATCAAGAATTTTGAAGCCACGCCCACCCATTCCGCCCCAGCCCCCCGCATTTTAAAGTCATAAAAGCTTATATCTCCCACAGTTTTTGAGCTATAGCCACCAACTTTAGTGCCAAGTTAGGTGATGATGACCCCACAAAAACTGCATCAAAAGTGTGGATGCCACGCCCACCAATACTGCCCTAGCCACCCCCATCTTCCCCAACGCCTCGTCAAAAACGGAGAGCGTGTATCTTCCAGAGTTTTGTGGCAAGAGCCACCAAATTTGGTAGGAAGATAGCTGGCAACGACCCCTAAAATCTTCATCAAAGTTTTGGAGCCACGCCTACACCTTTTACAAACATTTAGCTAGAGTCACAAAATTTGATGTGAAGATAGCCATTGACATTTCACAAAGATCGGCATCAAAACTTTGGATGACACGCCCAGCTGTACTGCTCCCAGCCCCCCTTTACCCACTTTTTAAAATTTTCGAGCTAGAGTCAGCAAATTTGGTATAAAGATAGCAATTGACATTCCACACAGATCTGCATCAAAACTTTGGATGCCAAAACCAACCATAACGCCCCCAGCCCCCCTTTCCCACTTTTTACAATTTTCGAGCTAGAGTCACCAAATTTGGTATGAAGATAGCAATTGACATTTCGGAAAGATCTGCATCATAATTTAGATGCCACACCCACCCATACCGCCCCCAGCCCCCCTTTCCACAGCTCTTACAAACTCTGAGCTAGGGTCACCAAATTTGGAAGGAAGATAGTTGGTGGCATCCCCATCTGCATCGGAGAATTTTCAAGGCAGCGTAAACCCCTACCCCATCCGTACCCCTTTGCAATCAGGCCTCTGTTTTTTGATTATATATATTATATCTATTGTCGTTTTATAAGTAGTTATAGATGCTGCTTAAATGCTAAAATGATAGGCCTTGTGAGAGTCGTAAAACATCAGTATGACATTTTTTTTTATCCATATACGCAGTATAGATTATAAACTATGCATTTATATTATTACTAGTAAGTGGCCCGCTTACTTCGCTGAGCGGATAGCTTATATAAATTTTAGCAATAGAAGATAGATACAAAATAAATAAATTAGAAAATACTTCACACAATATTAAAGCAAAGTATTTTTAATATCCTCTTTTCAACGCCACCATTGAGGTAGAGAATCAGGCGCGTAATTTTTATTGTGGTTTCCCCAGTTCCACTTATTGAATTGAATTTGCAGTTATTAACAATTTTTAAGAGCTTCTTTATAAACGATATTGGTTGTTTTTGCGTCAGGTGCTAATACAAATAAACTTTTTGGTGAACTGACTCTTGAGCAAGCTACATAAAATTCGCCATGAGAAAAACAATCGTGTCTTAAGTCTAGTCCGGCTAATTTAAGAGTTTGTCCCTGTAATTTATTAATTGTTAAGGCAAAGCAAACTTTTAAAGGAAATTGCAATCTTTTAAATTTAATTTAGCAATTCGGAATCAGAAGGTATTAATGGAATTCTCGGTATAAAAACCGTTTCCCCTAATACCATTGCCAGTAAAGACCATTGCTTCGACATCATTCTTACGAAGGACTTTAACTTGCAATCTTGTACCATTGCACAGTTTTGGCAGCTTCAAGTTTGCGAATCAACATTACAGGTGAACCAAACTTTAAAGTTAATTTATGTTGGGGCAGGCCAGCCGGATTTAATGAATAAGAAACTCGACGGGGTAATGAACTGCATCTTCGATTTCAGTCACAGAATCAATAGAGTTATATGTTATTTCTTCACTTTGAAATGATTATAATAAAAGCTCGTTTATTTGCAATGCATTGTCATATCTCGCAGTCAAAATAGCCCGTTCTGAAAACCATTCGAGTGATTTTTGAGAGATATTTGTAATATCCGGAAATATGTTTAGAGTTAGCTCTTCAATTCTTTTCACAACATGACACAAAGTGGATGGTAAAGTTATTTTGCCATCATGGGTTGGAAATAATCCATTTCCTATTTGAAGAAGCATTTCTGCCAAACCACCAGCTATGCTGTGTTGCTATGCTATGTTCCTCTGGGGATCACTGGAAGAGTTTGTCGAAATCACCAGCTAGGAGAACAGTTATGCCACCCATTAAGTATTCACTATCTCGAATGTCTTTCAAAGATCGATCTACAGCTTCAAAAGCACCTTTATGGCCAATAGTACACTCATCCCAAACAATAAGCTTGCAATCTTTGAGCACAGCAGCAAATTTAGATGGCTTTGAAATTGAGCAATGTGGTGTTTCTAAATGAATCAAATCAAATGCAATCTTAAGTGTAGAAATGCTGTGCGACCACAATTAAGTAAAGTGGCTACTTTGCCGTACCTTTGCCAATAATAAATTTAAAAGATACGTATTTTACGATTTTTGCTTAGCAGTAAGGAGTAGCTCATTATTAACAACAAAATTATCGCAATTTTCACAATTTGTTTTTCTATGATATTCAATATTTGGAACAATTTCCTCTGATCTAATTGGTAGTGGAAGTCCATAATAAGTCAAGTTTTGACCACCAATAGACAGTACAATATCTTCAATGTAAATAAGACATTATTTAATACATTATTCACAATACTTTCATCAATATTTCTGTCTTGTGAAAAATGAAAGGCTCTTAAAATATCTTCTGAGAAACTCTCTTTATAAGTATTCCAAAGTTTAAGAGCATCTGAAATTTGACAAATACTAACTTTATTGCAAAAAGTTCTCTCAGTTTGTAGGATTTTGACATATGACAGCATCGGCTATAGTTGAATCCCAGTGCTTATCATCTTCTTGTAATCCTAGAGCTTTACACGCCAATTGAAATGATGCGTATGCTACACCATTAACGGTTTTTAAATTTAAAAATGAAGTTGGGCCCCGTACAAAATGTAATAAAAGTCTTAAATAAAAACATTCTGTATAATAAAGATTATAATAAAGAGTGTAAACTCTTCCCAAAGCTGAATCTCTTTTAACTCCAGGAAAATTTGGTACATCATGCCCTCGTTTTCTTCTATGAAATTCTTTATTGTTCCATGTTAAAAACGATGGAAGTTCACAATATAGAAGCGTTCTTGCAAACTCATCACGTGTGCATAGCTCAAAGAAGGCTAGCAAAGTGGTTTTGGGTGTAGTGCTTAATCTGTCAAGTAATTGTTGCGGATTATTGGGAATAAAATATATCCGTTGACCATTTTATATATGAACAACTAAGTGTGTAAAAACCGGAAAACGTTCATGTATTTGAAATGCAAGGATTCTCCATACCGCTGCTGAGCTACATATATAACGGCCACTTTCGTACATATTAATTTCATTACGTTGGTCTTCAAGAGTAAATGATGATTGATCACTGCCCTTGCTAACATATTTACAAATGTATTTAATAGACTTTACAGAACTACAATACTCAACATTTATGTGAGCTTCAAATGTTCTCAATAGTACACAGTTATAAGGCACGATACAACGATTATCTATGCAATTACCGTTTATATTAATTGCATTACCACTATCTTCAATCGCTCTTCTACGATATAGAGGGTAACTATTTTTTCCAGTCACAGTTTCTTTAAGTAATTCTCGAGGAAACCTTTTGGTACACTTTCCATTTTTCATGCATGGCGGTTTATTATTAAATGCACCGCAAGGACCATGAATCATATTTGACTTAACAATGTTAAATAACAAAGGATCCTCATCTGCGTTTGGTATTTCGGCACAGATAATTTGATCAATTTTATCTGGTCTTGTTTTATTTTCTAACCAAAGTAGAATATATATATGTGGTAAGCTCGCTTTTGCCATTCCACAGAGAACATGAAACATTGCACGCTTCCCAACGAAGAACCTTTTGTCAATAGTGACATAAGTGCTTTAACTTTAAAATGAAAAACTCGAGCTGAAATATCGTGACCCGGTAATAAAACTCTTTTTATGTCATTCCATTGTGGATTGCATGTGAATGTTATGAAAAGATCTGCTCGCCCATAATGGCGAACATATGTCATAGCATCTTGAGTCTTTTCATGCATATATCGTGCAGAGCTTGTAAAAGAAGATGGTAAAATTACCATCTGACCAAGTTGAGCTGCGACAACATCTTGTTGGCCTATTGCATCTTGTAGATGTATATAGCTATCTGCTCTGAAATTCGCTTGATTGTAGCGAATATAATTTAACCTTTCTGTTTCAATTTTAGCATACATATCAACCAAAAACTGACTAAAAAGGGAACGACAATAAATTAAATGATTTATCTCAGATTGACGAATCATTATTTTATAGCTGTAAAAGCTTAACGCAGATATCTTATTTTTGGTTCCTCTTTTTTGAATAATGGATTCCATTGTGGTATTTCTACTGAATAGCCATCTTCGCCATAAGAAAATAGCAAAGGGTACTGTAAGGCATCGTATGATCGATGCACCTCACTTATACGATGTAATTTATTATTATGGCTCTCAATAATAATATCGCGTTTTTCAAATTGACCAACAATAACTAAAGCTACTTCGCTTGTTTGAGGTGCATTGTAAAGCCCTTTGTGAGCACCAGCGGGTGTTCGATCAGCATGTATAATCAATTTATAGTCTTTAGTACCTGTTGGTATTTTATTGAGAGCCATTTTTAGATCTTTGACATAACGATTATGCTGATAAAACATACATTGAAGATCCTTTACTACGCTTAAATCAACATTTGAAATATTTTTGCAACGTAGTTGAGCTTCCTTTTCATCATCACCAACAAAATAAATTTGAAGAAACTGCATTTCTTCATTTGCCAAAGGTCGGACACTACCAAATAGGTGATACACTTGTCCTTGGACTTTAAAGGTTGACCAACTTTCATTTATAATTTTTGTACTTACAAAAGAAGTCATTTGAAAGCAGCTGTTATACTTTCTTAAACGATTAATGAAATGAACACGCTTGGGATGTCCACCAATTATTAAGCTTTTAAGTGGATCTGGCAAACTTTCATATTGTGAAAGTTTAACTTTTCCTGCCTTGCAACAGATACCCAAAGGCTCATTTTTCCATTTTAAAGCATTACAAAGTTTGCATATCAAATTCATAATACCAAGTTGAGTAATTTTATCTGACTGGTAAGCTATTTCAAAATCAAAGTTTAAGCCAGACATGGCTTTAGCACTCTATGCACGCAAACGCCTTTCTTGACGTGCATCAGGATTATTAGCCTGATGTCTTCTCACTACAACTCTATGAGCTTCAGGATTATTAGCCAGATCTCTTTTCACTACAACTCTAATCATATCAGGATTATTAAAACGATATCTTTTTGATGCTTCTATGCGCTTACCCCTATTGATATCACTATTTTATTCTAATGATCGTTTTTTTAACCTTTTTTTCTGTTTTGCCGGTGAACCGACTACGTCTTTTAACATTTTCACTTGACGTATCAGAATCTTGAGTTAATACTTCCTCTAAAGGAATATAAACATCAAAATGTCCATTCATTAATGGACCGGTTAAACGAAATCTTTTTACAGGATGCATATTATTTCCGAATGCTTGTAATAAATTTCCATTCTGAAAAACTTAGAAATTTACAGCAAAAATTTCTGCTGCTGCTTGAAGCTCACATGCAGTACCATAAGTATATGAGTATGACATAGCGCACTCATATTGTTCAAAAGAGCTATAACACTCTCCATTTAAGTTTATGCTGAACCAAGCAAAAGTTTGCCAGTTGGTTACAACATGTTCAACAATATTTTGGCGTATGGTGCCATGGAAGCCTTGCTTACCAAATAAAAGGTAAGAAATAGATCTAAAAAGACAGGCTCCATCAACAATTATGGCAACAAATGAATGCGGCACCAAAACACACTAATATCTAAAGCTTCAATAGACATATTTTAATTTGGCTGTGAGTCAATTGACTTCACTGTAAAACGATTGTTACAACGTTACAAGGTCTATACGTAAGTAAAGAATTCAATAAAATTGAATATACCAACTTATATTAATTTAATAGAATACTCAGACTGCTTAGTTTTATTTGATTTTTAAATGCACTAAAGCAGAGTTTATATAACTATTGTATAATAAGCAATATAGAAGACAATTATATATAATGTTGCTTCAATTATTAAGTCTAAAATCGACTTATTAATTTTGTTAAAAAAACAACAAAACAAATAAACAACTTAATTTAAAAAAGTATTATAAATAAATAAATAATTCAAATAAGTCAAAATTGACTTCACTGTACAACGTTACAGCGTCTATACAAACTACAGAATTCAATAAAATTGAATATACCAACTTATATTAATTTAATAGAATATTCAGACCGCTAAGTTTTATTTGATTTTTGAATGCTCTAAAGCAGCGTCTATATAACTATTATGTAATAATCAAAATAGAAGACAACTATGTATAATGTTGCTTCAATTATTAAGTCTAAAATCGACTTATTAATTTTGTTTAAAATAAAACAACAAAACAAATTAACAACTTATTTAAAGTAAGTATTATAAATAAATAGATAATTCAAAATAAGTAAAAAATTGACTTCACTGTACAACGTTACAGCGTCTATGCAAACTATAAAATTCAATAAAATTGAATATACCAACTTATATTAATTTAATAGAATATTCAGACTGCTTAGTTTTATTTGATTTTTAAATGCACTAAAGCAGCGTCTATATAACTATTATGTAATAATCAAAATAGAAGACAACTATGTATAATGTTGCTTCAATTATTAAGTCTAAAATCGACTTAATTTTCTTGTGTTTAAAAAACAACAAAAGAAATTAAATACATTGTTCGTTATTTAAATATTTTAATAATAGCAATTGAATTTTTTTCATCTTATCATGAAATACGTATTTTGTGTTTATTTATTTATTTATTTATTTATTGTCAGCTAAGAGCAGCTGACATTAAAATGAAATCAACATTAATTTAAATTAAAAATAGTTAAAATAATTAAATTAAGTAAATATAGAATTATATATAAATCTGAAAATATATTTAAATGTTAACGTTAAAGCTCTGGGAAATTCAATAAAAAATTGAGTAGTCCAAACATTTGTTGCGAGGATTGGGAAAAACCCAGAAAACCCCAATCAGATCAGCGTTAGATTAGTAATTAGTGGTTACGATTAGATAAAGCAAAAGGATCGATCTTTTAGTACTGGAGTTGAGGCCTCCAAGGAGACAAGAGAATAAAGTTGTTATAGTCAGAACATATAACACGAAATGGTTCATGAATTAAGTAGTTGCTGAAGCAACGATCAAGGCTAAGGCGTAAAAACTTACGTGAAGATCTAATTGGGACATTAAATTTAATTCGCCTCAAAAGAACTGATGAGTCGATTTCACCATTAAGTAGGTTAGTAATGTATAATACTTCATGCATAGTTCTACGGTTTAACAGGGAGGGAAGATTTATTAAAAGGAGTCTACTTGAATACGGGGGTAAGTCAACTCCAGGAACCCAGTTAAAGCTTCTAAGGGCAAATAGAAGAAATTTCTTCTGCACAGATTCAATTCTATCCTGGTGAATCGAGTATTGTGGAGACCACACACAAGATCCATACTCCAGGATGGGACGAACTAGGGATGTATAAAGCGTTTTAGTGGTGTAGGGATCATTAAACTCTTTCGACCACCGCGTGATGAAGCCAAGTACATTAATGGCCTTATTGACCATGGACAAAATATGAGCGTCAATCTTTAATTTAGGATCAAGAATAATGCCTAAATCTTTGATTTCAATCACGCGGTCAAGTGGTGAAGCATCAAGCAAGTAGTGAGCAGTATAAGGGGTACTTCTACAAAAGACATGATATTACATTTAGAACAATTTATATTGAGTAAGTTAAAACGACACCAGGCCGACAATGCTCCCAAATCCGACTGGAGTGAATTACACAGGGAAGCGTCATTATATGTGAAACATAGCTTCACATCATCAACAAACATATATATAAAGGAGTTAGTAATAACAGCTGGAAGATCGTTAATAAACAGATTAAATAGCAAAGGACCAAGATGACTACCCTGGGGAACACCAGAGGTAACAAAAATAGGTTTAGATACAGACGATTTAAAAACTACTTTTGTGTTCGACCACACAAGCACTCCGAAAGCCACAATACGAGTTTTGAATTAGACTCAAGCTCTGTAAAGGAGCTTTGCAGTGCATTGAATGCAATATGCATAGCTTTGAAGTCTAAATGAGTCCGTCTCATGAATTTAGTAAAGCCAACACATTTCATGTTGTCGCACAATCCACACAGGTTGTACCAACCAATTTGCAATTTTTGCTGCAGCAAACAAGCATTATGAAATATCTTAGTAGTAGGTGAATGGCGGTTCTACCCCAAAGGGATGCCGACAATTTATGACCCCATTAAATTTTATGACCCTTTTATTGCCCCTTGGTTTTTGACCCTTTATCGCCCCCTTCAATATGATAATTTATGACCCTTTTTTCCCATTATCGTGCCCGCTTTAATTTGAGTAGGGTGGAGAACAAAGGATTAACATTCCTAGGCCACCACTTTACCAGCAGCATCTGTGAGAAGCAGTGATCAGAGAAACAGATTTGGTTATTTACCTAATTAGTGTTAGAGTCAATTGTTTGCCTATTTGACGTGCGTGGCATTGTAAATCTGTTTATGGTCATGAGGTGCAGTGTGCACAGGAAGAAAGGATAGATAAGAGAGAGAGTCGAGAGGGCGCCTGTTTGACGTGCGTTGCATTGTTAACCTGAAAGCAAGCAATCATGAATGAATGTTTATGTTCATGAGTAGTAGTGATCAAAGGATCTGGAATCGAGAGGGCGCCTCTTTGACGTGAGTGGCATTATAAACCTGCAACACACGTCAAAAAATGAATATTTATGGTTGTGATAACCAGTGATCAAAGGAAGTAAGGATAGAGAATAGAGAAAAGCGAACGCTTGTTCGATGAACTGGGGTTCTGTGAACAAGAGATGGGAATTTTCCTACGCAGCAGCAGCGGCAGGATCAATACATTGCTTCTAATCAAGAGTATTGATACTTGTAGCTTAAGATTCAAATGTGTTAGAGGGGGAAAGTGATCCTGCTTGTATTAATTTAATAAGCCACGCCCCTTATACGATTTTGATTGATCCCCACCATCCTTAAGATGAAAACTATTTTACAATCCTTTGAGCTTGATATTTAAATATTTAGCGCCATCCCTTTCTAACCTTTGATATTATATACCATATATATTATATATACCTGTTTTATTTTGGTCAAGTGCTAGGAAAATCTTATATCCTGCATTGACTTCAAAACGAATAAAAGAGATAGTTTGGTTTAAGTTGTATAGTTTATTTATTATTCTTTCTATGTATGCTATAAAATATTTATTTTTAAATCTAGTTTTCATACATTTTATGCCTTATTGACTTAAACGTTGTTTGTTAATTCATTTGTTTAAATTTTTATATTTTGCCATTAGGCAAAAGCCTAGCCTTGTCAGACGCATGCTGTAGTAAGAGCATCCACATGTGTCGACTCCCTCTGTAGTTAAATCGGATGACCAGCTGCACGCTGAAAGATGCTCGCCAAATTTGGATGTAACTAGATGGCAGTTTTCGTACGCCAAGAAAAATTCTCGATATTCTTCAAGCAAATGTTCAGGAAAAATCATTTCCTCAAACTCTTTAAAAAAATCATCGATTTTCTTGATAATTGTTTTAAATCCAAAGTTAGAATTCAGCTCCATTTTGTAGTATACTCGACAAACGTTTATTAAAGACTGACTTAAATGAATATTTTAACTTTCCTCAAAGCATTTCATTTTTTATTTAGTTTCATAATATGATGAAATTATGTCCTAAACCTATTAACATCCCTTTTTATTTCTTTACCCATCTTTTTTGAAATTTCAAACAGTAACCGAGTAAGATCAATTTCTGACTCATAATCATAAGTTGCTTCTAAATCTGAAAGTTGTATACTATATTTACGCATCTCTACACACTTTGGAATAATATAGTTATAATATATATTCTTTATTTGATTTTTCAGTAATGTGTTCCAACACAAAAATGTTGTTAAAAAAATTCCTAATCTTATAAGCGTCCTCCATGAGTCGCTATCAAATTCAACTCTATTACCATACTGATTGAGTATTAATATTCGTTGCCAATCTGATTTTCGAATATTAAAATGACACTTAACGGTCTCAAGCATTGGATGTTCAATTATTGTATTTGGCACTAAGAAGTCAAAGTGCTCCAGTTTCATTTGGATGTACTCCTTAAAAGTTAATAATTGAATCCACTCCTCTTTTTGTAATCCAATAAAGTTACGTTTATGTTGCTGCAGCCAAACCATAGGTGTGAAATCTCTACTCGTAGAAAACCCACACTTTAGTTTAAGCTCTAGACTAACAAAATACTCAAATCCAAAAATTATCTCATGATCTTGAATTTTCCTTGAGTTTTTCTTTTTTTTCAAGTGTAGCGTATCCATCCTCTCTTAACTGCTTTTTCAAACTAAACGTAAAATAAGATAAACCATAATATTTAAGGTATTGATTTTTGTATAATTTCTCAGTACATCATTAACGCTAGAGGAAAAATGGTAATTCTAGATAGAAACTCATGTATTTTAGTTGACTTTCAATATGTATTCGGAAACGAAAGACAGATGTTTGTTAAAGAGTTGGCTGGGTCCGTCACACCCAATTTTTTTCACTTTAAACCACCCTACCACATGAGGGAGCTGGATGAAGTGACTAGGAAAACCCTAAAGATAACCAAACAGTATGTGGACGGCTTAGATTGGTCTGAAGGTGACATCTCTTGGCGAAATACTAAAGCCATTGAATAGTTACGCAACTGTAGTAGTAAGAGGAATAGCTAAAAAAGAGTTCTCAAGTAAATTTTTACACACAAAAATAACAAGCGCACAAGAGCTAAGCGCAATATCCAATCTTCTTTACAAATTGTAGAATACACAAACAAATAGTAAATCAATGTGCACTAAATAATTTATTTAAATTATTTCTCATCTTAGAAAACTCTCAATATGAGGTATCTGAAAATGTAAATGTTTATGCTAGTATACTTGAGTAAAATAAAAATTATTTTCTTATTAATTTCATCATGTTTCTATTTATTATTTAATTAAGAGAGGGTACATAATATTTAATATAATTAATTTCAATGATTATCAACTACAACTTGATTCTATATTAAATTGGTTTTAAACGATGCGTTGAACTATTCCAGTCAAAGGCGAATACTCTGCTAATCGATCATGCATAAGCAGGCAATATACCTTAGTATTCCTCACACTAACACTATCGAGATCAATTGAAACTCTTACATCGATTGGCCCGGTTTTAACTGTTTCATTCTGATGTGACAAGTCTACAACAACCATTGGTGCTTTCTCTTTAAACTCTATAGGTGTTAGTAATGGCTCAGATTCCTTCATAGTAGCTTGCTTGAAATCCTGTATACATATCATACAAACTTGCGTATCGTTCATGCTTAAAATTAATGTTCATGTCATCGTACGGAAAGTTCTCCGAGTTAAGATACACTTTTAAATTCCTCAAATGATTATGTGTTAGTTTATCGTCCACTACAAAAGCTATTATCGCAAATCGAGGGCGTTTTCTATTAGCTGCTAGCTTAACATTCCAAACATGTTGTGTGCCTTCGGGTAATGTTGGATTCAGGTAACAATCCCAGCTGCGGAATGCAAGTGGAAGTGAGCCTCGGACTAAACATTTGTAACTTCTTTTCATCACTCAGAGTTACATGTGTTATTTTCCATACAATGTTAGAAATATTTAGGTTATACTCCTTAGTTCCAATTTTAGTGTAATATACGTCTTCCATATTTTTAGTCATGAGTAATATCAATTCATGTTTACAATTTAGTAAGACCTTGTTATAATCTTCAGCAAATCCAAGTAATTATTTAAGAGATATAGAAAAATTAAAGTATCCGTTCGACAGCTCTTTATCATTTCCATTGAACCAGCCAGATTTCTCTCTCCGTTTTGTTTAAGGAAGCGTAGTTTTTTAAGGTTGTTGAAATACCAACAAACCGAGTATGGTCAATTTCAATTCCATTTAATTCATAACGAACCTCGTCAAAGAGATAACTCATACAATTGTTTTTAAGTTTTCCATCTACAGCAAGCGAGTTATCCGCCAAAGAAATTGTGCCCTCACCATTAATAAAACTCTCACAAGGCAATACATATAAGTCCTGATTCTGAATAGTAATCCTAATTTCATCATTGCTTTTAAATGCTTGTAGATAGGGAGAGTAACTATGATATTCTTTCTTGATTATACTCTCATCCGAATAGGCTTTCTCTCGAACATTCAATACACTACTCATTATTTTTTTATTTTTAGACCCAGAGATTTTAAAAATAATTTGTTCTCAGGTGTTAGTACTTTTTTTGTCGACCTGTATCCTTCTGTAGTAGAACTCAAAGTGCTTGCTGGGGGTGGATAGCGCACGTTTTTATTATTATAAATAATCATTATCGGCGTCTCAAGTGTAAGCGAAGTGTCACAACCTCTTTCATAAATTAACCAAGTTTTCGTTCTGATCAACGATCTTTATTACTATTGACTGTATCTCGCTCGTATTAACTGGAAAAAAATAAGATTATTTGGTTTCTCACTCAATTTGTAGCCTGGAGAGCCAGAGCATGACTTGATACCTCATTTACATATGAGCCGCTTATAATGTTACATTCTAGACGAATCGTATTTACTTTTAAAATGTCAACAGGTTGATCTGATATATGCGTTGCATTTGGTTTTAGTTCTCTTTTATTAAATCCAAATAATTGACCGATAGAACGCTCTTTGTTAAAATGTATTGAATCTTTTTTAGATGAAATCACTACTTGAAGGGTATTTTTATTGCTCTCGATTAGCGGGTGCTTTAATTCATTGGGATCCATTTTCTTTATTTTCTCTTTAATAAATTCACTTATATCACTAAGCTCATACGATCCCACAGGTATCTCGAAAATATGCTCCCCAATATGGAATAAATTATTATCGTAGTCCACATTTGGGACCGAGTTCTACATGTGAAAATCAATTAGTGCACATTCATAGCTCCTACTTAATTTTATGGGAGGATGATAATTAGCTATTAAAATCGAGTTGTTACCCGTCAACGTTAGTGTTGTTGCCATTTCGAAAGATTATTGATAAGTGAATTAATAGTACTAGTTTTTTGCATTTTATTTATTTTAAATTTGAATAAAATCAGCAAACCCCCTTCTATAACGTTCATTTTCTAGCGGGTCATCTTTACTTATTAATAAAAATCCATATTTTTCTCTCCAACAAAATTGACAAATATTCTTAAATGCATCAAACGACATGTCTACGCCTACATGATCCTGATACACATGTTTCATATAGACTTCATCCTGCCTTAACATAATAATTAAGTTTGCATTATCACGCACAAGATGCTTTGGGATGCGTGTATACGTTTGACACAAATAGAACGCATCTATACTTTTATGTCTGCCCATGCAGAAGTATGCTCGAATATTATCCTGTTTTTCACATGCTACGTCATCGAAAATCATTATAGAGTTCTTTTTGGCATCGCTGGGTGCAACAACATTTTCATTTTCAGAAAAAACAAATTCCTTTTATTGGTTTTATAAGTGTTTTTAGGTATTCATATTTAGGCTGATATAATGACTTTGAATATAAGTAAATATTCTCAAACTTTAATCCGTTAGGGCTTTCAATTAAACTAATCATAACATTGGTTTTCCCGCAATTTGAAGGTCCGACAATTAGAGCTCGTATTGAATTGGGTAACAAGCTACTATGTCTAAGTTGTTTGACATCACCATTTTTACAATCGATATTTTTTTTACTTCTATGTCATTTTTTTGTTTGATTAAACGCATATTAAAGTAACTCTTTTGAGTAGATCGTTACTTGCTAAAATCTCATCGAAGAATAAACAACAAATAAAATGGTGCTGCGCTTTTATAAACTAGTAGTAATAAACCACCACTCTACCTAGGAAGAGGTATTGTTAATAAAATAATAAACTCCCTACCAGTTGAACTGCACATACCGGGATATCAGTTTTGTGGTCCAGGAACAAAGCTTAAAGCTCATCTAGCACGTGGTGACAAAGGAATAATTCCCCTTGGATGCCGCTTGTCGAGAGCACGATATAGCCTATTCTAAATATAAAGATCTGGAAAATCGTTATAAAGCTGACACAATACTAGCTGAAAGAGCGTGGGAGCGTGTAAAAGCATCTGATAGTTCTCTCGGTGAAAAATCCTCTGCATATTTCGTAACAAAAGCAAAAGAAACGAAAACCATGTAAAAATAAAAATAAATTTATGACTCTTGTTCGAGACGCAACACGAGTGTTAAAGAAAGAAAAACCACTTGACATTCAAGCTGCGATTAAAGTAGCCCGAAAAGCTATGTCTAAGACCATTGGAAATAAGAAAAATACTGTTGTTATTCCTAGAGTAATCAACGTTCCTAAAATTGGAGGTTTTTTTTTACCACTTTTTCCAATCTTGACAGCGCTGAGTGCATTAGGAGGAATGGCATCTGGTGGAGCAGCTATTGCTAGAAGCATTAATAGTGCTAAGAATGCAAAAAAAAGAGCTAGAAGAGAATAAACGTCATAATAGAAAAATGGAGGCCATTGCTTTAGGTAGCGGACTCTATTTAAAAGCGTATCAAAAAGGTTTTGGTATGACCACAAATAAAAAAATTAATTTTATATAAATGAGGTGCCCAATAAACCGCTTTCGAACATTGATATTATAAACTTCGTACGCAAACATATCCCACATTTTAGAGGGGTTTACATGAGAAACGCCTTACCGAAAAATGTAATTTGGACTCGTCAACTGGAGCTGGAACTCATTGGGTAGCTTACTATAAGGCGGATGAGGAATGCAGATATTTTGATAGTTTTGGAAATTTGCCACCCCCTATAGAACTTATAAGATATTTGGGCGAGAACATTCAATACAATTATAATCAAGTAGAACAATTTGGTACTTTTAACTGAGGTGACTTATGTCTTAAGTTTTTAATGCTCACTTCAAAATCTTTTTTAAAATAATTTTTATATCAATCAATATAAATACTTTCCATTTAAATGGTTTAATAAAGAAAAAAAAAAAAAAATCATTTTTGAGTATATATATATAAATATTGTCTTTAAACTATCTCAGTTTGTTTGGATGATCTGATTAGTTCACATATAGCAAGCCCACTGTTTCTTGAAAACCAAAAACATAAAAAAATAGCAACAAATAACAGAAAAAACACTGTTTCTGAAAACCATAAAAAATAACAGGAAAACAACAACAAGCTGTTTATGAAAATAACAACAAATAACAGAAAAAAAAAACACTGTTTCTGAAAAATAACAACAAATAACAGAAAAAAAACACTGTTTCCAAAAAACATAAAAAATAACAGCAAAACAACAACACTGTTTCTGAAAAACATAAAAAATAACAGCAAAACAACAACAAGCTGTTTATGAAAAATAACAACAAATAACAGAAAAAAACACTGTTTCTGAAAAACATAAAAAATAACAGCAAAAAACATATAATCACTGTTTCCGAAAAACATAAAAAATAAAAGCATAAAAAAAATAAACCCTGTTTCTGAAAAACATAAAAAATAGCAGCAAAACAAGGACAGAAAAACCTGTTATTAAAACCATCCTCTTTTACGCTCGCTGATCAAGTTTATTGGCTTACTATCATAAATATACTAAATGAATGAGCATATACTAAAGGAGCTAACAAAAACAAGAAACGCGTTAAAAAGAAAATTTCAAAGTATTAAATTAGGTAAATCCGCAAACGAATACCAGTTGGAGGAAACATTTAAGCCCATAACAGAACCACTCAAAAAGATTATTAAAGGAAATAGGGAAATTAAGCCATACCCCCGAACAAAAAAAGAAGAGAAAGATAAAAGTGTAAATGAGGTGACAGAGAATGGAAATAGTGAATTTTATAAAGCGTTTGGACCAAGTAAAAATAAAGGAGAAACTAAATTAGGCAGCTCTAAAATAAACGTAAACAACAAAAGACTTGAACTGGAAACGGGTGAAAAGTGGAATCTTACTCCTGGATTGTATTCTTTTTAAAAAACTCACATGCTTATAGCCAGTTGGATCTGGATGCATATAAGGAAATCTTGTCAAAAACAAATGCTCACAGAAGAAATCATCAGCCAAATGAAGCACTAAAGGGTAATCGCTCCAAAAAGTATACTAATATAATAAAAAAAACTTTTCCCGAAAGTTGTTGAGCCAAGTGCAGTGTCTACACCTTTGATAATAAAAAATCTACACATAAAGGCGGAACTCTTATGATACTCAACAAGCATAAACCAATTATGTATACTGGGATAATCCTAATGAAATTGTAAATAGACTTAAGCTTTTGATCGCTTCACAGGCAGCTGGTAACAGTAGTCATAATAATGAAATTGAATCGATAATTGAAGAGTTGCGAGAGGCAAACATAATTTTTTTATTAATTAATTTAATTTTATTATTAATATGTTAGATTATTATTAATATGTCTCTTGACAAGTTTGGTCATTTCTCGAATGATAAAGAATGCTCAGAGAAGTTGAAAAGGGGGATTGAAGCTGTAAGTGGGATTCATATTGATGAGGAAGGTTACCTAAATGCCCAAAACAAACGCATTAAAAATTCAATCAGCCCCATAAATAACGATGATTTGGTAATCAAAGAATATGTTGGTGTTAAGGTATTTGAATTACAAAAAGTCAAACGGCTAATATTACTCAATTAGTCGAACAAAGAAATAATAAGTTAAAGGATATGGAAAGCAATATGAATGAAATAACTAACGAAGTAACTAAGTTATTAGATGATGTTAACAAAGTTAGCAATGAAATCATTTCAAGAATAAACAGTAATAATGAGTTCGCAAGCAAGCAGTTACATCAAGAAAAAACCAATTGTGAAATCAGATCGCTGTTAAGTCAATATGAGTCTAGATAAGTTTGGACACTACTCAAGCGATAGGAAGCATTTGGAGTATTTACACAGAAATGGAAAAAGATTAGTGGGTTTTATCGTTGATGAGGATGGAAATTTAAATATACAGAAAAAACGAATCATATGTTGTATACAAAGGCAGGAGGCGAATGACTTGGTTATAAAAGAATACGTTGATCGAGTATTAATTCTAGTGAAAAATGATATAGAGCACACCATCTCATTATTATTAATAAGAGAGAGAAGCCAAAAAATTGATTTATTTCAAGAGAACTTAAACAATACTATAAAGAGTATCGAAAATTTGAAAGAAATACTTGATAAATATTTTACATTTGTAATTGGCTGTTTTGAGAATCCTACCATTTTAAAAATAAATATTAACAGCGGATGAGGAGCCTGTACCCCTACCTAACAAAAACGAAAGAAAATATTACTAAATAAATAAAAATTATATATATTCTATTTGCACATTAGGGTGGACCTGTATCTTAATAATAACAATTTTCTGCAGAGATTTTTTTTTATTTTTATTTATTTTTTTTTTTTACTTTTATATTCTTTTAATTAAATTCAATAAAAATGTCTGTTTGCTGCTATGCGAATTGTCAAGTCCGCGCTAACTCAAAAATGGGTTTTGTCTGCTGCTGGATGTGCACAAATGTTGCTCATGAACAATGTGCTGGCATTAGTGGCCGTATCTCAGACCTCTTGAAGAATACTAATTTAGAGTGGCCGTGTGGTCATGTTTGGAGAAAAAAAAAGACATTGCAAGCTTTATAGGAACTCAGCTTGGCTTAGAGGGCGTTTTCTGTCAGTTGAATAAACTGTGTGAAAAATTCTCATCGGTTCAGAGAAACCTTAGCGAGAAAAATCTCGTACAGGATTCTCCAAAGCGTAAAAGGCCAACGTTGGGCAGTTATCGCGCTCTGTGACGTTGGAAAATACTCCAAACGCTCCGATACCACAGGGTAAAGTAAATAAAAATCTTCATGTCCCTTCTACTAAAGTTATCGAGAACTTAGATGATATAACAATAACTCCCATGGATATTGTCTTATCTGATCCCGATCCTTCGGTTCTTTTGGTGGTTAGTAGTGTTGATGTTAATCAACAAAAAACTCTATCAAACCTAAAGAGCCAAATATTCAATTATCCGAGACTGAGTCTTCCAAACCAGCCTCAGTGGAGGATATAATTAAAAAATTTGTTGCTGTCCCACCTAAAAAACAAATATTTGTTTCAAGGCTTCCCCCTGATTTAACATCAGATGATGTCAAGGTCTATATCAAGGCCAAAACGAATGCCAATGTCACGGTGGAGAAATTCAAATTTGCTTATGATCGGAACATTTCGTCTTTTAAAATAAGTGTTTCGAATCAAGATTTTTGCACCATATGCTGCAAAGAATTTTGGCCAGAACACATAATTGTGAAAGAGTATACTGCAAGAAAAAAAATCGGCCCCCGATTGTATCTACACTTCCGGTGGTTGGTTCTAAGGTAACTCTCCCAATTACTGATAGTTCAAAAAACTAACATCCTCCTTCTTACTTGGCTATCAGAATGTAAGAGGTCTTTGTAGTAAACTCACTAGCTTATACCTTAATAGTCTTTCTTTCCCTTTCCATGTCATTGCCTTTACTGAAACGTGGTTAAGGCAAGACATTCTCAATTCCGAAATTCTATGTAGTACATATTCTATTTATAGAGAGGACCGTACTCTTCGGCGTGGTGGTGGAATGCTTATTGCTGTGAATGTTGACTTTCCTTCTGAAACAGTCGTATTAAATAGTTCTTTTGATATAGAGTTTATTGCTGTAAAGCTATATATTTACGGTATTAACATTTTTATCACTTGTTCCTATATACCTCCTTCCTCTGATCTCTCTATCTATGAGACACATCTATCTGCTATTCATTCTGTCTCTGCCTTGCTTTCTGATCGCGATTTTCATGTAGTTCTTGGTGATTTCAACATTGCTGAAGCTACTTGGATTTCTTGTCCTGACTCTGGTGCCCTGACTCCCACTGCCCCGAATGAATTTTTAATCGACTTACTTAGGATGTCATTGAGTCAAATTAATGCTATCCCAAATTCTCTTAATAAATTGC
Source organism: Scaptomyza flava (assembly GCA_030179655.1). Taxonomy (NCBI): domain Eukaryota; kingdom Metazoa; phylum Arthropoda; class Insecta; order Diptera; family Drosophilidae; genus Scaptomyza; species Scaptomyza flava. Next base: position 305,481 of record JARNME010000511.1, on the reverse strand, counting down.
TTGATCTGATTTTTGTTTTGGATTCATCATCTTCATCCGTTTCCCGTTCCCAGCCTATATCTTATCCCGAAGACTTATACCATCCTGCGTTGGAGCTGTTGATTAATTTACCTTCCCGGACGCGTTGCAATGTCAAAATGCCTTTGAGTCGAGTTCGTCAATTTCGGAAAACTGATTTTGAGGGTCTCGCCCTGCTTTTATCCCATACTGACTGGTCTCCCCTCTACGAGTCTGACGACTTGGACGTGGCAATCAGTATTTTTTACAATACCTTATATTCTTTATTTGATTTATGTGTCCCGGTTGGAAAGCTAAACAGGTCTAACAAACCTGTGTGGCTTACCCGAGAGTTTACAATTCGCAAAAATCAAAAATCCAAACTCTACAAGAGATTTAGAAAAAGCGGCTCAACGGTAGCCTATTCTGATTACTTGATTGCTCGTGCCAGTTTTGCTATCTTAAACAACCAATGTTATAAGAATTACCTGACTCGGTGTAGATTACAGTTTCAGCAGGATCCAAAGCGGTTTTTTGATTTTGTTAATGCGAAGCGTAGGTCATCGACACTCCCAACGGAAGTATTCTTTGAGGAAGCGAAGGCCAATTCTGATCAGGAGATTGCAAATATAATTGCCCAATTTTTTCAAACGACGTATAGTTCTTTTCAATCTCAAGTCGGTTTGCCTTACCCTTATCAGGTTAATGGCTCGAATCGCATCTTTGGACTGAAAATCACTGAGAACTCACTTTTAAATAATCTACATGTTTTGAAACCTATATTTTCCCCAGGACCTGACGGAGTGCCAGGCTGTGTGCTTAGACACTGCGCTCATGGTCTTTCAAAGCCATTGCTTAAAATGTTTAACTTGTCCCTGGAGTTAGGCTCCTTTCCAAAAATTTGGAAAGAGTCATTTATTATTCCTCTCCATAAAAAAGGAAACAAATGTAATGTTCAAAATTATAGGGGTATCTCCAAGTTGTCTGCTATTCCTAAGATTTTTGAAAAATTAATAACCTCCCATCTTCAACACCTTTGTAAATCTATTATTTCACCGTGCCAGCACGGATTTATGAAACAACGATCTACTACCACTAACTTGTTAGAATTTACTTCGTTTGTTATCAAGGGTTTTCGGGACAAATTGCAGACTGATGTTATTTATACTGATTTAGTAAGGCTTTCGACTCTGTAGATCATCATCTCCTAATACGTAAACTAGAACTCTTGGGCTTTTCAAATATTCTAGTTCTTTGGATTAAAGACTACCTAACTCTTAGAACTCAGAGGGTTTTATTTAAAGGGTCCGTTTCCAAGACGGTTCAGGTCACTTCAGGCGTTCCTCAGGGTAGTCATCTTGGTCCTTTATTATTTATTTGTTTATAAACGATCTTCCATCGGTTATAAAGTTCTCTCGGGTTTGATGTACGCTGATGATGTAAAGTTATGCACGTCAGCTGCAACTCCCCTAGCTGCTCAACAGCTTCAAAGAGATTTAGACAACTTTCAAATGTGGTTTAAAGTAAATTTTTTAAATCTTAATTACAGTAAATGTAAAGTAATGTCATTTTTTAGATGTTTGCCCTTTTTTAATATTTATTTTCTTGACAACAAACCACTAGACAGAATTGAATGGGTTGACGATTTGGGCATCGTTATGGACCCAAAGCTTAAGTTTGACAAGCATATTTCTTCAATCTCTAATCGAGCATCTGGTGTCTTGAGCTTCATTAAGCGCTGGTCGAAGGAGTTCAACGATCCCTACTTAACAAAAACTCTGTATACTTCTTTTGTACGACCGATTCTGGAATATGGATCTTGTATATGGTTTCCCAAATACGAAATTCATCAGAATAAAGTAGAATCGGTACAAAAACAATTTCTGCTCTTTGCACTTAGAGGTCTTAACTGGGACACTAACAATAATTTGCCATCTTATCGTAGTAGACTTTACTAATAGATCTTCCTTCTCTTAATGATCGTAGAGTAATGCTAGCATTTTCCTTTTTTCACAAATTAATTAATGGTGAAATTGATTCTTCTGAATTAATTAACCAAATTAACTTTGCTGTTCCTATTAGAAATACTAGAAATTTTGTACCTATATCTCTTCAAACTTGTAATTCTAATTATGCTCTTCATAACCCTTTTCGTATTCTGTGTTCTATTTATAACGATCTTTCCCACTTAATACACAGTGCCACTCCTACTTGCTCTATAAAAAGTTAGTTTTGTGTCATTTGTCTGCATGTTCGCGATCATCGTAACCGCACGTTAAGCGGAGCGCCCCTCGGTCGGATGGGCGGGAGGTGGGTCGCTTTGTGCGTGGGTCCGCGCGTTAATAAGCCGGTGCTTGGTATCGTTGGGCCACTTGACTGTACTGTTCGTTAGTACATCTACGTCCAATAAATGCAATTTATCAAAACCCGTTAAATGCTGATTGACCCCCACCACGGTTGGTTATATCTCATTTGATTATTACTATATCAAGAAACATCGGATTTAAATCGTGGAAGTGTATATGGATAGTATGGATTACGATACTGATGGAGAAGGCACCTATGGTGAAAAAGATGTGTTTCTCAAAATTTTTCTCTCGACACAATAAAAAAGACGTCGTCAGCAACAATATTGTACTACGTTATAAAGGAAATAAATAAATAAAAAAATAGAACCAACAAGACGTGCTACATTCCAATACGAGCAAACGGGAATTAGAGAAACAATAACATGCTCCTGCACGTAAATTTTTAAGCGAAGAAGAGTTGTAATGAAGGGAATCGATGATCATTGGCAGGCAGACTTAGTAGAAATGGGAAAGTACTCCTCATCTAATAAGGGATTTCGATTTCTATTGACAATCATTGATACGTTTTCCAAATATGCGTGGGGAGTAGCATTGAAGTCAAAATCTGGAAAAGAAGTTACACAAGCGTTCGCGGACATTTTTAAAGGGAATAGAATTCCTAAGAATTTACAAACGGATGATGGAATAGAATTTTTTAATACTGATTTTAAAAACTTGTGTAAAAAACATAACATTAATCATTACTCAAGCTATAGTGTACTTAAGGCATCGATTGTTGAGCGTTTTAATAGAACTTTAAAGGAAATGATGTGGAGAGAGTTTAGCTTCAATGGAACATATAATTGGATCGAAATGTATAAGCGGTTGATTAAAGAGTACAATAATCAATATCATAGAACAATTAAAATGCCACCTATAAAAGTGAATTCCTCAAATGAACAGATGTTATTAAATACTGTTTACAGCACTTAAAAATATTTGGTGGTAGCAAATTCAAAGTAAATGACTATGTGCGTATAAGTAAGCATAAAAATCTATTTGAGAAAGGGTATACCCCAAACTGGACAAGTGAAATTTTTCCAGTTCAAAAAATACAAATACATACCCTACTACATACATATTGAAAGACTATGAGGGTATCGAAGTGAAAGGCGGTTTTTATAAAGAGGAACTATCAAAAACAAAGTTTTCGCACACTTACCTAGTTGAAAAATAATAGAAAACGAAAAGGGCAGGTATTCGATAAATGGTTAGGGTTCTCGAATGCGCACAACTCTTGGATAGATAAAAATTACGTTCTTTGAAGCAGCAGGTATTGGTCGCATGACTCCATTGAAAGCAACAGGTTTTTGGGCGCGTCACTCTATTGGTTGCTACAGTTATTGGGCGCGTCACTCTTTTTGTGACAATTTCCTATTTTAAATGTGGGCAGGATAATTGTTACCTGTATTGATACCTGTATTGCGCATGTATATGTGTGTGTGTGTGTTGCTGATGGGTATAAAAAGGCAGTGCAGAGCTTAGCTCAATCATACAAACATTTTTGTTTTCCTTGAACACTACATTAAAAACAAACAAAACACCAAAAATGCCTAAGATATCGAAAAGAAGCAGAAGAACACTATGCTAAGCTGGCTGAAGCCGGCAGTGGAGCTGGTGGAAATGAGGGAGAGAAGATGCCGGTACCGATGGATTTTTATGATCCGCTCAACCAGGAGAGAAACCGGAGATGCCGCCGCCAGTTTCCCGGAATGGCCCAGTCATTAGACTCACATCCCCCGCTCCTTTCGATGCACCCTGGAGGAAACCCAGGAAATCTGTTGAGGAATTGAGCCGGGATGAGCGGACGCCATCACCGCTCTCGGATTTAGGCCTCGACAAGTTGAGGTATAGTCCTCCCAGGCTCGAGAGGAGTGAGCTATTTCAGTCAATGGAATCATTGGGTTTTATGCTGGATGAAATGAACAGCGATGAATTTTTAATTAATTTATAAGAATAAATTTTTTTTTGTAAAATTTTTAATAAAAACAATTTTAATCTTAAAATGTATTTTCGTTTGAATTTTCATTATTTTTTTTTTTCTACCTTACAATTATAATTATTATTTTCAGGTTTAACAAACTTTATAAATTAGATACATTTTTTTTTTTTTAAATAAAGAAGAAAGATATTAAACTATAACACCAATATGTTTTTTATTATGTTTCGATATTTTTTTATTTTTTATTTACAGGTTTTGTACAAGTTTTTTACAGGCTATTTACAGGTTTACCAATTTTCTATGATTTACAGGTTGTACAGGCTTTTTTTTAATATTATTATTACTTACAGGTTTTTACAGGTTTTTTTTTTTATTCACAGATTTTACAGGCTTTTTTTTTAATATTATTATTACTCACAAGTTTTTACAGGTTTTTTTTTTTATTTACAGGTTTTACAGGCTTTTTTTTTATATTATTATTACTTATAGATGATTTTTACTATTGTAATTTTTCTTTTTTTTTTAGATTTTTTATTCATTTTTATTAAATTTTTTTTTTTTTGTTGTTGCTTTAGTTTAAATATATAAAGTTATTCATATATGTGGGAATCAATTTTATAATGACCCCAGGCATAGGTATTTATACCGTCAGACCTTATTATACGCTTAACCCATAAAATGGGTAAATAAGGGTATAATGGTTTTGTGCAAAGTATGTAACAGGCAGAAGGAAGCATCTCCGACCCTATAAAGTATATATATTCTTGATCAGCATCAATAGCCGAGTCGATTTAGCCATGTCCGTCTGTCCGTCTGTCTGTCCGTCTGTATGAACGCGTGGATCTCAGAGACTACAAAAGCTAGAGACTTCAGATTTTGTATATAAGTTCTCCTATACCATGAGCAGAACAAGTTTGCTTCAAATTATCGATAACTATTCTGGTTTCCGATATACACATAATATCGATAACAAAAAAATATCGAATTTGGAAAATGTAAAAATGAGGGTTGAAAGAATGGGTAACGATAGAGCTTTTCTGAAAATTTCGTCCAAATCGGTTAAGAAACACCGGAGATATCTAATTTTATCGATTGAAGTTAAGTCAGTATACCAAAGACTTATATAAATTTAATATATTTATTGCAACTGGGTTCAGGGTATCTTCTAGTCGGGCTCTCCCGACTAGAGCCTTCTTACTTGTTTTTCTTTTGTCGTCATTAAAGCTTAAAGTAGTTTTTTTATCTTATGTGTATACAAGTTGTGGATCTTAGATCTAAACAACATCATTTCATCATTGAAAATCTTATTATCAAAAAGGCATTCTTTATAACTATTTATAGTAAGCTTATCTAATGCAGACTTCTTTACACCCTTTGATTTTTTAACACAGCCACCCCCCTCAACAGACAATGAATACATTTTCGCTCTGAGACCATCAAACTCCAGCACTCGTTTGCCACAGTTCTCATCCTTCATCATACCCAAGACTTTTTTATTGCACCTCTTAATCCCGTATAACTTAGCTAACTCCTCAGGGTACTCGGACGTATCAAACTTCATTTCTACATCTTCAGCAATATCTGCGTAAAAGTCTTTATTGTATGAATATATATATATATATATATATATATATATTATATATGTATTGTATTGAATATATAAACGAGTCTGTATCCATATATTTCAATGTGACTTTTTCTTGGAATTTAGGTTTAATATAATCATAATGGAAATCATACATCTGCCATTTGGATAGCTCTAAAACTGTAAACCCTAAGTACATTGGCTTATCATAAACATTATGGAGCCGCTTCATCTGAATAGCATACATGTCTTCAGCAAATTGCGCAGCGCTGTGAAAACTAGCCTTTGCAATAAGCGAACGTGCACCTAATCGATTGCATGATGTGGTTTCCCACGAAGTGACAATCTTAACATCTTTACGTCTTTCAACGTTCTCCATTGTCTTCCCATAGACTGCGTTGTTTAACAGTTTAAAAAAGTCTTTTTCAAAATTATTTTTCGCTTCAGTTCTATGGGAAGTGTTAAGATCAATATACTTTTTAAGCCAAGGTGCCTGTTTAAATTTTAAAACTCGATGTACTTTTGATAATATTAACCCATTATGTAAACATTGCTGAAGGTTTTTGTAATGTATCGGGTATTTAGTTTTTGACCTAAGGTCAGCAACAAGTTTACACACCTTTGCTTCTGGTGTGGGTTTTTGGTTTAACGGACAAAAAGATCATTATGATAATCATGAGGTGAATCTGGATATAAAAGGTCTACTTCTAAAATATAACCGTATTCATAAGTTTCCTCTATTTGAACAACATTTAATACATCAATCTCATCGTCACTCATCCACTGAAAACCAGTGCATGGAATACTCTGAGACCTTGCCCAACCATACAAATTATTTGCATCTAGATACATTAAGTATTCAGATGGTTTGCTTGCGTCATACGCATCCATATACATATGGTTGGCTTTGGAGTACCGTTTACAGCACTGAACCAAACACCCCTAATTCCACTTTGAATAAACCTATACATATCAATATCAGTTAGCAGATCTAATTCTATTTTGGTCGTTTTCAGCATAGCATCCCATGACAAACCGGGTGTGGTGTATTACTGCAGGATCTAGAGAATAAATTTTCTTACATATTGCGCGAAAATTTTGAAAAACGTCTGTCAATAAAAGAACATCTGTTTGATATAAAGCTCCATGTATTCTTTTAATGTCTGACAGTTGAAAACTTTCCATACATGATGTGCATGTAAATAGTCCTCAGGCGAACATTCTTTATTAGTTAAACTATTAAAGAACTTCTCCCTTGGAGGCAGAGAGGTTTCGGTCAGTCGGTTTTCTGAGTCCAAAAACTCATATGGAAAGACACCCTTTCTACGCAATAAGTTAAACTCCTCCTCAGAGGGATAAAAACGCTTAACGCTCTCGAAACATTCAGTACTTAGATTACTACTTAAAGCATCTAAGCTGGTTGCCATAAAGCGAAACGTGGCTAAATATCTAATTTCTAAATTTTTTTCATGGGAAGCAATGTATGTAAATTTGGAGAGTGATATATACAACTCCTTATTCAGTGGGAGTACTTTAATATCACCCTCCACTTTGTTAAGTTCTCTAACGAAAAGATGGGAGTCATACCGCGAAAAATTGTGAAAGAATATGGGAAGAAAATGTGCAATTTGAAAATTAATATTGCAAACATTATGGGCTGGACCCCTGTACTGACCCGTTTAAATGGCAATGATCACGTACTCGGTCGGTCCCCAGAATTTCGAAAACTGGTTTCTCCTCTGCACTCATTGTCATAGGTTTAATATTAGAGAGGTAGATCGTGTAAATTTCACTTACATCTCTGATGAGAGATGTAACATATTTAACACCTGCATCCTTACCAGTCTCTAAAACAAACTTGTCTAAGGATGGGTCAAAGGAGCACTTAATGTAGTACGAGAATGCTATAGGCACATGCAATGATGTAGCTGTAACATTTTCGCTCACTTTCGAATTGAGGGTGGTTAGTATGCATTCGAAGTCTGCATGTACTACAAACGGAACATCTAAACTACGATCAAAATTCTTAAAAACGGAATAATAGCTTTACAATTAGTCCGCGCAGCATTAGAAATGGACGCACAAAAAAATGTAGAACGAAAGCGGTTTGAAAGCTTTTTTCGAGAAGATAAAATCGCATTTATCAATGAGCATGAAAAAGAAAAACAATTAAATTTAATTATAAATGAGTTCAATGTTTTGTTTAATTTTAACACCAGCCAAATTATTTTGCTAAGGAACAGAACCTTCGCCTGAGTTTACATATTCCTTAATGTCATTTCTAGCAAATTTTGCACAGCCATGCATTTGGCGATCAAAATGCCAAATGCATTTTCAATTCAGAGGCGGCCTCGACTGAGCCTATAATTAAAAACACGTTCGTGTACGCTAAATGAGCGCGACCCGTATGACTTCATAATCCTCTTGTGTAGAGGAAACGCATCGTCTACAACAATAAAATATGGTGTTTCAACTCATTCGAGAACGTTGTCTGGCGAAATATTTAGACTATCTGCCAAAATTGCGTTCCCAAGCGAGCAATGCGCGAAGGCGCTCAATTTGAAATTGTTAATCAAATAAGGTGACCAACAAATATTTACATTTTTCCATACAAATATTTGGCACAGCTGGTCACTCTAACTTTATGTGGAACCTAACGAAATAATTGAGCACTTTTCATAAATGAAATTTTTTTTGCTGGGAATGGACCTTAATACTTGCTTTTTCTGATGAGGGTAACGTCGAAACCATCTTGCCACAATTCATCCGGTGCTCCAAAGATAACTTCTCGCTATGTGAGAAGTTGAGGCAGGTGTTGCAAAAGAAAAGGTTGTTTTGTGTGCGGTTATCTGTGAGCGAACCAGTCTAAAAGTTTAAAAACAAAAGAAAATTTATTAGTACTGTAAATTATCAAAAAATTATTTTGTTTTGCATACCTTGACAAAGTTTTATCCTTACAAAATGCGCCCGTCCATCGCTCTCCAAAAGCAATAAACTTATATGCCGTTCCCTTTCTACCTCCGTTAAATACAGCGGAGCCACCACTTTTCCCTTTTCCTCATCGAATCCAAAAACGTTGATACTGATTGTAGAGTTCCGTCTTTCGAACACTTTGATTTGTGTAAGCGGAAGCGGAAGCGGAAACTCCAACTCCTCAAAATCTAATGTAAGTGTTTCACTTACATAGATTTTGGAGTTGTCAATATTAATATTGTGACTCGAACATCTCTCAACATGGTTGGTGTTGCGTGGAGCTTTAAGGGCTGATATTAAAGCCCATTTAAAACAAAATTCATCCTCGTTTCTCACATTTATAATCGCCTTTTTATCTCTCAGCACCTTTGGAGTTTCAATATAATTTGAAACTTTTAAAGGAGTGTATTTATTAACATTACACTCCAATCTAATAATCTGGGACATAGTCCATCCGCTGTCCCTTTCCTGGAACTCATCCATTTTTTGCTGGATGAGTTCAGTATGCTGACTATAGACTTCTTCTATATTTTTTCCAGCTGTTAGAACACACATAGGTGTTTGATGCGACTTGACTTGCATTACCATCTCATCTGGATGGAATTTTATGTATTCCGCAAATAACTCAAAGTTTATCTTACACGATGTGTGTAAAGATAAACATTGGTTATTATTGGAATGAGTTCCGATGAGGCATCAGTGAGGATTTCCTGGGGATCAAGAATTTCCTCACGCCAATTCTCAAATGCTAGAGTAATAATGCGATTTTTAAATCCTCCTGAAATCTGCTTAACAGCAATATTCAGAGGTATAAAAACATGCATTTTGTGGATACTGGACCGTAAGTGTCCATTCCACTTTGAAAAAAGTACATTAACCTTACATGTGTTGCACCACTTTGTCGTCGGTTTGGGGGTTGCGGCGAAGATGTTGGTGGCAGTGAAGGGTGTATTATTGCAGGTGGTGGTGTATGCTGTGTTGTTGTTGTATGTGGCGGTGGAGTGTGTGTTGTTGGAGTTGGTAGCGATGGGTGTGTTGGTGTATATGGTGGCGATGGGTGTGTTGATCGATGTGGCGTTGGTGGGGAAGGTAGCGTTGAACATCTTCATGAGGGTGTTGGCTTTGCTTGTGATCGTGGAGGTGGCGGAAGTGGTTTGCGATCCTGAAGTGTGCGGACTTGAATCGGTGCCGAAAATCTGAGCTAAGTCGTTGGCTGCGGTGGTGGTGTACACAATGTTGTTTGAAGACATTTTACACAACTTTTTTCTTTTTATTTTTCATTAATTTAAAAACACAAACGTTTTAAAACACGGAAGAAAATTTTTTTAAATTACACTTGTAAATTTTGAGAGCTACTGATGTTTTTTCTGTCAAAAGTAGCTCTTATATTCGTTTTGAAGTCAATGCAGGATATAAGATTTTCCTAGCACTTGACCAAAATAAAAACAGGTATATATAATATATATATAATATCAAAGGTTAGAAAGGGATGGCGCTAAATATTGTAATATCAAGCCCAAAGGATTGTAAAATAGTTTTCATCTTAAGGATGGTGGGGACCAATAAAAATCGTATATGGGGCGTGGCTTATTAAATTAATACAAGCAGGATCACTTTCCCCCTCTAACACACATTCTCCTTCTAACACTTTCCCTTATAGCTCTTTCCCCCTCTAACACACATTCTCCTTCTAGCACTTTCCCCCTCTAGCTCTTTCCCACTAACATACATTCTCCTTCTAACACTTTCTCTCCCTAACTCTTTCCCCGTCTAACAAACATTCTCCTTCTAGCACTTTCCCCTCTAGCTCTTTCCCACTAACATACATTCTCCTTCTAACACTTTCTCTCCCTAACTCTTTCCCCCTCTAACACATTTGAATCTTAAGCTACAAGTATCAATACTCTTGATTAGAATCAATGTATTTATCCTGCCGCTGCTGCTGCTGCTGCGTAGGAAAATTCCCTTCTCTTGTTCACAGAACCCCAGTACATCGAACAAGCGTTCGCTTTTCTCTATTCTCTATCATTACTTCCTTTGATCACTGGTTATCACAACCATAAACATTCATTTATGATTGCTTGCTTTCAGGTTAACAATGCAACGCACGTAAAACAGGCGTCCTCTCGACTCTCTCTTATCTATCCTTTCTTCCTGTGCACACTGCACCTCATGACCATAAACAGATTTACAATGCCACGCATTAGGTAAATAACCAAATCTGTTTCTCTGATCACTGCTTCTCACAGATGCTGCTGGTAAAGTGGTGGCCTAGGAATGTTAATCCTTTGTTCTCCACCCTACTCAAATTAAGAGGGCACGATCATGGGAAAAAAGGGTCATAAATTATCATATTGAAGGGGCGATAAGAGGGTCAAAAACCAAGGGACAATAAAAGGGTCATAAAATTTAATGGGGTCATAAATTGTCGGCATCCCTTTGGGGTAGAACCCCCAGTTCCCTACTACTAAGAGCATCTGAAATTTGACAAAATACTAACATTATTGCAAAAGTTCTCTCAGTTTTGTAGGATTTTGACTTACATATGACAGCATCGGCTATAGTTGAATACCAGTGCTTTTCATCTTGACAATTTTCTAAATGAACAGCTAAGTGTGTAATAGCCGGAAAACGTTCATGTATGGGAAATGCAAAGATTCTCCATAACGCTTCTGAGCTACTTATATAACGGCCACTTTCGTACATATTAATTTCATTACGTTGGTCTTCAAGAGTAAATGATGATTGATCACTGCCCTTGTTAACATATTTACAAATGTATTTAATAGTCTTTACAGAACTACAATACTCAACATTTATGTGAGCTTCAAATGTTCTCAATAGTACACAGTTATAAGGCACAATCCATCGATTATCTATGCAATTACCATTTATATTAACAACTTCGTCTATCGCTCTTCTACGATATAGAGGGTAACTATCTTTTCCAGTCACGGTTTCTTTTAGAAATTTTCGAGGAAACCTTTTGGTACATTTTCCGTTTTTCATGCATGGCGGTTTATTATTAAATGCACCGCAAGGACCATGAATCATATTTGACTTAACAATGTTAAATAACAAAGGATCCTCCTCTGAGTTTGGTATTCCGGCACAGAAAGTTTGATCGATTTTATCTGGTCTTATTTTATTTTCTAACCAAAGTAGAATATATATAGTGGTAAGCCCCGCTTTTGCCATTCCACAGAGTACATGAAACATTGCACGCTTCCAATCAAAGAACTTTTCGGCAATAGTGCCATTAAAGCTTTAAGCTTTAATATCGTGACGATCATGCGGTTTTTTACCCGGTATAAAACACTTTTTATGTCATACCATTGTGGATTGCATGTGAATGTTATGAAAAGATCTGCTCGCCCATAATGGCAAACATATGTCATAGCATCTTGAGTATTTCATGCATATATCGTGCAGAGCTTGTAAAAGAAGATGGTAAAATTACCATCTGACCAAGTTGAGCTGCGACAACATCTTGTTGGCCTATTGCATCTTGTAGATGCATATAGCTATCTGCTCTGAGTTTCGCTTGATTGTAGCGAATATAATTTAACCTTTCTGTTTCAATTTTAGCATACATATCAACCAAAAACTGACTAAAAAGGGAACGACAATAAATTAAATGATTTATCTCAGATTGACGAATCATTATGACCATGCTGACCAACAATAACTAAAGCTAAAGCCCTTTGTGAGCACCAGCGGGTGTTCGATCAGCATGTATAATCAATTTATAGTCTTTCGTACTTGTTGGTATTTTATTGAAAGCCATTTTTAGATCCTTTACCATTGATCCATTGAAGATCCTTTACTACGCTTAAATCAACATTTGAAATATTTTTGCAACGTAGTTGAGCTTCCTTTCCATCATCACCAACAAAATAAATTTGAAGAAACTGCATTTCTTCATTTGCCAAAGGTCGGACACTACCAAATAGGTGATACACTTGTCCTTGGACTTTAAAGGTTGACCAACTTTCATTTATAATTTTTGTGCTTCCAAAAGATCTCATTTGAAAGCAGCTGTTATACTTTCTTATACGATCAATGAAATGATCATGCTTTGGATGTCCACCAATTATTAAGCTTTTAAGTGGATCAAGCAAACTTTCTTTTTGTAAAAGTTTAACTTTTCCTGCCTTGCAACAGATACCCAAAGGCTAATTTTTCCATTTTAAAGCAATACAATGTTTGCATATCAAACTCATACTATCAAGTTGAGTAATTTTATCTGACTGGTAAGCTATTTCAAAATCATAGTTTTAGCCAGACATGGCTTTAACACTTTATGCACGCAAACGCCTTTCTTGACGGGCATCAGGATTATTAGCCTGATGTCTTCTCACTACAACTCTATGAGCTTCAGGATTATTAGCCAGATCTCTTTTCACTACAACTCTAATCATATCAGGATTATTAAAACGATATCTTTTTGATGCTTCTATGCGCTTACCCCTATTGATATCACTATTTTATTCTAATGATCGTTTTTTTAACCTTTTTTTCTGTTTTGCCGGTGAACCGACTACGTCTTTTAACATTTTCACTTGACGTATCAGAATCTTGAGTTAATACTTCCTCTAAAGGAATATAAACATCAAAATGTCCATTCATTAATGGACCGGTTAAACGAAATCTTTTTACAGGATGCATATTATTTCCGAATGCTTGTAATAAATTTCCATTCTGAAAAACTTGAAAATTTACAGCATAAATTTCTGCTGTTGCTTGAAGCTCACATGCAGTACCATAAGTATTTGAATTTGACATATCGCACTCTTATTGTTCAGAAGATCCATAACACTCTCCATTTAAGTTTATGCTGAAGCAAGCAAAAGTTTGCCAGTTGGCTACAACATGTTCAATAATATATTGGCGTATGGTGCCATGGAAGCCTTGCCTACCAAATAAAAGGTAGGAAATAGATCTAAAAAGACAGGCTCCATCACCAATTATGGCAACAACTGAATGCGGCACCAAAACACCACTAATATCTAAAGCTTCAATAGACATATTTTAATTTGGCTGTGAGTCAATTGACTTCACTGTAAAACGATTGTTACAACGTTACAGTGTCTATACGTAAGTATAGAATTCAATAAAATTGAATATACCAACTTATAAAATAATAATAAAATACGTATTGAAAATGAACTTATACATATACGTAATTTTAAAGTAATGTATTGTAACGTTTAACGTGCAAGTATTAAAGAGCTGCTGGTAGTGTATCGGACAAAGGAGTACGCGCTGGCTTCAACGGCTGTGGCTCGTCGGCTAAGTCGAGGGTAACAAAGAATGAACCGAGTGATACGTTGCTCCAATCGCATTCTATTATCAATAATTCGCGTACTATTTTTACCGGGACAGGGGATAAAGGAAGCAAAAAAAAAATTGTGGACTTTTAGGCGCGGCAAAAAAAAACTATGCACAATGTAAGCGATGGCGAAGGCTGCTAATGCAATTGCACAAGGTGTTAATGTGCGTACGCCCTCCCTACCATGATCCTGACCATAGCCAACTTAATCTATTCAGGATCCCTAATAGCGCCTATGGCAGTTATCGCATCTTGTTCAAGTTAGACATGGTTTAAATAAAACAAACGTAAATTAAGCAGACATTATTATATTATTATCGCAAATAACAAACGAACTAAACATAACGGCTAACCAATATAATAAAAATATTCATAATGCAAGTGCTTAGAGCGGCAAAAAGAACAATAATATGATATAAGAATAATAATTAAATATATAAATATTAAATAAATATGGTCATGCATATAGATTATTTTATATACGTAAATTAGACATTATAATATGATATGCGTTACGTTAATTTTGTTTCGGTACGACTTTGTTAACTATTTAAGTGCAAATGAAAAAGGAACAAAAAAAAAATCGGTACGTTAACTTTTTTACGTTAGTGTATTTGCATATGCTGCAAAAACACATGTGTTCGAAAGCAATCAAGTTCAAGGTTATTTAAGAGAAGCTTTTGTCGAAGTTACATTATCACACGAAAGAGAAGCTTTCACGTGGATATTATTAAGGGAATGTATTGATAAAGAGCGGTCACTTACAGAGGCATTATCCCACGCAGAAAGATCTTTCGTTGTGTGTGTGTGTTTTTATCCGACGCTGAAGATATAGTAAAAGTTAGTGGATGAGAGGGGGGGGGAGGAATCTAGCTTGATTGGCTCTCTTAGCACAAAACTTTTTTTTTTCTTTGCTTTAAACTATATTTTTTTTCACTTTTGCACCTAGCACTAAATTGAGTTAATTATTACTTTGCATATTTTTTTTTTTTTTTTTGTTGTTGTGGTATTTTTGTATTGCAATTGGATTTAGTTGTAAGCGGAGAAAACGCAACATAAATTTTTTCTCTTTTTATTTATCTTTATTTTTCTTTATTTTTATTTCCTTTTTTTTTCTCGACACCACTTGCAATTTATTTTTAACAATTGATTAATCACAATTAACACAAAAATATGCAAAATATTACAACATTAGATTACACTTATACATTTTAAAACATTAACCTCTCTCTTTGCATGTGCCGGTAGGTTACATAACCTTTGTAGGGCTATGTTGGTTTGGCACTGCATCACTTATTTATAACTTTAAACAAACAAAACTAACCCACTTCGCACTGTTGTGTAGCTATTTAGAACATTTTAGGATTTTTTTAGTTATTGCTACCACCTTATTAACTTATTGCGGCAACTTTCTCACGCGGGGGTTGCTCTGCGTGCGACTTCAAATCCGGACTGGTGTATGTTATCCATAAGTAAAGGCGGGAGCGATATATCAAGAGAGCGTATGGGGACTGGAAACGTTGGGGACAGCTGATCTGCATCAGTTACCCAGACAAATATTACTGCACTTTATTCGGCAGTTACATATGTGGCAATGTTTATTATATCCAGATTATATCCCAACCAGAGTATATCCAAACCCGAGTATATCCAAACCCGAATATATCCAAACCGCCAATTCTGATTTATAAAATACACAAACGTAGAGCGAATAACTAATCAGAATTGCGAACACAAAACAAATTTAATTCTTTAATTACCTATTATTTTGAGAACTGGCACTTATACAATTTTTAAGGTTATGGCTTCTAAATCCAAGTGCGCTGCATCAGGGAAAATATTCACTCGTCTTTATCCAGTGCACTTATAACTTTTATTTGTTTTTAAATTGTAAGCTATTTGTTATAACTTTATTTTAATTTAATTTTTTTTTTTTTACTGTCTTTAATCTAGACCAGTAAAATTGCGCATATCTACACTCTTGCAAGTCTTTGAGAGGAAAAAAAATGCGGTCAGAAATTAGATGGCAGGAAGCGACAAAGTTGCCTCAATTTATTTCGCCTTTATATTCGCTATTCACAGCCCTGTACCGGTTAACATTCTCTTGACGAATGTACTGCGCCTACCGAACAATAACCCCAAAATAAATACTAACAATATAAAAGTTACCAACTAACTTAATCAAATTGAAGTTTAGCCAATCTTATTTTTTTTTAAGTTGAAGAAAAACCAAAATATTATTTATTTGCAAAGAAAACAAAATGTAAATAAAAGCGGCATACAGTTTTACATGCACTTAAGCAGAGGTTGGCTGTAAGGTTTGCCTACTTTTAGGGCTTGTCATTAAAGCAAATTCAGTCGACAAGCGGCTTATTACACACCCCCTTGCCAAAATCACACTTTGGTGATGAAACGACCAAAGTGGGATACCCGCTTGGAGACACAAAAAACAAACACCGCATCGAGGTTATTGCTTAATAACCTTAGCCTGATATTTTCCAACTAGTTTACCCTGTAAATCTTCCAGCTCGTAATAACATGTACCAAGTTTATTCCGAATTCTGGCTTTGACAAAAGTGGGGCCTAGTTTCGAGCTATAGCCTGTAGAGAAATTACTTTGCTGAAAATTACGACGATAGACCTCTTGTCCAACAACATAAGAAACTACCTTACTACGAGTGTTATAGTATTTTCCGTTTCGCGCATGTTGCTGATTTATTCCTAGCTTTGCAGTTTGACGAATAAGATCCAACGAATCTTCCCTATTAAAGCTCATAGTCCGATCATCTAGCTGTTGTAAACTTCTCAAGAGGGGATAAGTAGAGCCATCGGTGATCATGTGTTGACCAAATGCTATTCTATATGGACTACTTTTTACCGCGGAATGCACACCCGAACGAAGTGCACAGCTTATATGGCTGAGTTGTTCGTCCCAGTTGGACTGATCTGGCTTTATGTAAGCTTTAATAGCGGCAAGTACCGATCTATTCACACGCTCCGATGCGTTAGCTTGTGGTGCATACATAGCTGTGTAACGGTGTTGTACGCTATATTTTTGCAACAAAGCGTTAAATTGGTGCGATTTAAATTGCACACCATTGTCCGATAACACAGTCTCTGGTACTCCAAAGCAGTGGAAAATTTCTTCTTCCAGGAAGCGAATAATTGCGTCAGCAGTTAGTTTTCTAACTGGTATCAAAAACGGATATTTTGACAAGTGGTCGACCACCACACAAATGCCTATGTGACCAGTACGACTACGGGGGTACGGACCTAGAAAATCAATAAACAATTTCTGAAAAACTCTCTGAATATCGGTTGCGGAACTTAGAGGTGGTCTTAAAGGTTGATTAGTATGTTTGGTGCATTTGCATGTTGCACAGTTATTTATGAAAGCTTTAACATCCCCTACCAAATTGGGCCAATAGTAATACCGCCGAATTCTTTCGAGCGTTTTACTAACACCATTATGCGCGGCTAACGGATGTTCGTGGCACTGTTTTAAAACGTCAGTGACCATCTCTTTTGGTATCCACAATTTCCAACACATTTCGTCTGCAATTTGCTCACCAGTAGCATGCTCTGCTCGGCGATAGATTATCTGGTCTACAACCTTGACATCCGGCAATGGAACCTTTTGGTTTAAAATTTGGTCTTTAAGTTCCACATACTCCTGAGTGCGAAAATGCAATGATTTCAAATCAATTGGACAATCTACCGATAATTCCGACAAATCTTCCGTATATATGCGAGAAAGTGCATCCGGAACTACATTCTGACTGCCAAACATTCTTTTTCCGTCACCGAATATTTCGTTGACACTTATTTAGTTTGCGAGACATAAAAGCAATTGGAACTTCATTACCCTCGCTATCCTCTTGCATAAGCACGCCTCCAACACCTGTATGACTAGCGTCACAATGTACGGAAAACGGCAACGTAAAGTCTGGGCTATGCAATACTGGAGCCTCGCACATTTTCTCTTTTAACAATATAAACGCTTTTTGAGCCTCTTCTGACCATTCAAATTTTTTTCGAATTTTGAGTGTGTCAGAAATGGGTGCAGCAATGCCAGCATAGTTGTTTATGAATTTGTGATACCACCCTGTGGTACCTAAAAACCGACGGACTTGTTTAACAGATCGAGGTACTGGAAAGTCTCTTATAGCAGCGACTTTCTCTGGGTCAGTTTGAATGGTGCCATGTCCTATCACATGACCTAAATACTTAACTTCTTTAAGACAGAATTTACTTTTTTCTACATTAATTGTAAGACCTGCAAGGGCTAATCGGCTTGCAAGTTGTCTAAGCGCGGTAATATGCTTTTCAAAAGACTCTGAAACAACTAACAAGTCATCCAGATAAACAAATATCTCGTTGCGCAAACTGGGCGGTATAACCGTATCCATTAGCTTGGACATAGTTTGCGGAGCGTTGGTTAAACCAAAAGGCATGACAGTGAATTGATATAGCGGTCTACCTGGGACAGTAAACGCTGTCTTCTCACGAGCTCTTTGCGTCAATGGGATTGCCAATAAGCATCTTTAAGGTCAATACTCGTTATGTACTCAGCTCGAGGAAGTCTACCAAGTATACCATCTATCAATGGCATTGGGTATGCATTTTTAACAGTTACATTGTTTACTTTTCTACTATCAAGACACAGACGCACCTTTTCCGGTTTCTGAACAAGAACAATGGGAGATGACCAAGGACTGTCTGATTCTTCTATAACTCCTAGCGATAGCATTCTCTCCAGTTCGGCGTACATGAGTTTTTCGACGGCTGGCGATACTGCGTAATGACGCTGTTTAATGGGAGTACAGCCTGACACGTCTATATCGTGAGAAAGCCAAGTTGTTTTACCAAGGCCTTTTTCAGCAAATGAAGGAAACAGTTTAATTGTAGACATCAACTCCTGCTGCTGCTGATCCGTTAACGGAATTTTTAAAGGGTCGGATATTTCTAACGCAGCCACTTTAGCACAATGGGTTCTATGCATCAACACTAAGGGTAACAAGTCGAATGCTATCCAAAAATCAATGCCAAGATATAATTCTTGAGACAGCGAAGGAACAATATAAAAGCATAATCGTTTGGTGTCACCCCTAAACCAAATTTCAGTTGTGATTTTACCTACGATAGCTTGTTTTGCCCCATCAGCGGTGCGAACATTAAGCTTCAATGGCTTATAATCCACTTGATTCAACTCTGATGCAAATTTACCACCTATACAACTAATTGACGCTCCTGTATCCATAAGACCAGTTAGAGATTTTCCCAACAAGGTTACATCGGCGTATGGCCGAACGTCACTTGACAAATCTACAGTAGAGGCATTTATGTCCGCTACGGACTGTTTCTGCTTTAAGCGAAAAGAATGTCGACGAATGCTGTTGCGAGTATGTCGCAAACACTCGGCAATTATTTTGAGTTTAGGTTTAGGTAAGGAAAAAGCTGGGATTGGGGTCGTAGCCGGTGTGATATTGCTAGCTTTGGTGACATCCATAGCTAGTCTGTATTTGTCCCCCTGGACACTAGTTTGCGTGCACTTGTCAAAGGTGCACGCTGGTGTTCGTTTTTTTGAGGTGTGAGAGCACATCTGGAACAAGATGGTTTATAAGTGTCTCTTTTACCACACCCATAGCAAAAAACGTTACGAGCTGACACGCAATCTTGATACCTATGCCCATTTTTACCACAGTTCCAACAAGAAAGGGTCATTGCCGCTATATCATATTATTGGAATCCTCATCATCTTCGTTGTCGGCTTCGGTTTGAACCGTAACTTCATTTACCTGACGTTTGGATTGATATCGTTGCACAGGAACTATTGAATGAGCTACAGATTTCACAAATCGTTCACGTGTACGCACTACGTGTCTCAACTGAACAATGCTACCAATGGTACATATAACATTTCGTGCTGTATTTCTGGCAACAAATTTGCACGAAGTATTTCTAATAAAGCTTGTTCACTTAGCGGTTGACTAAGCTTGTCTGCTAAACACACTATGGCTTCATAAAAACTATCAAAAGCTTCATTATGCTTTTGCTTTCTTTGCGCAATATCTGACCGAATCTCTAAATCAGTTCTACCATCCTGGAATTGCGATCGCAACGCTACACACAAATCTGACCAGCGAACTACGGGGACACTTCTGTGGAATCTCCAATACCATTCATTGGCACTTCCCTCAAACAAATTGCTTGCATATCGTGCTAGTACTTCAAAATTGCCAGCCAGAGTCTGGTGAGTAAGTGCTTCGACTCGGTACAAAAAGTCATCGACTGACAGAGACGCATGTCCGGTAAAACGTAACTTCCAGTTAGACATAATTTGGCTAATACGATCTGGTCGTAAATCAAAATTTGACTGCGAACCAGCGGACGTACCTGCAGGTGGAAAATGTTCACTATCGGGCCTACTTGGGATCCTAAACAACTGTTCGAACTTTGATGGACTTGGGCCGATGGCGAACCTCTATTGATTGGCTGAGTCGGCTCGGAACTAGTGGGCATTTGTACAGACAATCTCTGAAATCCAGCCTCGATCGATTGAGCAATAGTTCGTGTTTGTTGTAATAATACTGTGGCCATTGCTGTTGTAATTGATTGTTGCAAGTTAACCAACAAACTTTCTTGCCCCATTTGCATCGGTCTTGGTTGAACTTCTGGCTGAACTACTCTGTTCTGATCGAAAATACCTTCCCCAGTTTCTGGTTGCACGGATTGGGTCTGTTGCATCGTCGGACTTATGTTCGATTGAATCTTGCACGAACTGTTGGTAGGTTCATCTGATTTGCAGACGTTTCAAGATTCAGGCCTAACGAAGAACTTGCAGCAGTCGCTTTTGACTGTGCTCTGGTATTAATACCTGACGACGGCATGTTATGCTTGAAAGACTGGGCTGCCTTTAGTTCTTCTAAAAGATTAGCAGCTGAATAACGAAGCGATGTACGACAAACTGGACAAACTTTTCTGTTGTTTGCTTGACTTACAAAACACGCGTGGTGAAAATAATGATTACACCTTGTTGTGTATAATTGAGCTGGAAGCTCGACTTCTTTCGTGCAAACACAACAGATTGTCTCGGGGGTATTAACTACTGCAGAACTATTCGGAAGCATAACTATTAAACTATTTATCCTAAACGCTTACCTATCTTGCAACGCAGTACCAAATTTTAATATATTATATAATTTAATAAATATAATATTTTAATTTTAAAGAACACCGAAATATTATCAAATTCGATACTATTTGAAAATAAATACTAGACAAACAAAAACGATAGAAAAGAACAATTCATTAAATTTTATTGGATACCATGCCAAACCATCCTGAGCATTAGATAACTAACCATTTACCATTCCTTACATATAACGGAAATTTAAATACAGATACCCTAGTTTTTGAATTGCGCGGAGAGTAGTAGATCTAGTCCACAAACTCACGTCCAGCAACAAAACAAAACTTAAGGAAAAAAATGCTTACTACTCTGAAACTACAATTTACTTGAAGGTAGCTACCGATGTAGATCAAATATAGCATAATAGCGCATGCCAAATATAATTGATCTCGGAAAACTACTAAACATTACTCTCGACCTAGCTTGTCAAAACAACATCCAGTCAAAACAATGAAATGGCCTGTTGATTTAACCCGCATAATCAAGAGGGTGAACATACGGAACTGATCTTGAACTTAACACTTGTTTGCAGTTACTCATCCAAGATCCCACACAGCATAGTAGCGCATGCCAACTATGTTTGATCGGCGTAATCTGCAGCATTTGTTTTTGACCAAATACCGTATACTTAAAACAATTTTATTGAGCGAGTTAGGGTACTACAAAAATACGTACTTCAATTAGCGGCGGGAAGTAGATCTGATCCACTAGCCTTATCCTTCCTAACTAAACCACGAACTTTAGTAGCACTTAGGAAAAGGAAGACCCTTATGTGTAATTAGTCTTCGGAAATAAAACTATTTGAAGTTACTATTTATCCAGAAAGACTCACACAAGCCTATAGCCAAGGGAATTGGGAAAAGAAAAAAATAAAGTCTCTAGATGTTATCGACTTTCTTTGAGATTTAACAATATTATCAAGGCCAACCTTCCAGTAACTTCGTACTAATAACTTTGTACCTGAAGTCTACCAAAAACGGGCCACACGTCTGGGCGCCAATTAATTATGAGAATAACAAATAGATACTGTAACGTTTAACGTGCAAGTATTAAAGAGCTGCTGGTAGTGTATCGGACAAAGGAGTACGCGCTGGCTTCAACGGCTGTGGCTCGTCGGCTAAGTCGAGGGTAACAAAAGAATGAACCGAGTGATACGTTGCTCCAATCGCATTCTATTATCAATAATTCGCGTACTATTTTTACCGGGACAGGGGATAAAGGAAGCAAAAAAAAATTGTGGACTTTTAGACGCGGCAAAAAAAAACTATGCACAATGTAAGCGATGGCGAAGGCTGCTAATGCAATTGCACAAGGTGTTAACGTGCGTACGCCCTCCCTACCATGATCCTGACCATAGCCAACCCAATCTATTCAGGATCCCTAATAGCGCCTATGGCAGTTATCGCATCTTGTTCAAGTTAGACATGGTTTAAATAAAACAAACGTAAATTAAGCAGACATTATTATATTATTATCGCAAATAACAAACGAACTAAACATAACGGCTAACCAATATAATAAAATATTCATAATGCAAGTGCTTAGAGCGGCAAAAAGAACAATAATATGATATAAGAATAATAATTAAATATATAAAATTTAAATAAATATGGTCATGCATATAGATTATTTTATATACGTAAATTAGACATTATAATATGATATGCGTTACGTTAATTTTGTTTCGGTACGACTTTGTTAACTATTTAAGTGCAAATGAAAAAGGAACAAAAAAAAATCGGTACGTTAACTTTTTACGTTAGTGTATTTGCATATGCTGCAAAAACACATGTGTTCGAAAGCAATCAAGTTCAAGGTTATTTAAGAGAAGCTTTTGTCGAAGTTACATTATCACACGAAAAGAGAAGCTTTCACGTGGATATTATTAAGGGAATGTATTGATAAAGAGCGGTCACTTACAGCGGCATTATCCCACGCAGAAAGATCTTTCGTTGTGTGTGTGTGTTTTATCCGACGCTGAAGCTATAGTAAAAGTTAGTGGATGAGAGGGGGGGAGGAATCTAGCTTAATTGGCTCTCTTAGCACAAAACTTTTTTTTTCTTTTGCTTTAAACTATATTTTTTTCACTTTTGCACCTAGCACTAAATTGAGTTAATTATTACTTTGCATATTTTTTTTTTTTTTTTTTTTGTTGTGGTATTTTTATATTGCAATTGGTTTAGTTGTAAGCGGAGAAAACGCAACATAAATTTTTTCTCTTTTATTTATCTTTATTTTTCTTTATTTTTATTTCCTTTTTTTTTTTCTCGACACCACTTGCAATTTATTTTTAACAATTGATTAATCACAATTAACACAAAAATATGCAAAATATTACAACATCTTTGCATGTGCCGGTAGGTTACATAACCTTTGTAGGGTTATGTTGGTTTGGCACTGCATCACTTATTTATAACTTTAAACAAACAAAACTAACCCACTTCGCACTGTTGTGTAGCTATTTAGAACATTTTAGGATTTTTTTAGTTATTTGCTACCACCTTATTAACTTATTGCGGCAACTCTCTCACGCGGGGGTTGCTCTGCGTGCGACTTCAAATCCGGACTGGTGTATGTTATCCATAAGTAAAGGCGGGAGCGATATATCAAGAGAGCGTATGGGGACTGGAAACGTTGGGGACAGCTGATCTGCATCAGTTTACCCAGACAAATATTACTGCACTTTATTCGGCAGTTACATATGTGGCAATGTTTATTATATCCAGATTATATCCCAACCAGAGTATATCCAAACCCGAGTATATCCAAACCCGAATATATCCAAACCGCCAATTCTGATTTATAAAATACACAAACGTAGAGCGAATAACTAATCAGAATTGCGAACACAAAACAAATTTAATTCTTTAATTACCTATTATTTTGAGAACTGGCACTTATACAATTTTAAGGTTATGGCTTCTACATCCAAGTGCGCTGCATCAGGGAAAATATTCACTCGTCTTTATCCAGTGCACTTATAACTTTATATTTGTTTTTAAATTGTAAGCTATTTGTTATAACTTTATTTTAATTTAATTTTTTTTTTTTTACTGTCTTTAATCTAGACCAGTAAAATTGCGCATATCTACACTCTTGCAAGTCTTTGAGAGGAAAAAAAATGCGGTCAGAAATTAGATGGCAGGAAGCGACAAAGTTGCCTCAATTTATTTCGCCTTTATATTCGCTATTCACAGCCCTGTACCGGTTAACATTCTCTTGACGAATGTACTGCGCCTACCGAACAATAACCCCAAAATAAATACTAACAATATAAAAGTTACCAACTAACTTAATCAAATTGAAGTTTAGCCAATCTTATTTTTTTTAAGTTGAAGAAAAACCAAAATATTATTTATTTGCAAAGAAAACAAAATGTAAATAAAAGCGGCATACAGTTTTACATGCACTAAGCAGAGGTTGGCTGTAAGGTTTGCCTACTTTTAGGGCTTGTCATTAAAGCAAATTCAGTCGACAAGCGGCTTATTACAGTATATATAGTATATAATACGAAAATCAGAATATTGAAAAACTCACTGATTCAAAAAGTTACTTTCGATGTTATTATTATCCTTAATATAAACAATATTTAAAATATCCACTGAAACGAAAATTAAATTGCTTTGTTCACATTAAATATGAACTAAAATGCAAAACCAATTCTCTTACCATTGTATGCAAAAACATAATGTTGGAAAGAGCATTACAGTTATTCCTCTAAGCAACAGACACCGAGCTCTAACATACAACGCTTGCACTTAAGAGCTAGGTATGGGTGGTGCAAATTAGGCAATGCCATTCCCTTAACACCAGCCTCTTAGTTATGGCAAGCTTAGCCTAGTGAGTGCGGAGGAGATAGGGATATTACAATTTATGTTTTGACATGCAGAGCGCGCGCATAAACAAAGGAGTGAGCGTAAATAACAAAAAAGACGCATGATTGCATTCAAATTATTTTATATCTAGCGGCAGTCATAAGAGCGACGCGCGCGCTGATTAAGCTTTAAGCCGCTCTTTGTGATGCAGACATGCATATATTCTCACAACTGTGCATGCTGCTTGTAGTGATTTGTTCTTCTCTCTGTTCTGTTAATATAAAAAAACTTTGTTTTGAAAGCAATCGATGCGTAAAATATTAAAATTTGTATACCCTGAACCATGAAATGGATAATAAAAAGGGTATAATTGTTTTGAGCAGGCAGAAAGAAGCATCTCCAACCCCATATAAAATATATATATTCTTGATCAGCATCAACAGCCATGTCGATATAGCCATGACCTTCTGTCCTTCTGTCTGTCTGTCCGTCCGTTCGTCCGTATGTATGAACGCGTCAATCTCAAAGACTAAAAGACCTAGAGACTTCAAATTTGGAACATAACTGCTCCAGATCAACTTTATTTCAAACTATCGATAACTATTCTTGCTTTCGATATACATATGGAATCGATAACGAAAAAGTCTCGAATTAAGAAAATTTAAAAATAGAAGTTGAAACTATGGATAACTCTATAACTTCCATGATAATTTGATCCAAATCGATTAAGAAACACTGGAGATATTTTAAATTAAAGTTAAAGTCAAGAAAAACTCACTTCTGCAAGTCATTTAATACACGGGTTCAGGGTATCTTTTAGTCGGGATTTCTCGACTAATACCTCCTTACTTGTTTTCAGATTCGCTCGCGCATCGCTCTTCATGTTCGGCGCTAGATGACAAATTATTTTTAAACCGCGCCTTCGTTGTTGGCTATTTCGGCTCACTGAATCAATGCAAAACATATTGAAGAGGCTGCAGTTAAGTGAATTGTATATTGCATTTAGCTTTAATTTAGTGTGTGCGGAGGAGCTAGGGTTATTAAACTCTATGATTGACATGCAAAGCGCGCATATTAAATAGAGAGTGAACGTTAATGAGCAACAACAAAGGCGCACGATCGGAGCGAGATTTAAAATTATCTGATTATCATAAGATCAACACACGCGCTTATGTGAACGCCCTTTGCTTATTCAAAATTGTATATCAATAATATATCAATAAATGTTAGTGTGTTACGTTTTGTCTAAGATATATAAGCAGCAAGTAGGCGAATAGACGCACCAAGTTTTGTTATGTTGTTGTTGTTTTCTTAAAATCAATGACACCAACAAAAATTAAAAGCCCACACTGAATTACTTACATTTAACATAGATAAGGAAACGTCAAGAAGCCCACACTCAATTTTTTACTTTTAACATAGATATAAGGAAACGGCAAGAGCCCCACACTTAAATACGAAACTCACATTGAAACATAGATATATATGAAACGGCAAGAAGCTAATACATAAGGGGACGAGAGAGCCGCGACCCGAAGACCCTGCGGTCGGCGCGACGCCGAGCAAGAGACGGGAGCGAGTAAGTGAGTGCAGAGAGGTCCGATCGAACCCACGCGTATCCGGGAAACGTGAACTTGTATAATAGTTAGTCTGAATATAAGATATAGAAATTAGTTGTAAATTTGAAGAGAAACATAGCATTAAACAGAAAGAAGAAAATGAAATGAATAAACGCTTTTGCTAATAATTTATTTGAAAAACTAAACCTCTGCCCCTCTGCTACTCTTTTTGGTTGTTGAAGTTGGTTTGCAGTTGTCAGTTTTGCATATCGACGCGCATACAAGCGAGCCGCTAACTTTCGCGCACACTTGTGCATATATACGCGTCTGATACCCTAACCCCGGCGAAAAAGTCTGAGTGGCCAGTGGTTCTCATACTGTGGGCAGCCCAGTACATCTTCCTCCCCGATCGCTCAGCCGTTTTCGACCAACGCGGGTGTCAGGCGACACAAATTACACGTGCATATACTTCACAAGGCGTCACTGGTGTTTTAAATAAATTTCTTGTGACGCAGAACTTTGACCGAGCTGAGATATATACCCCGGCCAAAATCTCTACTTTACAGTAGCTTATGTTTATATAATGATAGTCTTCTAGACTATGATTTATTTATATAATAATGCAAATGTGTTATAAGTATAACAATGTTAATGCATTAATAATATAATAATGTATATGTGGGGGAGGTGTGTGGACAGAATATCTCACAAGATCTTCAACAAAATTTTGATGCCCTCTTTTTAGGATTGTTTAAATAGCCGAACACATCCGGGTTTTAAAGATTTATCGTTGATAAGTGAGTGCCTTAAGCCATCTGATTTTGCTATTATGTGTGCTTGCCACTAGCATATTATTAATGGTCAGTCTTCTGAAAATAAAACTTTTCAATTGTCAAGAAATTAAGTATAGCGCACAACTGCAACGATCTCATTTGTTTTTAATCTTCAATTAATTATTTTTTAGATTATGCTACATGTTTAAATTTAGCTATTTAACATCACATAATAAAGCAACACCTCGCAATATCCAATGATCGGTTGGTTTGTTTGATTGCAACCATAAGGGACATATGTAGTTTAGGTCGGTACGATTGATTTTCTTATAAACGGGACATGTGTAAAGTTTTGGATTTTTTGGAGCTGTTGAATTGATTGCGTAAATATGAACAACAGGCATTAGAGTAAATAAAACTTTGTTGGTTGATTCTACAAGACGTGAAGTTCGTCTATCCCATCCGGCACCATCTACATAAAGTCCATGTACAAACACACCTTCTTTTGGTGGTTTTTTGCATTCCTCAGGTCCAACTTTAAGTGCATCATTATGCATTGATACCTGATCCAAGGCCCATCCTTGATGAGCACGAGCGACTTCTTGACGCATAGCTGTAAGAAATCCTTGCGGGTTAAAAAATCCAGACATCCAGAAAACAACTGGACGAGAGTTAAAGCACCAATTGTTAAACTGTGTGTGCCGGTCAATTAGCTCAGTAAACCAAAAACCCAAAGTGGAGGAAATCCAACTACCGCGCTTAAACACTGTTGGTACCCGAGCATTAAATATATTGTCTAAAGCATCTCGTAAATTTTCGCTCATTATAATAGTACCTTCAATCGCCAGAAGCATATCCTTAAACGTGGTACGTACAAGCAATATTATCTAAGAAATTAATTAATTAATTAATTAAATTTAAGTTAATAAACTTATGTAACAATCTATTCAAAACAAACTCACGCGTTGCATTCTATCAATCTCCTGGCGAAGAAATATGTTCATAGAACTCTTACCACCTGTTGCCATGAGAATTTGCTTAACATCAAAAAGATCAAATGCTGGTGGTGTTTTTATAAGCATTTCCTTTACTTGACGTCCAACCCGAACCTCTCGCGATTCTGATTTTCCACTTGATGTTTCTTTTAAAGGTCACAATTATAAAATTATTTGTTTAAGATTGATAAAAAGAACTTACCTTTTGGCTGTATCGCCATTATTTCATCCAAAATACTACGCATCGTGTTAGTTTGATACGTTATTTCGGCATTTGAATTGAAACCATACACCTGAGGGGGGTCGATATTTAACATATTATCAATAGCAGTTATATATGCTTCCCGTTCTTTAAAACTGTATACGGTATATCCTTTAAAAAAGCTAAAACTCTCCTCAAAAATAGCGTCATGGAACCAAACACGTGTGAAAGTATTTAGAAGTCGCTTGTCATAATCATCGGTTACGCGCCCACCATATTGCACTTCACCAAGCATATAACGTACTGTTATCCAGCTAATACCTCTCCCCGGTTCAAGGTCGTCTAAATGGTTTTGTACAAATAAGCAGCTTGCCAACCAATCAGAGGAATTAAATTCATAGGGAATATTCCATCCAAGTGGTCCGAATTTTCTCCTTTCTTGTACTACAGTATGAAGGAATGATATGGAATAAACCAGTGATAAATAAAACGGGGATTGTGAATAATCTAGAAAATCTTGAGATAAATTGGTGTATGTTCGCTTCAGACCCGCACGGATTCCTGCTGGTGGTTCATTTGTATATTTGAGCGACATTTGAAGAAGAGTTATTGGAAATAAAGGGTGTGGCTCAGTAGTAATCCAAATTCGAAATCCAGGATTTATAAATGTTGGGCCTTGACGTTCAAGCTCTTGGATTTGAACCATAAGCTCGTTCATATAATCCAAACCTAAATGGCAGTTTTGCAAAAGTACCCATCCGCCTTCTTCCAGACAAGACGAAATTAATTTGCGAGCATGTATTTCTTGACCCTGTCCCATTGATATCGGATGACACTTGAGCTCATTCTTTTTTGCAAGCAATTCTATATTGGATGATGGATCAGATCCAAGTGATAAAAAACATATCATTGGCACAAGCTCTCTGCTCTCCATTAACAACTCTTCAAAATTGAGCACGACTGGCTCTGCAAAACGTTCGCCTAATGAATGAGATATATATTTTCTGCATTGGGCAATGGTTCGATCCATACACCAAGAACGTATAAGCAGCATCTTGCGAAAGGGATCAAGTGTGTTAAATCCATCAGGTATAACTTCGTTTTCAGGAGCATCTTTTTTAAACCACAAAAACCAAGAACGCTCATTTCCGCTTACTTTCGTGAGTAAGTTAACAAATGGTGATAAATATGTAAGCTGTACTAAATTAAGCCAGGTTTCATCCGTAACCCATCGAAATGGTACCGGAGGACAATCATTGAGATTAATAGCTGCTCCACCTTTTATAAATGTTTGAAACTCGTCAAATGTTATAAGATCAAGCTGACGATCAATACTCAATGCCATAAGAAGCACAAAAAGATATTTATCTTTTTCATAAAGGCCACGAGATTTGTAACGGTAAATTTCGAGTGTAAGGTAGTTTATAATCCGTTTAATACGTTTTTGTGTTATGTGAGTTTTTGCAGAATTGTGCATAGATGCGTCAAAACGATCTAGGAACTGTACCAATGATGTTTGGTACATATTGTTAACCATAGCCATACCACATACAAGGAAGTACAACACACTTCCACGAGTGGCCACAACGCGGTATTCTTCACGAGCAGCATTTATCTTTCCTTCCGTCACTTTAGCAACCTCAATTTTTTCCTTTACATCGATAGCTGTATTTTTACTTGTGTTAAGCACCTCAATTACAGTTACATCGTCGAGTAGGCTACCTTGCGTTGTAGACAGCTTATGTAAAAGATTTGCCTCAAGCTCTTTCATTTTTTTCATATTTATCGTGACAGTCTCCACAAGCTGCACGCGTTCATCTTCTAGCTCTTTTCGTTCAGTAAGTATAACTCGCCCCAGTAGTTGATCTTCTAATCCACGCATAGTGACCGTAAAATCAATAATTGAGGTGCGAGCAAATATTTCTGGTGTGTACGCTGGATTCGGCAGTTTGGTTGTTATATAACACCGAAAGTCCGGATTCCAATCTACCTCCTTGTCACCTATTTTAATTTTATATTGTGTGCCCACCTTGAGCAAGTTACGATCAAGTAAATTATCCAAGCAAGGATCCAATTCTTCAGCAACATCTTCAATGATTATAGGTAGCCCCAGATTAACCGAATCCTCAAGGTGATTACGGAAGTATTTGTGACTAAGAGTTGTAATAATTAACTGATTTTGCTTTTCCATATTTTTAATCCAAACTTTCCCTTGCGACTGTGGGTCAATTAGAAGTGGAAATCGCCTGGCTTTTGTGGCAATTATTCCATTTTGAACAGAGAGTTCATCGGTTGGTAGACCTTGTATATTCCATTCTCCAATTGTGACCGATGTGTAAGATTGTCTATAATATTTACGCTTGCTGAAATTGGAATCATTTTTTCCATAATTTGTTTCGTCCACAGACTTAAAAAATAACTTCGAAACTCTTGGTTGTATGGACCAGTATAAGAGAGGAAGGCAGTAAGTAAAGTTACATCTCCAACTAATCGATCCGTTTCACTTTTAAATGATAAAATTTGTTCTGTCCAACGAATCTTCTCACCAACAAGTCCACCTATTAAAGCTGTTGCGGCATCCATTTTGTCCTGACATTTTTGCGCATCTGCTAATACGGTTTGCTTTTTAGAAACAGCTTCTTCCAATGTACGTTGAACATCAGCTAGTTCATTTTCTTTTTGTTGCAGCAATTCCTCAGCTTCTCGAAGGTCCTCTGAAGCTCTTTGATATTTTGCCTCTTGTACCGCTAAGTTAGCTTTTAATGGTAACACCTCTTTATTAACTTCAAAATATTTAGCCATTGCCATTGTCCAAGATAAGAGACCCGCAACGTTTCCACAAGCTACTTTTGCAGCTTCAAACGTGTATTGCCTGGTAATAAAATAATAAATGTTTCAAATATGCAATATGATAACAAATAATTAAAAGGTTTCTTAGGCATGCCGAAGATTGGGCAACAGTGCCAATTCGTTTATAAATGGCATAGTTTGGCGGAGTTGTATTAACATTTTTCATGCAGATCTTTGTGGGTGTCATCGTATAACAAATTTTGTGACTTTATCTGAAGAAGAGGGGAATAAATAAGCTGCATGGTGCGGAATGGGTGGGCGTGGTACCAAATTTAAGATGCAGTTTTTTGTATGGCGCGAGGTGCTATCTCCTTGCCAAATTTGGGAACTGTAGATGCAAGAATTGTTTATACATACACATAGGTACACAGTGTATTTAACAGACCTAATTGAGTTAAGATCACTATGTTATATCGATAAGTAAGCTAAGCGAATAATGTTAATCTTAAGACTGTTACTGAACAGTAACCGGGCAGGCAGTCTGTTTTACGCGCGATCTAGCAAAGGTGAATAATAAAGAGAAGAGATTTATTAAAAGACACGATTGCCTTCCAGAATCTTAGAAGTGGGATATTTACCAAACGCCATCATGAACAACAAAGATTTGAATCAATACTCGACAGTGCAACTTAAAAATTGGTTGGGTGAACTGAAACAGTCGACACAAGGAAGCAAGGCTGAGCTAGTTGCACGTCTCAACGGCAGTGAAGATCATGTCTGTGGCAGTGCTCCGAATATAAACACCGAATAAGAAGATGAGATTTTTCGGCGGCGCTCGGAACGCAATTTGCCAGGCGAATTTCGCCAGGAGCGACGGCGAGCAGAGGTAGAGCTCAACACAAATGGCGCCGTCTCGATGCGTCAGCAAGCAGCAAGCCAGTCGCATTTCGAAGAAATGCTGAATATGATCGAACGGTTGCGCGCCGAAGTAACGGTTAGTAAAATGTTGCCGCAACATGTTGATCAACAGCAGAGCATGGCACGGCACAACATTCCGAGTCTCAGCAACATAGCGGACGACGAAAACGGTGTTGCTAGTAACGGCGATATCAGCAACAATGCCGACGACGAAATAGAGGAAAGGCAAACAACCAAAACATCATCTGCGTCGCTCGTCATGGAAAAAGAGGCCTTAGCGGAGTTCGATGGTCAAGGCTGTGATCGCTTGTGGATGATTCAATTCAATAACATAGCAAAAGTGTACAGCTTGAACGACGCACACAAGCGCATGCTTCTAGTAACTAAATTGAAAGGCAATGCTCAACGCTGGCTGCACGCAAATTCAACGCGAATTTTTGAGCATGTCAACAAATTGTGCGATCAGCTGGTGCTAGCTTTCGGGGAGAAAGTATCAAAAGCGGAGATGCGACGTCTCTTCGAACATCGCATATGGCAGCCAAACGAGAAGTTCGCAATTTATTTAAGCGACAAAATAATGTTAGCACAGCCTGTTAACGTTGATGCCGAGGAACTGATGGAGCGCGTCATAGAGGGGATTCCTTCAAAAACACTACGGGATCAAGCTCGCATCCAACGCTTTGCGGACACAGAGCAATGCTGCAGGCCTTCGCGGATATAAGTCTTCTGAATAAAAGCCACCGACAAGCTACAAAAGGGCAACAGCAGCAACAGTGGACATCGAAGCTATACGCTGCAGAAGCTATACGCTGCCAAAGGCCACATATGGAAAGATTGCCATAAACCATAAAGAGCACCTGGATAGTGCTACGCATGCGGCGAAATGGGATATTTCGTTGCAGAATGCGCACAGAAGAAAGGAGAATGCAAAAATAACAATTATGTAAGATATTTTAGAATTTATTTTGCTAGGAATGTCATCGTTTATTTTAGAGTGCCTCATAGACTCCGGCAGCGCTATTTCCTTTATAAAAGATCTTGTGTGCCAATTGAAATAGCTCTTGATCCGGTTATGAATTCTTATTTTGGGCTTAACAAAAGCCAATTAAAAATATTTGGAAAAACTTTTTGTTATATTATGAAAGGAATAAAAAAGTTAAATTTTGAGTTAATTTTCATTGCCGACGAGTCTATGAGTCACGATGTGGTTTTTGGCATGGATTTTATGAGTGTTTGTGATTTGAGCATGAATCTAGATTCCCTGAAAGGTATCGAGATGGAAAACATTAATACAAAAGATTTAAGCAAGTGCAATTCACAAACGAAACTGGCATGCCGACCAGAGCAAGCAGAAGAGTATAGACAAAGCAACAAATTTTCCATTGCAATGTGCAAAAAGACGAGAAATAAGTTGTAGGTATAACAACTGTTATTGAACAAAATTTAAGTAAATCAACTGTTAGACCCCATTTACAAAAATTCAAGCAAAAATTCACTACTTGTTATGTCGTGAAATTTTCTTCTAACTTTGCTTTGTCTTGTTCCGATAGAATGTAAACACAGAGTTGCACAGTGTTTGATGTGAAAAATAAAGTTATTGATACGAAATATCGCACAAGCAAATATTAGCGCAAATAATAAATATATTGTTTTGGCTTATAAATTATTAATATAGATGTTATGGAAGAAAGAATTAATTGAACTGGTGTTAACTGTGTCTGTTTATCGACCATAAATTTAAGCCAGAGTTGCATTTTCAAATGAAAAAATTCACTGAAAAACTTCAGCGTGTAAATGCGACCTGAATTCCGAATAAGTTTTAAAACAGAATGAAAAAAACTTCATGAAAAAACTTCAGCTTGTAAATGGGGTCTTAATGAAGCAAATGTTAATGAGAAAATGAGTGTTGCATCTCTTAATGATGAAAATTTTTCAAATGACACAGCTGTCGATGAACAAAGTTAAGGGGAGACTGTCGATTAACAAATTTTAAGCAACACAGCTTTTGACAAAAAAATTTCAAGGGACATAACTGTGTAAGGGCAAATTTGAGATAAAACGATTTCTAGTAAAAAAATTTTAGAGGACAAAAATTCAAAAGAATATGACACGAGTTATTGTAGCTTAGGAAAAGAACATTTCGACAAAGATATGTTTTATATCAATGTAGTGGACGATCAACTACCAAATTACAACTGTGGCGAAGACATTAGCTTTGAGACTAAATGCAAGTTTATTGAAATGTTTGGAAAAATGTATGTTAATGTAAAAAGACCAGTAGAACCACAAGTCAAATGTGAAATGAAAATTTTATTTGAAAAGTGCAAACCTTTCAGTTGCTCACCAAGACGACTTTCTTACACAGAAAAAGAAAAGCTTCAGAAAATGTTAGATGATTATTTGGCAAATGGTATAATACGAAACAGCGATTCCGAGTACGCTTCACCGATAGTGTTAGTAAAGATATAGACAGGTGAAGCTCAGCAAAGTTTTAGTTAAAGACAATTATCCTGTGCCACTGATGGAAGATCTTCTGGACAAGCTTGTGAACAAATCGATTTTTTCAAAGTGAGTTCTGAAGAACGGGTATTTTCATGTTTTTGTCGCCGAAGATTCCATTAACTATACTTCTTGTGTTACCCGTTTGGACAAATTGAATTTTTAAGAAAGCCAATGGGAATAAAAAATGTGTCAGCCGTGTTTCTTTTTTCTGATTTGATTAGAGAAAACACAGTTATTGTATACATGAACGACATCTTGGTAACAAGCGAAAATGTAAACGAACATTTAAGAGTTAGAATGTTTTTTAGCTCTCATGGAAAAACTTATCCAGTCACCAGTGTTAGCAATTTTCAGCTACAAAGATGATATTGAACTTCATTGCGATGCAAGTTCCGTAGGCTTTGGTGCCGTGCTACTACAAAGGAAAGAAGATGGAAAATCGCATCCCATATTTTATTTTTCCAAGCGAACAACTGAGACTGAATCAAAATATCATAACTTCGAACTAGAAACTTATGATAATATATGCGCTACGTAGATTCCGAATTTACGTGCAAGGAAGGAGATTTAAAATAGTAACAGATTGTAATTCTTTAACACTTACATTGAACAAAGTAGAGCTTAACCGTAGGATAGATCGGTGGGCATTAGAGTTACAAAACTATGATTATGAGTTAGTTCACAAAGCCGGAAAGAAAATGCAACATTTAGATGCTTTAAGCAGGTGTACAAATTTTTTAATAGTAGAAACAATAGCTTTGAAGATAGCCTTATTGTCTGCTAGGCAAAGGATTCAAAAATTAACAAAATTAAGACAATGTTGGAAAAAATGAGGGAAAAATGTTTGAGATGAGAAATGGAGTAGTTTACAGAAAAACAAATGACGGACGATTACTTTTTTTTTGTGCCATGGAAAATCATGTATTGCACAAGTATCACAATGAGATTGGACATATAGGAAAGGACAAGATGATGGATATCATTTCAAAAAGTTATTGGATATCAAACCTTAAAGTAAAATGTCACAATCATATAGAAAATTGTTTAAAATGCGTAGCATTTTCACCCAAGAAGGGAAAAGCAGAAGGATTTTTCATAGTATACCGAAAGGAGATAAGCCTTTTGAGTTAATACACATCGATCATTACGGACCAGTAGCTACGGGAAGAGCGAACAAACACATATTTTTAATAATAGACGGTGTTACAAAGTTTGTTAGATTGTACGCAACAAGGACAACAAATACGAAAGAAGTCATAAAGTCATTAAGGGGCTACTTTAGGGCATACAGTAGGCCGAAATGTATTGTATCAGATAGAGGCAGTTGTTTCACGTCTAATGATTTTGACCAATTTTTATTAGATTTAAATATAAAGCACGTTAAAATAGCAACTGGATGTCCGCAAGCTAGTGGGCAAGTGGAACGCGTTAACAGAAACTGAGGTCCCGTGATAGCCAATTTAATAGAAACAGATAAAGGAATACACTGGGACAATGTTATTGAGAAAGTTTAATATTCATTGAACAATACTTTACATCGTAGCATTAAACAGGTACAAAGCAAATTTCTATTCGGGGTGCAACAGAAAGGCGAAATTATAGATGAGTTGAGAGAAAAACTAGAGGAGATAAATAATTTAGATAATGAGAGAAATTTAAAAGAAATATGAAAAGAAGCCATGGATAGCCAATTGAAAGCTCAAGCATACAACGAATTAAAATTCAATAAGTCTAAACGAAAGCCCAAGGAATAAAAAAAAGGAGATTATGTCATAGTGAAAAATTTTGGTTGTCATATAGGAGCCGCGAAAACGTTTAAACCCAAAAACAAAGGTCCTTACGAAATCGCAAAAATACTCAGGAATGACAGGAAACATAAGACACTGGGTGGGTAGAAAAACAAAACATAGTAATATAATATCATAACCTACTATAAACAAATGCTTGATTTAAAAATAAGAAATATAAATATTGTAAACTAAGATCAGGGAATCTAAATTGTCAGGATACCCGAATTGTAGTAGGATAAGTACACACGGTTTATACATACGCATAGGTACACAGTGTATTTACCAGACCTAATTGAGTTAAGATCACTATGTTATATCGATAAGTAAGCTAAGCGAATAATGCTAATCTTAAGACTCTTACTGACAGGCAGGCAGTCTGCCGTTTTCTGCTTGGCACGCGACTGGCTGGCGGCGACAGAGCCGAACGATCGTGAGTGGTAAGCAAAGTAAGCGTCACTTTTGAGCTGCTGTGAATCACGGAAGACGTGTGTGTTAAGAAAATTGTGCGAACATTATTATTATTAACAATAAATACATACATAATTATATGTACATATATATATTTTTTTAAGTGAAGTAAACATACAATATTTGAAAACAAATAAAGTTATAAGGTAAGTTATATTACAAAAGTACACCAAATGTGCATAAAAATATAAAAATTATAATTGCGAGTTTGTGAGTGGCAAAAATTAACATATCAACGTACAAATATTAAATAGATGGGCAATATGCGTGAGCAACAATACCTACTCATGTAAACATATGTATAAAATTTTGTAAATCGGCTTTAATTTCAACAGAAACATATTAAAAAAGTGAATAGTTTGTGCATATCAGAGTATGTACATATGTACATATGTGCATCGCAATGTGTGTGTAAGCGTCAATTTAAACGAACAACACATACACATATGTACATACATTTGCACATACAGTGGCAGCATCGCATAATCGGACACTTCACACAAAAAAAAACTCATATTTTCTAAAGAGAACAGTTAGTTTACAGCGAAAAACGCTTTAGAAAATATGAGGTTTTTTTTTGTGATTTAGATAGCCAATACTATAAAGTTATAATAAATGTGAAAAAACAACATTTTTAACGCATTTCGTTATACATTTTGAGCATGTTTGTACTGAGGAAGCAAGTGTCCGATTCTGCGATGCTGCCACTGTATGTATGTACATATTTATATTTTAATGAATTATAAGTGATTAGTTTGTGTTTATATTTATACTTAAAGAAATAAATGCACAGTAATTAACCTTAAACATTTGCATATAACTGTACATAGGTGCATACATAGTTATGTATGTAGCTCTTGTGCTATCGACGCTAATAGACACTGCGTTGTACATAAAGATAAAGATTGTCCATAAAGATATAAAAAACTCGGAAAGGCTCGAAAATTCCTCGCCTATAGCGCCTTTCCGAGACTTTTTCAGCTTTGTGCAAAAACTATGTTCTAGGTGCTCTAATGTTATTGCCTATCTAGCTTAATATATTTTAAAACACTTTTAATGCAAATGTAAAATAGTTTATAATTTCAATTATTGTGTGCATGCACGTATGTTGTGATTTTATTTATTTACTAGGCATTCGGATGGAGCCGAACGCCGAAGATGAAGAGAAGCTAAAAGATGTTTTAAATTCTTTCGATTTGGGCTGTATTTTTGACAAGTGTAAAGGTATGCTTCGTAATTATGTATATTACAAATTAAACTGATTTCTTTTGGATTATTTCTTCCTAGCAAATGGCGTTACTTATCGAAGCCTTAAATATCTTTCACCAGGAGATATAGATAATGCAATATCACAAATTGGTGTGCCTGCAGAATTTCGTGAAAAATTGTTTTTTGGCGGAAAAATGAAGTAAGTACACTTTAATATATTGTACATTTTGTGCATTCTTTTACCGGATTTAGGTCTTGTAATTTAAATTTAAGCTTGCTTTTTCTTTTTATTATTGTTTATATTTTCAAACGTTATTTATGTAAATAATTTCAGTTTGACATTAATGATGAGACTCTTGAAATGAATTCAAAAGTGGTTTCATGGCTGCGTAAAGTCCCTTCGACCAAATCGACTTTATCAACTAGTACGCATGGATCTGTTTAAATTAAATTCGGCATATAGGATGTTCAGTCTATTGTAAAAAAAACACTTCAAAAGGTAAATGTTTGTTAGACTATTATGAAAAAACAAGCTATTGACAAAAATTTGTACCGATTCTATTTTATTCTGATGAATTTCGTATTTGGGAAACCATATACAGTATCCATATTCCAGAATCGGTCGTACAAAAGAAGTATACAGAGTTTTTGTTAGGTAGGGATCATTGAACTCCTTCGACCAGAGCTAAATGAAGCTTAAGACACCAGATGCTCGATTAGAAATTGAAGAAATAGGCTTGTCAAACTTAAGCTTTGGGTCCATGACGATGCCCAAATCGTCAACCCATTCAATTCTGTCTAGTGGTTTGTTGTCAAGAAAATAAATATTAAAAAGGGCAAACATCTAAAAAATGACATTACTTTACATTTACTGTAATTAAGATTTAAAAAATTTAATCTACACCACATTTGAAAGTTGTCTAAATCTCTTTGAAGCTGTTGAGCAGCTAGGGGAGTTGCAGCTGACGTGCATAACTTTACATCATCAGCGTACATCAAAACCCGAGGGAACTTTATAACCGATGGAAGATCGTTTATAAACAAAATAAATAATAAAGGACCAAGATGACTACCCTGAGGAACGCCTGAAGTGACCTGAACCGTCTTGGAAACGGACCCTTTAAATAAAACCATCTGAGTTCTAAAAGTTAGGTAGTCTTTAATCCAAAGAACTAGAATATTTAAAAAGCCCAAGAGTTCTAGTTTACGTATTAGGAGATGATGATCTACAGAGTCGAAAGCCTTACTAAAATCAGTATAAATAACATCAGTCTGCAATTTGTCCCGAAAACCCTTGATAACAAACGAAGTGAATTCTAACAAGTTAGTGGTAGTAGATCTTTTTTTGCTGACACGGTGAAATAATAGATTTACAAAGGAGTTGAAGATGGGAGGTTATTAATTTTTCAAAAATCTTAGGAATAGCAGACAACTTGGAGATACCCCTATAATTTTGAACATTACATTTGTTTCCTTTTTTTATGGAGAGGAGATATTTGAAAACAAATAAAGTTATAAGGTAAGTTATATAACACAAGTACACCAAATGTGCATAAAAATATAAAAATTATAATTGCGAGTTTGTGAGTGGCAAAAATTAACATATCAACGTACAAATATTAAATAGATGGGCAATATGCGTGAGCAACAATACATACTCATGTAAAACATATGTATAAAATTTTGTAAATCGGCTTTAATTTCAACAGAAACATATTAAAAAGTGAATAGTTTGTGCATATCAGAGTATGTACATATGTACATATGTGCATCGCAATGTGTGTGTAAGCGTCAATTTAAACGAACAACACATACACATATGTACATACATTTGCACATACAGTGGCAGCATCGCATAACCGGACACTTGCTTCCTCAGTACAAACATGATAAAAAAGTATAACGAAATGCGTTAAAAATGTTGTTCTTTCACATTTATTATAACTTTATAGTATTGGCTATCTAAATCACAAAAAAAAACTCATATTTTCTAAAGAGAACAGTTAGTTTACAGCGAAAAACGCTTTAGAAAATATGAGGTTTTTTTTTGTGATTTAGATAGCCAATACTATAAAGTTATAATAAATGTGAAAAAACAACATTTTTAACGCATTTCGTTATACTTTTTGAGCATGTTTGTACTGAGGAAGCAAGTGTCCGATTCTGCGATGCTGCCACTGTATGTATGTACATATTTATATTTTAATGAATTATAAGTGATTAGTTTGTGTTTATATTTATACTTAAAGAAATAAATGCACAGTAATTAACCTTAAACATTTGCATATAACTGTACATAGGTGCATACATAGTTATGTATGTAGCTCTTGTGCTATCGACGCTAATAGACACTGCGTTGTACATAAAGATAAGATTGTCCATAAAGATATAAAAACTCGGAAAGGCTCGAAAATTCCTCGCCTATAGCGCCTTTCCGAGACTTTTTCAGCTTTGTGCAAAAACTATGTTCTAGGTGCTCTAATGTTATTGCCTATCTAGCTTAATATATTTTAAAACACTTTTAATGCAAATGTAAAATAGTTTATAATTTCAATTATTGTGTGCATGCACTTATGTTGTGATTTTATTTATTTACTAGGCATTCGGATGGAGCCGGACGCCGAAGATGAAGAGAAGCTAAAAGATGTTTTAAATTCTTTCGATTTGGGCTGTATTTTTGACAAGTGTAAAGGTATGCTTCGTAATTATGTATATTACAAATTAAACTGATTTCTTTTGGATTATTTCTTCCTAGCAAATGGCGTTACTTATCGAAGCCTTAAATATCTTTCACCAGGAGATATAGATAATGCAATATCACAAATTGGTGTGCCTGCAGAATTTCGTGAAAAATTGTTTTTTGGCGGAAAAATGAAGTAAGTACACTTTAATATACTGTACATTTTGTGCATTCTTTTACCGGATTTAGGTCTTTTAATTTAAATTTAAGCTTGCTTTTTCTTTTTATTATTGTTTATATTTTCAAACGTTATTTATGTAAATAATTTCAGTTTGACATTAATGATGAGACTCTTGAAATGAATTCAAAAGTGGTTTCATGGCTGCGTAAAGTCCCTTCGACCAAATCGACTTTATCAACTAGTACGCATGGATCTGTTTAAATTAAATTCGGCATATAGGATGTTCAGTCTATTGTAAAAAAACACTTCAAAAGGTAAATGTTTGTTAGACTATTATGAAAAAAACAAGCTATTGACAAATACGCAGCAAGATGAATTGATTTCACTAATTGTGGATGAAGCTAAGTGGAATCACTGTATGCTAAGAACGACCGATTACCCAAGAATTATATTATTGGACGTAGATGTACTAACGAACAGTACAGTCAAGTGGCCCAACGATACCAAGCACTGGCTTGTTAACGCGCGGACCCACACACAATGCGAACCGCCTCCCGCCCATCCGACCGAGGGGCGCTCCGCTTAACGTGCGGCTACGATGATCGCGAACATGCAGACAAATGACAAAAAACTAACTTTTTTATAGAGCAAGTAGGAGTGGCTCTGTGTATTAAGTGGGAAAGATCGTTATAAATAGAACACAGAATACGAAAAGGGTTATGAAGAGCATAATTAGAATTACAAGTTTGAAGCGATATAGGTACAAAATTTCTAGTATTTCTAATAGGAACAGCAAAGTTAATTTGGTTAATTAATTCAGAAGAATCAATTTCACCAATAATTAATTTGTGAAAAAAGGAAAATGCTAGCATTATTCTACGATCATTAAGAGAAGGAAGGTCTATTAGTAAAAGTCTACTACGATAAGATGGAAAATTATTGTTAGTGTCCCAGTTAAGACCTCTAAGTGCGAAGAGCAGAAATTGTTTTTGTACCGATTCTATTTTATTCTGATGAATTTCGTATTTGGGAAACCATATACAGTATCCATATTCCAGAATCGGTCGTACAAGAGAAGTATACAGAGTTTTTGTTAGGTAGGGATCATTGAACTCCTTCGACCAGAGCTAAATGAAGCTTAAGACACCAGATGCTCGATTAGAAATTGAAGAAATAGGCTTGTCAAACTTAAGCTTTGGGTCCATGACGATGCCCAAATCGTCAACCCATTCAATTCTGTCTAGTGGTTTGTTGTCAAGAAAATAAATATTAAAAAAGGGCAAACATCTAAAAAATGACATTACTTTACATTTAATGTAATTAAGATTTAAAAAATTTACTTTACACCACATTTGAAAGTTGTCTAAATCTCTTTGAAGCTGTTGAGCAGCTAGGGGAGTTGCAGCTGACGTGCATAATTTTACATCATCAGCGTACATCAAAACTCGAGAGAACTTTATAACCGATGGAAGATCGTTTATAAACAAATAAATAATAAAGGACCAAGATGACTACCCTGAGGAACGCCTGAAGTGACCTGAACCGTCTTGGAAACGGACCCTTTAAATAAAACCATCTGAGTTCTAAAAGTTAGGTAGTCTTTAATCCAAAGAACTAGAATATTTAAAAAGCCCAAGAGTTCTAGTTTACGTATTAGGAGATGATGATCTACAGAGTCGAAAGCCTTACTAAAATCAGTATAAATAACATCAGTCTGCAATTTGTCCCGAAAACCCTTGATAACAAACGAAGTGAATTCTAACAAGTTAGTGGTAGTAGATCTTTTTTTGCTGACACGGTGAAATAATAGATTTACAAAGGAGTTGAAGATGGGAGGTTATTAATTTTTCAAAAATCTTAGGAATAGCAGACAACTTGGAGATACCCCTATAATTTTGAACATTACATTTGTTTCCTTTTTTTATGGAGAGGAGATATTTGAAAACAAATAAAGTTATAAGGTAAGTTATATAACACAAGTACACCAAATGTGCATAAAAATATAAAAATTATAATTGCGAGTTTGTGAGTGGCAAAAATTAACATATCAACGTACAAATATTAAATAGATGGGCAATATGCGTGAGCAACAATACATACTCATGTAAAACATATGTATAAAATTTTGTAAATCGGCTTTAATTTCAAAAGAAACATATTAAAAAAGTGAATAGTTTGTGCATATCAGAGTATGTACATATGTACATATGTTCATCGCAATGTGTGTGTAAGCGTCAATTTAAACGAACAACACATACACATATGTACATACATTTGCACATACAGTGGCAGCATCGTATAATCGGACACTTGCTTCCTCAGTACAAACATGATAAATAACTATAGTTTAAAAAAACTAAAAAACACGCTTTTAGAGCATATCAAACTAAAAAGTTAAAAATAATTTTTCAAATAAGTTTAAAACAATAATAAATGATAAACAGTATTATTGTAAAAAAAAGCGTTGGGCGCTCGATGTACGAGATATATGGACAAAGCGCTCCACGCTTTTTTACAATAATACTATTTATCATTTATTATTGTTTTAAAGTTATTTGAAAAATTATTTTTAACTTTTTAGTTTGATATGCTCTAAAAGCGTGTTTTTTAGTTTTTTTAAACTATATTTATTTGTTTTGAATTTCTATATTCTTTTGTTTTTAACACGCTTATATTAGCTTCACTTGTATGTTTGTATGTTTGTTTGTATGTATGTTTGTATGTTTGTATGTTTGTATGTATGTAACTTCCTTTGGACTAAAAGCAAGAGACTCGTTCGACCGTGGACAAGATTGGAACCCACGATCGATGAGTCCGCACTGACAGAAAAAAGCCGTGCTAAATTAAGTACGAACGTACTTGAATTGAGTATTTGCGATTCTAGTATTTCATTCTTGATTTAAGTATGAAATACTTAAAATGAGCATACAAAACTTAAATCAAGAATAAAATACTTGAAATGAGTTTAAAAATACTTAAATCAAGTACAAACGTTCTTGAATTAAGAATAAGAGAACTTGAATCAAGTATAATTCCAGAAATACTTAAATCCAGTACTAAATTCTTGATTCAAGTACGATTATCGGGTTCAAATCCCGGCGGACATGAATTTTTTTTTTTTTGGTTTTTAAAAACGGGTTACATGTTAATAGTTTACTTCTGTACATAATTTGTTTTTTTCAATCATTAATAAGCATAAAAATGCCAAAAAAGCTGAGGTAAGCCAAGTGCACTTAACATAAAAATGAACTGCAGTCGTAATGTGCCTGGAATTGGCTCAACAGCTAAGGCACTCGACGCAATACCATGAGATCTGTGGTTCAAATCCCGGCGCGGTAAGCATATACAGACAATATTGTAAAAGTTATTTCTAATTTCTTTCATATCTAGCTTAATCCTGAGAATTTTTAGCCAGCTTTTAAAAAGCTCTAGCTGCGCTATGTATCTATATAAGACTTTCAGGAATTAATAAAATCAAGTATAATCATGCTTGGATCAAGTATCAAATTCTCGAACCAAGTTTGCACGTACTTATTTTAAAAACTTAATGATTTATCATTTTAAGTACTCAAAAACTTAAATCGAGTTCTGAAAGAACTTAATTCAAGTTCAAAGAGAACTCAAATCAAAAACAAACGAACTTAAAACAAACGTACTTGAATCGAGTACGACATTCTCGGATTCAGTAAAT
This sequence comes from Scaptomyza flava, assembly GCA_030179655.1. Lineage (NCBI taxonomy): Eukaryota > Metazoa > Arthropoda > Insecta > Diptera > Drosophilidae > Scaptomyza > Scaptomyza flava. The sequence goes on along the minus strand of JARNME010000511.1, from coordinate 260,539 downwards.
CCGTACTTAGTGAGAAATCAAGTTCGAAATGCGGGGTTTTGGGTACGGAATACTTGATTATTTCTATCAGTGCGGGAGCGAAGACCCACGCCTTAGACCGCTCAACCATCGCACTAACTTGAGTGATGGGATATATTGACAGTAATAAGCCACTTTCTTTTAGTCCAAAGGAGAGTTAAAAAATAATCTTTTTTCAGCCGTGGACGAGATTTGAACCCACGACCGGTAAGTCCGGGAGCAAAGACCCGCGCCTTCGACTGCTCGGCCGACGAACTAACATGAGGTAGAGGGATATACTGTCAGTAATAAGCCACTTGCTTTTAGTCCAAAGGAGAGTTAAAAATATTTTTTTTCAGCCGTGGACGGGATTATTAATTATTATAATTTTTCAAATAAGTTTAAAACAATAATAAATGATAAATAGTATTATTGTAAAAAAAGCGTGGAGCGCTTTGTCCATATATCTCGTGCATCGAGCGCCCAACGCTGTTTTTACAATAATACTATTTATCATTTATTATTGTTTTAAAGTTATTTGAAAAATTATTTTTAACTTTTTAGTTTGATATGCTCTAAAAGCGTGTTTTTTAGTTTTTTTAAACTATATTTATTTGTTTTGAATTTCTATATTCTTTTGTTTTTAACACGCTTATATTAGCTTCACTTGTATGTTTGTTTGTATGTATGTATGTATGTTTGTATGTTTGTATGTTTGTATGTATGTATGTTTGTATGTTTGTATGTTTGTATTTATGTAACTTCCTTTGGACTAAAAGCAAGAGACTCATTCGACCGTGGACAAGATTGGAACCCACGATCGATGAGTCCGCACTGATAGAAAAAAGCCGTGCTCAAATTAAGTACGAACGTACTTGAATTGAGTATTTGCGATTCTAGTATTTCATTCTTGATTTAAGTATGAAATACTTAAAATGAGCATACAAAAACTTAAATCAAGAATAAAATACTTGAAATGAGTTTAAAAATATTTAAATCAAGTACAAACGTTCTTGAATTAAGAATAAGAGAACTTGAATCAAGTATAATTCCAGAAGTACTTAAATCCAGTACTAAATTCTTGATTCAAGTACGATTATCGGGTTCAAATCCCGGCGGACATGAATTTTTTTTTTTTTTTTTTTTAAAAACGGGTTACATGTTAATAGTTTACTTCTGTACATTATTTTTTTTTTTCAATCAATAATAAGCATAAACATGCCAAAAAAGCTGAGGTAAGCCAAGTGCACTTACAATAAAAATGAACTGCAGTCGTAATGTGCCTGGAATTGGCTCAACAGCTAAGGCACTCGACGCAATACCACGAGATCTGTGGTTCAAATCCCGGCGCGGTAAGCATATACAGACAATATTGTAAAAGTTATTTATAATTTCTTTCATATCTAGCTTAATCCTGAGAATTTTTAGCCAGCTTTTAAAAAGCTCTAGCTGCGCTATGTATCTATATAAGACTTTCAGGAATTAATAAAATCAAGTATAATCATGCTTGGATCAAGTATCAAATTCTCGAACCAAGTTTGCACGTACTTATTTTAAAAACTTAATGATTTATCATTTTAAGTACTCAAAAACTTAAATCGAGTTCTGAAAGAACTTAATTCAAGTTCAAAGAGAACTCAAATCAAAAACAAACGAACTTAAAACAAACGTACTTGAATCGAGTACGACATTCTCGGATTCAGTAAATCCGTACTTAGTGAGAAATCAAGTTCGAAATGCGGGGTTTTGGGTACGGAATACTTGATTATTTTTATCAGTGCGGGAGCGAAGACCCACGCCTTAGACCGCTCGGCCATCGCACTAACTTGAGTGATGGGATATATTGACAGTAATAAGCCACTTGCTTTTAGTCCAAAGGAGAGTTAAAATATTTTTTTTCAGCCGTGGACGGGATTATTAATTATTATAATTTTTCAAATAAGTTTAAAACAATAATAAATGATAAATAGTATTATTGTAAAAAAAGCGTGGAGCGCTTTGTCCATATATCTCGTACATCGAGCGCCCAACGCTGTTTTTACAATAATACTATTTATCATTTATTATTGTTTTAAAGTTATTTGAAAAATTATTTTTAACTTTTTAGTTTGATATGCTCTAAAAGCGTGTTTTTAGTTTTTTTAAACTATATTTATTTGTTTTGAATTTCTATATTCTTTTGTTTTTAACACGCTTATATTAGCTTCACTTGTATGTGTGTATGTTTGTTTGTATGTATGTATGTATGTTTGTATGTTTGTATGTATATATGACGAGATGTCCACGGTCTCTTGCTTTTAGTCCAAAGGAAGTTACATACATACAAACAATATACAAACATACATACATACATACAAACAAACATACAAACATACAAGTGAAGCTAATATAAGCGTGTTAAAAACAAAAGAATATAGAAATTCAAAACAAATAAATATAGTTTAAAAAACTAAAAAACACGCTTTTAGAGCATATCAAACTAAAAAGTTAAAATAATTTTTCAAATAACTTTAAAACAATAATAAATGATAAATAGTATTATTGTAAAAACAGCGTTGGGCGCTCGATGTACGAGATATATGGACAAAGCGCTCCACGCTTTTTTACAATAATAATATTTATCATTTATTATTGTTTTAAACTTATTTGAAAAATTATAATAATTAATAATCCCGACTTACCGGTCGTGGGTTCAAATCCCTTCCACGGCTGAAAAAAAAATATATTTTAACTCTCCTTTGGACTAAAAGCAAGTGGCTTATTACTGTCAGTATATCCCACTAACTCAAGTTAGTTCGTCGGCCTAGCAGTCGAAGGCGCTGGTCTTCTCTCCCAGACTTACCGGTCGTGGGTGCTAATCTCGTCCACGGTCTCTTGCTTTTAGTCCAAAGGAAGTTACATACATACAAACAAACATACATACATGCAAACATACAAACATACAAACATACATACATACATACAAACAACATACAAGTGAAGCTAATATAAGCGTGTTAAAACAAAAGAATATAGAAATTCAAACAAATAAATATAGTTTAAAAAACTAAAAAACACGCTTTTAGAGCATATCAAACTAAAAAGTTAAAAATAATTTTTCAAATAAGTTTAAAACAATAATAAATGATAAATAGTATTATTGTAAAAAAAGCGTTGGGCGCTCGATGTACGAGATATATGGACAAAGCGCTCCACGCTTTTTTACAATAATACTATTTATCATTTATTATTGTTTAAAACTTATTTGAAAAATTATAATAATTAATAATCCCGTCCACGGCTGAAAAAAAATATTTTTAACTCTCCTTTGGACTAAAAGCAAGTGGCTTATTACTGACAGTATATCCCTCTACCTCATGTTAGTTCGTCGGCCGAGCAGTCGAAGGCGCGGGTCTTTGCTCCCGGACTTACCGGTCGTGGGTTCAAATCTCGTCCACGGCTGAAAAAAGATTATTTTTTAACTCTCCTTTGGACTAAAAGAAAGTGGCTTATTACTGTCAATATATCCCATCACTCAAGTTAGTGCGATGGCCGAGCGGTCTAAGGCGTGGGTCTTCGCTCCCGCACTGATAGAAATAATCAAGTATTCCGTACTCAAAACCCCACATTTCGAACTAGATTTCTCACTAAGTACGGATTTACTGAATCCGAGAATGTCGTACTCGATTCAAGTACATTTGTTTTAAGTTCGTTTGTTTTTGATTTGAGTTCTCTTTGAACTTGAATTAAGTTCTTTCAGAACTCGATTTAAGTTTTTGAGTACTTAAAATGATAAATCATTAAGTTTTTAAAATAAGTACGTGCAAACTTGGTTCGAGAATTTGATACTTGATCCAAGCATGATAATACTTGATTTTATTAATTCCTGAAAGTCTTATATAGATACATAGCGCAGCTAGAGCTTTTTAAAAGCTGGCTAAAAATTCTCAGGATTAAGCTAGATATGAAAGAAATTAGAAATAACTTTTACAATATTGTCTGTATGTGCTTACCGCGCCGGGATTTGATCCACAGATCTCGTGGTATTGCGTCGAGTGCCTTAGCTGTTGAGCCAATTCCAGGCACATTACGACTGCAGTTCATTTTTATGTTAAGTGCACTTGGCTTACCTCAGCCTTTTTGGCATTTTTATGCTTATTATTGATTGAAAAAAAAAAATAATGTACAGAAGTAAACTATTAACATGTAACCCGTTCTTAAAAACCAAAAAAAAAAAAATTCATGTCCGCCGGGATTTGAACCCGATAATCGTACTTGAATCAAGAATTTAGTACTGGATTTAAGTATTTCTGGAATTATACTTGATTCAAGTTCTCTTATTCTTAATTCAAGAACGTTTGTACTTGATTTAAATATTTTTAAACTCATTTCAAGTATTTTATTCTTGATTTAAGTTTTTGTATGCTCATTTTAAGTATTTCATACTTAAATCAAGAATGAAATACTAGAATCGCAAATACTCAATTCAAGTACGTTCGTACTTAATTTTAGCACGGCTTTTTTCTATCAGTGCGGACTCATCGATCGTGGGTTCCAATCTTGTCCACGGTCGAATGAGTCTCTTGCTTTTAGTCCAAAGGAAGTTACATACATACAAACATACAAACATATATACATACAAACATACAAACATACAAACATACATACAAACAACATACAAACATACAAGTGAAGCTAATATAAGCGTGTTAAAAACAAAAGAATATAGAAATTCAAAACAAATAAATATAGTTTAAAAAAACTAAAAAACACGCTTTTAGAGCATATCAAACTAAAAAGTTAAAAATAATTTTTCAAATAACTTTAAAACAATAATAAATGATAAATAGTATTATTGTAAAAACAGCGTTGGGCGCTCGATGTACGAGATATATGGACAAAGCGCTCCACGCTTTTTTTTACAATAATACTATTTATCATTTATTATTGTTTTAAACTTATTTGAAAAATTATAATAATTAATAATCCCGTCCACGGCTGAAAAAAATATTTTTAACTCTCCTTTGGACTAAAAGCAAGTGGCTTATTACTGACAGTATATCCCTCTACCTCATGTTAGTTCGTCGGCCGAGCAGTCTAAGGCGCGGGTCTTTGCTCCCGGACTTACCGGTCGTGGGTTCAAATCTCGTCCACGGCTGAAAAAAGATTATTTTTTAACTCTTCTTTGGACTAAAAGAAAGTGGCTTATTACTGTCAATATATCCCATCACTCAAGTTAGTGCGATGGCCGAGCGGTCTAAGGCGTGGGTCTTCGCTCCCGCACTGATAGAAATAATCAAGTATTCCGTACTCAAAACCCCACATTTCGAACTTGATTTCTCACTAAGTACGGATTTACTGAATCCGAGAATGTCGTACTCGATTCAAGTACGTTTGTTTTAAGTTCGTTTGTTTTTGATTTGAGTTCTCTTTGAACTTGAATTAAGTTCTTTCAGAACTCGATTTAAGTTTTTGAGTACTTAAAATGATAAATCATTAAGTTTTTAAAATAAGTACGTGCAAACTTGGTTCGAGAATTTGATACTTGGTCCAAGCATGAGATAATACTTGATTTTATTAATTCCTGAAAGTCTTATATAGATACATAGCGCAGCTAGAGCTATTTAAAAGCTGGCTAAAAATTCTCAGGATTAAGCTAGATATGAAAGAAATTATAAATAACTTTTACAATATTGTCTGTATGTGCTTACCGCGCCGGGATTTGATCCACAGATCTCGTGGTATTGCGTCGAGTGCCTTAGCTGTTGAGCCAATTCCAGGCACATTACGACTGCAGTTCATTTTTATGTTAAGTGCACTTGGCTTACCTCAGCTTTTTTGGCATTTTTATGCTTATTAATGATTGAAAAAAACAAATTATGTACAGAAGTAAACTATTAACATGTAACCCGTTTTTAAAAACCAAAAAAAAAAATTCATGTCCGCCGGGATTTGAACCCGATAATCGTACTTGAATCAAGAATTTAGTACTGGATTTAAGTATTTCTGGAATTATACTTGATTCAAGTTCTCTTATTCTTAATTCAAGAACGTTTGTACTTGATTTAAGTATTTTAAACTCATTTCAAGTATTTTATTCTTGATTTAAGTTTTTGTATGCTCATTTTAAGTATTTCATACTTAAATCAAGAATGAAATACTAGAATCGCAAATACTCAATTCAAGTACGTTCGTACTTAATTTTAGCACGGCTTTTTTCTATCAGTGCGGACTCATCGATCGTGGGTTCCAATCTTGTCCACGGTCGAATGAGTCTCTTGATTTTAGTCCAAAGGAAGTTACATACATACATTGGCAGTCGGCCGACAGTCTGTGTAGGGGGACTAAGTAGGGGTGGTGAACCATGCTCCGTGATCGACCAGTCGATCGCGGAGTGTGGTGCCCCGCTTCTACTCCGTAACTGCCAGACTGCCGGTAGTGCAACTTATACCTCCTCGTGGTGGCTGCTGGTAACAGGGTCCTGTGTAGGTCATGTCTCTGGCAGGATACCTGGCTAAATTAAGTTGGGCGAAAGAGAGTAAACTCTTTTTAATAAAATCCCCAATCTAATGGTGGAACAGCATATGCCAGGAGATGCGTGGCTAGGGGGGTGCCTAGTTGCTAGTATGCGGACTTGGGGTATGGTGGCGCGGCCTCATTTTAATCTGCCACACTACGGTACGGCACGGCGTAGTGTTTACCGGTTGCCATCTTACTCGTGGGATCAAAATGAACGATTTACAAAACAAAAAAACCGATGTTGAAGAGGAGAGTGGCCCCCAGGGACACAAAACAGAGGTGGCAACACCTCAAAACGAGCAACACCAACGCGGTAGTGCCTCAGTGGTGGACCTGACACCACAAGGCACAAGCACACCAACCACCGACAGTGTTGTAGGCCCTACACTGCCTAAACTGAGCGGCGCTGGCAAGAAGCGACTGGCTTTCTTTCTGCGGCAGGGGCTTAGCAAAGAAGAGGCTTACTCCAGAGCTAGGACCCCAATGGAGAAGAAAGGGGAAACAGCATGCCCAAAACGCCAGCGGTCCACAAACCACAGCTCAGAGGTAGTCGCCACTAAGAAGATGAGGGATGACATGCCCTCCACCTCTAAGGCTGCAGGCAAGGGTAATGAAAGGCAGCCCTCTGCCTCACATCACCCAGCCAAGGCACAGGTGCATAAGGAGCGTGGCTCTATTCCGGTTAGGGGGACAACAGGTACCCAGGCCGACAAGAAACAGCAAAATGCTAAAATAAATGAGGCTGGTATAGGAGTGAAGTTGGCGGTATTAGCAAGGGACTACCCAACAACGGCCCTAACGACCGCGCAAATGGACTCCATATCAGCCGCTATTGAAGACAAAGTGCTGGAGCTGATGGATGGGCAGATACAACCGGCCTTCCTTGGCTCTACCTACAAAGCTGGGTATCTAGCACTTCACTGCAAGGACTGCGTTACAGCGGAGTGGGTGAAGGCGACGGTGGTCAAAATGACGCCGTGGGACGGCGCCACACTCTGGTCGACAGAGGAATCAAAGATTCCTCACCCCAGAATTGTGGTCGGCTACTTCCCCAAGTCTGCAGCCATGGAGACAGGCAAGGTCCTCAACTTTTTACAGGCACAAAACAAAGGCCTAAACACCTCGGCCTGGAGGGCCCTAAAGAGAGTGGAAAAGGGCTCAAACGCCATGCTTGTGCTAGCCGTTGACCAAAAGTCGGCAGCCACAATTGAGGTAACGAAGGGAAGGATGAACTTCCGCCTTGGCCAAGTTACTCTCAGAATAAAAAGTGATGATACTACAGAGGATGAGCTCATCAAACAAGTCAGCGTTATGGAGATTGAAGAGAGTAGTTTAAGCTCTCCAAATGTCTCCGGTGCTGATCCGCCGCCAAAATAAGATGTTTGCAGGCAAACCTTCACCACGCTAAGGCGGCGACGGCTGAAATCAGCAGTAGGTTTGCTAGCAACACCAAGGACATCGGGCTTCTACAGGAGCCCTGGTTCTTCAAAGGTCGCATTAGAGGCCTAAATACCAAAAACACACAGGTAATATATGATAGGAAAGCGGCCAAACCTAGGGCAGCAATTATCATTAACACTGACATAAGATTTCTGCCTCTCACAGAATTCATAGACACCGACACAGTGGCCATACTACTGGAACTGGAAATCGAAGGGGGTAAGAAAGAGGCTGTTCTGGCCTCGGCTTACTTCCCTGGTGACTCCGAAGCTGTTCCAACGGATACTATCAGATCTTTAGTGGAGTACTGCAGAACACACCGGAAAGACCTGATAGTTGGATGCGATGCAAATGCTCACCACCTAGCATGGGGAAGCACAGACACGAACAACAGAGGTGAGTCTCTCTTAAACTATCTTATATCAACTAACTTATCAGTAGCAAATAGGGGGAATGAACCAACTTTTGTTAATTCTATAAGGAAGGAGGTTTTAGATCTAACACTGGTTTCTGACAGGGCCATAGACTTGGTGAAAGAATGGAGAGTGTCCGAGGAGGCCTCAATGTCTGATCATAGACACATTCTCTTTGACCTTGAGGGACCGGTGAGGAGCGTTGTGCTCTACCGCAGCCCAAAACCACTAACTGGACGAAATACTCCGAAATCCTTACAGGAAAATTATCGGGTAATAGACCACAAATAACGAATACTGAGGAGCTAGAAAGGGCAGTTAATACCCTGACGCACGATCTAGTCTCAACCTTCAATGACTGCTGCCCACAAAGGGCTAAGACCTCTAGCAAGAGGGGCCCCTGGTGGAATTCACGACTTGAAGAATTACGAAGAGAAGCTAGGACAGAGTTCAACAGGGCCAAAGGTCCAACAATTGGGATCTCTACAGGACATCCTTAACTAATTACAATAGGGAGTTAAGGAAATCCAAGAGATCCTCATGGAGGAATTTCTGTGAAGATCTTAGGGACATACCCTCAACTGCAAGGGTCCATAGAGCCCTATCAAAAGCCAGTGGAGGACCGATTGGGACACTGATGGGCCCGAACGGTGTATACACCAGTGACTCACAGGAAACTTTAGAGGTTCTTCTAAAATCTCACTTTCCTGACTGTTCATTCTGTAGCACAGAGGGAGACCCTGACACAGAAGAACTGAGGCACACAAGAATCATAGACCCAATAATAAAAAACATAGTTAGCTACGAAAGGGTAGAATGGGCAATTAACTCCTTCAAATCCTACAAATCCCCTGGTCCAGATGGCATATTTCCAGCCATGTTATCAAGGGCAAAGGGATCATCATTAGGAAAATGATTCCTATATATCGAGCCAGCCTTTTGCTGGGATATATTCCAAAGACCTGGAGAGCAGTAAAGGTAATATTCATTCCTAAGGGCGGGGACAAGCCACCATGCTCTCCCAAATCATACAGACCAATCAGTCTCTCCTCTTTCATGCTAAAGACCATGGAGAAACTGATAGACTGCTACGTCAGAACTGACATTTTAGAAGCCAACCCGCTTCACAAACTGCAATTCGCCTACCAGAAGGGTAAATCCACGGTGACGGCACTGCATCATTTGACAACTGACATAGAAAAAGCAATTGACGCAAAGGGGGTCGCCCTATGCGCCTTCATGGACATAGAGGGTGCCTTCGATAATGCAAACTTTGACTCAATGAGCCGGGCTCTGACAAACAGGGGGGTAAACCCTAAGGTAGTAGCCTGGGTGAAGGCAATGCTATGCCGCAGACTGATAAAGGCCGATCTTGGACTTGCCTCGGCTAGCATACATGCCTCAAAAGGCTGCCCACAGGGTGGTGTTCTATCTCCTTTACTGTGGTCACTCCTAGTAGACAACTTAGTTCTGTCTCTCAATGCAAACGGATGCAAAACGATAGGATATGCAGATGACATATCCGTAATCATCAGGGGCAAAGATGAAAGGATCCTAGCAGACCTCATGCAACGTGCTCTCGATCAAACGGTAACATGGTGCACCTCAGAAGGGCTCTCTATCAACCCTAGTAAGACCATCATAATCCCGTTCACCAATAAAAGGATTCTAAAATTCCCAGACATAAAGGTTAGTGGCACAGTTGTGACTCTGAGTACAGAGGTAAAATATCTAGGGGTAACTCTGGATAGCAAACTCACTTGGAACGCACACCTGAGAGCAGTAACCACAAAGTCAACTCGATCTCTCTGGCTGTCAAGCAGATGCTTGGCAAATCATGGGGGCTTTCTCCACGAATGGCCCACTGGGCGTACACCCAAATGGTAAGACCAATGATTCTGTACGGGGCGGCAGTATGGTGGGAAAAAGCCACACAAAGCACCGCTATCAATAAACTCAACAAGGTACAAAGGCTAGCTGCCTAAGTATCACAGGGCACTGAGAACGACCCCGACAGCAGGTCTGGAAGCAATTCTAAACCTAACTCCCTTACACCTAGCTATAGAGGAAGAGGCTGTAAAGCAGGCTCTGGGGCTCTATGTAGGTAACAAATACCAGAAGGGCAACCTTAGAGGACACCTAGGTATATTGAATAGGGTAGAGGACATCCTTGATAAAACAAAAACCCTAGACCAAATACAAACCATCCATAGTTTCACGAAAAATTACAAGGTCATTTTTCCAACAAGAGAGCAATGGACTTCAAATCCATCTTGGCTAAATGACGATGCACAAAATTGGTTCACAGATGGATCCAAGACAGCATCAGGGGTAGGAGCAGGCATAGTGGGTCCTCGCACACACATCTCTCTCTCACTTGAGGCCGAATGCACCGTTTTCCAGGCGGAGCTCTTCGCTATTTTACAGGCGGTATATAGACTGAATAGCAGACGATTGGTAGGAGTTAACATTCGTATACTCTCCGATAGTCAAGCAGCTCTTAAAGCACTAAACAGCTATAGCTATAGCTCAAACTTCATACATGAATGTCACCGTGAGCTAAATGCACTGGCAACCAATAATAGAGTTTCTCTGGTTTGGGTCCCAGGACATGAAGGTCACTCAGGTAATGAGGCCGCGGATGTAAGGGCTAAATTAGGAGCGGAAGCCCCGTTTATAGGCCCAAGTCCAATGTTTGGTTATTCAAACAACAAACTCAAATCTGACATACACAATTGGTTAGAAAAAAAGAAAATATGCACTGGAACAATCTAGAGGGTCTTAGGCACTCAAAAGATATGTTTGCCCTGATGCAGCAAGAGCAAAGGTAGCTCTATCCTTAAACAGATCACAACTTAGGTCACTTTGTGGGGCGTTAACAGGCCACTTTCCCTGCAACGACCATCTACATAAGATGGGCCTTGCTAGAAACAGAACTTGTAGATTCTGCGAAGAGGATGTTGAATCAATGGAACACCTAATCACAAACTGCCCCGCCCTGGCACGTAATAGAGCAAAGCTGTTAGGCAACTACACTCTCAGAGAGGAAGACCTGATGCATATCCCACAGACTGGTCTGACTCAGTTCCTGAGAACATTAAAAATGAACTAGTGGTAAGGGGGCACAATAGATCCTTGTGGGTCGCAGTGCCGAAGGGCGCAAGCCCACCCTCGTTCGACATTACATACATACATACATACATACAAACATACAAACATATATACATACAAACATACAAACATACATACATACATACAAACAACATACAAACATACAAGTGAAGCTAATATAAGCGTGTTAAAAACAAAAGAATATAGAAATTCAAAACAAATAATATAGTTTAAAAAAACTAAAAAAACACGCTTTTAGAGCATATCAAACTAAAAAGTTAAAAATAATTTTTCAAATAACTTTAAAACAATAATAAATGATAAATAGTATTATTGTAAAAACAGCGTTGGGCGCTCGATGTACGAGATATATGGACAAAGCGCTCCACGCTTTTTTTTACAATAATACTATTTATCATTTATTATTGTTTTAAACTTATTTGAAAAATTATTTTTAACTGAAAAAAAATATTTTTAACTCTCCTTTTGACTAAAAGCAAGTGGCTTATTACTGACAGTATATCCCATCACTCAAGTTAGTGCGATGGCCGAGCGGTCTAAGGCGTGGGTCTTCGCTCCCGCACTGATAAAAATAATCAAGTATTCCGTACTCAAAACCCCACATTTCGAACTTGATTTCTCACTAAGTACGGATTTACTGAATCCGAGAATGTCGTACTCGATTCAAGTTCGTTTGTTTTTGATTTGAGTTCTCTTTGAACTTGAATTAAGTTCTTTCAGAACTCGATTTAAGTTTTTGAGTACTTAAAATGATAAATCATTAAGTTTTTAAAATAAGTACGTGCAAACTTGGTTCGAGAATTTGATACTGATCCAAGCATGATAATACTTGATTTTATTAATTCCTGAAAGTCTTATATAGATACATAGCGCAGCTAGAGCTTTTTAAAAGCTGGCTTAAAATTCTCAGGATTAATCTAGATATGAAAGAAATTAGAAATAACTTTTACAATATTGTCTGTATATGCTTACCGCGCCGGGATTTGAACCACAGATCTCGTGGTATTGCGTCGAGTGCCTTAGCTGTTGAGCCAATTCCAGGCACATTACGACTGCAGTTCATTTTTATGTTAAGTGCACTTGGCTTACCTCAGCTTTTTTGGCATTTTTATGCTTATTAATGATTGAAAAAAAAAAATAATGTACAGAAGTAAACTATTAACATGTAACCCGTTCTTAAAAACCAAAAAAAAAAAAAAAATTCATGTCCGCCGGGATTTGAACCCGATAATCGTACTTGAATCAAGAATTTAGTACTGGATTTAAGTATTTCTGGAATTATACTTGATTCAAGTTCTCTTATTCTTAATTCAAGAACGTTTGTACTTGATTTAAGTATTTTTAAACTCATTTCAAGTATTTTATTCTTGATTTAAGTTTTTGTATGCTCATTTTAAGTATTTCATACTTAAATCAAGAATGAAATACTAGAATCGCAAATACTCAATTCAAGTACGTTCGTACTTAATTTTAGCACGGCTTTTTTCTATCAGTGCGGACTCATCGATCGTGTGTTCCAATCTTGTCCACGGTCGAATGACTCTCTTGCTTTTAGTCCAAAGGAAGTTACATACATACAAACATACAAACATACATACATACAAACATACAAACATACAAACATACATACAAACAAACATACAAACATACAAGTGAAGCTAATATAAGCGTGTTAAAAACAAAAGAATATAGAAATTCAAAACAAATAAATATAGTTTAAAAAAACTAAAAACACGCTTTTAGAGCATATCAAACTAAAAGTTAAAAATAATTTTTCAAATAACTTTAAAACAATAATAAATGATAAATAGTATTATTGTACAAACAACGTTGGGCGCTCGATGTACGAGATATATGGACAAAGCGCTCCACGCTTTTTTTACAATAATACTATTTATCATTTATTATTGTTTTAAACTTATTTGAAAAATTATTTTTAACTGAAAAAAAATATTTTTAACTCTCCTTTGGACTAAAAGCAAGTGGCTTATTACTGTCAATATATCCCATCACTCAAGTTAGTGCGATGGCCGAGCGGTCTAAGGCGTGGGTCTTCGCTCCCGCACTGATAGAAATAATCAAGTATTCCGTACTCAAAACCCCACATTTCGAACTTGATTTCTCACTAAGTACGGGTTTACTGACTCCGAGAATGTCGTACTCGATTCAAGTACGTTTGTTTTAAGTTCGTTTGTTTTTGATTTGAGTTCTCTTTGAACTTGAATTAAGTTCTTTCAGAACTCGATTTAAGTTTTTGAGTACTTAAAATGATAAATCATTAAGTTTTTAAAATAAGTACGTGCAAACTTGGTTCGAGAATTTGATACTTGATCCAAGCATGATAATACTTGATTTTATTAATTCCTGAAAGTCTTATATAGATACATAGCGCAGCTAGAGCTTTTTAAAAGCTGGCTAAAAATTCTCAGGATTAAGCTAGATATGAACGAAATTAGAAATAACTTTTACAATATTGTCTGTATATGCTTACCGCGCCGGGATTTGAACCACAGATCTCGTGGTATTGCGTCGAGTGCCTTAGCTGTTGAGCCAATTCCAGGCACATTACGACAGCACTTCATTTTTATGTTAAGTGCACTTGGCTTACCTCAGCTTTTTTGGCATTTTTATGCTTATTAATGATTGAAAAAAAAAAATTATGTACAGAAGTAAACTATTAACATGTAACCCGTTTTTAAAAACCAAAAAAAAAAAAATTCATGTCCGCCGGGATTTGAACCCGATAATCGTACTTGAATCAAGAATTTAGTACTGGATTAAGTATTTCTGGAATTATACTTGATTCAAGTTCTCTTATTCTTAATTCAAGAACGTTTGTACTTGATTTAAGTATTTTTAAACTCATTTCAAGTATTTTATTCTTGATTTAAGTTTTTGTATGCTCATTTTAAGTATTTCATACTTAAATCAAGAATGAAATACTAGAATCGCAAATACTCAATTCAAGTACGTTCGTACTTAATTTTAGCACGGCTTTTTTCTATCAGTGCGGACTCATCGATCGTGGGTTCCAATCTTGTCCACGGTCGAATGAGTCTCTTGATTTTAGTCCAAAGGAAGTTACATACATACAAACATACAAACATATACATACAAACATACAAACATACAAACATACATACATACATACAAACAAACATACAAACATACAAGTGAAGCTAATATAAGCGTGTTAAAAACAAAAGAATATAGAAATTCAAAACAAATAAATATTATTTTAAAAAAACTAAAAAAACACGCTTTTAGAGCATATCAAACTAAAAAGTTAAAAATAATTTTTCAAATAACTTTAAAACAATAATAAATGATAAATAGTATTATTGTAAAAACAGCGTTGGGCGCTCGATGTACGAGATATATGGACAAAGCGCTCCACGCTTTTTTTTACAATAATACTATTTATCATTTATTATTGTTTTAAACTTATTTGAAAAATTATTTTTAACTGAAAAAAAATATTTTTAACTCTCCTTTGGACTAAAAGCAAGTGGCTTATTACTGTCAATATATCCCATCACTCAAGTTAGTGCGATGGCCGAGCGGTCTAAGGCGTGGGTCTTCGCTCCCGCACTGATAAAAATAATCAAGTATTCCGTACTCAAAACCCCACATTTCGAACTTGATTTCTCACTAAGTACGGATTTACTGAATCCGAGAATGTCGTACTCGATTCAAGTACGTTTGTTTTAAGTTCGTTTGTTTTTGATTTGAGTTCTCTTTGAACTTGAATTAAGTTCTTTCAGAACTCGATTTAAGTTTTTGAGTACTTAAAATGATAAATCATTAAGTTTTTAAAATAAGTACGTGCAAACTTGGTTCGAGAATTTGATACTTGATCCAAGCATGATAATACTTGATTTTATTAATTCCTGAAAGTCTTATATAGATACATAGCGCAGCTAGAGCTTTTTAAAAGCTGGCTAAAAATTCTCAGGATTAAGCTAGATATGAACGAAATTAGAAATAACTTTTACAATATTGTCTGTATATGCTTACCGCGCCGGGATTTGAACCACAGATCTCGTGGTATTGCGTCGAGTGCCTTAGCTGTTGAGCCAATTCCAGGCACATTACGACTGCAGTTCATTTTTATGTTAAGTGCACTTGGCTTACCTCAGCTTTTTTGGCATTTTTATGCTTATTAATGATTGAAAAAAAAAAATAATGTACAGAAGTAAACTATTAACATGTAACCCGTTCTTAAAAACCAAAAAAAAAAAAAATTCATGTCCGCCGGGATTTGAACCCGATAATCGTACTTGAATCAAGAATTTAGTACTGGATTTAAGTATTTCTGGAATTATACTTGATTCAAGTTCTCTTATTCTTAATTCAAGAACGTTTGTACTTGATTTAAGTATTTTTAAACTCATTTCAAGTATTTTATTCTTGATTTAAGTTTTAGTATGCTCATTTTAAGTATTTCATACTTAAATCAAGAATGAAATACTAGAATCGCAAATTCTCAATTCAAGTACGTTCGTACCTAATTTTAGCACGGCTTTTTTCTATCAGTGCGGACTCATCGATCGTGTGTTCCAATCTTGTCCACGGTCGAATGACTCTCTTGCTTTTAGTCCAAAGGAAGTTACATACATACAAACATACAAACATACAACATACAAACATACATACATACAAACATACAAACATACATACATACATACAAACAAACATACAAACATACAAGTGAAGCTAATATAAGCGTGTTAAAAACAAAAGAATATAGAAATTCAAAACAAATAAATATAGTTTAAAAAACTAAAAAACACGCTTGTAGAGCATATCAAACTAAAAAGTTAAAAATAATTTTTCAAATAACTTTAAAACAATAATAAATGATAATAGTATTATTGTAAAAACAGCGTTGGGCGCTCGATGTACGAGATATATGGACAAAGCGCTCCACGCTTTTTTTACAATAATACTATTTATCATTTATTATTGTTTTAAACTTATTTGAAAAATTATAATAATTATAATCCCGTCCACGGCTGAAAAAAATATTTTTAACTCTCCTTTGGACTAAAAGCAAGTGGCTTATTACTGACAGTATATCCCTCTACCTCATGTTAGTTCGTCGGCCGAGCAGTCTAAGGCGCGGGTCTTTGCTCCCGGACTTACCGGTCGTGGGTTCAAATCTCGTCCACGGCTGAAAAAAAATATATTTTTTAACTCTCCTTTGGACTAAAGAAAGTGGCTTATTACTGTCAATATATCCCATCACTCAAGTTAGTGCGATGGCCGAGCGGTCTAAGGCGTGGGTCTTCGCTCCCGCACTGATAGAAATAATCAAGTATTCCGTACTCAAAACCCCACATTTCGAACTTGATTTCTCACTAAGTACGGGTTTACTGAATCCGAGAATGTCGTACTCGATTCAAGTACGTTTGTTTTAAGTTCGTTTGTTTTTGATTTGAGTTCTCTTTGAACTTGAATTAAGTTCTTTCAGAACTCGATTTAAGTTTTTGAGTACTTAAAATGATAAATCATTAAGTTTTTAAAATAAGTACGTGCAAACTTGGTTCGAGAATTTGATACTTGATCCAAGCATGATAATACTTGATTTTATTAATTCCTGAAAGTCTTATATAGATACATAGCGCAGCTAGAGCTTTTTAAAAGCTGGCTAAAAATTCTCAGGATTAAGCTAGATATGAAAGAAATTATAAATAACTTTTACAATATTGTCTGTATATGCTTACCGCGCCGGGATTTGAACCACAGATCTCGTGGTATTGCGTCGAGTGCCTTAGCTGTTGAGCCAATTCCAGGCACATTACGACAGCACTTCATTTTTATGTTAAGTGCACTTGGCTTACCTCAGCTTTTTTGGCATTTTTATGCTTATTAATGATTGAAAAAAAAAAATTATGTACAGAAGTAAACTATTAACATGTAACCCGTTTTTAAAAACCAAAAAAAAAAAAAATTCATGTCCGCCGGGATTTGAACCCGATAATCGTACTTGAATCAAGAATTTAGTACTGGATTTAAGTATTTCTGGAATTATACTTGATTCAAGTTCTCTTATTCTTAATTCAAGAACGTTTGTACTTGATTTAAGTATTTTTAAACTCATTTCAAGTATTTTATTCTTGATTTAAGTTTTTGTATGCTCATTTTAAGTATTTCATACTTAAATCAAGAATGAAATACTAGAATCGCAAATACTCAATTCAAGTACGTTCGTACTTAATTTTAGCACGGCTTTTTTCTATCAGTGCGGACTCATCGATCGTGGGTTCCAATCTTGTCCACGGTCGAATGAGTCTCTTGATTTTAGTCCAAAGGAAGTTACATACATACAAACATACAAACATATATACATACAAACATACAAACATACAAACATACATACATACATACAAACAAACATACAAACATACAAGTGAAGCTAATATAAGCGTGTTAAAAACAAAAGAATATAGAAATTCAAAACAAATAATATAGTTTAAAAAAACTAAAAAAACACGCTTTTAGAGCATATCAAACTAAAAGTTAAAAATATTTTTCAAATAACTTTAAAACAATAATAAATGATAAATAGTATTATTGTAAAAACAGCGTTGGGCGCTCGATGTACGAGATATATGGACAAAGCGCTCCACGCTTTTTTTTACAATAATACTATTTATCATTTATTATTGTTTTAAACTTATTTGAAAAATTATTTTTAACTGAAAAAAAATATTTTTAACTCTCCTTTGGACTAAAAGCAAGTGGCTTATTACTGTCAATATATCCCATCACTCAAGTTAGTGCGATGGCCGAGCGGTCTAAGGCGTGGGTCTTCGCTCCCGCACTGATAAAAATAATCAAGTATTCCTTACTCAAAACCCCACATTTCGAACTTGATTTCTCACTAAGTACGGATTTACTGAATCCGAGAATGTCGTACTCGATTCAAGTACATTTGTTTTAAGTTCGTTTGTTTTTGATTTGAGTTCTCTTTGAACTTGAATTAAGTTCTTTCAGAACTCGATTTAAGTTTTTGAGTACTTAAAATGATAAATCATTAAGTTTTTAAAATAAGTACGTGCAAACTTGGTTCGAGAATTTGATACTTGATCCAAGCATGATAATACTTGATTTTATTAATTCCTGAAAGTCTTATATAGATACATAGCGCAGCTAGAGCTTTTTAAAAGCTGGCTAAAAATTCTCAGGATTAAGCTAGATATGAAAGAAATTATAAATAACTTTTACAATATTGTCTGTATATGCTTACCGCGCCGGGATTTGAACCACAGATCTCGTGGTATTGCGTCGAGTGCCTTAGCTGTTGAGCCAATTCCAGGCACATTACAACTGCAGTTCATTTTTATGTTAAGTGCACTTGGCTTACCTCAGCTTTATTGGCATTTTTATGCTTATTAATGATTGAAAAAAAAAAAATAATGTACAGAAGTAAACTATTAACATGTAACCCGTTCTTAAAAACCAAAAAAAAAAAAAATTCATGTCCGCCGGGATTTGAACCCGATAATCGTACTTGAATCAAGAATTTAGTACTGGATTTAAGTATTTCTGGAATTATACTTGATTCAAGTTCTCTTATTCTTAATTCAAGAACGTTTGTACTTGATTTAAGTATTTTAAACTCATTTCAAGTATTTTATTCTTGATTTAAGTTTAGTATGCTCATTTTAAGTATTCATACTTAAATCAAGAATGAAATACTAGAATCGCAAATACTCAATTCAAGTACGTTCGTACTTAATTTTAGCACGGCTTTTTTCTATCAGTGCGGACTCATCGATCGTGTGTTCCAATCTTGTCCACGGTCGAATGACTCTCTTGCTTTTAGTCCAAAGGAAGTTACATACATACAAACATACAAACATACAAACATACATACATACAAACATACAAACATACATACATACATACAAACAAACATACAAGTGAAGCTAATATAAGCGTGTTAAAAACAAAAGAATATAGAAATTCAAAAAAATAAATATAGTTTAAAAAAACTAAATAACACGCTTTTAGAGCATATCAAACTAAAAAGTTAAAAATAATTTTTCAAATAACTTTAAAACAATAATAAATGATAAATAGTATTATTGTAAAAAAAGCGTTGGGCGCTCGATGTACGAGATATATGGACAAAGCGCTCCACGCTTTTTTTACAATAATACTATTTATCATTTATTATTGTTTTAAACTTATTTGAAAATTTATTTTTAACTGAAAAAAATATTTTTAACTCTCCTTTGGACTAAAAGCAAGTGGCTTATTACTGTCAATATATCCCATCACTCAAGTTAGTGCGATGGCCGAGCGGTCTAAGGCGTGGGTCTTCGCTCCCGCACTGATAGAAATAATCAAGTATTCCGTACTCAAAACCCCACATTTCGAACTTGATTTCTCACTAAGTACGGGTTTACTGACTCCGAGAATGTCGTACTCGATTCAAGTACGTTTGTTTTAAGTTCGTTTGTTTTTGATTTGAGTTCTCTTTGAACTTGAATTAAGTTCTTTCAGAACTCGATTTAAGTTTTTGAGTACTTAAAATGATAAATCATTAAGTTTTTAAAATAAGTACGTGCAAACTTGGTTCGAGAATTTGATACTTGATCCAAGCATGATAATACTTGATTTTATTAATTCCTGAAAGTCTTATATAGATACATAGCGCAGCTAGAGCTTTTTAAAAGCTGGCTAAAAATTCTCAGGATTAAGCTAGATATGAACGAAATTAGAAATAACTTTTACAATATTGTCTGTATATGCTTACCGCGCCGGGATTTGAACCACAGATCTCGTGGTATTGCGTCGAGTGCCTTAGCTGTTGAGCCAATTCCAGGCACATTACGACAGCACTTCATTTTTATGTTAAGTGCACTTGGCTTACCTCAGCTTTTTTGGCATTTTTATGCTTATTAATGATTGAAAAAAAAAAATTATGTACAGAAGTAAACTATTAACATGTAACCCGTTTTTAAAAACCAAAAAAAAAAAATTCATGTCCGCCGGGATTTGAACCCGATAATCGTACTTGAATCAAGAATTTAGTACTGGATTTAAGTATTTCTGGAATTATACTTGATTCAAGTTCTCTTATTCTTAATTCAAGAACGTTTGTACTTGATTTAAGTATTTTTAAACTCATTTCAAGTATTTTATTCTTGATTTAAGTTTTTGTATGCTCATTTTAAGTATTTCATACTTAAATCAAGAATGAAATACTAGAATCGCAAATACTCAATTCAAGTACGTTCGTACTTAATTTTAGCACGGCTTTTTTCTATCAGTGCGGACTCATCGATCGTGGGTTCCAATCTTGTCCACGGTCGAATGAGTCTCTTGATTTTAGTCCAAAGGAAGTTACATACATACAAACATACAAACATATATACATACAAACATACAAACATACAAACATACATACATACATACAAACAAACATACAAACATACAAGTGAAGCTAATATAAGCGTGTTAAAAACAAAAGATATAGAAATTCAAAACAAATAAATATTATTTAAAAAAACTAAAAAACACGCTTTTAGAGCATATCAAACTAAAAAGTTAAAAATAATTTTTCAAATAACTTTAAAACAATAATAAATGATAAATAGTATTATTGTAAAAACAGCGTTGGGCGCTCGATGTACGAGATATATGGACAAAGCGCTCCACGCTTTTTTTTACAATAATACTATTTATCATTTATTATTGTTTTAAACTTATTTGAAAAATTATTTTTAACTGAAAAAAAATATTTTTAACTCTCCTTTGGACTAAAAGCAAGTGGCTTATTACTGTCAATATATCCCATCACTCAAGTTAGTGCGATGGCCGAGCGGTCTAAGGCGTGGGTCTTCGCTCCCGCACTGATAAAAATAATCAAGTATTCCGTACTCAAAACCCCACATTTCGAACTTGATTTCTCACTAAGTACGGATTTACTGAATCCGAGAATGTCGTACTCGATTCAAGTACGTTTGTTTTAAGTTCGTTTGTTTTTGATTTGAGTTCTCTTTGAACTTGAATTAAGTTCTTTCAGAACTCGATTTAAGTTTTTGAGTACTTAAAATGATAAATCATTAAGTTTTTAAAATAAGTACGTGCAAACTTGGTTCGAGAATTTGATACTTGATCCAAGCATGATAATACTTGATTTTATTAATTCCTGAAAGTCTTATATAGATACATAGCGCAGCTAGAGCTTTTTAAAAGCTGGCTAAAAATTCTCAGGATTAAGCTAGATATGAACGAAATTAGAAATAACTTTTACAATATTGTCTGTATATGCTTACCGCGCCGGGATTTGAACCACAGATCTCGTGGTATTGCGTCGAGTGCCTTAGCTGTTGAGCCAATTCCAGGCACATTACGACTGCAGTTCATTTTTATGTTAAGTGCACTTGGCTTACCTCAGCTTTTTTGGCATTTTTATGCTTATTAATGATTGAAAAAAAAAAATAATGTACAGAAGTAAACTATTAACATGTAACCCGTTTTTAAAAACCAAAAAAAAAAAAATTCATGTCCGCCGGGATTTGAACCCGATAATCGTACTTGAATCAAGAATTTAGTACTGGATTTAAGTATTTCTGGAATTATACTTGATTCAAGTTCTCTTATTCTTAATTCAAGAACGTTTGTACTTGATTTAAGTATTTTTAAACTCATTTCAAGTATTTTATTCTTGATTTAAGTTTTAGTATGCTCATTTTAAGTATTTCATACTTAAATCAAGAATGAAATACTAGAATCGCAAATTCTCAATTCAAGTACGTTCGTACTAATTTTAGCACGGCTTTTTTCTATCAGTGCGGACTCATCGATCGTGTGTTCCAATCTTGTCCACGGTCGAATGACTCTCTTGCTTTTAGTCCAAAGGAAGTTACATACATACAAACATACAAACATACAAACATACAAAATACATACATACAAACATACAAACATACATACATACATACAAACAAACATACAAACATACAAGTGAAGCTAATATAAGCGTGTTAAAAACAAAAGAATATAGAAATTCAAAACAAATAAATATAGTTTAAAAAAACTAAAAAACACGCTTGTAGAGCATATCAAACTAAAAAGTTAAAAATAATTTTTCAAATAACTTTAAAACAATAATAATGATAAATAGTATTATTGTAAAAACAGCGTTGGGCGCTCGATGTACGAGATATATGGACAAAGCGCTCCACGCTTTTTTTACAATAATACTATTTATCATTTATTATTGTTTTAAACTTATTTGAAAAATTATAATAATTAATAATCCCGTCCACGGCTGAAAAAAATATTTTTAACTCTCCTTTGGACTAAAAGCAAGTGGCTTATTACTGACAGTATATCCCTCTACCTCATGTTAGTTCGTCGGCCGAGCAGTCTAAGGCGCGGGTCTTTGCTCCCGGACTTACCGGTCGTGGGTTCAAATCTCGTCCACGGCTGAAAAAAAATATTATTTTTTAACTCTCCTTTGGACTAAAAGAAAGTGGCTTATTACTGTCAATATATCCCATCACTCAGTTAGTGCGATGGCCGAGCGGTCTAAGGCGTGGGTCTTCGCTCCCGCACTGATAGAAATAATCAAGTATTCCGTACTCAAAACCCCACATTTCGAACTTGATTTCTCACTAAGTACGGGTTTACTGAATCCGAGAATGTCGTACTCGATTCAAGTACGTTTGTTTTAAGTTCGTTTGTTTTTGATTTGAGTTCTCTTTGAACTTGAATTAAGTTCTTTCAGAACTCGATTTAAGTTTTTGAGTACTTAAAATGATAAATCATTAAGTTTTTAAAATAAGTACGTGCAAACTTGGTTCGAGAATTTGATACTTGATCCAAGCATGATAATACTTGATTTTATTAATTCCTGAAAGTCTTATATAGATACATAGCGCAGCTAGAGCTTTTTAAAAGCTGGCTAAAAATTCTCAGGATTAAGCTAGATATGAACGAAATTAGAAATAACTTTTACAATATTGTCTGTATATGCTTACCGCGCCGGGATTTGAACCACAGATCTCGTGGTATTGCGTCGAGTGCCTTAGCTGTTGAGCCAATTCCAGGCACATTACGACAGCACTTCATTTTTATGTTAAGTGCACTTGGCTTACCTCAGCTTTTTTGGCATTTTTATGCTTATTAATGATTGAAAAAAAAAAATTATGTACAGAAGTAAACTATTAACATGTAACCCGTTTTTAAAAACCAAAAAAAAAAAATTCATGTCCGCCGGGATTTGAACCCGATAATCGTACTTGAATCAAGAATTTAGTACTGGATTTAAGTATTTCTGGAATTATACTTGATTCAAGTTCTCTTATTCTTAATTCAAGAACGTTTGTACTTGATTTAAGTATTTTTAAACTCATTTCAAGTATTTTATTCTTGATTTAAGTTTTTGTATGCTCATTTTAAGTATTTCATACTTAAATCAAGAATGAAATACTAGAATCGCAAATACTCAATTCAAGTACGTTCGTACTTAATTTTAGCACGGCTTTTTCTATCAGTGCGGACTCATCGATCGTGGGTTCCAATCTTGTCCACGGTCGAATGAGTCTCTTGATTTTAGTCCAAAGGAAGTTACATACATACAAACATACAAACATATATACATACAAACATACAAACATACAAACATACATACATACATACAAACAAACATACAAACATACAAGTGAAGCTAATATAAGCGTGTTAAAAACAAAAGAATATAGAAATTCAAAACAAATAAATATAGTTTAAAAAAACTAAAAAACACGCTTTTAGAGCATATCAAACTAAAAGTTAAAAATAATTTTCAAATAACTTTAAAACAATAATAAATGATAAATAGTATTATTGTAAAAACAGCGTTGGGCGCTCGATGTACGAGATATATGGACAAAGCGCTCCACGCTTTTTTTACAATAATACTATTTATCATTTATTATTGTTTTAAACTTATTTGAAAAATTATTTTTAACTGAAAAAAAATATTTTTAACTCTCCTTTGGACTAAAGCAAGTGGCTTATTACTGTCAATATATCCCATCACTCAAGTTAGTGCGATGGCCGAGCGGTCTAAGGCGTGGGTCTTCGCTCCCGCACTGATAAAAATAATCAAGTATTCCTTACTCAAAACCCCACATTTCGAACTTGATTTCTCACTAAGTACGGATTTACTGAATCCGAGAATGTCGTACTCGATTCAAGTACATTTGTTTTAAGTTCGTTTGTTTTTGATTTGAGTTCTCTTTGAACTTGAATTAAGTTCTTTCAGAACTCGATTTAAGTTTTTGAGTACTTAAAATGATAAATCATTAAGTTTTAAAATAAGTACGTGCAAACTTGGTTCGAGAATTTGATACTTGATCCAAGCATGATAATACTTGATTTTATTAATTCCTGAAAGTCTTATATAGATACATAGCGCAGCTAGAGCTTTTTAAAAGCTGGCTAAAAATTCTCAGGATTAAGCTAGATATGAAAGAAATTATAAATAACTTTTACAATATTGTCTGTATATGCTTACCGCGCCGGGATTTGAACCACAGATCTCGTGGTATTGCGTCGAGTGCCTTAGCTGTTGAGCCAATTCCAGGCACATTACAACTGCAGTTCATTTTTATGTTAAGTGCACTTGGCTTACCTCAGCTTTATTGGCATTTTATGCTTATTAATGATTGAAAAAAAAAAATAATGTACAGAAGTAAACTATTAACATGTAACCCGTTCTTAAAAACCAAAAAAAAAAAAATTCATGTCCGCCGGGATTTGAACCCGATAATCGTACTTGAATCAAGAATTTAGTACTGGATTTAAGTATTTCTGGAATTATACTTGATTCAAGTTCTCTTATTCTTAATTCAAGAACGTTTGTACTTGATTTAAGTATTTTTAAACTCATTTCAAGTATTTTATTCTTGATTTAAGTTTTAGTATGCTCATTTTAAGTATTTCATACTTAAATCAAGAATGAAATACTAGAATCGCAAATACTCAATTCAAGTACGTTCGTACTTAATTTTAGCACGGCTTTTTTCTATCAGTGCGGACTCATCGATCGTGTGTTCCAATCTTGTCCACGGTCGAATGACTCTCTTGCTTTTAGTCCAAGGAAGTTACATACATACAAACATACAAACATACAACATACATACAAACAAACATACAAACATACAAGTGAACCCACGACCGCTTTGTCCATATATCTCGTACATCGAGCGCCCAACGCTGTTTTTACAATAATACTATTTATCATTTATTATTGTTTTAAAGTTATTTGAAAAATTGTTTTAACTTTTAGTTTGATATGCTCTAAAAGCGTGTTTTTTTAGTTTTTTAAACTATATTTATTGTTTTGAATTTCTATATTCTTTTGTTTTTAACACGCTTATATTAGCTTCACTTGTATGTTTGTATGTTTGCTTGTATGTATGTATGTATGTTTGTATGTTTGTATGTTTGTATGTTTGTATGTATATATGTTTGTATGTTTGTATGTATGTAACTTCCTTTGGACTAAAAGCAAGAGACTCATTCGACCGTGGACAAGATTGGAACCCACGATCGATGAGTCCGCACTGATAGAAAAAAGCCGTGCTAAAATTAAGTACGAACGTACTTGAATTGAGTATTTGCTATTTTAGTATTTCATTCTTGATTTAAGTATGAAATACTTAAAATTAGCATACAAAAACTTAAATCAAGAATAAAATACTTGAAATGAGTTTAAAAATACTTAAATCAAGTACAAACGTTCTTGAATTAAGAATAAGAGAACTTGAATCAAGTATAATTCCAGAAATACTTAAATCCAGTACTAAATTCTTGATTCAAGTACGATTATCGGGTTCAAATCCCGGCGGACATGAATTTTTTTTTTTTTGGTTTTTAAAAACGGGTTACATGTTAATAGTTTACTTCTGTACATTATTTTTTTTTTCAATCATTAATAAGCATAAAAATGCCAAAAAAGCTGAGGTAAGCCAAGTGCACTTAACATAAAAATGAAGTGCTGTCGTAATGTGCCTGGAATTGGCTCAACAGCTAAGGCACTCGACGCAATACCACGAGATCTGTGGTTCAAATCCCGGCGCGGTAAGCATATACAGACAATATTGTAAAAGTTATTTCTAATTTCGTTCATATCTAGCTTAATCCTGAGAATTTTTAGCCAGCTTTTAAAAAGCTCTAGCTGCGCTATGTATCTATATAAGACTTTCAGGAATTAATAAAATCAAGTATTATCATGCTTGGATCAAGTATCATATTCTCGAACCAAGTTTGCACGTACTTATTTTAAAAACTTAATGATTTATCATTTTAAGTACTCAAAAACTTAAATCGAGTTCTGAAAGAACTTAATTCAAGTTCAAAGAGAACTCAAATCAAAAACAAACGAACTTAAAACAAACGTACTTGAATCGAGTACGACATTCTCGGATTCAGTAAATCCGTACTTAGTGAGAAATCAAGTTCGAAATGTGGGGTTTTGAGTACGGAATACTTGATTATTTTTATCAGTGCGGGAGCGAAGACCCACGCCTTAGACAGCTCGGCCATCGAACTAACTCGAGTTGGGATATATTGACAGTAATAAGCCACTTGCATTTAATCCAAAGGAGAGTTAAAAAATATTTTTTTTTTCAGCCGTGGACGGGATTTGAACCCACGACCGGTAAGTCCGGGAGCGAAAACCCGCGCCTTAGACCGCTTGGCCAACCAACGAACACGAGGTTGAGGGATAAATGATAAATAGTATTATTGTAAAAAAAGCGTGGGGCGCTTTGTCCATATATCTCGTACATCGAGCGCCCAACGCTTGTTTTACAATAATACTATTTATCATTTATTATTGTTTTAAAGTTATTTGAAAAATGATTTTTAACTTTTTAGTTTGCTATGCTCTAAAAGCGTGTTTTTAAGTTTTTTTAAACTATATTTATTTGTTTTGAATTTCTATATTCTTTTGTTTTTAACACGCTTATATAAGCTTCACTTGTATGTTTGTATGTTTGTTTGTATGTATGTATGTATGTTTGTATGTTTGCATGTATGTATGTTTGTTTGTATGCATGTAACTTCCTTTGGACTAAAAGCAAGAGACCGTGGACGAGATTAGAACCCACGACCGCTTGTCCATATATCTCGTACATCGAGCGCCCAACGCTGTTTTTACAATAATACTATTTATCATTATTATTGTTTAAAGTTATTTGAAAAATTGTTTTTAACTTTTTAGTTTGATATGCTCTAAAAGCGTGTTTTTTTAGTTTTTTAAACTATATTTATTTGTTTGAATTTCTATATTCTTTTGTTTTTAACACGCTTATATAGCTTCACTTGTATGTTTGTATGTTTGCTTGTATGTATGTATGTATGTTTGTATGTTTGTATGTTTGTATGTTTGTATGTATATATGTTTGTATGTTTGTATGTATGTAACTTCCTTTGGACTAAAAGCAAGAGACTCATTCGACCGTGGACAAGATTGGAACCCACGATCGATGAGTCCGCACTGATAGAAAAAAGCCGTGCTAAAATTAAGTACGAACGTACTTGAATTGAGTATTTGCGATTCTAGTATTTCATTCTTGATTTAAGTATGAAATACTTAAAATGAGCATACAAAAACTTAAATCAAGAATAAAATACTTGAAATGAGTTTAAAAATACTTAAATCAAGTACAAACGTTCTTGAATTAAGAATAAGAGAACTTGAATCAAGTATAATTCCAGAAATACTTAAATCCAGTACTAAATTCTTGATTCAAGTACGATTATCGGGTTCAAATCCCGGCGGACATGAATTTTTTTTTTTTTGTGTTTTAAAAACGGGTTACATGTTAATAGTTTACTTCTGTACATAATTTTTTTTTTCAATCATTAATAAGCATAAAAATGCCAAAAAAGCTGAGGTAAGCCAAGTGCACTTAACATAAAAATGAACTGCAGTCGTAATGTGCCTGGAATTGGCTCAACAGCTAAGGCACTCGACGCAATTCCACGAGATCTGTGGTTCAAATCCCGGCGCGGTAAGCATATACAGACAATATTGTAAAAGTTATTTCTAATTTCTTTCATATCTAGCTTAATCCTGAGAATTTTTAGCCAGCTTTTAAAAAGCTCTAGCTGCGCTATGTATCTATATAAGACTTTCAGGAATTAATAAAATCAAGTATTATCATGCTTGGATCAAGTATCATATTCTCGAACCAAGTTTGCACGTACTTATTTTAAAAACTTAATGATTTATCATTTTAAGTACTCAAAAACTTAAATCGAGTTCTGAAAGAACTTAATTCAAGTTCAAAGAGAACTCAAATCAAAAACAAACGAACTTAAAACAAACGTACTTGAATCGAGTACGACATTCTCGGATTCAGTAAATCCGTACTTAGTGAGAAATCAAGTTCGAAATGTGGGGTTTTGAGTACGGAATACTTGATTATTTTTATCAGTGCGGGAGCGAAGACCCACGCCTAAGACTGCTCGGCCGACCAACTAACATGAGTGATGGGATATACTGTCAGTAATAAGCCACTTGCTTTTAGTCCAAAGGAGAGTTAAAAATATTTTTATTCAGCCGTGGACGGGATTATTATTATTATAATTTTTCAAATAAGTTTAAAACAATAATAAATGATAAAAAGTATTATTGTAAAAAAAGCGTGGAGCGCTTTGTCCATATATCTCGTACATCGAGCGCCCAACGCTGTTTTTTACAATAATACTATTTATCATTTATTATTGTTTTAAAGTTATTTGAAAAATTGTTTTTAACTTTTTAGTTTGATATGCTCTAAAAGCGTGTTTTTTAGTTTTTTTAAACTATATTTATTTGTTTTGAATTTCTATATTCTTTTGTTTTAACACGCTTATATTAGCTTCACTTGTATGTTTGTTTGTATGTATGTATGTATGTTTGTATGTTTGTATGTATATATGTTTGTATGTTTGTATGTATGTAACTTCCTTTGGACTAAAGCAAGAGACTCATTCGACCGTGGACAAGATTGGAACCCACGATCGATGAGTCCGCACTGATAGAAAAAAGCCGTGCTAAAATTAAGTACGAACGTACTTGAATTGAGTATTTGCGATTCTAGTATTTCATTCTTGATTTAAGTATGAATACTTAAAATGAGCATACAAAAACTTAAATCAAGAATAAAATACTTGAAATGAGTTTAAAAATACTTAAATCAAGTACAAACGTTCTTGAATTAAGAATAAGAGAACTTGAATCAAGTATAATTCCAGAAATACTTAAATCCAGTACTAAATTCTTGATTCAAGTACGATTATCGGGTTCAAATCCCGGCGGACATGAATTTTTTTTTTTTTGGTTTTTAAAAACGGGTTACATGTTAATAGTTTACTTCTGTACATAATTTTTTTTTCAATCATAATAAGCATAAAAATGCCAAAAAAGCTGAGGTAAGCCAAGTGCACTTAACATAAAAATGAACTGCAGTCGTAATGTGCCTGGAATTGGCTCAACAGCTAAGGCACTCGACGCAATACCACGAGATCTGTGGTTCAAATCCCGGCGCGGTAAGCATATACAGACAATATAGTAAAAGTTATTTCTAATTTCTTTCATATCTAGCTTAATCCTGAGAATTTTTAGCCAGCTTTTAAAAAGCTCTAGCTGCGCTATGTATCTATATAAGACTTTCAGGAATTAATAAAATCAAGTATTATCATGCTTGGATCAAGTATCAATTCTCGAACCAAGTTTGCACGTACTTATTTTAAAAACTTAATGATTTATCATTTTAAGTACTCAAAAACTTAAATCGAGTTCTGAAAGAACTTAATTCAAGTTCAAAGAGAACTCAAATCAAAACAAACGAACTTAAAACAAACGTACTTGAATCGAGTACTACATTCTCGGATTCAGTAAATCCGTACTTAGTGAGAAATCAAGTTCGAAATGTGGGGTTTTGAGTACGGAATACTTGATTATTTCTATCAGTGCGGGAGCGAAGACCTACGCCTTAGACCGCTCGGCCATCGCACTAACTTGAGTGATGGGATATATTGACAGTAATAAGCCACTTTCTTTTAGTCCAAAGGAAAGTTAAAAATAATCTTTTTTCAGCCGTGGACGAGATTTGAACCCACGACCGGTAGGTCCGGGAGCAAAGACCCGCGCCTTAGACTGCTCGGCCGACGAACTAACATGAGGTAAAGGGATATACGTCAGTAATAAGCCACTTGCTTTTAGTCCAAAGGAGAGTTAAAAATATTTTTTTTCAGCCGTGGATGGGATTATTAATTATTAAATTTTTCAAATAAGTTTAAAACAATAATAAATGATAAATAGTATTATTGTAAAAAAAAGCGTGGAGCGCTTTGTCCATATATCTCGTGCATCGAGCGCCCAACGCTTTTTTTTACAATAATACTATTTATCATTTATTATTGTTTTAAACTTATTTGAAAAATTATTTTTAACTTTTTAGTTTGATATGCTCTAAAAGCGTGTTTTTTAGTTTTTTAAACTATATTTATTTTTCACTTTTTAGTTCGATGTATTATATAAGCGTGTTTTTTAGTTTTTTTAAACTATATTTATTTTTTAATTTTAGTTCTATTAATTATTAAAAAAATAAAATTGTAAGTTCTAGTGAACATGAACATGGTGCAGATTAAAAAAAAATTTTTTGTTCGGCCGGCAGCGAAGACCCGCACCTTAGACAGCTCGGCCATCGAACTAACTCGAGTTGGGATATATTGACAGTAATAAGCCACTTGCTTTTAATCCAAAGGAGAGTTAAAAAATATTTTTTTTTCAGCCGTGGACGGGATTTGATCCCACGACCGGTAAGTCCGGGAGCGAAAACCCGCGCCTTAGACCGCTTGGCCAACCAACGAACACGAGGTTGAGGGATAAATGATAATAGTATTATTGTAAAAAAGCGTGGGGCGCTTTGTCCATATATCTCGTATGTACATCGAGCGCCCAACGCTTGTTTTACAATAATACTATTTATCATTTATTATTGTTTTAAAGTTATTTGAAAAATGATTTTTAACTTTTTAGTTTGCTATGCTCTAAAAGCGTGTTTTTAAGTTTTTTTAAACTATATTTATTTGTTTTGAATTTCTATATTCTTTTGTTTTTAACACGCTTATATAAGCTTCACTTGTATGTTTGTATGTTTGTTTGTATGTATGTATGTATGTTTGTATGTTTGCATGTATGTATGTTTGTTTGTATGCATGTAACTTCCTTGGACTAAAAGCAAGAGACCGTGGACGAGATTAGAACCCACGACCGCTTTGTCCATATATCTCGTACATCGAGCGCCCAACGCTGTTTTTTACAATATACTATTTATCATTTATTATGTTTTAAAGTTATTTGAAAAATTGTTTTTAACTTTTTAGTTTGATATGCTCTAAAAGCGTGTTTTTTAGTTTTTTTAAACTATATTTATTTGTTTTGAATTTCTATATTCTTTTGTTTTTAACACGCTTATATTAGCTTCACTTGTATGTTTGTATGTTTGCTTGTATGTATGTATGTATGTTTGTATGTTTGTATGTTTGTATGTTTGTATGTATATTGTTTGTAGTTTGTATGTATGTAACTTCCTTTGGACTAAAAGCAAGAGACTCATTCGACCGTGGACAAGATTGGAACCCACGATCGATGAGTCCGCACTGATAGAAAAAGCCGTGCTAAAATTAAGTACGAACGTACTTGAATTGAGTATTTGCTATTTTAGTATTTCATTCTTGATTTAAGTATGAAATACTTAAAATGAGCATACAAAACTTAAATCAAGAATAAAATACTTGAAATGAGTTTAAAAATACTTAAATCAAGTACAAACGTTCTTGAATTAAGAATAAGAGAACTTGAATCAAGTATAATTCCAGAAATACTTAAATCCAGTACTAAATTCTTGATTCAAGTACGATTATCGGGTTCAATCCCGGCGGACATGAATTTTTTTTTTTTTTGGTTTTTAAAAACGGGTTACATGTTAATAGTTTACTTCTGTACATTATTTTTTTTTTCAATCATTAATAAGCATAAAAATGCCAAAAAAGCTGAGGTAAGCCAAGTGCACTTAACATAAAATGAAGTGCTGTCGTAATGTGCCTGGAATTGGCTCAACAGCTAAGGCACTCGACGCAATACCACGAGATCTGTGGTTCAAATCCCGGCGCGGTAAGCATATACAGACAATATTGTAAAAGTTATTTCTAATTTCTTTCATATCTAGCTTAATCCTGAGAATTTTTAGCCAGCTTTTAAAAAGCTCTAGCTGCGCTATGTATCTATATAAGACATTCAGGAATTAATAAAATCAAGTATTATCATGCTTGGATCAAGTATCATATTCTCGAACCAAGTTTGCACGTACTTATTTTAAAACTTAATGATTTATCATTTTAAGTACTCAAAAACTTAAATCGAGTTCTGAAAGAACTTAATTCAAGTTCAAAGAGAACTCAAATCAAAACAAACGAACTTAAAACAAACGTACTTGAATCGAGTACGACATTCTCGGATTCAGTAAATCCGTACTTAGTGAGAAATCAAGTTCGAAATGTGGGGTTTTGAGTACGGAATACTTGATTATTTTTATCAGTGCGGGAGCGAAGACCCACGCCTAAGACTGCTCGGCCGACCAACTAACATGAGTGATGGGATATACTGTCAGTAATAGCCACTTGCTTTTAGTCCAAAGGAGAGTTAAAAATATTTTTATTCAGCCGTGGACGGGATTATTAATATTATAATTTTTCAAATAAGTTTAAAACATAATAATGATAAAAAGTATTATTGTAAAAAAGCGTGGAGCGCTTTGTCCATATATCTCGTACATCGAGCGCCCAACGCTGTTTTTTACAATAATACTATTTATCATTTATTATTGTTTTAAAGTTATTTGAAAAATTGTTTTAACTTTTTAGTTTGATATGCTCTAAAGCGTGTTTTTAAGTTTTTTTAAACTATATTTATTTGTTTTGAATTTCTATATTCTTTTGTTTTAACACGCTTATATTAGCTTCACTTGTATGTTTGGTTTGTATGTATGTATGTATGTTTGTATGTTTGTATGTATATATGTTTGTAGTTTGTATGTATGTAACTTCCTTTGGACTAAAAGCAAGAGACTCATTCGACCGTGGACAAGATTGGAACCCACGATCGATGAGTCCGCACTGATAGAAAAAAGCCGTGCTAAAATTAAGTACGAACGTACTTGAATTGAGTATTTGCGATTCTAGTATTTCATTCTGATTTAAGTATGAAATACTTAAAATGAGCATACAAAAACTTAAATCAAGAATAAAATACTTGAAATGAGTTTAAAAATACTTAAATCAAGTACAAACGTTCTTGAATTAAGAATAAGAGAACTTGAATCAAGTATAATTCCAGAAATACTTAAATCCAGTACTAAATTCTTGATTCAAGTACGATTATCGGGTTCAAATCCCGGCGGACATGAATTTTTTTTTTTTTTTGGTTTTTAAAAACGGGTTACATGTTAATAGTTTACTTCTGTACATAATTTTTTTTTCAATCATTAATAAGCATAAAAATGCCAAAAAAGCTGAGGTAAGCCAAGTGCACTAACATAAAATGAACTGCAGTCGTAATGTGCCTGGAATTGGCTCAACAGCTAAGGCACTCGACGCAATTCCACGAGATCTGTGGTTCAAATCCCGGCGCGGTAAGCATATACAGACAATATTGTAAAAGTTATTTCTAATTTCTTTCATATCTAGCTTAATCCTGAGAATTTTTAGCCAGCTTTTAAAAAGCTCTAGCTGCGCTATGTATCTATATAAGACTTTCAGGAATTAATAAAATCAAGTATTATCATGCTTGGATCAAGTATCATATTCTCGACCAAGTTTGCACGTACTTATTTTAAAACTTAATGATTTTATCATTTAAGGTACTCAAAAACTTAAATCGAGTTCTGAAAGAACTTAATTCAAGTTCAAAGAGAACTCAAATCAAAAACAAACGAACTTAAAACAAACGTACTTGAATCGAGTACGACATTCTCGGATTCAGTAAATCCGTACTTAGTGAGAAATCAAGTTCGAATGTGGGGTTTTGAGTACGGAATACTTGATTATTTTTATCATGCGGAGCGAAGACCCACGCCTAAGACTGCTCGGCCGACCAACTAACATGAGTGATGGGATATACTGTCAGTAATAGCCACTTGCTTTTAGTCCAAAGGAGAGTTAAAAATATTTTTATTCAGCCGTGGACGGGATTATTAATTATTATAATTTTTCAAATAAGTTTAAAACAATAATAAATGATAAAAAGTATTATTGTAAAAAAGCGTGGAGCGCTTTGTCCATATATCTCGTACATCGAGCGCCCAACGCTGTTTTTTACAATAATACTATTTATCATTTATTATTGTTTAAAGTTATTTGAAAAATTGTTTTTAACTTTTTAGTTTGATATGCTCTAAAAGCGTGTTTTTAGTTTTTTTAAACTATATTATTTGTTTTGAATTTCTATATTCTTTTGTTTTTAACACGCTTATATTAGCTTCACTTGTAGTTGTTTGTATGTATGTATGTATGTTTGTATGTTTGTATGTATATATGTTTTGTATGTTTGTATGTATGTAACTTCCTTGGACTAAAAGCAAGAGACTCATTCGACCGTGGACAAGATTGGAACCCACGATCGATGAGTCCGCACTGATAGAAAAAAGCCGTGCTAAAATTAAGTACGAACGTACTTGAATTGAGTAGTTGCGATTCTAGTATTTCATTCTTGATTTAAGTATGAATACTTAAAATGAGCATACAAAACTTCAATCAAGAATAAAATACTTGAAATGAGTTTAAAAATACTAAATCAAGTACAAACGTTCTTGAAT
This sequence comes from Scaptomyza flava, assembly GCA_030179655.1. Lineage (NCBI taxonomy): Eukaryota > Metazoa > Arthropoda > Insecta > Diptera > Drosophilidae > Scaptomyza > Scaptomyza flava. Next base: position 225,180 of record JARNME010000511.1, on the reverse strand, counting down.
TAAGATAAGAGAACTTGAATCAAGTATAATTCCAGAAATACTTAAATCCAGTACTAAATTCTTGATTCAAGTACGATTATCGGGTTCAAATCCCGGCGGACATGAATTTTTTTTTTTTTTGGTTTTTAAAAACGGGTTACATGTTAATAGTTTACTTCTGTACATTATTTTTTTTTCAATCATTAATAAGCATAAAATGCCAAAAAAGCTGAGTAAGCCAAGTGCACTTAACATAAAAATGAAGTGCTGTCGTAATGTGCCTGGAATTGGCTCAACAGCTAAGGCACTCGACGCAATACCACGAGATCTGTGGTTCAAATCCCGGCGCGGTAAGCATATACAGACAATATTGTAAAAGTTATTTCTAATTTCGTTCATATCTAGCTTAATCCTGAGATTTTTAGCCAGCTTTAAAAAGCTCTAGCTGCGCTATGTATCTATATAAGACTTTCAGGAATTAATAAAATCAAGTATTATCATGCTTGGATCAAGTATCATATTCTCGAACCAAGTTTGCACGTACTTATTTTAAAAACTTAATGATTTATCATTTTAAGTACTCAAAAACTCAAATCGAGTTCTGAAAGAACTTAATTCAAGTTCAAAGAGAACTCAAATCAAAAACAAACGAACTTAAAACAACGTACTTGAATCGAGTACGACATTCTCGGATTCAGTAAATCCGTACTTAGTGAGAAATCAAGTTCGAAATGTGGGGTTTTGAGTACGGAATACTGATATTTTTATCAGTGCGGGAGCGAAGACCCACGCCTTAGACAGCTCGGCCATCGAACTAACTCGAGTTGGGATATATTGACAGTAATAAGCCACTTGCATTTAATCCAAAGGAGAGTTAAAAATATTTTTTTTTTCAGCCGTGGACGGGATTTGAACCCACGACCGGTAAGTCCGGGAGCGAAAACCCGCGCCTTAGACCGCTGGCCAACCAACGAACACGAGGTTGAGGGATAATGATAAATAGTATTATTGTAAAAAAAGCGTGGGGCGCTTTGTCCATATATCTCGTACATCGAGCGCCCAACGCTTGTTTTACAATAATACTATTTATCATTTATTATTGTTTTAAAGTTATTTGAAAATGATTTTTAACTTTTTAGTTTGCTATGCTCTAAAAGCGTGTTTTTAAGTTTTTTTAAACTATATTTATTTGTTTTGAATTTCTATATTCTTTTGTTTTTAACACGCTTATATAAGCTTCACTTGTATGTTTGTATGTTTGTTTGTATGTATGTATGTATGTTGTATGTTTGCATGTATGTATGTTTGTTTGTATGCATGTAACTTCCTTTGGACTAAAAGCAAGAGACCGTGGACGAGATTAGAACCCACGACCGCTTTGTCCATATATCTCGTACATCGAGCGCCCAACGCTGTTTTTTACAATAATACTATTTATCATTTATTATTGTTTTAAAGTTATTTGAAAAATTGTTTTTAACTTTTTAGTTTGATATGCTCTAAAAGCGTGTTTTTTTAGTTTTTTAAACTATATTTATTTGTTTTGAATTTCTATATCTTTTGATTTTAACACGCTTATATTAGCTTCACTTGTATGTTTGTATGTTTGCTTGTATGTATGTATGTATGTTTGTATGTTTGTATGTTTGTATGTTGTATGTATATATGCTTGTATGTTGTATGTATGTACCTTCCTTTGGACTAAAAGCAAGAGACTCATTCGACCGTGGACAAGATTGGAACCCACGATCGATGAGTCCGCACTGATAGAAAAAAGCCGTGCTAAAATTAAGTACGAACGTACTTGAATTGAGTATTTGCGATTTTAGTATTCATTCTTGATTTAAGTATGAAATACTTAAAATGAGCATACAAAAACTTAAATCAAGAATAAAATACTTGAAATGAGTTTAAAAATACTTAAATCAAGTACAACGTTCTTGAATTAAGAATAAGAGAACTTGAATCAAGTATAATTCCAGAAATACTTAAATCCAGTACTAAATTCTTGATTCAAGTACGATTATCGGGTTCAAATCCCGGCGGACATGAATTTTTTTTTTTTTTGGTTTTTAAAAACGGGTTACATGTTAATAGTTTACTTCTGTACATTATTTTTTTTTCAATCATTAATAAGCATAAAAATGCCAAAAAAGCTGAGGTAAGCCAAGTGCACTTAACATAAAAATGAACTGCAGTCGTAATGTGCCTGGAATTTGCTCAACAGCTAAGGCACTCGACGCAATACCACGAGATCTGTGGTTCAAATCCCGGCGCGGTAAGCATATACAGACAATATTGTAAAAGTTATTTCTAATTTCTTTCATATCTAGCTTAATCCTGAGAATTTTAGCCAGCTTGTAAAAAGCTCTAGCTGCGCTATGTATCTATATAAGACTTTCAGGAATTAATAAAATCAAGTATTATCATGCTTGGATCAAGTATCATATTCTCGAACCAAGTTTGCACGTACTTATTTTAAAAACTTAATGATTTATCATTTTAAGTACTCAAAAACTTAAATCGAGTTCTGAAAGAACTTAATTCAAGTTCAAAGAGAACTCAAATCAAAAACAAACGAACTTAAAACAACGTACTTGAATCGAGTACGACATTCTCGGATTCAGTAAATCCGTACTTAGTGAGAAATCAAGTTCGAAATGTGGGGTTTGAGTACGGAATACTTGATTATTTTTATCAGTGCGGGAGCGAAGACCCACGCCTAAGACTGCTCGGCCGACCAACTAACATGAGTGATGGGATATACTGTCAGTAATAAGCCACTGCTTTTAGTCCAAAGGAGAGTTAAAATATTTTTATTCAGCCGTGGACGGGATTATTAATTATTATAATTTTTCAAATAAGTTTTAAAACAATAATAAATGATAAAAAGTATTATTGTAAAAAAAGCGTGGAGCGCTTTGTCCATATATCTCGTACATCGAGCGCCCAACGCTGTTTTTTACAATAATACTATTTATCATTTATTATTGTTTTAAAGTTATTTGAAAAATTGTTTTTAACTTTTTAGTTTGATATGCTCTAAAAGCGTGTTTTTAGTTTTTTTAAACTATATTTATTGTTTTGAATTTCTATATCTTTTGTTTTTAACACTCTTATATTAGCTTCACTTGTATGTTTGTTTGTATGTATGTATGTATGTTTGTATGTTTGTATGTATATATGTTTGTATGTTTGTATGTATGTAACTTCCTTTGGACTAAAAGCAAGAGACTCATTCGACCGTGGACAAGATTGGAACCCACGATCGATGAGTCCGCACTGATAGAAAAAAGCCGTGCTAAAATTAAGTACGAACGTACTTGAATTGAGTATTTGCGATTCTAGTATTTCATTCTTGATTTAAGTATGAATTACTTAAAAGAGCATACAAAAACTTAAATCAAGAATAAAATACTTGAAATGAGTTTAAAAATACTTAAATCAAGTACAAACGTTCTTGAATTAAGAATAAGAGAACTTGAATCAAGTATAATTCCAGAAATACTTAAATCCAGTACTAAATTCTTGATTCAAGTACGATTATCGGGTTCAAATCCCGGCGGACATGAATTTTTTTTTTTTTTTGGTTTTTAAAAACGGGTTACATGTTAATAGTTTACTTCTGTACATAATTTTTTTTTCAATCATTAATAAGCATAAAAATGCCAAAAAGCTGAGGTAAGCCAAGTGCACTTAACATAAAAATGAACTGCAGTCGTAATGTGCCTGAATTGGCTCAACAGCTAAGGCACTCGACGCAATACCACGAGATCTGTGGTTCAAATCCCGGCGCGGTAAGCATATACAGACAATATAGTAAAAGTTATTTCTAATTTCTTTCATATCTAGCTTAATCCTGAGAATTTTTAGCCAGCTTTTAAAAGCTCTAGCTGCGCTATGTATCTATATAAGACTTTCAGGAATTAATAAAATCAAGTATTATCATGCTTGGATCAAGTATCAAATTCTCGAACCAAGTTTGCACGTACTTATTTTAAAAACTTAATGATTTATCATTTTAAGTACTAAAAAACTTAAATCGAGTTCTGAAAGAACTTAATTCAAGTTCAAAGAGAATTCAAATCAAAAACAAACGAACTTAAAACAAACGTACTTGAATCGAGTACGACATTCTCGGATTCAGTAAACCCGTACTTAGTGAGAAATCAAGTTCGAAATGTGGGGTTTTGAGTACGGGATACTTGATTATTTCTATCAGTGCGGGAGCGAAGACCTACGCCTTAGACCGCTCGGCCATCGCACTAACTTGAGTGATGGGATATATTGACAGTAATAAGCCACTTTCTTTTAGTCCAAAGGAAAGTTAAAAAATAATCTTTTTTCAGCCGTGGACGAGATTTGAACCCACGACCGGTAGGTCCGGGAGCAAAGACCCGCGCCTTAGACTGCTCGGCCGACGAACTAACATAAGGTAGAGGGATATACGTCAGTAATAAGCCACTTGATTTTAGTCCAAAGGAGAGTTAAAAATATTTTTTTCAGCCGTGGACGGGATTATTAATTATTATAATTTTTCAAATAAGTTTAAAAACAATAATAAATGATAAATAGTATTATTGTAAAAAAAGCGTGGAGCGCTTTGTCCATATATCTCGTGCATCGAGCGCCCAACGCTTTTTTTTACAATAATACTATTTATCATTTATTATTGTTTTAAACTTATTTGAAAAATTATTTTTAACTTTTTAGTTTGATATGCTCTAAAGCGTGTTTTTTAGTTTTTTAAACTATATTTATTTGTTTTGAATTTCTATATTCTTTGTTTTTAACACGCTTATATAAGCTTCACTTGTATGTTTGTATGTTTGTTTGTATGTATGTATGTATGTTTGTATGTTTGCATGTATGTATGTTTGTTTGTATGCATGTAACTTCCTTTGGACTAAAAGCAAGAGACCGTGGACGAGATTAGAACCCACGACCGCTTTGTCCATATATCTCGTACATCGAGCGCCCAACGCTGTTTTTTACAATAATACTATTTATCATTTATTATTGTTTTAAAGTTATTTGAAAAATTGTTTTTAACTTTTTAGTTTGATATGCTCTAAAAGCGTGTTTTTTTAGTTTTTTTAAACTATATTTATTTGTTTTGAATTTCTATATTCTTTTGATTTTAACACGCTTATATTAGCTTCACTTGTATGTTTGTATGTTTGCTTGTATGTATGTATGTATGTTTGTATGTTTGTATGTTTGTATGTTTGTATGTATATATGCTTGTATGTTTGTATGTATGTACCTTCCTTTGGACTAAAAGCAAGAGACTCATTCGACCGTGGACAAGATTGGAACCCACGATCGATGAGTCCGCACTGATAGAAAAAAGCCGTGCTAAAATAAGTACGAACGTACTTGAATTGAGTATTTGCGATTTTAGTATTTCATTCTTGATTTAAGTATGAAATACTTAAATGAGCATACAAAACTTAAATCAAGAATAAAATACTTGAAATGAGTTTAAAAATACTTAAATCAAGTACAAACGTTCTTGAATTAAGAATAAGAGAACTTGAATCAAGTATAATTCCAGAAATACTTAAATCCAGTACTAAATTCTTGATTCAAGTACGATTATCGGGTTCAAATCCCGGCGGACATGAATTTTTTTTTTTTTTGGTTTTTAAAAACGGGTTACATGTTAATAGTTTACTTCTGTACATTATTTTTTTTTCAATCATTAATAAGCATAAAAATGCCAAAAAAGCTGAGGTAAGCCAAGTGCACTTAACATAAAAATGAACTGCAGTCGTAATGTGCCTGGAATTGGCTCAACAGCTAAGGCACTCGACGCAATACCACGAGATCTGTGGTTCAAATCCCGGCGCGGTAAGCATATACAGACAATATTGTAAAAGTTATTTCTAATTTCTTTCATATCTAGCTTAATCCTGAGAATTTTTAGCCAGCTTTTAAAAGCTCTAGCTGCGCTATGTATCTATATAAGACTTTCAGGAATTAATAAATCAAGTATTATCATGCTTGGATCAAGTATCATATTCTCGAACCAAGTTTGCACGTACTTATTTTAAAAACTTAATGATTTATCATTTTAAGTACTCAAAAACTTAAATCGAGTTCTGAAAGAACTTAATTCAAGTTCAAAGAGAACTCAAATCAAAAACAAACGAACTTAAAACAAACGTACTTGAATCGAGTACGACATTCTCGGATTCAGTAAATCCGTACTTAGTGAGAAATCAAGTTCGAAATGTGGGGTTTTGAGTACGGAATACTTGATTATTTTTATCAGTGCGGGAGCGAAGACCCACGCCTAAGACTGCTCGGCCGACCAACTAACATGAGTGATGGGATATACTGTCAGTAATAAGCCACTTGCTTTTAGTCCAAAGGAGAGTTAAAAATATTTTTATTCAGCCGTGGACGGGATTATTAATTATTATAATTTTTCAAATAAGTTTAAAACAATAATAAATGATAAAAAGTATTATTGTAAAAAAGCGTGGAGCGCTTTGTCCATATATCTCGTACATCGAGCGCCCAACGCTGTTTTTTACAATAATACTATTTATCATTTATTATTGTTTAAAGTTATTTGAAAATTGTTTTTAACTTTTTAGTTTGATATGCTCTAAAAGCGTGTTTTTTAGTTTTTTTAAACTATATTTATTTGTTTTGAATTTCTATATTCTTTTGTTTTTAACACGCTTATATTAGCTTCACTTGTATGTTTGTTTGTATGTATGTATGTATGTTTGTATGTTTGTATGTATATATGTTTGTATGTTTGTATGTATGTAACTTCCTTTGGACTAAAAGCAAGAGACTCATTCGACCGTGGACAAGATTGGAACCCACGATCGATGAGTCCGCACTGATAGAAAAAAGCCGTGCTAAAATTAAGTACGAACGTACTTGAATTGAGTATTTGCGATTCTAGTATTTCATTCTTGATTTAAGTATGAATTACTTAAAATGAGCATACAAAACTTAAATCAAGAATAAAATACTTGAAATGAGTTTAAAATACTTAAATCAAGTACAAACGTTCTTGAATTAAGAATAAGAGAACTTGAATCAAGTATAATTCCAGAAATACTTAAATCCAGTACTAAATTCTTGATTCAAGTACGATTATCGGGTTCAAATCCCGGCGGACATGAATTTTTTTTTTTTTTGGTTTTTAAAAACGGGTTACATGTTAATAGTTTACTTCTGTACATAATTTTTTTTTTCAATCATTAATAAGCATAAAAATGCCAAAAAAGCTGAGGTAAGCCAAGTGCACTTAACATAAAAATGAACTGCAGTCGTAATGTGCCTGGAATTGGCTCAACAGCTAAGGCACTCGACGCAATACCACGAGATCTGTGGTTCAAATCCCGGCGCGGTAAGCATATACAGACAATATTGTAAAAGTTATTTCTAATTTCGTTCATATCTAGCTTAATCCTGAGAATTTTTAGCCAGCTTTTAAAAAGCTCTAGCTGCGCTATGTATCTATATAAGACTTTCAGGAATTAATAAAATCAAGTATTATCATGCTTGGATCAAGTATCAAATTCTCGAACCAAGTTTGCACGTACTTATTTTAAAAACTTAATGATTTATCATTTTAAGTACTCAAAAACTTAAATCGAGTTCTGAAAGAACTTAATTCAAGTTCAAAGAGAACTCAAATCAAAACAAACGAACTTAAAACAAACGTACTTGAATCGAGTACGACATTCTCGGATTCAGTAAATCCGTACTTAGTGAGAAATCAAGTTCGAAATGTGGGGTTATGAGTACGGAATACTTGATTATTTCTATCAGTGCGGGAGCGAAGACCCACGCCTTAGACCGCTCGAACATCGCACTAACTTGAGTGATGGGATATACTGTCAGTAATAAGCCACTTGCTTTTAGTCCAAAGGAGAGTTAAAAATATTTTTTTTCAGCCGTGGACGGGATTATTAATTATTATAATTTTTCAAATAAGTTTAAAACAATAATAAATGATAAATAGTATTATTGTAAAAAAAGCGTGGAGCGCTTTGTCCATATATCTCGTACATCGAGCGCCCAACGCTTTTTTTTACAATAATACTATTTATCATTTTTTATTGTTTTAAAGTTATTTGAAAAATTATTTTTAACTTTTTAGTTTGATATGCTCTAAAAGCGTGTTTTTTAGTTTTTTAAACTATATTTATTTTTCACTTTTTAGTTCGATGTATTATATAAGCGTGTTTTTTAGTTTTTTTTAAACTATATTTATTTTTTAATTTTTAGTTCTATTAATTATTAAAACAATAATATTGTAAGTTCTAGTGAACATGAACATGGTGCAGATTAAAAAAAAAATTTTTTGTTCGGCCGTGGAATGCATTAGAACCCAGCGAAGACCCGCACCTTAGACAGCTCGGCCATCGAACTAACTCGCGTTATGGGATATACTGTCAGCAATAAGCCACTTGCTTTTAGTCCAAAGGAGAGTTAAAAATATTTTTTTTCAGCCGTGGACGGGATTATTAATTATTATAATTTTTCAAATAAGTTTAAAACAATAATAAATGATAAATAGTATTATTGTAAAAAAAGCGTGGAGCGCTTTGTCCATATATCTCGTACATCGAGCGCCCAACGCTGTTTTTACAATAATACTATTTATCATTTATTATTGTTTTAAAGTTATTTGAAAAATTATTTTTAACTTTTTAGTTTGATATGCTCTAAAAGCGTGTTTTTTAGTTTTTTTAAACTATATTTATTTGTTTTGAATTTCTATATTCTTTTGTTTTTAACACGCTTATATTAGCTTCACTTGTATGTTTGTATGTTTGTTTGTATGTATGTTTGTATGTTTGTATGTATGTAACTTCCTTTGGACTAAAAGCAAGAGACTCGTTCGACCGTGGACAAGATTGGAACCCACGATCGATGAGTCCGCACTGACAGAAAAAAGCCGTGCTAAAATTAAGTACGAACGTACTTGAATTGAGAATTTGCGATTCTAGTATTTCATTCTTGATTTAAGTATGAAATACTTAAAATGAGCATACAAAAACTTAAATCAAGAATAAAATACTTGAAATGAGTTTAAAAATATTTAAATCAAGTACAAACGTTCTTGAATTAAGAATAAGAGAACTTGAATCAAGTATAATTCCAGAAATACTTAAATCCAGTACTAAATTCTTGATTCAAGTACGATTATCGGGTTCAAATCCCGGCGACCATGAATTTTTTTTTTTTGGTTTTTAAAAACGGGTTACATGTTAATAGTTTACTTCTGTACATAATTTTTTTTTTTCAATCATTAATAAGCATAAAAATGCCAAAAAAGCTGAGGTAAGCCAAGTGCACTTAACATAAAAATGAACTGCAGTCGTAATGTGCCTGGAATTGGCCCAACAGCTAAGGCACTCGACGCAATACCACGAGATCTGTGGTTCAAATCCCGGCGCGGTAAGCATATACAGACAATATTGTAAAAGTTATTTCTAATTTCGTTCATATCTAGCTTAATCCTGAGAATTTTAGCCAGCTTTTAAAAAGCTCTAGCTGCGCTATGTATCTATATAAGACTTTCAGGAATTAATAAAATCAAGTATTATCATGCTTGGATCAAGTATCAATTCTCGAACCAAGTTTGCACGTACTTATTTTAAAAACTTAATGATTTATCATTTTAAGTACTCAAAAACTTAAATCGAGTTCTGAAAGAACTTAATTCAAGTTCAAAGAGAACTCAAATCAAAAACAAACGAACTTAAAACAAACGTACTTGAATCGAGTACTACATTCTCGGATTCAGTAAATCCGTACTTAGTGAGAAATCAAGTTCGAAATGTGGGGTTTTGAGTACGGAATACTTGATTATTTCTATCAGTGCGGGAGCGAAGACCTACGCCTTAGACCGCTCGGCCATCGCACTAACTTGAGTGATGGGATATATTGACAGTAATAAGCCACTTTCTTTTAGTCCAAAGGAAAGTTAAAAATAATCTTTTTTCAGCCGTGGACGAGATTTGAACCCACGACCGGTAGGTCCGGGAGCAAAGACCCGCGCCTTAGACTGCTCGGCCGACGAACTAACATGAGGTAAAGGGATATACGTCAGTAATAAGCCACTTGCTTTTAGTCCAAAGGAGAGTTAAAAATATTTTTTTTCAGCCGTGGATGGGATTATTAATTATTATAATTTTTCAAATAAGTTTAAAACAATAATAAATGATAAATAGTATTATTGTAAAAAAAGCGTGGAGCGCTTTGTCCATATATCTCGTGCATCGAGCGCCCAACGCTTTTTTTTACAATAATACTATTTATCATTTATTATTGTTTTAAACTTATTTGAAAAATTATTTTTAACTTTTTAGTTTGATATGCTCTAAAAGCGTGTTTTTTAGTTTTTTAAACTATATTTATTTTTCACTTTTTAGTTCGATGTATTATATAAGCGTGTTTTTTAGTTTTTTTAAACTATATTTATTTTTTATTTTTAGTTCTATTAATTATTAAAAAATAAAATTGTAAGTTCTAGTGAACATGAACATGGTGCAGATTAAAAAAAAAATTTTTTTTGTTCGGCCGGCAGCGAAGACCCGCACCTTAGACAGCTCGGCCATCGAACTAACTCGAGTTGGGATATATTGACAGTAATAAGCCACTTGCTTTTAATCCAAAGGAGAGTTAAAAATATTTTTTTTTTCAGCCGTGGACGGGATTTGATCCCACGACCGGTAAGTCCGGGAGCGAAACCCGCGCCTTAGACCGCTTGGCCAACCAACGAACACGAGGTTGAGGGATAAATGATAAATAGTATTATTGTAAAAAAAGCGTGGGGCGCTTTGTCCATATATCTCGTATGTACATCGAGCGCCCAACGCTTGTTTTACAATAATACTATTTATCATTTATTATTGTTTTAAAGTTATTTGAAAAATGATTTTTAACTTTTTAGTTTGCTATGCTCTAAAAGCGTGTTTTTAAGTTTTTTTAAACTATATTTATTTGTTTTGAATTTCTATATTCTTTTGTTTTTAACACGCTTATATAAGCTTCACTTGTATGTTTGTATGTTTGTTTGTATGTATGTATGTATGTTTGTATGTTTGCATGTATGTATGTTTGTTTGTATGCATGTAACTTCCTTGGACTAAAAGCAAGAGACCGTGGACGAGATTAGAACCCACGACCGCTTTGTCCATATATCTCGTACATCGAGCGCCCAACGCTGTTTTTACAATAATACTATTTATCATTTATTATTGTTTTAAAGTTATTTGAAAATTGTTTTTAACTTTTTAGTTTGATATGCTCTAAAAGCGTGTTTTTTTAGTTTTTTTAAACTATATTTATTTGTTTTGAATTTCTATATTCTTGTGTTTTTAACACGCTTATATTAGCTTCACTTGTATGTTTGTATGTTTGCTTGTATGTATGTATGTATGTTTGTATGTTTGTATGTTTGTATGTTTGTATGTATATATGTTTGTATGTTTGTATGTATGTAACTTCCTTTGGACTAAAAGCAAGAGACTCATTCGACCGTGGACAAGATTGGAACCCACGATCGATGAGTCCGCACTGATAGAAAAAAGCCGTGCTAAAATTAAGTACGAACGTACTTGAATTGAGTATTTGCTATTTTAGTATTTCATTCTTGATTTAAGTATGAAATACTTAAAATGAGCATACAAAACTTAAATCAAGAATAAAATACTTGAAATGAGTTTAAAAATACTTAAATCAAGTACAAACGTTCTTGAATTAAGAATAAGAGAACTTGAATCAAGTATAATTCCAGAAATACTTAAATCCAGTACTAATTCTTGATTCAAGTACGATTATCGGGTTCAAATCCCGGCGGACATGAATTTTTTTTTTTTTTTGGTTTTTAAAAACGGGTTACATGTTAATAGTTTACTTCTGTACATTATTTTTTTTTTCAATCATTAATAAGCATAAAATGCCAAAAAAGCTGAGGTAAGCCAAGTGCACTTAACATAAAAATGAAGTGCTGTCGTAATGTGCCTGGAATTGGCTCAACAGCTAAGGCACTCGACGCAATACCACGAGATCTGTGGTTCAAATCCCGGCGCGGTAAGCATATACAGACATATTGTAAAGTTATTTCTAATTTCTTTCATATCTAGCTTAATCCTGAGAATTTTTAGCCAGCTTTTAAAAAGCTCTAGCTGCGCTATGTATCTATATAAGACATTCAGGAATTAATAAAATCAAGTATTATCATGCTTGGATCAAGTATCATATTCTCGAACCAAGTTTGCACGTACTTATTTTAAAAACTTAATGATTTATCATTTTAAGTACTCAAAAACTTAAATCGAGTTCTGAAAGAACTTAATTCAAGTTCAAAGAGAACTCAAATCAAAAACAAACGAACTTAAACAAACGTACTTGAATCGAGTACGACATTCTCGGATTCAGTAAATCCGTACTTAGTGAGAAATCAAGTTCGAAATGTGGGGTTTTGAGTACGGAATACTTGATTATTTTTATCAGTGCGGGAGCGAAGACCCACGCCTAAGACTGCTCGGCCGACCAACTAACATGAGTGATGGATATACTGTCAGTAATAAGCCACTTGCTTTTAGTCCAAAGGAGAGTTAAAAATATTTTTATTCAGCCGTGGACGGGATTATTAATTATTATAATTTTTCAAATAAGTTTAAAACATAATAAATGATAAAAAGTATTATTGTAAAAAAAGCGTGGAGCGCTTTGTCCATATATCTCGTACATCGAGCGCCCAACGCTGTTTTTTACAATAATACTATTTATCATTTATTATTGTTTTAAGTTATTTGAAAAATTGTTTTTAACTTTTTAGTTTGATATGCTCTAAAAGCGTGTTTTTAAGTTTTTTTAAACTATATTTATTTGTTTTGAATTTCTATATTCTTTTGTTTTAACACGCTTATATTAGCTTCACTTGTATGTTTGTTTGTATGTATGTATGTATGTTTGTATGTTTGTATGTATATATGTTTGTATGTTTGTATGTATGTAACTTCCTTTGGACTAAAAGCAAGAGACTCATTCGACCGTGGACAAGATTGGAACCCACGATCGATGAGTCCGCACTGATAGAAAAAAGCCGTGCTAAATTAAGTACGAACGTACTTGAATTGAGTATTTGCGATTCTAGTATTTCATTCTTGATTTAAGTATGAAATACTTAAAATGAGCATACAAAAACTTAAATCAAGAATAAAATACTTGAAATGAGTTTAAAAATACTTAAATCAAGTACAAACGTTCTTGAATTAAGAATAAGAGAACTTGAATCAAGTATAATTCCAGAAATACTTAAATCCAGTACTAAATTCTTGATTCAAGTACGATTATCGGGTTCAAATCCCGGCGGACATGAATTTTTTTTTTTTTGGTTTTTAAAAACGGGTTACATGTTAATAGTTTACTTCTGTACATAATTTTTTTTTTCAATCATTAATAAGCATAAAAATGCCAAAAAAGCTGAGGTAAGCCAAGTGCACTTAACATAAAAATGAACTGCAGTCGTAATGTGCCTGGAATTGGCTCAACAGCTAAGGCACTCGACGCAATTCCACGAGATCTGTGGTTCAAATCCCGGCGCGGTAAGCATATACAGACAATATTGTAAAAGTTATTTCTAATTTCTTTCATATCTAGCTTAATCCTGAGAATTTTTAGCCAGCTTTTAAAAGCTCTAGCTGCGCTATGTATCTATATAAGACTTTCAGGAATTAATAAAATCAGTATTATCATGCTTGGATCAAGTATCATATTCTCGAACCAAGTTTGCACGTACTTATTTTAAAAACTTAATGATTTATCATTTTAAGTACTCAAAAACTTAAATCGAGTTCTGAAAGAACTTAATTCAAGTTCAAAGAGAACTCAAATCAAAAACAAACGAACTTAAAACAAACGTACTTGAATCGAGTACGACATTCTCGGATTCAGTAAATCCGTACTTAGTGAGAAATCAAGTTCGAAATGTGGGGTTTTGAGTACGGAATACTTGATTATTTTTATCAGTGCGGGAGCGAAGACCCACGCCTAAGACTGCTCGGCCGACCAACTAACATGAGTGATGGGATATACTGTCAGTAATAAGCCACTTGCTTTTAGTCCAAAGGAGAGTTAAAAATATTTTTATTCAGCCGTGGACGGGATTATTAATTATTATAATTTTTCAAATAAGTTTAAAACAATAATAAATGATAAAAAGTATTATTGTAAAAAAGCGTGGAGCGCTTTGTCCATATATCTCGTACATCGAGCGCCCAACGCTGTTTTTTACAATAATACTATTTATCATTTATTATTGTTTAAAGTTATTTGAAAATTGTTTTTAACTTTTTAGTTTGATATGCTCTAAAAGCGTGTTTTTTAGTTTTTTTAAACTATATTTATTTGTTTTGAATTTCTATATTCTTTTGTTTTTAACACGCTTATATTAGCTTCACTTGTATGTTTGTTTGTATGTATGTATGTATGTTTGTATGTTTGTATGTATATATGTTTGTATGTTTGTATGTATGTAACTTCCTTTGGACTAAAGCAAGAGACTCATTCGACCGTGGACAAGATTGGAACCCACGATCGATGAGTCCGCACTGATAGAAAAAAGCCGTGCTAAAATTAAGTACGAACGTACTTGAATTGAGTATTTGCGATTCTAGTATTTCATTCTTGATTTAAGTATGAAATACTTAAAATGAGCATACAAAAACTTAAATCAAGAATAAAATACTTGAAATGAGTTTAAAAATACTTAAATCAAGTACAAACGTTCTTGAATTAAGAATAAGAGAACTTGAATCAAGTATAATTCCAGAAATACTTAAATCCAGTACTAAATTCTTGATTCAAGTACGATTATCGGGTTCAAATCCCGGCGGACATGAATTTTTTTTTTTTTGGTTTTTAAAAACGGGTTACATGTTAATAGTTTACTTCTGTACATTATTTTTTTTTTCAATCATTAATAAGCATAAAAATGCCAAAAAGCTGAGGTAAGCCAAGTGCACTTAACATAAAAATGAAGTGCTGTCGTAATGTGCCTGGAATTGGCTCAACAGCTAAGGCACTCGACGCAATACCACGAGATCTGTGGTTCAAATCCCGGCGCGGTAAGCATATACAGACAATATTGTAAAAGTTATTTCTAATTTCGTTCATATCTAGCTTAATCCTGAGAATTTTTAGCCAGCTTTTAAAAAGCTCTAGCTGCGCTATGTATCTATATAAGACTTTCAGGAATTAATAAAATCAAGTATTATCATGCTTGGATCAAGTATCATATTCTCGAACCAAGTTTGCACGTACTTATTTTAAAAACTTAATGATTTATCATTTTAAGTACTCAAAAACTTAAATCGAGTTCTGAAAGAACTTAATTCAAGTTCAAAGAGAACTCAAATCAAAAACAAACGAACTTAAAACAAACGTACTTGAATCGAGTACGACATTCTCGGATTCAGTAAATCCGTACTTAGTGAGAAATCAAGTTCGAAATGTGGGGTTTTGAGTACGGAATACTTGATTATTTTTATCAGTGCGGGAGCGAAGACCCACGCCTTAGACAGCTCGGCCATCGAACTAACTCGAGTTGGGATATATTGACAGTAATAAGCCACTTGCATTTAATCCAAAGGAGAGTTAAAAAATATTTTTTTTTTCAGCCGTGGACGGGATTTGAACCCACGACCGGTAAGTCCGGGAGCGAAAACCCGCGCCTTAGACCGCTTGGCCAACCAACGAACACGAGGTTGAGGGATAAATGATAAATAGTATTATTGTAAAAAAAGCGTGGGGCGCTTTGTCCATATATCTCGTACATCGAGCGCCCAACGCTTGTTTTACAATAATACTATTTATCATTTATTATTGTTTTAAAGTTATTTGAAAAATGATTTTTAACTTTTTAGTTTGCTATGCTCTAAAAGCGTGTTTTTAAGTTTTTTTAAACTATATTATTTGTTTTGAATTTCTATATTCTTTTGTTTTTAACACGCTTATATAAGCTTCACTTGTATGTTTGTATGTTTGTTTGTATGTATGTATGTATGTTTGTATGTTTGCATGTATGTATGTTTGTTTGTATGCATGTAACTTCCTTTGGACTAAAGCAAGAGACCGTGGACGAGATTAGAACCCACGACCGCTTTGTCCATATATCTCGTACATCGAGCGCCCAACGCTGTTTTTTACAATAATACTATTTATCATTTATTATTGTTTTAAAGTTATTTGAAAAATTGTTTTTAACTTTTTAGTTTGATATGCTCTAAAAGCGTGTTTTTTTAGTTTTTTTAAACTATATTTATTTGTTTTGAATTTCTATATTCTTTTGATTTTAACACGCTTATATTAGCTTCACTTGTATGTTTGTATGTTTGCTTGTATGTATGTATGTATGTTTGTATGTTTGTATGTTTGTATGTTTGTATGTATATATGCTTGTATGTTTGTATGTATGTACCTTCCTTTGGACTAAAAGCAAGAGACTCATTCGACCGTGGACAAGATTGGAACCCACGATCGATGAGTCCGCACTGATAGAAAAAAGCCGTGCTAAAATTAAGTACGAACGTACTTGAATTGAGTATTTGCGATTTTAGTATTTCATTCTTGATTTAAGTATGAAATACTTAAAATGAGCATACAAAAACTTAAATCAAGAATAAAATACTTGAAATGAGTTTAAAAATACTTAAATCAAGTACAAACGTTCTTGAATTAAGAATAAGAGAACTTGAATCAAGTATAATTCCAGAAATACTTAAATCCAGTACTAAATTCTTGATTCAAGTACGATTATCGGGTTCAAATCCCGGCGGACATGAATTTTTTTTTTTTTTGGTTTTTAAAAACGGGTTACATGTTAATAGTTTACTTCTGTACATTATTTTTTTTTTCAATCATTAATAAGCATAAAAATGCCAAAAAAGCTGAGGTAAGCCAAGTGCACTTAACATAAAAATGAACTGCAGTCGTAATGTGCCTGGAATTGGCTCAACAGCTAAGGCACTCGACGCAATACCACGAGATCTGTGGTTCAAATCCCGGCGCGGTAAGCATATACAGACAATATTGTAAAAGTTATTTCTAATTTCTTTCATATCTAGCTTAATCCTGAGAATTTTTAGCCAGCTTTTAAAAAGCTCTAGCTGCGCTATGTATCTATATAGACTTTCAGGAATTAATAAAATCAAGTATTATCATGCTTGGATCAAGTATCATATTCTCGAACCAAGTTTGCACGTACTTATTTTAAAAACTTAATGATTTATCATTTTAAGTACTCAAAAACTTAAATCGAGTTCTGAAAGAACTTAATTCAAGTTCAAAGAGAACTCAAATCAAAAACAAACGAACTTAAAACAAACGTACTTGAATCGAGTACGACATTCTCGGATTCAGTAAATCCGTACTTAGTGAGAAATCAAGTTCGAAATGTGGGGTTTTGAGTACGGAATACTTGATTATTTTTATCAGTGCGGGAGCGAAGACCCACGCCTAAGACTGCTCGGCCGACCAACTAACATGAGTGATGGGATATACTGTCAGTAATAAGCCACTTGCTTTTAGTCCAAAGGAGAGTTAAAAATATTTTTATTCAGCCGTGGACGGGATTATTAATTATTATAATTTTTCAAATAAGTTTAAAACAATAATAAATGATAAAAAGTATTATTGTAAAAAAGCGTGGAGCGCTTTGTCCATATATCTCGTACATCGAGCGCCCAACGCTGTTTTTTACAATAATACTATTTATCATTTATTATTGTTTTAAAGTTATTTGAAAAATTGTTTTTAACTTTTTAGTTTGATATGCTCTAAAAGCGTGTTTTTTAGTTTTTTTAAACTATATTTATTTGTTTTGAATTTCTATATTCTTTTGTTTTTAACACGCTTATATTAGCTTCACTTGTATGTTTGTTTGTATGTATGTATGTATGTTTGTATGTTTGTATGTATATATGTTTGTATGTTTGTATGTATGTAACTTCCTTTGGACTAAAAGCAAGAGACTCATTCGACCGTGGACAAGATTGGAACCCACGATCGATGAGTCCGCACTGATAGAAAAAAGCCGTGCTAAAATTAAGTACGAACGTACTTGAATTGAGTATTTGCGATTCTAGTATTTCATTCTTGATTTAAGTATGAATTACTTAAAATGAGCATACAAAAACTTAAATCAAGAATAAAATACTTGAAATGAGTTTAAAAATACTTAAATCAAGTACAAACGTTCTTGAATTAAGAATAAGAGAACTTGAATCAAGTATAATTCCAGAAATACTTAAATCCAGTACTAAATTCTTGATTCAAGTACGATTATCGGGTTCAAATCCCGGCGGACATGAATTTTTTTTTTTTTGGTTTTTAAAAACGGGTTACATGTTAATAGTTTACTTCTGTACATAATTTTTTTTTTCAATCATAATAAGCATAAAAATGCCAAAAAAGCTGAGGTAAGCCAAGTGCACTTAACATAAAAATGAACTGCAGTCGTAATGTGCCTGGAATTGGCTCAACAGCTAAGGCACTCGACGCAATACCACGAGATCTGTGGTTCAAATCCCGGCGCGGTAAGCATATACAGACAATATAGTAAAAGTTATTTCTAATTTCTTTCATATCTAGCTTAATCCTGAGAATTTTTAGCCAGCTTTAAAAAGCTCTAGCTGCGCTATGTATCTATATAAGACTTTCAGGAATTAATAAAATCAAGTATTATCATGCTTGGATCAAGTATCAAATTCTCGAACCAAGTTTGCACGTACTTATTTTAAAAACTTAATGATTTATCATTTTAAGTACTAAAAAACTTAAATCGAGTTCTGAAAGAACTTAATTCAAGTTCAAAGAGAATTCAAATCAAAAACAAACGAACTTAAAACAAACGTACTTGAATCGAGTACGACATTCTCGGATTCAGTAAACCCGTACTTAGTGAGAAATCAAGTTCGAAATGTGGGGTTTTGAGTACGGGATACTTGATTATTTCTATCAGTGCGGGAGCGAAGACCTACGCCTTAGACCGCTCGGCCATCGCACTAACTTGAGTGATGGGATATATTGACAGTAATAAGCCACTTTCTTTTAGTCCAAAGGAAAGTTAAAAAATAATCTTTTTTCAGCCGTGGACGAGATTTGAACCCACGACCGGTAGGTCCGGGAGCAAAGACCCGCGCCTTAGACTGCTCGGCCGACGAACTAACATAAGGTAGAGGGATATACGTCAGTAATAAGCCACTTGATTTTAGTCCAAAGGAGAGTTAAAAATATTTTTTTCAGCCGTGGACGGGATTATTAATTATTATAATTTTTCAAATAAGTTTAAAACAATAATAATGATAAATAGTATTATTGTAAAAAAAGCGTGGAGCGCTTTGTCCATATATCTCGTGCATCGAGCGCCCAACGCTTTTTTTTACAATAATACTATTTATCATTTATTATTGTTTTAAACTTATTTGAAAAATTATTTTTAACTTTTTAGTTTGATATGCTCTAAAAGCGTGTTTTTTAGTTTTTTAAACTATATTTATTTTTCACTTTTTAGTTCGATGTATTATATAAGCGTGTTTTTTAGTTTTTTTAAACTATATTTATTTTTAATTTTTAGTTCTATTAATTATTAAAAAATAAAATTGTAAGTTCTAGTGAACATGAACATGGTGCAGATTAAAAAAAAAATTTTTTTTTTCGGCCGTGGAATGCATGAGAACCCACGATCGGTAAGTCCGGCAGCGAAGACCCGCACCTTAGACAGCTCGGCCATCGAACTAACTCGAGTTGGGATATATTGACAGTAATAAGCCACTTGCTTTTAATCCAAAGGAGAGTTAAAAAATATTTTTTTTTTCAGCCGTGGACGGGATTTGAACCCACAACCGGTAAGTCCGGGAGCGAAAACCCGCGCCTTAGACCGCTTGGCCAACCAACGAACACGAGGTTGAGGGATAAATGATAAATAGTATTATTGTAAAAAAAGCGTGGGGCGCTTTGTCCATATATCTCGTACATCGAGCGCTCAACGCTTGTTTTACAATAATACTATTTATCATTTATTATTGTTTTAAAGTTATTTGAAAAATGATTTTTAACTTTTTAGTTTGATATGCTCTAAAGCGTGTTTTTAAGTTTTTTTAAACTATATTTATTTGTTTTGAATTTCTATATTCTTTTGTTTTTAACACGCTTATATTAGCTTCACTTGTATGTTTGTATGTTTGTTTGTATGTATGTATGTATGTTTGTATGTTTGCATGTATGTATGTTTGTTTGTATGTATGTAACTTCCTTTGGACTAAAAGCAGGAGACCGTGGACGAGATTAGAACCCACGACCGGTAAGTCTGGGAGCGAAAACCCGCGCCTTAGACCGCTCGGCCAACCAACGAACACGAGGTTGAGGGATAAATGATAAATAGTATTATTGTAAAAAAAGCGTGGAGCGCTTTGTCCATATATCTCGTACATCGAGCGCCCAACGCTGTTTTTACAATAATACTATTTATCATTTATTATTGTTTTAAAGTTATTTGAAAAATTATTTTTAACTTTTTAGTTTGATATGCTCTAAAAGCGTGTTTTTTTAGTTTTTTTAAACTATATTTATTTGTTTTGAATTTCTATATTCTTTTGTTTTTAACACGCTTATATTAGCTTCACTTGTATGTTTGTATGTTTGTTTGTATGTATGTATGTATGTTTGTATGTTTGTATGTATATATGTTTGTATGTGTGTATGTATGTAACTTCCTTTGGACTAAAAGCAAGAGACTCATTCGACCGTGGACAAGATTGGAACCCACGATCGATGAGTCCGCACTGATAGAAAAAAGCCGTGCTAAAATTAAGTACGAACGTACTTGAATTGAGTATTTGCGATTCTAGTATTTCATTCTTGATTTAAGTATGAAATACTTAAAATGAGCATACAAAAACTTAAATCAAGAATAAAATACTTGAAATGAGTTTAAAAATACTTAAATCAAGTACAAACGTTCTTGAATTAAGAATAAGAGAACTTGAATCAAGTATAATTCCAGAAATACTTAAATCCAGTACTAAATTCTTGATTCAAGTACGATTATCGGGTTCAAATCCCGGCGGACATGAATTTTTTTTTTTTTTGGTTTTTAAAAACGGGTTACATGTTAATAGTTTACTTCTGTACATAATTTTTTTTTTCAATCATTAATAAGCATAAAAATGCCAAAAAAGCTGAGGTAAGCCAAGTGCACTTAACATAAAAATGAAGTGCTGTCGTAATGTGCCTGGAATTGGCTCAACAGCTAAGGCACTCGACGCAATACCACGAGATCTGTGGTTCAAATCCCGGCGCGGTAAGCATATACAGACAATATAGTAAAAGTTATTTCTAATTTCTTTCATATCTAGCTTAATCCTGAGAATTTTTAGCCAGCTTTTAAAAAGCTCTAGCTGCGCTATGTATCTATATAAGACTTTCAGGAATTAATAAAATCAAGTATAATCATGCTTGGATCAAGTATCAAATTCTCGAACCAAGTTTGCACGTACTTATTTTAAAAACTTAATGATTTATCATTTTAAGTACTCAAAAACTTAAATCGAGTTCTGAAAGAACTTAATTCAAGTTCAAAGAGAACTCAAATCAAAACAAACGAACTTAAAACAAACGTACTTGAATCGAGTACGACATTCTCGGATTCAGTAAATCCGTACTTAGTGAGAAATCAAGTTCGAAATGTGGGGTTATGAGTACGGAATACTTGATTATTTTTATCAGTGCGGGAGCGAAGACCCACGCCTTAGACCGCTCGGCCATCGCACTAACTTGAGTGATGGGATATATTGACAGTAATAAGCCACTTGCTTTTAATCCAAAGGAGAGTTAAAAAATATTTTTTTTCTCAGCCGTGGACGGTATTTGAACCCACGACCGGTAAGTCCGGGAGCGAAAACTCGCGCCTTAGACCGCTCGGCCGACGAACTAACATGAGGTAGAGGTATATACTGTCAGTAATAAGCCACTTGCTTTAAGTCCAAAGGAGAGTTAAAAATATTTTTTTTCAGCCGTGGACGGGATTATTAATTATTATAATTTTTCAAATAAGTTTAAAACAATAATAATGATAAATAGTATTATTGTAAAAATAAGCGTTCGGCGCTCGATGCACGAGATATATGGACAAAGCGCTCCACGCTTTTTTACGATAATACTGTTTATCATTTATCCCTCAACCTCGTGTTCGTTGGTTGGCCGAGCGGTCTAAGGCGCGGGTTGTCGATCCCGGACTTACCGATCGTGGGTTCGAATCCCGTCCACGGCTGAAAAAAAATATATTTTTTAACTCTCCTTTGGACTAAAAGCAAGTGGCTTATTAATGTCAGTATATCCCACTAGCTCACGTTAGTTCGTCGGCCGAGCAGTCTAAGGCGCGGGTCTTCGCTCCCGGACTTACCGATCGTGGGTTCTAAAGAACAAAAGTTTTTTTTTAATCTGCGTGAGTTAGAAATAATATGGACGTCGACTTCGGCCCATCACTGCTCTAGAACATTCTATACTTAGTGGTTAAGTCGTTAACTTTTCTTCTAATTTTGCTTTGTCTTGTTCCGATAGAATGTAAACACAGAGTTGCACAGTGTTTGATGTGAAAAATAAAGTTATTGATACGAAATATCGCACAAGCAAGTATTAGCGCAAATAATAAATATATTGTTTTGGCTTATAAATTATTAATATAGATGTTATGGAAGAAAGAATTAATTGAACTGGTGTTAACTGTGTCTGTTTATCGACCATAAATTTAAGCCAGAGTTGCATTTTCAAATGAAAAAATTCACTGAAAAACTTCAGCGTGTAAATGCGACCTGAATTCCGAATAAGTTTTAAAACAGAATGAAAAAAAACTTCATGAAAAAACTTCAGCTTGTAAATGGGGTCTTAATGAAGCAAATGTTAATGAGAAAATGAGTGTTGTTTCTCTTTATGATGAAAATTTTTCAAATGACACAGCTGTCGATGAACAAAGTTAAGGGGAGACTGTCGATTAACAAATTTTAAGCAACACAGCTTTTGACAAAAAAATTTCAAGGGACATAACTGTGTAAGGGCAAATTTGAGATAAAACGATTTCTAGTAAAAAAATTTTAGAGGACAAAAATTCAAAAGAATATGACACGAGTTATTGTAGCTTAGGAAAAGAACATTTCGACAAAGATATGTTTTATATCAATGTAGTGGACGATCAACTACCAAATTACAACTGTGGCGAAGACATTAGCTTTGAGACTAAATGCAAGTTTATTGAAATGTTTGGAAAAATGTATGTTAATGTAAAAAGACCAGTAGAACCACAAGTCAAATGTGAAATGAAAATTTTATTTGAAAAGTGCAAACCTTTCAGTTGCTCACCAAGACGACTTTCTTACACAGAAAAAGAAAAGCTTCAGAAATGTTAGATGATTATTTGGCAAATGGTATAATACGAAACAGCGATTCCGAGTACGCTTCACCGATAGTGTTAGTAAAGATATAGACAGGTGAAGCTCAGCAAAGTTTTAGTTAAAGACAATTATCCTGTGCCACTGATGGAAGATCTTCTGGACAAGCTTGTGAACAAATCGATTTTTTCAAAGTGAGTTCTGAAGAACGGGTATTTTCATGTTTTTGTCGCCGAAGATTCCATTAACTATACTTCTTGTGTTACCCGTTTGGACAAATTGAATTTTTAAGAAAGCCAATGGGAATAAAAAATGTGTCAGCCGTGTTTCTTTTTTCTGATTTGATTAGAGAAAACACAGTTATTGTATACATGAACGACATCTTGGTAACAAGCGAAAATGTAAACGAACATTTAAGAGTTAGAATGTTTTTTAGCTCTCATGGAAAAACTTATCCAGTCACCAGTGTTAGCAATTTTCAGCTACAAAGATGATATTGAACTTCATTGCGATGCAAGTTCCGTAGGCTTTGGTGCCGTGCTACTACAAAGGAAAGAAGATGGAAAATCGCATCCCATATTTTATTTTTCCAAGCGAACAACTGAGACTGAATCAAAATATCATAACTTCGAACTAGAAACTTATGATAATATATGCGCTACGTAGATTCCGAATTTACGTGCAAGGAAGGAGATTTAAAATAGTAACAGATTGTAATTCTTTAACACTTACATTGAACAAAGTAGAGCTTAACCGTAGGATAGATCGGTGGGCATTAGAGTTACAAAACTATGATTATGAGTTAGTTCACAAAGCCGGAAAGAAAATGCAACATTTAGATGCTTTAAGCAGGTGTACAAATTTTTTAATAGTAGAAACAAATAGCTTTGAAGATAGCCTTATTGTCTGCTAGGCAAAGGATTCAAAAATTAACAAAATTAAGACAATGTTGGAAAAAATGAGGGAAAAATGTTTGAGATGAGAAATGGAGTAGTTTACAGAAAAACAAATGACGGACGATTACTTTTTTTTGTGCCATGGAAAATCATGTATTGCACAATTATCACAATGAGATTGGACATATAGGAAAGGACAAGATGATGGATATCATTTCAAAAAGTTATTGGATATCAAACCTTAAAGTAAAATGTCACAATCATATAGAAAATTGTTTAAAATGCGTAGCATTTTCACCCAAGAAGGGAAAAGCAGAAGGATTTTTCATAGTATACCGAAAGGAGATAAGCCTTTTGAGTTAATACACATCGATCATTACGGACCAGTAGCTACGGGAAGAGCGAACAAACACATATTTTTAATAATAGACGGTGTTACTAAGTTTTTTAGATTGTACGCAACAAGGACGAAAGAAGTCATAAAGTCATCAAGGGGCTACTTTAGGGCATACAGTAGGCCGAAATGTATTGTATCAGATAGAGGCAGTTGTTTCACGTCTAACGATTTTGACCAATTTTTATTAGATTTAAATATAAAGCAGGTTAAAATAGCAACTGGATGTCCGCAAGCTAGTGGGCAAGTGGAACGCGTTAACAGAAACTGAGGTCCCATGATAGCCAATTTAATAGAAACAGATAAAGGAATACACTGGGACAATGTTATTAAGAAAGTTTAATATTCATTGAACAATACTTTACATCGTAGCATTAAACAGGTACAAAGCAAATTTCTATTCGGGGTGCAACAGAAAGGCGAAATTATAGATGAGTTGAGAGAAAACTAGAGGAGATAAATAATTTAGATAATGAGAGAAATTTAAAAGAAATAAGAAAAGAAGCCATGGATAGCCAATTGAAAGCTCAAGCATACAACGAATTAAAATTCAATAAGTCTAAACGAAAGCCCAAGGAATAAAAAAAAGGAGATTATGTCATAGTGAAAAATTTTGGTTGTCATATAGGAGCCGCGAAAACGTTTAAACCCAAAAACAAAGGTCCTTACGAAATCGCAAAAATACTCAGGAATGACAGGAAACATAAGACACTGGGTGGGTAGAAAAACAAAACATAGTAATATAATATCATAACCTACTATAAACAAATGCTTGATTTAAAAATAAGAAATATAAATATTGTAAACTAAGATCAGGGAATCTAAATTGTCAGGATACCCGAATTGTAGAAGGATAAGTACACACGGTTTATACATACGCATAGGTACACAGTGTATTTACCAGACCTAATTGAGTTAAGATCACTATGTTATATCGATAAGTAAGCTAAGCGAATAATGCTAATCTTAAGACTCTTACTGACAGGCAGGCAGTCTGCCGTTTTCTGCTTGGCACGCGACTGCCTGGCGGCGACAGAGCCGAACGATCGTGAGTGGTAAGCAAAGTAAGCGTCACTTTTGAGCTGCTGTGAATCACGGAAGACATGTGTGTTAAGAAAATTGTGCGAACATTATTATTATTAACAATAAATACATACATAATTATATGTACATATATATATTTTTTTAAGTGAAGTAAACATACAATATTTGAAAACAAATAAAGTTATAAGGTAAGTTATATTACACAAGTACACCAAATGTGCATAAAAATATAAAAATTATAATTGCGAGTTTGTGAGTGGCAAAAATTAACATATCAACGTACAAATATTAAATAGATGGGCAATATGCGTGAGCAACAATACCTACTCATGTAAAACATATGTATAAAATTTTGTAAATCGGCTTTAATTTCAACAGAAACATATTAAAAAAGTGAATAGTTTGTGCATATCAGAGTATGTACATATGTACATATGTGCATCGCAATGTGTGTGTAAGCGTCAATTTAAACGAACAACACATACACATATGTACATACATTTGCACATACAGTGGCAGCATCGCATAATCGGACACTTGCTTCCTCAGTACAAACATGATAAAAAGTATAACGAAATGCGTTAAAAATGTTGTTCTTTCACATTTATTATAACTTTATAGTATTGGCTATCTAAATCACAAAAAAAAAAAACTCATATTTTCTAAAGAGAACAGTTAGTTTACAGCGAAAAACGAAAAAAGTCAACTTTTGATCGAATAATTGGACACCTCCAAAAATTGTATGAAAAAATGAACTAATAAAGTAAATAATGTTCGGTTTCGTATCATTTTGTTTTTAAAACAGCCGGCAAGTGATTTGGAATCGAGGTGCATACATAGTTATGTATGTAGCTCTTGTGCTATCGACGCTAATAGACACTGCGTTGTACATAAAGATAGAGATTGTCCATAAAGATATAAAAAACTCGGAAAGGCTCGAAAATTCCTCGCCTATAGCGCCTTTCCGAGACTTTTCAGCTTTGTGCAAAAACTATGTTCTAGGTGCTCTAATGTTATTGCCTATCTAGCTTAATATATTTTAAAACACTTTTAATGCAAATGTAAAATAGTTTATAATTTCAATTATTGTGTGCATGCACGTATGTTGTGATTTTATTTATTTACTAGGCATTCGGATGGAGCCGAACGCCGAAGATGAAGAGAAGCTAAAAGATGTTTTAAATTCTTTCGATTTGGGCTGTATTTTTGACTAGTGTAAAGGTATGCTTCGTAATTATGTATATTACAAATTAAACTGATTTCTTTTGGATTATTTCTTCCTAGCAAATGGCGTTACTTATCGAAGCCTTAAATATCTTTCACCAGGAGATATAGATAATGCAATATCACAAATTGGTGTGCCTGCAGAATTTCGTGAAAAATTGTTTTTTGGCGGAAAAATGAAGTAAGTACACTTTAATATACTGTACATTTTGTGCATTCTTTTACCGGATTTAGGTCTTGTAATTTAAATTTAAGCTTGCTTTTTCTTTTTATTATTGTTTATATTTTCAAACGTTATTTATGTAAATAATTTCAGTTTGACATTAATGATGAGACTCTTGAAATGAATTCAAAAGTGGTTTCATGGCTGCGTAAAGTCCCTTCGACCAAATCGACTTTATCAACTAGTACGCATGGATCTGTTTAAATTAAATTTGGCATATAGGATGTTCAGTCTATTGTAAAAAAACACTTCAAAAGGTAAATGTTTGTTAGACTATTATGAAAAAAACAAGCTATTGACAAATACGCAGCAAGATGAATTGATTTCACTAATTGTGGATGAAGCTAAGTGGAATCACTGTATGCTAAGAACGACCGATTACCCAAGAATTATATTATTGGACGTAGATGTACTAACGAACAGTACAGTCAAGTGGCCCAACGATACCAAGCACTGGCTTGTTAACGCGCGGACCCACACACAATGCGACCCGCCTCCCGCCCAACCGACCGAGGGGCACTCCGCTTAACGTGCGGTTACGATGATCGCGAACATGCAGACAAATGACAAAAAACTAACTTTTTTATAGAGCAAGTAGGAGTGGCACTGTGTATTAAGTGGGAAAGATCGTTATAAATAGAACACAGAATACGAAAAGGGTTATGAAGAGCATAATTAGAATTACAAGTTTGAAGAGATATAGGTACAAAATTTCTAGTATTTCTAATAGGAACAGCAAAGTAAATTTGGTTAATTAATTCAGAAGAATCAATTTCACCAATAATTAATTTGTGAAAAAAGGAAAATGCTAGTATTATTCTACGATCATTAAGAGAAGGAAGGTCTATTAGTAAAAGTCTAGTACGATAAGATTGAAAATTATTGTTAGTGTCCCAGTTAAGACCTCTAAGTGCGAAGAGCAGAAATTGTTTTTGTACCGATTCTATTTTATTCTAATGAATTTCGTATTTGGGAAACCATATACAGTATCCATATTCCAGAATCGGTCGTACAAGAGAAGTATACAGAGTTTTTGTTAGGTAGGGATCATTGAACTCCTTCGACCAGAGCTAAATGAAGCTTAAGACACCAGATGCTCGATTAGAAATTGAAGAAATATGCTTGTCAAACTTAAGCTTTGGGTCCATGACGATGCCCAAATCGTGAACCCATTCAATTCTGTCTAGTGGTTTGTTGTCAAGAAAAAAAATATTAAAAAGGGCAAACATCTAAAAAAATGACATTACTTTACATTTACTGTAATTAAGATTTAAAAAATTTATTTTACACCACATTTGAAAGTTGTCTAAATCTCTTTGAAGCTGTTGAGCAGCTAGGGGAGTTGCAGCTGACGTGCATAACTTTACATCATCAGCGTACATAAAAACCCGAGAGAACTTTATAACCGATGGAAGATCGTCGAACGCCTGAAGTGACCTGAACCGTCTTGGAAACGGACCCTTTAAATAAAACCCTCTGAGTTCTAAAAGTTTGGTAGTCTTTAATCCAAAGAACTAGAATATTTGAAAAGCCCAAGAGTTCTAGTTTATGTATTAGGAGATGACGATTTACAGAGTCGAAAGCCTTACTAAAATCAGTATAAATAACATCAGTCTGCAATTTGTCCCGAAAACCCTTGATAACAAACGAAGTGAATTCTAACAAGTTAGTGGTAGTAGATCTTTTTTTGCTGACACGGTGAAATAATAGATTTACAAAGGAGTTGAAGATGGGAGGTTATTAATTTTTCAAAAATCTTAGGAATAGCAGACAACTTGGAGATACCCCTATAA
This sequence comes from Scaptomyza flava, assembly GCA_030179655.1. Lineage (NCBI taxonomy): Eukaryota > Metazoa > Arthropoda > Insecta > Diptera > Drosophilidae > Scaptomyza > Scaptomyza flava. Next base: position 196,195 of record JARNME010000511.1, on the reverse strand, counting down.
TTTTGAACATTACATTTGTTTCCTTTTTTATGAAGAGGATTATAAATGACTCTTTCCAAATTTTTGGAAAGGAGCCTAACTCCAGGGACAAGTTAAACATTTTAAGCAACGGCTTTAAAAGACCATGAGCGCAGTTTCTAAGCACACAGCCTGGCACTCCGTCAGGTCCTGGGGAAAATATAGGTTTCAAAAAATGTAGATTATTTAAAAGTGAGTTCTCAGTGATTTTCAGTCCAAAGATGCGATTCGAGGCATTAACCTGATAAGGGTATGGCAAACCGACTTGAGATTGAAAAGAACTATACGTCGTTTGAAAAAATTGGGCAAATATATTTGCAATCTCCTGTTCAGAATTGGCCTTCGTTTCCTCAAAGAATACCTCCGTTGGGAGTGTCGATGACCTACGCTTCGCATTAACAAAATCAAAAAACCACTTTGGATCCTGCTGAAACTGTTATTTATACCGAGTAAGGTAGTTCTTATAACATTGGTTGTTTAAGATAGCAAAACTGGAACGAGCAATCAAGTAATCAGAATAGGCTACCGATGAGCCGCTTTTTCTAAATCTCTTGTAGAGTTTAGATTTTCGATTTTTGAGAATTGTCAACTCTCGGGTAAACCACACAGGTTTATTAGACCTGTTTAGCTTACCAACCGGAACACATAAATCAAATAAAGAATATAAGGTTTTGTAAAAATACTGATTGCCACGTCCAAGTCGTCAGACTCGTAGAGGGGAGACCAGTCAGTATGGGATAAAAGCAGGGCGAGACCCTCAAAATCAGTTTTCCGAAATTGATGAAATCGACTCAAAGGCATTTTGACATTGCAACGCGTCCGGGAAGGTAAATTAATCAACAGCTCCAATGCAGAATGGTATAAGTCTTCGGGATAAGATATAGGCTGGGAACGGAACACGGATGAAGATGAAATCAACAAGAACTACAAGAAAATCGCGATCAGAAAGCAAGGCAGAGACAGAATGAATAGCAGATAGATGTGTCTCATAGATAGAGAGATCAGAGGAAGGAGGTATATAGGAACAAGTGATAAAAATGTTAACACCGTAAATATTTAGCTTTACAGCAATAAACTATATATCAAAAGAACTATTTAATACGACTGTTTCAGAAGGAAAGTCAACATTCACAGCAATAAGCACTCCACCACCACCCCGAAGAGTACGGTCCTTTCTATAAATAGAATATGTACTACATAGAATTTCGGAATTGAGAATGTCTTGCCTTAACCACGTTTCAGTAAAGGCAATGACATGGAAAGGGAAAGACAGACTATTGAGGTATAAACTAGTAAGTTTACTACAAAGACCTCTTACATTCTGATAGCCAAGTAAGAAGGAGGATGTTAGTTTTTTGAACTATCAGTAATTGGGAGAGTTACCTTAGAACCAACCACCGGAAGTGTAGATACAATCGGGGGCCGATTTTTTTTTCTTGCAGTATACTCTTTCACAATTATGTGTTCTGGCCAAAATTCTTTTTAGCATATGGTGCAAAAATCTTGATTCGAAACACTGATTTTAAAAGACGAAATGTTCCGATCATATGCAAATTTGAATTTCTCCACCGTGACATTGGCATTCGATTTGGCCTTGATATAGACCTTGACATCATCTGATGTTAAATCAGGGGGAAACCTTGAAACAAATATTTGTTTTTTAGGTGGGACAGCAACAAATTTTTTAATTATATCCTCCACTGAGGCTGGTTTGGAAGACTCAGTCTCGGATAATTGAATATTTAGCTCTTTAGGTTTGATAGAGTTTTTATGTTGATTAACATCAACACTACTAATCACCTAAGGAACCGAAGGATCGGGATCAGATAAGACAATATCCATGGGAGTTATTGTTATATCATCTAAGTTCTCGATAACTTTAGTTGAAGGGATATGAAGATTTTTATTTACTTTACCCTGTGGTATCGGAGCGTTTGGAGTATTTTCCAACGTTTGGAGAATCCTGTACGAGATTTTTCTCGCTAAGGTTTCTCTGAACCGATGAGAATTTTTCACACAGTTTGTTCAACTGACAGAAAAACCCTCTAAGCCAAGCTGAGTTTCTATAAAGCTTGCAATGTTTTTTTTTTTTCTCCAAACATGACCAACACGGCCACTCTAAATTAGTATTCTTCAAGAGGTCTGAGATACGGCCAATAATGCCAGCACATTGCTCATGAGCAACATTTGTGTACATCCAGCAGCAGACAAAACCCATTTTTGAGTTAGCGCGGACTTGACATTTCGCATAGCAGCAAACAGAAATTTTTATTGAATTTATTAAAAGAATATAAAAGTACAAAAAAAAAAAAACAAAAATTAAAAAAAATCTCTGCAGAAAATTGTTATTATTAATATACAGGTCCCCTGGTCTGATGAACTTGTGGGATGGTTCGGAGGGGGCTAAGCTGTGGCCACCAGGCGGGTCGCGGGTTGCGGATAGCGAACGGCCCTTCGGGTCAGCTGCGAATAGCGAGAAATCCTCGTGAATAAGCAGTCCCGGACAATTAGCGGGTGCGGTAGGTTTTATTGCACTGACAAGACGCTTGTGCCGCCGTCTTTCGATCATAGCCTCACACACTCCCAACTCCCCCACAAATACCCATCTACATCCCTTCCCTCACATCACACTCCGGGCTGGGCTAAGGTGTCAATCGGACCCTGCCGAGAGTCAGCCTGGCTGGGGGCCCGGATTAAAAACTAGCCCAGTCTCTAACGGTGGGCTCAGGCAGATGGCGACCGCCTGTTCTATCCAGCCTTACCCGGGTATGGCGGATCTCTGCCCGGGCGGACCATAATTTCTCCGCAACTCGTGGGTATAAGTATGAAGAAAAGTTATAACAACAATAAAGTACGGCAGGATATCCCTGCCGCCAGTGTCGCGAGACACTTTGAGGACCACCTCCTTGACGGAGACCGGCCCTCCAGCGTGGAACCAACCCCACATCACCCCAAGGAGAGGCAAAGGAGGCATCAGGCGACCAGCGCCGCGACGGGACATCCCCGTCGAGACGCCGCCCCCGCGACCAAAAGCATGCGCCAACCGGCGCGGCCGACGGTTAATGCGGTCAGGAGGCACAGTCAGGCGGCACATGGGAGTCAGCATCCGAAGAAGACCCTTCCGAAACTCGGAGAGCCGGGGGGTATAGACGATCCAAATAGGAAGGGCCTATGTGGATCAAAGGTGAAGTGGTAACTCAGGTATCTGCAGCAGGGACTATCCCCTGCTGTGGCGCTGAAAAAGGCGACCACCGGCAGAGAGACGGCGCAGCAGGCAAGGGGACCAACCCCCAAACGCCTGAATGACACTTTGACGCCACCTACTGAGGCCCCCAAAAGGGTGTGTCAGGAGGAGCGTCCAAGCACGTCGAAGGCTGCTGCTGCTGCTTCCGTCCCTACGGCTGTGAGGAAACTTTCTCCTCCAGTGCCCACTGCGGCTCGCCCGTCCTACGCGACGATGGCAAGAAGGGTCAAAGTGGCCGTGTTACCTGTGGAATATCCCCAGGTAATTAAGATTAGTAAGATTATTCTCTCGGGATGGGGCACCGCGGTTGCGTTCGCGGGCATTCATTTCAGGGTGGGACACCTGGTGATCGAATGCTCTGTCGAATGCTCCGCAGATTGGCTGAGGACCATGACGTCGAGGTTGCAGACGTGGAAGGGAGTACCCCTTGACTGTAGGGTAGGTGAGGATATCCCCTCGCCACATACCATCACCATTTACTGTCCAAGGAGCGCTGATCGGTCTACCGAGTCAATACTGATTTTGCTAAGGAATCAGAACATGATCGAGACCGAGGCGTGGAAAGTAATTTCGAGAAGACCGGAGGGTGGAGGTGCGCTGATGGTGATCGGCATCGATGAAGCTTCCAAGGATGCCATTGTGGAGAAGGGCCACCAGGTCTCTTTCCGCTACGGGACCATCCCCGTTAGTGGCCATAAGAAGTCGACCGCCGGCCAAAATGCCCCCGCCCCAATACCGGCACCCAAACCAGCAGAGGTGGTACCGTCCCCCTCACCAGAGGTGATACCCCCCCCCCCCCTCCCGCTGCCTCGGAGGTGTGCCTGGATCTGGCGGACGACGAGAAGCTGGCGGACCTGACGCTCAGCCCAGAAATGCTGGAGGATGGGCTAGACGATATCGTCGCAGGAGCTGGCTGCAGAGATGGAGGCAGAAGATGAAGCTGACGTGAAGATGACGGGCAGCGACGATGGGGGCAACTTCGGGCCTTCATCGTCAGGAAGCGGAGCGGCGGTAAAGTGATGGTGACGCCTCTCGTCGCCACCACGGGGCTAGCCCAGATAAACCACCATTGGGCTAAGTCGGCCTCGGCCGTCCTAGCTAGGATGTTTATCAAACAACATCTTGGGCTGGCCCTTGTACAGGAGCCATGGGTGAACGATGGCATCAAAGGCCTGTTCACCGCAAATTCGAAGGTAATCTGGGACCACAGAGATCCGAAACCTAGGACATGTATCATGGTAAGAAAAGGCATTAACTTTACTATTCTTTCAGAACTCCTTACTAGGGACTGCGTGCCCATTGCCGTTGAAGGCAAAGGAAGCGCCCCCCCTATAGTAGTGGTATCCGCCTACTTTCCACTGGAAGTGGAAAAGCTGGGGGATTACTGCAGGAGAGAGAAGCTGCCAATTTTAATCGGCTGCGATGCCAATGCGCACCACACAATATGGGGCAGCAGCGACATCAACACACGGGGTGAGTGCCTCACTGACTTTATATTCAAATATAATTTAGAAATTTTAAATGTCGGGTCAACACCGACATTCGTAACTAGAATACGAGAGGAAGTTTTAGACATCACCCTGACCAGTCGGTCTTTACGGCCACATCTCAGAGAATGGCATGTCTCCTCAGAAGAATCTATGTCTGATCATAAGATCATCCTTTTTAAGCTTCAGTTTAATACGGAAAGTAACGTTACAACTCGCAACCCCAGAAAAACCAACTGGGAAAAGTTTAGGTCAACCCTAAAACTTAACCTAGCCTCCGAAAGTTTTGGAATAGCCAAACGCACAGGTGAGCTAAATAGAGTTGTACAGAATTTAGGCAAATGCATCAGTAACGCATTTGAAGAAAGCTGCCCACTAGGCAAAACGCGCAGAGAAATAGATGCCCCATGGTGGAACAATAGTCTAGAGAGACTACGAACATCGACACGTCATCTCTTCAACAGAGCCAAGAGTGACGGATCATGGGATAACTATCGGAAAGCCTCACCTTGTACAGTAGGGAAATCCGAAAGGCTAAACGTAGGAACTATAGGGACTTCTGCGAAAGCATAGCTAGTACGACTGAAGGTGCACGACTCCATAGAGCATTATCCAAACGGGCACCGAAGGCGAATCTAGCCCTGAAACGTAGGGACAACACCTTTACGACCAGTAACATGGACAAGCTAGAGCTTCTATTCGAGACGCACTTCCCAGGAAGTATTCCCTGTGGCGAAACACTCGAAACGGAAGACAGACACAGACTGACTGCTCTAGACTGGGCACTAGCCAAGTCAGTAGTCACAATGGAGAAGACACAATGGGCAATTGGAACTTTCCAGCCCTATAAATCTCCCGGTCTGGACAGTATATCGCCAGTATTCCTTCAGCAGGGGCAGGACATACTCCTACCCACCTTGAGGAAAATACTAGTCAGTAGCCTAGCACTCGGTCATATACCGAGCACTTGGAGCAGAGCTAGGGTGGTCTTCATCCCCAAAGTAGGGAAGACAGATATCACCAACCCAAAGTCCTTCAGACCCATTAGCTTAACATCGTTTTGGTTGGAAACGTTGGAAAAGCTAGTGGATAACTACATTAGGAGTACTCTGTTGACACGGAGTACGCTACAAGCTACGCAGCATGCATACAGAGCAGGCCGATCTACGGATACGGCACTTTATAAACTGCACCGCACTTTGCGTTCTACAGTTTAAACAAAGAAGTAGCAGTATGTGCATTTTTAGATATTGAGGGCGCCTTTGACAACACCTCACACGATGCCGTCAAGGCTGCCCTAAATAGAAGGGGTCTGGACATGACAACTAGCAGATGGATCTCATCGCTACTCAGGTCCAGACAAGCTACGGCAACTATACAAGATAGTACCGTAACAGTGACAGCCACAAAAGGCTGTCCACAAGGGGGGGTTTTATCACCGCTCTTATGGAGTATCTTAGTAGACGAATTGTTAAGTAGACTTGCCAGCAGGGGTATCCAATGCCAGGGCTATGCCGATGACATTGTGATAATAGCGCGGGGCAAGTATGAGGAAACTCTGTGTGAAATTATCCAACTGGGACTTAGGATCACGTATGACTGGTGTAGTGAGGTTGGACTCAACCTAAACCCTACAAAAACCGTCATAGTTCCGTTCACCAGGAGGTATAAGTTGCAGAGGATGAGAGATGTTAGGCTCGCGGGGAGTCGAATAGTAACAAGCAGGGAAGTCAAATACCTTGGGGTCACATTTGACAGTAAATTGAACTTTGGGACCCATATTCAGAATACGATTCCAAAGTGCTGCAGAGCACTCTACACATGTCGTAGAATAGCGGGGAAATCATGGGGAACCTCTCCAAAAATTTTGAGATGGCTATACCTCATGGTAGTAAGGCCCATGCTCACATACGGAGCAATTGCATGGGGGGGGGGGGGGGGGGGGACAAGGCACAGCAAATCACTGTGCAGAGGCAATTACATAAATTGAAAAGAATGGCCTGTGTAGGAATCACTGGAGCGATGAGGACCTGTCCCACATCGGCGCTAGAGGTTCTGTTGGAGATTACCCCACTCCATCACACAATTAGGCTACAGCAGAAAGCTGCATTATTAAGAATGTCGGTCGAGGGAGTTGGCAAGGAGCATATTCTGAGCCAACTAGATGCAGATATGCTGTCAGGTGAGCTTCCCCTATTGGCACAGCCTAGGGACGAAATGAAAGCCGAACACATGTTCGAGCAAAAATTTCAAGTTCACCTACGCAGCAAAAGGGAGTGGACATCTCTTGAAGAGGTCCACCAAATGAAATCCCACACCATCAAATGGTACACCGATGGATCCCTTACCAACCAAGGCTCCGGTCTTGGAGTGGTAGGCCCTCGGCTAAAATACCATGAGTCCCTAGGTTAGCACACCAGCATCTTCCAGGCTGAGGTATGTGCAATAGGGAGGTGTGTGGACTTTAATCTGAAGCGTAACTATCGGAATAGGGATAAAGCTATATTAACAGATAGTCAAGCAGCCATTATGGCACTCAGCAAGATCGAAATTAGGTCGAAGGTAGTTCGCGGGGTGCGAACCAAGCTAAACACTCTGGGACTACATAATAGACTAACCCTAAGATGGGTCCCAGGACATGTTAAAATAGCTGGGAGAGAAGAGGCAGACAAGCAAGCAAGGCTGGGGGCAGCGACACCCCTCATAGGGCCCGAGCCGTACTGTGGGATAGGAAGAAGCACAATGGTGATGGTGTAGATTTGGCAAGTCTTTTATTTGTAATCGTATTCCTTGACTCTGATCTTTTGTAGAACAAGCTTTAATTGTAAAAACATATTTAAGTTACTTATTTATAATTCCAATAATTCATAACAAAACTTAGTTAAATTTGAACTTACTTTTACTTATACTAATGAATACTTAAACTAATTTATTGTAATACTTATTTATATGGTTCACGCATATATTTTTATGCAAATATTTTAATTATTATTTCAGATTAATTTGGATTTTAGTTGCCTGTATCTCGATAAAAGCTGCTTGTTGAAATCTAAGTGGGATGAATTTAAAATAAGAAGTAATAATTTACTATAGAGCAGAATTCAAAAATGATGCCTGTAGGGCGATGCTAAACGATATCAACACTGCAGAATCAAATGCTTAAGAACTCTAAATTCTTTAATTTTGTGTATACTTATATTTTTATTTTCGCAGATTCGGTGGACTATATTGTAACAGTCCTTCTAACAGCTATTTCTCCGCCTTTTACTTGGTATGCACCCAAAACATCCACAAAAAAAAAGAAAAAAAAACAAAGCAACAATTACAGATGCCCAGGAAGCTTTGGCGCTACGAATTTTTTTAATGAATGACTATCATCAAAAAATTGATGAAATAATCACAAAAAATTTTAAGAATGGTACCACAGTACAACCGTTTATAAGAGTACAAGACACAAACTCCACTTGCTTATCAGCATTTTATGTACATTTTTTTTTTTTTTTTTTTTTTTTTTTAATTGCTGGTCTTATTTATTGAATCTTTTCTAGTGAATTAGAAAACTAGCAATAAGTATACAAGCGCCTGTTTTATTTCTTCTGGTTCTATGCCTTTTATTACGACCTGCAGGCCCTTGCAGCTTTATAATTGATACGCATAATAATTCATTTTTTTTTCGTTTAGATACTTTATGAGAACTCTGTAATTATCTTCCGACTTTGTCTGGACTTTAATTTCTTGAATTTTACCCTGTACGAGAGGAACTATGTAGAAACTATCTTTGCCTATGAGCTCGATAACTTTGTTAACAAAAGCACTGGAGCTTTTCTCGCGTATATATATTGGGGGTGGCTTCGGCTTTTTCGTGACAACCCCAACGGCTTCAAAACGCAGATCATCTGTGTTTTCTGCCAAGATGTGAAATCTATTGCTATTGTATGTAGTATCATTCGAGGGTATATTTAAATTGCTACGGGTCATTTTTGGTTTATTCGTAGAATTTTGCGGACTTAGCTTTCTTTTGATATAAATGAAGCGATCCATACCAGTCTGCGTAGCCGGCTTAACATTTTTACTGTTTGTAGTTTGATTTGCTGACGGCGCAGCAGTCGTTGTGCTTGTTGAACGGGAAGTAGGTATCGGTGCAGTTGTGGTTGTAGTCGCTGTTGCGGTACCTAGAGAGGCCGCGGCACTTGCAGTCGTTGCTAAGAGAGACGGGGAGCACGAAAACTTTCGGTCGCGTGCTGTGTGCAATACTTCACTTGTCGGATTGGGTGTTGCTGACCGCGCGCGGTCGGATTGCGTTGACTCGATAGATAACAGGGACGGAGACGGTGAGCAAGAACGTTCTCTGGCACGCGCTGTGTAAGAGAGTTCGATTTGCGGGTTGGGGTCAATTGACCGCTCGGGCTGCTCTGAAACTACGGAAAAGTAAGCGTTGCTCAGCCGACGACACTCGTCTTGCTCGCGTTGTCGCTGGCCACAATTCTCGCGTTGACTCATTGTCTTAAGCGAGGTGAAGAATTTGTTATTGCCTTTTGTTTTATATGTTATTATTTGTTAAAAGTCAATTGTTTTTTTTGAATTGCACTTAGCGTCTTTTCGCATAAAATATATATTTATAAGCTTCTATATCACTGCACTTTTGCGTTTGGGAATTAATTAACCGGACCACGATGAGAAAACACGTCTGCATTCGACGACAGTTGCGTTTATTGTATATTTCGATGGCACATTGTATAAGTTTGATTCATTTCTTAATAGCTTAAAAGCAACATTTAAATTTTATGTGGTTTTTGATATAAAATTCCCGTCTTGTGCAGAGCTGCCGTGGCTATTCAATCAAAAATATGTTTTTAATTTTGATACAAAATTCGACTTAAAATCGTCAAACTTAACGGCGTTAAATTATTTTCTAAACAAATAGCCATGTATCCTTGCTTTAAATGTAATGAAGCTGTTGCAACGGCTGATTTGTTAGTAGATCATTTAAAAAATTATCACTACATATATATATATATATATATAAGAGAAGCCCTTTAAATTGTAAAGTTAGTAACTGCAATCAGATGTTTTCTAAAATGTATATTTTTAAAAGGCATTTACTTAACATGCATCAAAATGACGTTTTAATGAAACCGAAAATTTGTAACGATTTTGATTTAGCAAATACTATTATTTCACCGGTAAAAGAGTTAAGTACACAAATTTGAGTTTATTTTGCGAAAAAAGAATTTGATCAGTTTGAACATGTTAATAGTTTAAAAAGAGAAGCTTTAGTGTTAACACTGCGTCTACATGCACAACCATTTATGCCTAGAAAGGAAATTTTGTTAATTCAAGATATGATATCTAATTTACTTTTTTGCATATCCAACATTATTAATATGATTATAGATGATACTTCTTTGAACGTTTATTTGTGGTTTGCAATGAAATTATTGTTAAAGAATTTTGTCCTCATTTTCAGTCATTTGAAATTGGAACCCAAATGCATCAAACTCTTATAAAAGAAATGATCGAATTCACAACATTACCTATGCATATATATAATATTAATGATGGAATTACTTACTTACGATATAAGTCTTGGTAACAATAATTTTAATCCATTTATAATATTTAAGAATATCTCATTATATATTTGTTAAATTTTAATTAATATTATATATACATGTGAAAGTAAATTACTTAAATTTACAGATAACAAACTTTAATTAGAGCGGTTTCTATATTAAAAATAAAGTATCGTTGTATTTAATTCAATACATAAACATATTTATAACGAATATGAAAAATATTTGAATTATATAAAATGATACCTAAATTTGAAAGTTGTGGGCGTTTGAATTGAAAATTATATTATTCAGTTTCAGGTGTACGAATTCTTGAATTGAATACAGTCTATGCTTAACTTGACTTTTGCATTATTTGATTCAAACAATTGTCTTTCTTATTTCTGATATTAAAATAGTTAAATTTGAATTGAAAATTTTAATTTTAACTATGCAAAGTAGTTAAACCAAACTCTTCGATTCATTAATTTCAATATGAGAAAATGTTAAATTAACTATTTTAATCAGTTGAATTGAGAATTTAAGTATTTATTTTGACTAAGGAAAATTGTTAAATTAAATAAGTTACATTTTTAATTTAAATACTTTGAATAGTTAAATTAAATACGTCAACAATTTAAATTAACTATGATAAATGTTGAATTTACTATTTCATAGTAATTCTTGATTAACATGTGAACATGTTAAGTTAAGCAATTTCATATTAGATCGGAAATTATGTACGAAAATAGTTGAATTAACCTTGAATTTGCTTATTTATACTACGTTTTTTTCAGAGTGTAATTTTCACAGAATTTATAAAGTTATCCATAGTTTTAACTCCTCTTTTTTCATTTTCTAAATTCGAGATTTTTTCGTTATAGACCATATGTATATCGGAAACCACAATAGTTATCGATAGTTTAAAATAAACTTGATCTGCCTATCTTAGGAGAAGTTATGTTCCAATTATGTTATGTTCCAATTTGAGATCGGACGGACGGATGGACAGGCAGACAGACAGACAGACATGTCTATGTGGACTCGGCTGTTGAAGCTGATTTATGGGGTTGGAGATGCTTCTTTCTGCGTGTTACATACTTTTGCACAAAATCATTATAGCCTTTTCCATTTATTTCAGGGTATAAAAATAACTTTGAATGCAAAAAATTTGTTGTTGCTATGTTTTGAAGCAATTGCAACAACAAAGGAGGACTAAGAGCAATGTGATTGGCTTAAGATCATGAAAATGTGATGTTGTTCTGTAGATGAGATCAATTCACATTAATAACTGTAACTCTATCAGCTCTCAGGGAATTATACAATTTTTTTTATAATGTGCCATGTGCGTTTTGCTTTATTTAATTTCTAAAAGTGATAGAAATATGAACGAACATAATTATTGGGGTGCTTTGCCTGTGGTGGCCCCACTGCAGCATTATCAGCTTTATATGAAGCAGCAATTTCAGCTACAATAGCATCTCTACCAGCAGCAGTTACAACAGCTGTTTCAGCTGCAGCAGCAGCTACAACAGCCGTTTTACCCGCAGCAGCAGCAGCAGTTTCAGCCACACCAGCATCAGCAGTTCCAGCCTCACCAGCGGCAGCAGCCACAAAAACAAAAAATTATTTTGAAGCTGCGACAAAATGTGAAAATTCTGCACAGCCAAGTTTTCAAATTAAATAAATGTTTAAACGCCATGTTAAAAAATAAAAACAAATTGAATTGCACTATAAAAATAATTTAGAAGCAATGAAATAAGAAATTAAAAATGAATGTAAAGAAGACATTAAAAACTTGCAATATGAGTTGCTAGCACTTAAAGTTACGGAAAATTAGTACAAAAAGATACTGTACATACAATAAAATAAAATACTTATTGTAAAATCATTGAATCTAAACTGCCGCCTATTTACTTTAAAATGTACATTTAAAGCTTGTAAAGGAGTTATTTAGCCGGGGTATAAACTCAGTCCGGCCAGACCCACCACACAAGAATATTTATATATTTTTGGTGGGACTCTAACGCGCGCGGTTTTACAAGTTGGAAGGGGAAACGCTGGCGTCGACACCAACGCGACAGCAGGCACACTCAGCAGCCAGAGTACAAAGCGACTCAGCTTGACTCGCGTACGCGCGTGTACGAAAACCAAAGAAAAGGAAATAGAACGTAAGAAAACACACAGCAATTACACTCCACTGGGTCACGGACTTACCGGCGACCAATTTATTCAATTTTCTATAAAAGGGTTATATGCACAAGAAAACCTAAAACCTAACTACATGTACATATATGCTTATATATATGAACTACTGCGAACTATCCCCTCTTACCTTATCTTTACTAACTTCTATATCTTTACTACTGACACACTATCTTACTTTTCTACTCTTCGCGTTAATAATTTTCTAAGCGCGTACACGTCTGCTCCCCCTCTGTTCTTATAACCGTACCTTTCTTTCTACCTCTCGCGTACGCGTCTGCTCACTTGCGGAGGTCAATCATAACTCCCTCGCCCACGCTTCGGCTTCGGCCCAAGTTGCAGATTTTGTCACTCCCCACACTTGCTCGTGACCGTGGTGGATTTGATGATCGCAGCTGGCGCGCTGCATCTTGCGACTCTGTGTTTGGGGCGGTTATATTTAAATCATTAGGCGTTAGGCGTCAATCAAAAATAAGTACATCCGATAAATCTAAATACTTAACGCTCCTTGCGTTTATTAAATATAAATACTGCGCACTCCTTGCGTCTAACAAAACTATACCTACAACTCGAACAACCCCTGCGCTTCTTGCGACTTAACAACTATCAATATAATACAGGTAACTCAAACAACCGATGCGCTTCTTGCGATTAAACAACTATCAATATAATACAGGTAACACAAACAACCGAAGCGCTTCTTGCGACTTAAAAACTATAAATGTAATAAATATAAGTATTTGTGAAGGGCGACGCGGCCTACTTCACACACCCCCCCCCCCCCCCCTTTCTTTTGTAGCGTGACAGTTACGTGTCCGCACGCGTTCAATGTCACGCCGTGTAGCTCCCCGTTCACCTCCACCTTGAACCTGGAACGGTGGGCTCTCGACGTACAATTTTCCAACGCCTCTGATATGGCCGCGACCGTGGCGTCGGTCAGCTCGTCCTCGTCCGGAAGACAGCCCAATTTGTGGGGCGTATCGCCCACATTTTCGGCGGTAATACCTGCCCCTGGATTGGCGGCTCTGTCACCCTCACCGCCGCTGCTGATCACATAAGGGAATTGGTCACTCATCTTGGGTATTCTGTGAGATTTATAAACACAATCGGTTAGTCTTAATTGATGAACGGGCCTTCTGAATTCAAATTGGGTTAGTGTTAATAAAAAAGAATAAAGAGATTAATTAAAACTGTGACGAGTCTGCTCTTTGTCAGACGCTCTGTCGGGCTGGTCATCTTCTCCGTGCTCCTCTCCCTCGTCATAGAATGGCTTCAGTTGCGCAATGCTGGCGAGTTGGCTCTTTCTTTGTCCTTCTTTCACCAATCGCACTATATTCGATGATACGAACTTTTCCACGAGGAACGGGCCATCGAACTTGAGAGCGAGTTTCGCCGCGAAACCTTCACTGGCTTTAGAGAGTTGGTGTGCTCTTAGTAGCACCAACGTATTGAGTCCTGGTCGCCATTCTCTTCTCCTGAGGTTATAGTTCCTTCCTTTGTCCTTCATGATGATCCGGTGCTCGGCTACGTGAGACACCCCTTGCAGCTCGCCAAAGAGAACCAATTCCGCTTTCAGTATTTCCTTTATCTCTAGTTCCAAATCCTCTGGCCACTCGTTATCCTTGGTTTCGACATTTTCCACCGGTGTTATTGCGGGGCCGGGTATGACGCACCCTCCTACCTAGCCGAACCTTTGTACTCCTGCCGTTGTCGCGTCCACGCTGTCTCCTCGAACCGTTCCCACGGCGATGCTGGGCTGAGGTGCCCCAGGGGCATCCTTCTCCTGCCTTGATCCGCCGTCCTCCTCCGGACCTGCTCCTCCTCTATATGTGGTACTTCCACAGCTTCCAAAATTAACCTAGCCTTGCCACATTCGATGGTCGTCCCCACCCGGCACAAAAAGTCTATCCCTAGTATAATGTTGTCTAGCATCGAGGGCATCACTAGCATACTCACCGTGACCTCTGTCCCCGCTAGACCAACTTTTACCCTCAATAGCTTCTTTACCTCTAACGTGGACCCATCGGCTAGGCGAATTTTTGCTCGGGCGTCCAGCATCTCCCACCGTTGGTCACCTTGCGGGAAAACTCCTCACTAATAAAACTCCTAGTCGCCCCTGTATCTACTGTCGCAGTCGCTACTTGGTCCCCGACTCTTACAGTAGCGACTATCCGCCCGTCTTCCACTCTTAAAGGGTATTCTAGGTTTGGGACTGGCTCACGTCGGCCCCCATCGGGTCCCGTCCCGGATGGTGCCGCATATCCTTTCCCGCCCTTGACTGCTGACAACACTGGCTGGTATTGACCCCCTTGGCCGCACACTGCCGAAAAAACTGTACCCGTGGATTGGGGCACTTCTTGGCAAAATGACCCTCTTGCAAACAGTTATAGCATAGCCTCTTCCCGCCTAAAGCTCTCGACTGCTCTTGGCTGATCATCCCGTTTGAAATAACTCCCGTAAACCCAAGCGGTGGCGTATTCCCCACGTTACGGCTTGACCCTGGCTGTGGTTGCGTCCGGAAAGGATTAAAATGTTTGGCGGAGGCCACCTCACCGGCTAATCCGTCCGAATACCTACTACGCCCGGTCCTACCTCGTGCTGCACGCTCGCGACTTTGTTGACTTACGTTCTCGTACTCGGCTGCCATCTGAGTTAGCTGCGCCAGAGAGAAGTCTCCTCTACGAATGTACAAACGGTACTCGGGTGCCAAATTCTCGTATACCCTATGCAATTCTTGTTCTGCCCTGTACCCCGCGTGGTACATCATACCCCGCAGCTCGAGCAAGTAGTCCTTGAACGGTTCGTTATCATGTTGCCGTCGTGCCCGGATACTGTCTTCCAACCTGTCGAAATACTGGGGCGGTAGGAAAAACACCAAGAACTCGGCTTTAAATGTCGCCCAAGTCGCGTCCCTTAGCCTACTTATTAATAGCCACCGCGCGGCCTTACCCGTTAGAGACTCGCTCATAGCCCTCGGTAACCGGTCTAAGCCTATATCGTATGACAACGCCCTGTCCTCAATCGCCTCCAGGAAAACTAATGAGTCGGTGCACCCATTGAACAGGATACCCCACTTCCGGACTAGCTCGGGGGTTCGCCTGGCTCACCGGGGTATCTTCCCCGGATGCCAGAGGCGACCCTACTCGTATATCGGGGATACATGCTGTATTCTGGGGGGAAAATTCATTATAAATCGTACTGTTAGAGGGCGGAAGCAAATGTTCCGTGCCACCGGTCTGTATTGATGGATTGCCGCATCTGATTCAGATTTCTGCCTAGGTCGTATTCCTCCAACAGAAGTGGCAGTCCGGGTAGGCGACACTGGGATCTTTATATCGGTAGTATGACCACCTTGCCTTATGAAAGTACATACCAACTTCCGGTAGTCAGTTACCGTGGCACACTTTTCCAATCCGAGCTCCCGGACGATGTCTTCTAGATCCTCCTTATGGCAGTGGTAGACCCATTGCACACCCACAACAGGGTTGCTGCTTTCTACGACCTCCACTCGGGTGGGCTCGATAGTCTTGGGTTTCTCCATCTAACCGAAAAAAAAACGAACGCAGAAAACAAAATTTCTTCTCGAGCCGTATATGTCCCGCTTCGCAAAAATTTGCACTCTTAATCTGGCACTGTTTATCGCGGTAACCGATAAGTTACGCAATTAAAAAAAAAAATTTTTTCCCTAATTTTTTTCCGTTGTAAAAAAAAAACTTTTAACTTATCACTGTCTGTCACGGTTATTCCTTTTATTTCGAAATTAAAAAAAAAAGATTTTGTCCACGGTATAATGAATTTTATATATTTTTTGCAGTGTAATAAAAACAATTTTTTCCTTTGTTAACTGGTCACTGTTTATTGCGGTTATTTTATTTTATTACGAAATTAATTTTATATTATTTTTTTTGCAGTGAAATCAAATTTTTCTGTTAACTGGTTACTGTTTATTGTGGTTATTTTATTTTATTGCGAAAATAAAAGAATCTCTCTTTTTTTTCCTGATCCACGGTATCACGAATTTTTATTCGGTGTATAAAAAAAAAATCTCTGTTAGCAAGTCACGGTTTATCACGGTTACTCTATTTTTATTTTTATTTTTATTTATTTTTTTATATCATTTTATTTCTTTTCCAAAAAAAACAAATCATTTCATTTTTTTTTCTTTATTTTCCACCACTGTACGCTTATTCGGTCGACCAGAACCGAACTCCGCACTCAACACAATAGTCAATTTTTTATTTCGCGGTCGAAGCCCACTGTGCGACAACACCGCGACCTTTGCAGCTGCCTGTACCAGCTACTGTCACGCCGTTCGTTGACCGCTCACGCACTTTGCCGACACTTTCGTTGCGCCGCAGGTGTTCACTTATGCACAGCCTCGAACGCGAACCGCTAGTTTGATCGGTGTGTCTTCTTCCACCGTCAACTTCGTTGCGCCGCAAACGTTTCTAAGGCAATGCTTCTCGAACGCGAACAGTTATTCTTATCTGCACTTGCCTTACGCCGTCACTTTCGTTGTGCCGCGACGATTGCACAAAACCACGCTCGAAAACCGTTCTCGTTGGCCACTTGTAAAGCAGGTATCGTCGGGTATATCGCACTTCACTTTACGCACTTTTCCTTCCACACTTGTTGGTGGTATTTCTGGGGCTTTAATATCAGGTTATACCACACCTATGCACTTTAGAGTCCCTGCTCGTGCGCCACTTGTTAAGGAGTAATTTAGCCGGGGTATAAACTCAGTCCGGCCAGAACCACCACACAAGAATATTTATATATTTTTGGTGGGACTCTAACGCGCGCGGTATAACAAGTTGGAAGGGGAAACGCTGGCGTCGACACCAACGCGACAGCAGGCACACTCAGCAGCCAGAGTACAAAGCGACTCAGCTTGACTCGCGTACGCGCGTGTACGAAAACCAAAGAAAAGGAAATAGAACGTAAGAAAACACACAGCAATTACACTCCACTGGGTCACGGACTTACCGGCGACCAATTTATTCAATTTTCTATAAAAGGGTTATATGCACAAGAAAACCTAAAACCTAACTACATGTACATATATGCTTATATATATGAACTACTGCGAACTATCCCCTCTTACCTTATCTTTACTAACTTCTATATCTTTACTACTGACACACTATCTTACTTTTCTACTCTTCGCGCTAATAATTTCTAAGCGCGTACACGTCCGCTCACTTTCGTACATAAATCGCAACTCCCTGTTCTTATAACATAACCTTTCTTTTCTCCCTCTCGCGTACGCGTCTGCTCACTTGCGGAGGTCAATCATAACTCCCTCGCCCACGCTTTGGCTTCGGCCCAAGTTGCAGATTTTGTCACTCCCCACACTTGCTCGTGACCGTGGTGGATTTGATGATCGCAGCTGGCGCGCTGCATCTTGCGACTCTGTGTTTTGGGGCGGTTATATTTAAATCATTAGGCGTCAGGCGTCAATCAAAAATAAGTACATCCGATAAATCTAAATACTTAACGCTCCTTGCGTTTAACAAAACTATACCTACAACTCGAACAACCCCTGCGCTTCTTGTGACTTAACAACTATCAATATAATACGGGTAACTCAAACAACCGATGCGCTTCTTGCGATTTAACAACTATCAATATAATACAGGTAACTCAAACAACCGAAGCGCTTCTTGCGACTTAAAACTATAAATATAATAAATATAACTATTTGTGAAGGGGCCGACACGGCCTACTTCACAAGCTTAAATCATTATACGTTTATCTTCAGAACGTGGGTTTTCCTAAAGACAAAGATGTTACTATCTTTTGTTGGAACAACAATTACCTTATCGTTACTGTGTGTACAGTATTTTTTGTTCTAATGTTCTTAAATTTTAGGGTTTGCATCTCATATTGCAGATTTTGCAACTCTTCTTTGCATTTCTTATTTCATTGCTTCGAATTTATTTTTATCTTACAATTCAATTGGTTAATAATGTTATTATATTTACTATACAATTTCTTATTTTATTTAATATAAATATTAACAGTGCGGCGTTTTAATGTTTGTTGCTGCTGCAACTTTAAATGCTTAAGTTGTTGTTGTTGCTGACAATGCTTTTTTTATTGTTTAATGTTTATTGTCAACTAAGAACAGCTGACATGAAATCCAAATTAATAAAAAATAAAATAAAATTAAATTAATATTGAGTAAAATAAATTATATATAAATCTGAAAGTAAGTAAATAATACTACATGCATAGTTATACGGTTTAATAGTGAGGGAAGATTTATTAAAAGGAGACTACTTGAATACGGAGGTAAGTCAACTCCAGGAACCCAGTTAAAACATCTAAGGGCAATAGAAGAAATTTCTTATGCACGGATTCAATTCTATCCTGGTGAATCGAGTATTGTGGGGACCACACAAAGGATCCATACTCCAGGATGGGACGTTCCAGGGATGTATAAAGCGTTTAAGTGGTGTAGGGATCATTAAACTCTTTTGACCAACGCTTGATAAGCCAATGACATTAATAGCCTTATTGACCATAGACGAAATATGAGCGTCAAACTTTAATTTAGGATCAAGAATAATGCCTAAATCTTTAATTTCAAACACGCGGTCAAGTGGTAAAGCATCAAGCAAGTAGTGAGCAGTATGAGGGGTACTTCTACAAAAATACATGACTTTACATTTTGAACAATTTAAATTTAGTAAGCTAAAACGACACCAGGCTGACAATGCACCCAAATCCGACTGTAGCAAATTACTTAGGGAAGCATCATTATAGGTTAGAGTTAGTGATAACTGCTGGAAGATCCTTAATAAACAGATTAAATAGCATAGGTCCAAAGTGACAACCCTGGGGTACACCAGATGTAACAAAATAGGTTTAGAATCAGACGATTTAAAAACAACTTCTTGTGTTCGGCCACACAAGTACTCCGAAAGCTACAATACGAGTTTTGATGGAAACCAAATATATTTAATTTTTGAAGCAACAGATAATGACTTACAGAATCAAATGCTTACTAAAATCGGTATAAAAACATCAGTTTGCATTTTTTCCTGGAATCCTTTGATAACAAACGAAGTGAATTAAAGAAGGTTAGTTGTAGTAGAATTACGCCTAAAAAACCGTGTTGATAAGGCGATATAATTGAACTACATGTGTGTTGCAGTTGAGAACATATCCTTCCATATATGGAAACACTGTTGAGTCAACCGACAAGTTAAATAATATATGTAAGGGTTTACATAGTGAGTCCGCACAGTATCTAAGTATTCAACCAATCACTCCATCAGGACCAGGTAGATAGCCTGGTTTGATAGAGTTCAGGTCACTTAGAAGCGTACACTCAGCTATAACTGGGACATATATGCAATTTGACGGTTGAATTTGAAAAGGATAGAAATAACTGCAACTATGTAAATTCGTTGAATATACTGATTGAAAATACTCATCAAATAGTTCGGCTACTGCCTGATCAGAACTTGCTTTTATATAATCAAATTACTGAAGACGGCAAGCAAGAAGACTTACGTTTAGAGTTAACAAATTTATAAAACTGTTTAGGATCACGTGAAAAGTTTAATCTACAACGATTAAGATAATTATTATAACAAAATGTGTTAACAGATAGAAAACTAAATTTGTTTACTAAATACGAAGATAAATCTAGAGTAGTTCCCGATTTTTAAAATTTTTTAAATGATCTTGTCTTAGTGTTTTTTAATTGCGATAGTGCCCTCACTTGAAGAACAAGTGAGGAAAACACAAATATCCAAAAGCGAATTCAAAGTCCTATAAAATATGGCAATGGCAGTTTCTGTACCACTACAAGAATAAAGACTACACCAATTAGTATGTTGAAGAAGATAATTTAATTTTATAAAATTAGTTTACGAAAGCAACGGGTTTTTAAAGTATTATTAGATACTGAACTACGGTTAAGAATTTCGATGGATTGTTCTAAGGTTGGATGGTTTTTATCTTCCGGAAGCACTAGAGGGGTATTCTACAAGCATAACTGCAGTCGAGGTCTGAAACAAATATTAAGTCCAACATTCTACCACTACAGTTAAGCACTCTGTTAACTTGCGATAGGCCTTACTCCAGTAGGCCATCGATAAAATCATCAGAAGTGACTGGTAATATCGCCGAAGATGTGTCATTCACAGACCATACAACATGTGGCCTTATCCTTTTATGGAATTTAATTTGCAATTATTAACAATTGTTAAGAGCTCTCTATAAACGACATTGGTTTTTTCCGTCAGGTGCAATAACAAATAAACTTTTTGGTTTATAAAAGGCTACATAAAATTGAACATAAGAGAAACAATCGTGTCTTAAGTCTAGTCCGGATAATTTAAGAGTTCGTCCCTGTGACTTATTAATTGGTAAGGCAAAGCAAACTTTTAAAGGAAATTGCAATTTTTTAAATTTAATTTGGCAATTCAGAATTTTCGGTATAAAAACCGTTTCCCCTATACCATTGCCAGTAAAGATAATTTCTTCGACAATATACTTATGAAAACTTTATTTTGCAATCTTGTACCATTGTAAAGTTTTGGCGGTTTCAAAATGCGAATCAACATTGCAGGTGAACCAATCTTTAAAGTTAATTTATGTTGAGGCAGGCCAGCCGGATTTAATGAATTAAGAAACTCGACGGGGTAATGAACTGCATCTTCGATTTTAGTCCCAGAATCAATAGAGTTATATGTTATTTCTTCACTTTGAAATCATTTTAATAAAACTTATTTATTTCCAATGCATTGTCATTATTGCAGTCAAAATAGCACGTTCTGAAAACCATTCGAGTGATTTTTGAGAGATATTTGTAATATTCGGCAATGTTTTTAGAGTTAGCTCTTCAATACTTTTCAGAACATGACACAAAGTTGATTGTAAAGATATTTTGCCATCATGGGTTGGAAAAAATCCATTTCCTATTTTAAGAAGCATTTCTGCAAATTCACCAGCTATGCTATCACCTTTTAAGTGCACTCGCAGATTCTTCGTTAATGCAATTTTCTGTAATTTGGGCCACAAAATTGAAGACTTAAAGCACGCATTTATTTCATCTGCTCTTGTTCCTCTGGGGATCACTCGAAGAGTTTGTCGAATATCACCAGCTAAGAGAACAGTTATGGCACCCATTAAGTATTCACTATCTCGAATGTCTTTCAAAGATCGATCTACAGCTTCAAAAGCACCTTTATTGCCAATAGTACACTCATCCCAAACAATAAGCTTGCAATCTTTGAGCACAGCAGCAATTTAGATGGCTTTGAAATTGAGCAATGTGGTGTTTCTAAATGAATCAAATCAAATGGAATCTTAAGTGTAGAAATGCTGTGCGACCACAATTAACCCTTAATGCATTGCGTTGCCGTTTGGCAACATAGCATTAACAGCTCTATAACTTCGCATTTAATACAGATAACGGTATAATTCATTATGTAGACTCTTGGCTACATATTTTACAAAAGAAATCGTAAGTGAACTCGTGTGTTTTCATCGATAGTGCTTATTTTTGGCGCCATTTTTTGACCTGAGTATGCACATCGCTATAAGTAGTGAAGTGTGAACTTTGAAAAGCGTTGTAAAATAATAAACAAAGCAACCATTGTAATTTAAAATTATTGTTTATACATAAAAGGTATGTATTTACATTTGCAGCAGCTGTATATATAAAAATAATTTTGATTGTTATCAAATTGCCAAAAAAACAGTTTGTTGCCATTTGGCTACATTGTGCATACAATCATAGTTTGTTCAACTTGTGTCACCAGTATTTATTCTCTTGTTCAGTTGTTTCCAAAATGAATAAATCATTCAAATCAGTGGAGGAGATTACGAAATATTTGCTGGAATACAATAGCGACGAAAGTGAAGATGAGAATGGCTTTGGTGACGATATAGAGGACCCAGTCTTTTCTCCCACTGATCTGGCACATTCTGATGATGATTCAGAAATAGATGCAATAACGCAGCCTTCTTTAGCTCCGATTCCGTCATTGGAATGTTATTCCGCAGCTCCGTCAATCGAAGATTTTGGACAACGCGCCAAAAAAAACATAACTTGGAAAAAACAAAATCTACAATTGAATGAAGATCAACTCCAATTTCATGGCAACGATGAAATAGACGATGAATTATTAGATTTGGATACTCCATACCAGTTTTTTTGTTACTTTTTTTCTGATGAACTCATTATGAACATTGTGGAGCAGACAAATTTGTACAGCGTACAAAAGAATCCAGAGAGACATAACAAATATGTTCCGTCTGATATAAAAAGTACATTGCCATTGTAGTGTACATGTCTATTGTACATGCGCCGAGTATTAGATCTTATTGGAGTGATAAACTGGACATTTCTTTTGTAAAGGACATAATGGCAGTAAACGCCTTTGAAAATTACGGCAGGATATGCACTTCAATGATAATTCTTCTTTTATACCACGTGGTCAAGAAGGGCATGATCGGTTATACAAAATAAGGCCCCTAATCAATCATCTTCTTTCCAAATTTAGAAGCATACCATTGGAGAAGCAACTGGCCATCGACGAACAAATGTGCTCAACAAAAGTGAAACACTTTATGAAGCAATATATGCCAATGAAACCCCACAAATGGGGTTTCAAATTGTTTGTTTTGGCAGGAATTTCTGGATTTGCCTACAATTTTGAAATATACACCGGTGATGAAAACAATATGCCCAGACCGCATGACGAACCAGATCTTGGGGCAACATCAAACATTGTTTTGCGTTTGTCTCGTATTATTCCAAGACAACAAAATTATCGCATATATCATGATAATTTTATACAGCCATTCCACTGATGGTGTTTTTAGCCAAAAAGGTATTTTCTCGCTTGGAACTGTTCGTAGAAACAGAATTCCAAATTGTAAATTACCAACAGAAGCCGCAATGAAAAAAGAAGAACGCGGAAAAAGCCATGAATATATGACGACTATAGATGGAGTCGATATAACTTCAGTTGTTTGGAAGGATAACAAATATGTTAATCTAATATCTTCTTTTGCAGGAACATATCCTGAAGTATTAGTAAACGTTTTGATCGGAAAGCAGGCAAAGTAATTGCTGTAAAATGCCCGAATATTATTCAGGAATATAATCGTCATATGGGAGGCGTAGACCTCTTAGATAGTTTAATGGGTCGGTATAAAATTGCAATTAAAAGTAGAAAGTGGTACTTGCGAATATTTTATCACTTGATTGACATGACAATGGTCAATGCATGGTTGACCTACAAACGCGTACTGATGCAGAAAAACAAAGCGGAATCTGATCTTTTAAACCAAGCTGATTTTCGTCTTGAAGTAGGTCGTTGTCTCAGCCAAGTGAAAGTGGGAACAAAACGTGGCAGACCAAGTAGCATAGAACCCTCAATTCAAATGAAGAAGAAAAGAGGTCCTGC
Source organism: Scaptomyza flava (assembly GCA_030179655.1). Classification (NCBI taxonomy): domain Eukaryota; kingdom Metazoa; phylum Arthropoda; class Insecta; order Diptera; family Drosophilidae; genus Scaptomyza; species Scaptomyza flava. Next base: position 172,257 of record JARNME010000511.1, on the reverse strand, counting down.
TCAACATGTTCCACCCAAGGATATTCGCAGAGATGAAACTGGACACTGGCCCGAGCACACGGAAGCTAAAATGCGCTGCAAATATCCTGAATGTAAGGGCTTTAGTCGCGTTAAATGTGAAAATGTGGCATTGCTCTGTGTTTTAACAACAAAAATAATTGTTTTAAACTTTTTCATATAAATTAATATATCAGTTACATATTTTTTGAACAATATAAATTGAATAAAATAAATTTTTCTCCTTGCATTTTCGACTTCTTTCAGTCCAGAGTATTTTCACTTTATCGCTCTAACACATGATGTAGCCATTTGGCAACAAACCCTTATCCTTAAGATAAAAGGACAATTTTGGGCACTCAAATTTTTTTAATTATATTTTTATGACTTTATTATCAGTTATCTCTCGTTAAAAAAAAAATAAATCAAATCGGAGATGTCATGCATTTAAGGGTTAAGTAAAGTGGCTACTTTGCCGTACCTTTGCCAATACTAAATTTAAAAGAAACGTTTTTTACGATTTTTGCTTAGCAGTAAGGAGTAGCTCATTATTAACAACAAAATTATCGCAATTTTCACAATTTGTTTCTCTATGATATTCAATATTTGGAACAATTTCCTCTGATCTAATTGGTAGTGGAAGTCCATAATAAGTCAAGTTTTGACCACCAATAGACAGTAAAATATCTTTAATGTAAATAAGACATTTATTTAATACATTATTCACAATACTTTCATCAATATTTCTGTCTTGTGAAAAATGAAAGACTCTTAAGATATCTTCTGAAAACTCTCTTTATAAGTATTCCAAAGTTTAAGAGCATCTGAAATTTGACAAAATACTAACATTATTGCAAAAAGCTCTCTCAGTTTTGTAGGATTTTTACATATGACAGCTTCGGCTATAGTTGAATCCAAGTGCTTATCATCTTCTAGTAATCCTAGAGCTTTACACGCCAATTGAAATGATGCGTATGCTATACCAATAACGCTTTTTAAATTTAAAAATGAAGTTGAGAACCTTACAAAATGTAATAAAAGTCTTAAATAAAAACATTCTGTATTATTGGGATAAATAGTGTTAACTCTTCCCAAAGCTGAATCTCTTTTAACTCCAGGAAAATTTGGCGCATCATGACCTCGTTTTCTTCTTAGAGTTTCTTCATTGTTCCATGTAAATACGATGGAAACTCACAATTGTGAGGTAGCATTTTGCTGACAAAGTGCTACCGCACAAAAGGGCTGCCAGATGCAACGCGCGATAGCCATGGTCACCCAAAAATGGCAACGCGCGATCGTGACAAAGCCGTGGTCACCCAAAATGGCAACGCGCGATCGTGGCGAAAATGGCAGCGGCACGCCTTGGCACAAGCCATGGCCACCCAAAAAGCGGCAACTTCACGTTGTTCTAACACAGCGATGGCCACCCAAAAATGATTTGGCATATTTGGGATGGCAAATCAGTTTTCGGGGAGATTTCAAGCGAAACGGGAGATAAAAACGCATACGACACACACCTACGGCATCGACACCCAGAGCTAACAAAGGCACACGCACACACCATACACACACCTACGGCATCGACACCCAGCGTTCACACAGGCATACGCACACAACATATATACACACGGCAGTGACCCCAGCACGCATTAAGGCATACGCACACGACACACACCTACGGCATCGACCCCAGCACACACACACGGCATACACACACACGGAATCGACCCCTAGCACACACACACGGCATACGCACACACCATACACACACACGGAATCGACCCCAGCGCGCACTAAGGCATACGCGCACAACATACACACATGCGGTATCGACACCCAGCGCTCAAGCAGGCATACGCACCCGCTACTCACACATACGGCATCGATACCAGCACACATACAGGCATACACACCCACCACACACACCCCTAGTATTGTCACCAGCACACACCCAGGCATACGCACACACACACGGCATTGACACCAGCACACACACGCGCATACGCACACACTCTACGCACACACGGTATCGACACCCAGCACTCACACAGGCATACGTACACAAGTTGACACACGCACGGCATTGAGACCAGCACACACACAGGCACACGCACACCCCCCACACACTCAAGGCATTGACACCAGCGCTCACACACACCACACACACACGGCACACACACACAACACACACAACAGGCATGCACTTCTATTCGTATACACCCCCCCATCCGAATATGAGCCTGGTAGAGCGGGGTAAGTTGGCCAATGGCCAAGAATGTAGCGTTGCAAACCAATACCTGTTCCCTACTCCCTTAAATGTGAAACAATAAATGATTTAAATGTATCCACGTTAGTGTTTTCTTGTATTACTCTCTTCCTTTTCAGCGGGTAGTCGAAGCCTCTGGCTTCGGGTCACCTCACCACACGGCCCACATGGGATTGGCATGAGGGGCCAGACTAGCGAATCTTCCGAGTTTTGCTCTAGATTCTGCGACGTCTGCTTCTTGGCCTGTTCCGTGTGTAGCGACAACTGGGTAATACCCGTGCGTTGTAGGTTGTGGTGGGCTCAGGTAGGGGAGTCTGGGACGCATTCCGAGTCTGACTCTGTGCGCTCCGGATCCCTGTCTGGGTCCGTCACACGCGCTCCCAGAAGCGCGGCCGGTGAGTAAAAGCGGGTCGAACGGGATTAGGTGATCACTTGGTAAGGCTTCCGGGTCTTACCCTTAGCCGAGCCAGGTGAATGCCTGCTCCCGATCCTCTTCGCGTCCCCGAAGTCAAAGGTTCTACGCCTGGTCGGTACTGAGGAGTGGTCTGAGGAGAGGGGTGGAAGGGTCTTCCGGGTGATCACCCTGGACTCCCTACTCCTCCCCTTAGCCCACTCCGACGATGTCGATCTGAGCGACCGTACCCCCCCCCCCCCCCCCTCACCACTCTCTGTTTGCGCATTGGTGTTCGACTTCGGTGCGGCTCACTCCAGGGTCCCAGCATTTGTTACAAATAATCTGTAGAAACACCCTGGACGCGATTGAGACGCCGACCTCGGCCTAGAAAAACGTCCTTACAGATGGCGCTCGAGCAGGGACTCTGGAAGATTTTGTTGACAAGGAGCCCCTCCCCTTTTTTGTGGCCTAAAGAACCACTTGTACAACGGTGGTACGGAAAGGGGCGGTCCGGGATCAACACCATTGTGTAGGGTTTCGTCTGTTTTTGTCCTTTGTATGCCCTTGCGTTTGTTTTTGTGTTGTTTCTTCGTTATTACCAAAACAAAACCTTGTCACCCCCTTCTTCCCCCGCAACGTCATGGATTTGAGAGCGTCACGGCAGCCGGCGGCAGAAGGCTGCGTCGCCGCGCTGCCGACGGGATCTTCGCTGCCGACGACGACAGAGCGCCGCTGCTGGTGCTGGCAGAGCGGCCACTTGTGTATATAAGTGTGTATAAGTCAGTCATACTCCAGCCTCCGAGCTGACACCACAGTAGTCAAGAGTCGGTCACCGAAGGGAACACATCACAGTGCGACGCAACGATCCCCTCGAAGGATATTAATAATAAAAACTGCAAATCCTCCTCGAAGGATAATAATAATAAATCCAAAGATCCTCCTTGAAGGATAATAATAATTAACCAACAATCCTCCTCGAAGGATATTCATAACAAACCAACAATCCTCCTCGAATGATATTTATAATAAAACTGCAATCCTCCTCGAAGGATAATTAATAATAAACCTGCAATCCTCCTCGAAGGATAACAATAATTCAACAATCCTCCTCGAAGGATAATAATAACAAATCCAAAGATCCTCCTCGAAGGATAACAATAATTAATTTCAGCCTCATAGAACCATCGACCATAAGGCAACCATGGTAGCAGTAAGCTGGATCTACTACCGCAAAAAGGACGAGCTGGTATCCCTGGCAAGGGAATTCGGGCTCGACGTAGAAGGAACCGTGACTGAGCTACGGAGCAGGGTGGCAGGCTTCATAAGCCGAAGCGAGCACCCAGAAACGCTGATAGCCCGCTTCGAAGAGTTGGCGGCCAGATACCAGGATCCGCCACCATCCGACACCAAGGCAAGGTCCCGGTCGCCAAGCCCCACTCCGCAGGAGATGAGCACCTCTCCAGCACCCAGACCGATCATCACGGTGACCAATACCGATGGAGCCGTGGACCCGACCCGACCCGACTAGCCAGCAGATCCCCACCACGCCTACGCCGCCTTTCACCTCATAGGCCAACCCGACCGGAGTTCTCACACGGCATGTTGGCCGAAAAGATGCAACGCTGGGGCCTAACCTTCGATGGACTAACGACCCACTTAGCTTCATCGAAAGGGTAGAGGAGCGAGCCGCGGTCCATCAGATCGACGCATTCAGCCTACCCCTGCTGATCTCGGAGCTTTTGACCGGAGAGGCCGAGAGCTGGTACAGAGTTAACCGGATGCACGCTGAGACCTGGACGCGGTTCCGGAAAGAATTCTTGGAATTCTACTTGCCCCCCAGATATTTCGAGCGGTTGGAGGACGAAATACGGAACCACCTGCAGCGTGACGGTGAACCATTTAAACGCTTCATGGTGCAACTGCGACTCATGATGCAACGGGCAGGGTATTCTGGCGAGCGAGAGCTGGACCGGCTCTACGAAAGCCTACTGCCAGAATACCAACTATACATCCGAAGACACGAAGTGACCTGCCTGAGCCAACTGACACAGTTGGCCGCGCATTATGAAATGGTCAGGGAGAGGGAGACGCAACAGTAGAGCCGAAGGAAGCCGACGACTGGCCATCGACCCCCTGCGCCTAGCCCAGAAAAGACCCCGTCGGCTCCGAGACCGCACAACCCCTTCCGGGACGACACGCCCCGAGCGCAGGGAGCGCCTCCAGTACCAACAAACGAGACCCCGATAGACGTCAACAACGCATGCCGAAGATGCGGACAGTCGGGACACCCCGCCCGAACGTGCCGGAACCCGCAGATGATACACTGCTGGCAGTGTGGACGGCGAGGGGTTCGGACGATCGAGTGCTGCACACGGCCGACGGGAAACGAAGTGCCTCCCTCCTAGATTCCGGGCCAGGGGGGAGTGGCGACCAGAGAGCAAGGGAAACCAACGGAGCCATTCGGCTCGAAAACGCAAGGATAGTAGCCAGGGTCAGCGTGGAAGGCAAACCCTTCCTGGCTACTATCGACACCGGAGAAACTCGCAGCTTTGCCAGCGAAAAGGTCGCCCAGCAGCTGTCGGCGGAGGGACTCATAGAAATCCAGGTAGGGGTAAGTTTGGCGGATGGTACGCGCATGACCGTTACCAAAGCATGTGCCACAGAAATCCAGCTCGGGGAAAAACGCGTCCGCCTACCACTACTGATAATGCCGATTGTCCTCGATGAGCTCATCCTGGGCATTGATTTCCTGTGCGCGATGCAAGCGACGCTAACATTTGGGGTATCTGAGCTGCAGATGACCAAGGAATTGTTCCTAAGCCCTGCCGGACGCCGGAAGCCCAGGAGCATAACACAAGAACCTGCGCCATCCACAGAACTGATACCACCCCCGACAACCACTCCAAAGCCGGAAGAGGCTAACATTCGCGAGACGCCCGAAGTCTGCAGTCGTGAGGTGACCTTCGAGCAGTCCCAAGCTGTAACAGTAGCCCAGGTGCCAGAAGACGACCAGGAAAAATCAAGCGACGCCGACGAGGAGACCGATCCCAGGGTACAAGCATTTCTGGAACGAGAACTGGCGATGTTTGATGGATTAAAGGGGGTCTCTCACGTCGCGGAGCATGTGATCACCATGAGGGACGAGAGACCCATCAAGCAACGTTACTACCCGAAGAATCCCGCCATGCAGAAGGTTATTTACGAGCAAGTGGACGAACTGCTGAAGAAAGGATGCATAGAGCCTTCGAAGTCCCCCATAGCGCCCCCATCGTGCTGGTAGGGAAGAAGACGGGTGACATCAGGATGTGCATCGACTACCGGCAGCTGAACGCACGCTCCATCCCCGACGCCTATCCGTTACCCCGTATACAACACATCCTGGAGCGGCTGCGAAACGCCAAATACATCAGCACACTGGATTTGAAGAGCGGATATTGGCAGATTCCAATGGCTCGCGACAGCCGTCAATATACCGCTTTTACGGTACCGGAACGAGGGCTGTTTCATTGGAAGGTTATGCCCTTTGGCCTTCACTCCGCTCCAGCCACCTTCCAACGGGCACTTGATGGAGTCATTGGACCAGACCTAGAACCGTACGCTTCGCCTACCTGGATGACATTATCATCACTGGGTGGGACCTCGATGACCACCTGCGAAAACTACAGGAGGAGGCGAATTTGCGGCTGAACAAGGCCAAGTGCAAGTTCTTTAAGCGCAGCCTCTCGTATTTGGGTCACGTCGTCAGCGAGCAGGGCATCCACACCGACCCAGACAAGATCGCCGCCGTCCGGAAGTTGACACCACCGACCAATATCCGCGAACTACGACGATGTCTGGGTATCGCGTCGTGGTATCGGAGGTTTGTGGCCAACTTCGCAGAGGTAGTGCAGCCGATGTCACTATTGCTGAGGAAAAATAAGCGCTGGGAGTGGGGAGAACAGCAGCAAACCGAATTCGACGAACTCAAGCGACGACTTACGGAGGCACCTGTCCTGGCATGCCCCGACTTTGAGGAAAAATTCGTGTTACAGACCGACGCCAGCGACTTCGGTATAGGAGCGGTACTGACGCAGGAATTAGACGGAACGGAACGAGTCATAGCGTACGTGAGCCGGAGACTGTCCAAGCCCGAGGAGAACTACTCGGCGACAGAAAAGGAGTGCCTCGCAATCGTTTGGGCCATCCGTAAGTTGCGATGCTTCCTCGAGGGCTACCGCTTTGATGTAGTGACAGACCACTTGGCGCTCAAGTGGTTGAACAGCATCGACAACCCGACTGGTCGGATCGCAAGGTGGGCGCTAGAACTACAACAGTACCAGTTCGACATCCACTATCGACGGGGGAAGCTGAACGTGGTTGCCGATGCGTTATCTCGGCAACCGCTGGATGAGGTGCTGCAGACTTTGCAGGTCGACGCAACCGACTGTCCGTGGCTCCGCAAATTGGTCTCGCGGATCAAGGACCACCCGGACCAATACCCAAATTATGTGCTGGAGAACGGACAAGTATATCGACATCTTGGCCATCGCCCCCTAGAAGAAGACTATGTACCCTGGAAACTCTGCGTACCTACCGAACAACGCCCCCGCGTCCTAGGCGAATGTCACGACAATCCTACAGCTGGACATTTTGGGATCCGGAAGACCATCGGACGAGTGATGCAGAGGTACTACTGGCCAGGCCTGTTTCGGGACGTAACCAAGTACGTCCGGCGGTGTACCAAGTGCCAGATGTTCAGGGTAAGCCAACTCAAGCCGGCGGGGAAAATGTTAACGAGACAAGTGGCGGAACCATTTGCGACGGTCTGCGCGGACTTCATCGGACCCCTACCTCGATCAAAGCACGGCAATACCATGCTACTGGTTTTCTTCGACCATTTCTCCAAGTGGGTGGAACTCGCCCCACTGCGCAAAGCCACGACGGCCCACCTGGAGAAAGCGTTCCGGGAGAGGATATTGTGCCGGTTCGGGACACCGCGCTGCTTCGTATGCGACTACGGAACACAGTTCACGAGCCGGTCGTTTACTCGTTACTGCAAGCAGCTGGGAATGGAGCTTCAACACACCGCCCCCTATAGCCCCCAGCAGAACCCAACCGAGAGGGCAAACTGGACAATAAAAACTATGCTGGCGCAGTATGTGGATGGGCATCAAAATACGTGGGATGAACTCCTGCCAGAAATACATGCATCTCAGACACGACCAAGTTTAGCCCAGCCTACTTGGTGCAAGGACGTGAGCCTAGGCTACCCAACGCCTTATACGACCAAGTCACCCCTGGAAGTGGTCGGCAGGAGGTAAGCCCCGAGACACGAGCCACGGAGTTAAGAGGAGTATTTGACGCTGGCAACATACAGCTGGCATCCCAGGACCAGGCCAAGGAGTATAATCTCCGCCGAAGGGATTGGCGGCCTACGCTGGGCACCCGAGTGTTGGCAAAACACCACGTGCTGTCCAACGCGGCGGAAGGATTCGCGGCAAAATTAGCGCCGAAGTTTGACGGGCCATATCGAGTTTTGAAATTTGTCTCCCCAAACGTCGTCCAGATCCACCATGAGGCGACAAAACAACGCCGCGTTGCCAACCTTGCCGATCTAAAGCCATACCACGCTGATGACGACGAAGATGCCCACGACATTCCCCACGACATAACTTCTGTTCCTCACCCAACCTCCTTACCTCATGTTGCCCAAGAAAATACAATAATTACTGGTTTAGACGATAATCTCAAACTTGCGACCATTACAGACGAAATGTCAGAAGCAGAAGGTCATATCCTCTTCGGCCTTGAGGGACACTGCCGCAGATACGTGGACCCCGAAGGGTACCACTCAGACGACAGCCGCGCCACGGACATCTACGTGCCGCCCGAAGACATCCCCGAAGCGCCTGAAGTCCCCGACTCAGCCTCAGGTGTACCCTTACCCGAGGTAGACCCCTGGAGGGACCTAAGGGTGGACCCTGGATGGCCGACCGACGACGCCATAGACGAGGTATTATCTACCCTAAACCTCGCGGATGACGTCGCGGGTCTCGACGACCTGCCGCTCTACGCCATCGACTGGGCGATGGCCCCCGAGGAGTGGCGAGTAATTGGAACTGGAGGATTATTGCCACAGGAAGTCCTGGAAAGCATCCACCACGTCATCCGGCATAACACACACCTAGGGAGGAAATACCTGATGGAGGTGGACAGCCAGTTTTTCCAGGTGAAAGTGTCGGCAGCCGGTAAGGTCACAGTCCGTCATCTCCACCCGAAGTAAGGAGGGGGTGTGAGGTAGCATTTTGCTGACAAAGTGCTACCGCACAAAAGGGCTGCCAGATGCAACGCGCGATAGCCATGGTCACCCAAAAATGGCAACGCGCGATCGTGACAAAGCCGTGGTCACCCGAAAATGGCAACGCGCGATCGTGGCATGCCATGGTCACCCGAAAATGGCAGCGCCACGCCTTGGCACAAGCCATGGCCACCCAAAAGCGGCAACTTCACGTTGTTCTAACACAGCGATGGCCACCCGAAAAATGATTTGGCATATTTGGGATGGCAAATCAGTTTTCGGGGAGATTTCAAGCGAAACGGGAGATAAAAACGCATACGACACACACAGAATCGACCCCTAGCACACACACACGGCATACGCACACACCATACACACACACGGAATCGACCCCAGCGCGCACTAAGGCATACGCGCACAACATACACACATGCGGTATCGACACCCAGCGCTCACGCAGGCATACGCACCCGCTACTCACACATACGGCATCGATACCAGCACACATACAGGCATACACACCCACCACACACACCCCTAGCATTGTCACCAGCACACACCCAGGCATACGCACACACACACGGCATTGACACCAGCACACACACGCGCATACGCACACACTCTACGCACACACGGTATCGACACCCAGCACTCACACAGGCATACGTACACAAGTTGACAAGTTGAGGGTACTCCAGCTTAACCTTAATCATTGCATGGCTGCTCAGTCGCTTCTGGAGCAGTCAACCAAGGAGCATAGGATCGATGTATGCATATGAGCGAACCTCATCGTGTGCCGATTGCGCCATCGGGCATCTGGGCGTCGGACAACAGCAAGAAGGCTGCGTTGTGGGTGTGCGGTGCAACTCAGCAGCTTACTGAGGTGCAAGAGTTCCATGGATTTGTGAGGGCAAAATTGGGCAGTTTGTGCATATATAGCTGCTATCTCGCGCCCAGCTTGCCTATCGCCGCCTTCTCCTCTGTCTTGGAACAGCTTGTAGATGACGCCAGGGGACGCAGTAGAGTCATACTCGCAGGCGACTTCAATGCATGGGCTCTGGAGTGGGGCAGTGTTTTAACGAACACTAGAGGCAGGGTGCTCTTGGAGTCACTGGCTCCACTGGATCTGGCGCTACTGAATAGCGGCAACAGGTACACATTTTCCAGAGCAGGGGGCGGCTCGGTAATTGACCTTACGTTCGTCAGCCCTTCCCTATTTAACGCAGCACAGTGGACGATTAGTGACATGTACACAGCAAGCGATCACAACGCCATCGTATGTTCAGTGGGTGGCCTGCGAGAGTGTAGTGAGCATAGCGCGCCAAACGCTAAACACTACAGACAAGACACCTTTGACGCTTGGGCGTTTTCTAGATCAATTGAGCAGCTCACCACATCAGGATCTGCCGACTCCCGGGCAGCTCAAATGGCAGCGCAAGTCTCCTCGGCATGCGACAGCAGCATGGCACTACGCCGCCCCTACGCGCGACACCATGAACCCACGTATTGGTGGAACGCCGATATAGATATGGCGCGCCGAGCCTGCATAAGAGCGAGAAGGCTCTGCCAACGAGCAGCTAATAGGCCACACTTCGCATTAAGGCACGAAGAATATAGACGGGCGAGAGGTAAACTCAAGAAGGCCATCAAGGCGAGCAAGAGGGAATGCTATCTGCAACTGTGCGACTCTGCAGAGCACGACCCGTGGGGCAGAGCCTACAAAACCGTGGTTAAACGCATCTATGCTGGATACCAACACAACCCCTCTATGGAGCCAGGCAGGATGCGGGCCGTCGTGGAATGCCTGTTCCCGAACGGTAGGCTGCAGTCCCTGCCCGCAGCAACAACACAGCATCAGGACTACATCGAACCAGTAGTTATCACGCCGGAGGAGGTACTCGCTGTTGCCAGGAGCATCGTGGCGTCCAAATCCCCAGGCCCGGACGGCATCCCTAATCGAGCGCTGAAGCTGGCAATGACGTTGAAAGCCCAACAATTCACTGACCTTTTCAATACGTGCCTACGCGAGAGGACTTTTCCGCTTAGCTGGAAAGAGCAGAATCTGTTGTTACTGCCGAAGCCTGATAAGCCGCCGGGGGAACCTTCCTCGTACAGACCAATCTGCCTGCTGAACAACATTGGCAAAGTCTTCGAGAAGCTGCTATCTGTGAGGCTCAGCCAAGCGATAGACAGAGCAGGCGGGCTATCCCCAAACCAGTTTGGATTCCGGACAGCGAGGTCAACCTTCGACGCCCTGAGCATGGTGGTCGACATTGCATCCAGTGCCATCCAAGGCTCCAGATGGGCAGGAGGTACCAAAAAATACTGTCTCATTGCCACGCTTGATATAAAAAATGCGTTTAACACAGCCAGTTGGGATGTTATCCTAGACGCTCTGGAGGTTCTGCAGGTCCCCTCATATCTGCGGGACACAATAAGGAGCTATTTTGACGGTCGAGTGCTGCACTACCGGACCACAGAAGGCACCAAATCTCACGCAGTTTCTGCAGGAGTCCCTCAGGGATCCGTTCTCGGGCCACTCCTGTGGAATGTTATGTATGACGGAGTCCTTAGGCTTCAACTCCCTGACGATGCATATATCGTTGGCTTCGCCGATGACGTAGCCATCGTGGTCGTACGGAAGGAGCTGAGATGCGTGGAAGCTGCATGCAATACGTGCATTGCCCGCGTGCAGGACTGGCTTCAACATGCGGGTCTGGAGCTGGCTGCGCACAAGTCAGAGGCGGTTCTAGTCAGCAGTCGCAAGTCGGTGGAGACGGCTAGAATAGTTGTGGGCAACGCCACGATTCTGTCGAAAAGGGCAATAAAATATCTCGGGGTCATGCTGGACACGAGATTGACATTTAAGGAGCATCTGGAGTATACTGCATCTAAAGCAGCTGGAGCAAGCCGAGCACTGTCGCGGATAATGCTTAATACACGAGGCCTAAACAGGAGCGGCGAAAGCTACTAATGAGTGTAGTCCGTGCCACCGTCTTGTATGGTGCGCCGATCTGGTGGAGAGCCGCGCAGGTGCCCAGCTACTGCCGCGGATTATGCGCTACCTACCGTCTGTGCGCCATCCGGGTTTGCTGCGCATTCAGGACAATCTCAGACGAGGCTGCCCTGGTTATTGCTGGCATGTTACCGATCGAGGAACTGGCTATCGAGTCGGGCGAGCTGCAAATGCACACAGCTGGTGACTTAGAGCGCATGCCTCGAGCAGCAGTGAGAGCCAGAACAATAGAACGATGGCAAGCACGCTGGAACTCGTCGGTGAAGGGGCGTTGGACTTTTGCCTTGATCCCGCAGCTGCTACCTTGGCTAAACCGCAAACACGGCGAAGTCAACTTCTATTTGACGCAGCTCCTATCTGGACATGGGTGCTTTCGGAGCTACCTTAAGCGGTTCGGCCACGAGCAAAGCGAGGAGTGCCTATGGTGCGGTGATGGTTCGCCAGAGGACGCACACCACGTGTTGGTTACCTGCGGGCGGTTCGCAACTCAGAGGTGTGCACTGGAGCGCACTATGGGCTGCCCCATCACCGTGGATAACTTAGTCCCAGGCATGATGGAATCATCGTCGAAGTGGGAAGCGGCCTGCACATTTGCGGCAATGGTGATGAAGGAGCAGAGGCGAGTGGAGCGGCTTAGGAGGTCAACTTCAAGCTAGGCTTGTTCCAGTGTAGGATGCGACAGTGGTTTGCGAAGCAATTCTTAACGGACGTACCGCAAATTATTGTCGCTCCTGTATATTATCATGTATTATTATGTATTTTCTAGTTATTATTTAGTTTAAATAAAGAATATAAAAAAAAAAAAAAAAAAAAAAAAAAAAACACAAGTTGACACACGCACGGCATTGAGACCAGCACACACACAGGCACACGCACACCCCCCACACACTCAAGGCATTGACACCAGCGCTCACACACACCACACACACACGGCACACACACACAACACACACAACAGGCATGCACTTCTATTCGTATACACCCCCCCATCCGAATATGAGCCTGGTAGAGCGGGGTAAGTTGGCCAATGGCCAAGAATGTAGCGTTGCAAACCAATACCTGTTCCCTACTCCCTTAAATGTGAAACAATAAATGATTTAAATGTATCCACGTTAGTGTTTTCTTGTATTACTCTCTTCCCTTTTCAGCGGGTAGTCGAAGCCTCTGGCTTCGGGTCACCTCACCACACGGCCCACATGGGATCGGCATGAGGGGCCAGACTAGCGAATCTTCCGAGTTTTACTCTAGATTCTGCGACGTCTGCTTCTTGGCCTGTTCCGTGTGTAGCGACAACTGGGTAATACCCGTGCGTTGCAGGTTGTGGTGGGCTCAGGTAGGGGAGTCTGGGACGCATTCCGAGTCTGACTCTGTGCTCCCCAGATCCCTGTCTGGGTCCGTCACACGCGCTCCCAGAAGCGCGGCCGGTGAGTAAAAGCGGGTCGAACGGGATTAGGTGATCACTTGGTAAGGCTTCCGGGTCTTACCCTTAGCCGAGCCAGGTGAATGCCTGCTCCCGATCCTCTTCGCGTCCCCGAAGTCAAAGGTTCTACGCCTGGTCGGTACTGAGGAGTGGTCTGAGGAGAGGGGTGGAAGGGTCTTCCGGGTGATCACCCTGGACTCCCTACTCCTCCCCTTAGCCCACTCCGACGATGTCGATCTGAGCGACCGTACCCCCCCCCCCCCACCCCCCCCCCCCCCTCACCACTCTCTGTTTGCGCATTGGTGTTCGACCTCGGTGCGGCTCACTCCAGGGTCCCAGCATTTGTTACAAATAATCTGTAGAAACACCCTGGACGCGATTGAGACGCCGACCTCGACCTAGAAAAACGTCCTTACACAATATAGAAGAGTTCTTGCAAACTCATCACGTGTGCATAGCTCAAAGTGGTTTTGGGTGTAGTGCTTAATCTGTCAAGTAATTATTGCGGATTATTGGGGTAAAATATATCCGTTGACCATTTTCTAAGGAACAGCTAAGTGTGTAATAGCCGGAAAACGTTCATGTATGGGAAATGCTAAGATTCTCCATACCGCTTCTGAGCTAATTTCATTACGATAGTCTTCAAGAGAAAATGATGCTTGATCACTGCCCTTGTTAACATATTTACTTTACAGAACTACAATACTCAACATTTATGTGAGCTTCAAATGTTCTCAATAGTACACAGCTATAAGGCACAACCCAACGATTATCTATGCAATTACCATTTATATTAATTGCATTACCACCATCTTCTATCGCTCTTCTACGATATAGAGGGTAACTATCTTTTCCAGTCACAGTTTCTTTAAGAAATTTATTATTAAATGAACCGCAAGGACCGTGAATCATATTTGACTTAACAATGTTAAATAACAAAGGATCCTCATCTGCGTTTGGTATTTTGGCCACATAATTTAATCAATTTTATCTGGTCTTATTTTATTTTCTAAACAAAGCAGAATATGTATATGTGGTAAACCCCACTTTTGCTATTCCACAGAGTACATGAAACATTGCACGCTTCCAAACAAAGAACCTTCTGTCAATAGTGACATTAAATATTTAACTTTTTACCAACCAAATCGGGTAAACGATAAAAGTGTTAGGAATCGCCAGATAGATTTTAGGGACAAAAAAACCCAAATACTAAATTTAGGGCAAAAGGGATAGCGTACAAAAATCGGGTCACCTGACTGTTTCCGGGAGATAGCGTGGTATTGAGTTTTTTGATTGCGGCAGATTGAGAAGCCCAAAAGTTGAAAAGAAATAACCAGAAAGAAAAATTTTTTGTTGAAACGTCATTATTTCTAACTTGATTTCTTAAATACAACCAAGAGAAAAAATAAATCGCGAGTGCGAAAATTTTTACCCGACCCCCAACAACAAAGTTGGTGAAGGCGAATTGAAGCGGTAGGCGATCCTAACCTAAAAGTGGAGTTGGAGGCTGTGGCGTTCTTATAAGGGTTCGAGTCCCCGATGTGGCGATGATTGGCAGCCACAAGAAGGTGATCATTTAACTTTGACCGAGACTGGACGATTTTGGGTGCGGCCGTTCACATTTGGTCGTATAACCTTAATCGCTCGTTCGTCGGCGAAGCACCAACGAAAGCGGAGCTTGCGGCCGTCTACATTTGGTCGTATACACTTAATCGCTCGTTCGTCGGCGAAGCACCAACGAAAGCGGAGCTTGCGGCGTGGCAATTACTGCAGAGGTGGAAGACCCAACTAAGACGAGATTTGGCAGCCGCGTATGCAATGTTACCGAACAGCGTTCTGGGATTACAACAGGAGGATTTAGAGCGCGGAGCAGAGAAATAATTTTATTTAATACTAGTAAGTGGCCCGCTTACTTCGCTGCGCGGATAGTTTATATAAATTTAGCAATAGAAGATAAATACAAAATAAATAAATTAGAAAATATTTCACAAAATATTAAAGCAAAGTATTTAATATTCTCTTTTCCACCATTGAAGTAGAGAATCAGGCGCATAATTATACTCGATACCGAAGGTAAAGAGTATATTGAGTTTTTGCAATGTCCGTCATGGTGTCTGTCCGTCTGTCCGTCTGTATGAACGCAACTTTTTTCCACACCCTTCAATCTAGAGACTTGAAACTTTGCAATTCTTTTTATCTATGGGAAAGTAAAGAAAGAAAAAAGAAAAACTGGGGCTCTACGATAGCTGGGGGGCTGGCAAATCATAAATTCGATAACTCAAAACCGATAAATCCACATATTTCGCACATCCTTGGTAAGAAGATAACTACTATCAACCCTCAAACAACTGCATCAAGAATTTTGCAACCACGCCCACCCATTCCGCCCGCAGCCCCCCCCCCACATTTTAAAGTCAAAAAAGCCTATATCTCCCACAGTTTTTGAGCTATAGCCACCAAATTCAGTGCCCCCTAAAACTGCATCAAAAGTTTGGATGCCACGCCCACCAATACTGCCCTAGCCGCCCCATCCCCCCAAACGCTAAATCAAAACGGGAATGCGTGTATCTTCCAGAGTTGTGGGGCTAGAGCCACCAATTTGTTAGGAAGATAGCTGGCAACGACACCCAAAAATCTGCATCAAAGTTTAAGAGCCACGCCTACCCATTTCGCCTCCCTTTCCCACCTTTTACAAACTTCGAGCTAAAGTCACCAAATTTGGTGAAGATAGCAATTGACATTCCACACAGATCTGCATCAAATTTTTGGATGCTACGCCCACTCATACCGCCCCCAGCCCCCCTCTCCACACTTTTTACAACTTTCGAGCTAAAGTCACCAAATTTGGTATGAAGATAGCAATTGACATTTCGCAAAGTACTGCAGTAAACATTTAGATGCCACACCCAGCCATACCGCCCCCAGCCCCCCTATCCAAAGCTCTTACAAACTTTGAGCTAGAGTCACCAATTTGGAAGGAAGATAGTTGGTGGCATCCCCATCTGCATCGGAGAATCTTTAAGGCAGCGTACACCCCTGCCCCAACCGTACCCCTTTGTAATCAGGCCTCTTTTTAAGCGGTTTTAATACTGGTATCACAAACTTTTAAAGGAAATTGCAATCTTTTAATTGAAGTGGCAATTCAGAATTAGAAGGTATTAATGGAATTCTCGGTATAAAAACCGTTTCCCTATACTATTGCCAGTAAAGATTATTGCTTCGACAACTTTAACTTGCAATCTTATACCATTGCACATTTTTCAAAGATCGATCTACAGCTTCAAAAGCATCTTTATGGCCAATAGTACACTCATCCCAAACAATAAGCTTGCAATCTTTGAGCACAGCAGCAATATTAGATGGCTTTGAAATTGAGCAATATGGTGTTTCTAAATGAATCAAATTAAATGGAATCTTAAGTGTAGAATGCGCTGTGCGACCACCATTAAGTAAAGTAGCTGCGATACTGGAAGAAGCAACGGCCAATGCAATTCTTTTACTTTGCCGTACCTTTGCCATTAATAAATTTAAAAGATATGTTTACCTGTTCCACCAGGTGCAGATTAATAATAGATTTCTTCCTTTTCTGCTTCAACGCTATGTAGTATCTTTTCGCATACTTGTTTTTGCCCAGCAGTAAGGAGTAGCTCATTATTTACAACAAAATTATCGAAGTTTTCATAATTTGTTTCTCTATGATATTCAATATTTGGAACAATTTCCTCGGATCTAATTGGTAGTGGAAGTCCATAATAAGTCAAGTTTTGACCACCAATAGACAGTAAAATATCTTTAATGTAAATAAGACATTTATTTAATACATTATTCACAATACTTTCATCAATATTTCTGTCTTGTGAAAAATGAAAGACTCTTAAGATATCTTCTGAAAACTCTCTTTATAAGTATTCCAAAGTTTAAGAGCATCTGAAATTTGACAAAATACTAACATTATTGCAAAAAGCTCTCTCAGTTTTGTAGGATTTTACATATGACAGCTTCGGCTATAGTTGAATCCAAGTGCTTATCATCTTCTAGTAATCCTAGAGCTTTACACGCCAATTGAAATGATGCGTATGCTATACCAATAACGCTTTTTAAATTTAAAAATGAAGTTGAGAACCTTACAAATGTAATAAAAGTCTTAAATAAAAACATTCTGTATTATTGGGATAAATAGTGTTAACTCTTCCCAAAGCTGAATCTCTTTTAACTCCAGGAAAATTTGGCGCATCATAACCTCGTTTTCTTCTTAGAGTTTCTTTATTGTTCCATGTAAAATACGATGGAAACTCACAATATAGAAGCGTTCTTGCCAACTCATCACGTGTGCATAGCTCAAAGTGGTTTTTGGATGTAGTGCTTAATCTGTCAAGTAATTATTGTGGATTATTGGGGTTAAAATATATCCGTTGACCTTTTCTAAGGAACAGCTAAGTGTGTAATAGCCGGAAAACGTTCATGTATGGGAAATGCAAAGATTCTCCATACCGCTTCTGAGCTACTTATATAACGGCCACTTTCGTACATATTAATTCATTACGATGGTCTTCAAGAGTAAATTATGCTTGATCGCTGCCCGTGTTAACATATTTACAAATGTATTTTATAGACTTTACAGAACTACAATACTCAACATTAATGTGAGCTTCAAATGTTCTCAATAGTACACAGCTATAAGGCACAACCCAACGATTATCTATGCAATTACCAGTTATATTAATTGCATTACCACCTCTTCTACGATATAGAGGGTAACTATCTTTTCCAGTCACAGTTTCTTTAAGTAATTGTCGAGGAAGCCTTTGGTACATTCTCAATTTTTCATGCATGGCGATTTATTATTAAATGCACCGCAAGAACCGTGAATCATATTTGACCTAACAATGTTAAATAATTTCGGCACAGATTTTATCGATTTTATCTGGTCTTATTTTATTTTCTAACCAAAGTAGAATGTGTATACTTATGTGGTAAGCCCCGCTTTTGCCATTCCACAAAGAACATGACACATTGCACGCTTCCAAACAAAGAACCTTTTGTCAATAGTTACATTAAAGCTTTAACTTTTAAATGAAAATCTGGAGCTCTAATATCGTGACGATATGTGTGTGTATGATTGTGGATTACATGTGAATGTTATGAAAAGATCTGGTCGCCCATAATGGCGAACATATGTCATAGCATCTTAACTCTTTTCATGCATATATCGTGCAGAGCTTGTAAAAGAAGATGGTAAAATTACCATCTGACCAAGGTGAGCTGCGACAACATTTTGTTGGGCTATTGCATCTTGTAGATTTTTATAGCTATCTGCTCTGAGTTTCGCTTGATTGTAGCGAATATAATTTAACCTTTCTGTTTCAATTTTAGCATACGTATCAACCAAAAACTGACTAAAAAGGGAACGACAATAAATTAAATGATTTATCTCGGATTGACGAATCATTATTTTATAGCTGTAAAAGCTTAACGCAGATATCTTTTTTTCTGGCTCTTTTTTTTATTATGGCTCTCAATAATAATATCGCGCTTTTCAAATTGCTTGCAACAGATACCCAAAGGCTTATTTTTCCATTTTAAAGCATTACAATTTTTGCATATCAAATTCATACTACCAAGTTGAGTAATTTTATCTGAATTGTAAGCTATTTCAAAATCATAGTTTTAGCCAGACATGGCTTTAACACTCCATGCACGCAAACGCCTTTCTTGACGGGCATCAGGATTATAAGCCTGATGTCTTCTCACTACAACTCTATGAGCTTCAGGATTATTAGCCAGATCTCTTCTCACTACAACTCTAATCATATCAGGGTTATTAACCCTGCTGTTAGCCTTGAGCCCATTTGGTCCAATTTTTTTTTATTCCTTTGTAACTCTTGAACGGTTATACATATTGACTTAAAATTTTTTTTCAGGTGGTCTTTTTATAAAACACTGTTATATACAAAATTTAATGGTCTGACTTAAAGTGGGACTGAGAAAAATAAAAACTTACTAATCGTTGCTCAAGGGACCATTTGGTCCAATATATATTTTTTTTGATTACAACCAAAAAACCATTTATTTTGCTGTTATTTACAAAACATTATTGTCATAACATGCTAAGCACATTGTTTTTCGGTTTACTTTACAAATAAACTTTCCGCAAATTGAACATTTTACGTCAGACTTTGATTTGCAGCAACTACAAATTCCACGCTTTCTAGATCCTGAACTGGTATAGCATTGCTTGAAGAGGGCTCTGAAGCGGAGGATGATTTTCTTATTTCAGCCATTAAGTCTACTGAAAACTGTTGATGAGGTAGTTTAGTCCGCTTCATCATATACGGCTTAGCCAAAGAGAGTGCCAGCTGCCGCAAAAAGTGTGGTCTCTTGCGATTCGAATCAGCTGGTGCCCATGAAGCATCGATTTCAGAAAAAAGTATGTACGCATTCAAAGCCGATATATCAATTATATTTGCAAATGCAATGTTCGGCCATCGATTTGTTTTGCGTTTTGTTGTGTAGGATCCAATCATTTGGTCAGCAGTATCTACGCCTCCTAAGAGAGACAAAGCATGAGAAATTATAGACGGATAACAAAATTACAAACCTTTTGTCGAATTATAATAAGATATAATCTCCGGTTTTTTCTTCGCCCCACTCTCATCCACTTTAGCTATCCTGTGCATTGAACTAATCAATATCGCTGCTTTGTTTTGTGGTTGATATATGACACTAATGTCGCAATTTCATTGAAAGCAAATGTAGATGTATACAGTGGAAGTTTTTGGACAATCAATAATTTGGGAGGTATAAATGTTTTATTTTTGCGTACTGTTCCCACATATGTAAGTTTTCTTTCAAGCAGCTTTTTTACCACCTCAAAAGTAGAAAAGAAATTGTCGGCTGTTACATTCTGTCCTTTCAAGCCTTCCGTCAATTCTAACACAATGCGTTCTCCTTGGTTTTTTTCAGGCTTTGCATTTTTAGGTTTTCCAAGATATGGTTGTATCTTCCATACGTAACCAGACTTTGAGTCAACCAATACCCAAAATTTCAAACCATATTTAGCAGGTTTTGATGGCATAAACTGACGAAAAGAGCAACGTCCCCTGAATGCAACAAGTTGCTCATCAATTGTGACATTTTCGTGGCAGTTGTACAAAATTGGAAGAATAACTTGCCAACGATCCCACAGGTCACGAATTGGAGCAAATTTATCGCTGCTACGGTTTTGTCTTCGACTCGAAACATCATCAAACGGAGCACACTTGTAATTTTGTGGAAGTTTTTTTCAGACATAATTGATCGGAAAATGGGGCGGCCAAAGTTTCATCAAATAAACCATTTCTTGCGCTGCCATAGAGAAATTTATATAAGTCAACTAATTTTTCGAAATACGTAAAACAAAAAAGGCACTCACCGACATGCACCTGCTAGAATGAGAACAGCAATATAGGCTCGCAATGTGTCTTGATCAATATTGATCCATTTGTCGACAAATTTGACTCTGCCATACTTGTTAGTATTTTCGATGACAATTTTTTCTATTGATGGCGGAAAAAAACAACAAGAAAGCTGACACCATGTCATTGCATCGGGATATTGCAAATCGAGTTGGTCCTGGTTTCATTGAAATTATATTCTCAGCTGTAGCTCCAATGGGTTGAGGTAATGAAGTGGCATTCCATACCATTTTGTTTTTAGCAATAAACAAGGGATCATTGGAGCAAGCTGCATCCACGTCTGTTTCACTCCCTGTTTCAGAATCACTTGTGTCACTATGTTCCGTACTAAAGTCAATGTCTAAATCTGAAATATCCGAAGCAGACTCGGAGTCACTTCCTGCATTGAGCACATCACGAATATCATTTTCGTTCAAGCGACGTTGGCTCGCCATTTCTTCACGCAGTATGTAACATAAACTAGCGCCTTATCTATTTCATAGCAAAACACAAACTGAACAACGCAGTGCGTCTTCATAACAAAACTCAATAAGGGGAATCCCACAACTAATTTTTATATCAGCTGTGTTGTAATATTCCACAATGATTTATGAATACAGGCAAACCCCGATAGTGTGAACCCCCGATAGTGTGAACACCCCGATAGTGTGAACAAATTTCAAAATTTGATTTTCGTTTGGTTCACACTATTGGGGTTTGCCTGTATTATATTCACACGAAGTATTGAATCAAAATAGATTTTAAATATTCGATTAAATTGTTATTTTGTATGAAAAATGCAGTATGGACCAAATGGTCCGCTAAGCTGTGATTCGTAAGTTTTTTTTGAGCAAACAACAGGGTTAAAACGATATCATTTTGCTGCTTCTATGCTCTTACCCCTATTGATATCACTATTTTATTCTAATGAACGTTTTTTTTTAGCATTTTTTCTGTTTTTTCCGGTGAACCGACTACGTCTTTTAACATTTTCAGTTATACATTCACTTGACGTATCAGAATCTTGAGTTAATACTTCCTCTAAAGGAATATAAACATCAAAATGTCCATTCATTAATGGACCGGTAAAACGCAATCATTTTACAGGATGCATATTATTTCCGAATGCTTGTAATAAATTTCCATTCTGAAAAACTTGAAAATTTACAGCATAAATTTCTGCTGCTGCTTGAAGCTCACATGCAGTACCATAAGTATTTGAATTTGACATATCGCACTCTTATTGTTCAGAAGAGCCATAACACTCTCCATTTAAGTTTATGCTGAAGCAAGCAAAAGTTTGCCAGTTGGCTACAACATGTTCAACAATATTTTGGCGTATGGTGCCATGGAAGCCTAGCCTACCAAATAAAAGGTAGGAAATAGATCTAAAAAGACAGGCTCCATCACCAATTATGGCAACAACTGAATGCGGCACCAAAACACCAATAATATCTAAAGCTTCAATAGACATATTTTAATTTGGCTGTAAGTCAATTGACTTCACTGTAAAACGATTGTTACAACGTTACAGTGTCTATACGTAAGTATAGAATTCAATAAATTGAATATACCAACTTATATTAATTTAATAGAATATTCAGACTGCTTAGTTTTATTTGATTTTTGGATGCACTAAAGCAGCGTCTATATAACTATTATATAATATGCAAAATAGAAGACAACTATATATAAAGTTGCTTCAATTATTAAGTCGAAAATCGACTTAATTTTCTTGTGTTTAAAAACAACAAAAGATATTAAAATACGTTGATCGTTATTTAAATATTTTAATAATAGCAATTAAATTTTATTATAACTTATCATAAAATACGTATTTAAAATGAACTTTTATATATACGTTATTTTAAAGGAATGTATATATAGTATATAATACGAAAATCAGAATAAAGAATAATTCACTGATTCAAAAAGTAACTTTCGATGTTATTATTATCCTTAATATAAGCAATATTAATCTATTCACTGAAACGAAAAGTTATTTTCTTTGTTCACATTAAATATGAACTGAAATGCAAAACCAATTCTCTTCCCATTGTATGCAAAAACATAATGTTGGAAAGACAATTACAGTTATTCCTCTAAGCAGCAGATCCCGAGCTCATACATACAACGCTTGCACTTAAGAGCTAGGTGTGTGCAAATTAGGCAACGTAATTCCTTAAACAGCATCCTCTTAGTTATGGTAAGCTAAGCTTAGTGTGTGCGGAGGAGATAGGGATATTAAGATTTATGTTTGAAAATAAAATAGAGAGTGAACGTAAATAAGCAACAGCAAAGGAGCATGATCGGAGCGAGATTTCAAATTATCTGATTATCATAAGAGCAACACGCGCGCTTATGAAAACGCCCTTTGCTTATTCGAAATTGTTTATCATGATATATCAATAATGTTAGTGTGTTACGTTTTGTCTAAATTATATAAGCAGCAAGTAGGCGATTCCACCCCCAGAACATGTTCTGGAGTGGGAAATTTTTCTGAACGCACAAAGTTTTGTTATGTTGTTGTTTTTTTTTTTTTTAATCAATGACACCAACGAAAGTAGCAGTGCGAGCCCAACAACAACACCAAAAGCTACCTGGGTCGTAAATCAATTGTCAAAGGCACACAAATTTGAAAAAAAAGAATGTGCACTGTGCGAAGTGATACATGTACATAAAATTATGAAAATTATTTTCAAGGGCATTGTTCACTTAATTGTGTATGCACTTATTCATTGAGAAGCAGAAATCCGTTTCGTTTTTGCAAGTGTCGAACCTTTTCTTATGACTTTGCTTGTGCGAAGCGAAGGCGTCACTGCGCATTGTTTTGTTTTTGTATTCTCGCTCGCGATCAAACCTCAGCTTGTGCGACAATCAGGCGACAGTAGTGGAATGGGTACTTGTTGTAATTTTAATTTGTTTTTTAAAATAGGTAAAAAGTGCTCCAAATCGTATAGGAGGTACTTGAAGGAGGCGTCCAAATAAAAATTCCCTTCTTCGTGCTCACTCACTACCTGCATGGAAAATTGTGTGAAAATTTCAGCCTTCTAGCTCTTTTTGTTTAGGCTGTGGCTCTTCCATTCTAGTCAGGACAAACTCTTTTATATATATAGAGATTTACCCCCTACTTTTTGTCTAGCCTTATGCCCCTCTGGCAAGCTCACATGGTGTTTTTGTAAACCTAGCCTCATTGTGCAGTCCAATACCCAAACCTTTGAAGGCATGAACACTTGCATGCACACATTCACACATAAAGTGCATACAGCGCAAATAAAGCCTGATATTCCCAGCAAACAAAATTGTTAAATAGTTAAGACAAAAATCAGTCAATTCCGAATTTATTGAAACCTAAATGATATCAATACTATCTTTAAGATGTTAATTTTTTTTGAATGAATGCATAAAAGCTTATAGCAAAGACAACCAACCCTACCACAAGACCTCGACCTTTCGATCAATTTTATCTCGTTTCAGCCACCGCCGCTCATCACACTTGAAAGATCTTTCAGCGTGTGACAACAGTTTTAGTGAGTTGAAGAGTATCTAAAGAAGTATATGTTTTAGTTTGAAAAAGTAAAAGCGCCTTCCGTGACTTATGAATTCGAAGGATTAACAAGTGTTCGGTTGTTGGTTGGCTGTTAGTGGCATAAGCTACCAGCTATAGAGCACAAGTAGTGCACGCTCTTCAAGCATTGCCTATCTTTAGGCTGAAGTAATAAAACAACTAAAAAAACTCAAAAAAAGAAAAAAAATTTTGATTGAACATTGAATATGAATGAAATTTACTAACATACTGTGAGGTAGCGATCAGCTACCGCACATTTAGGATTTTCGTTCGTGACGTCGCACAGTGGGATCATTTGAGTTTTTTCATATCAAAAATCATAGCTTTTGAACCAAATGAGATAATCGAACATTTAAAAAGCATATGATAGATAATTAATCAACCTATAAATGAGCGTTTGAAATGAATTCTACGATTTTTCTGTGCCTATTTATGGGTATGCAAAGTTGAAATTGTGGAAAAATCAACTTTACGGGAAGGAAAAAAAATATTTTTAAATTTTTAGATTTTTATTGTTTCATTTTATTGGTTTTTATAATCTAAAATTAATATTAAAATAATTAAAAATAATTATTATTATTTTTTATTTTTTTTTATACTCGATACCGAAGGTAACTAGTATATTGGTTTTGTGCAATGTCCGTCATGGTGTCTGTCCGTCTGTCCGTCTGTCCGTCCGTATGTATGCAAGTTTTTTCCACACCCTTCAAGCTAGAGACTTGAAACTTTCCAATTCTCTTTATCTATGGGATAGTAAATTAAAGTGTCAAGATGGGGGTTCTACGATAACTGGGGGGCTGGCAAATCGATAAATTCCATAACTCAAAACCGATAAATCCACATATTTCGCACATCCTTACAGCTAGAACTACCAATTTGGTAAGAAGATAGCTACTAGCAACCCCCAAAAAACTGCATCAAAAATTTTGGAGCCACGCCCCCCCATTCCGCCCCCAGCCCCCCCGAATTTTAAAGTCAAAAAAGCATATATCTCCCTCAGTTTTTGAGCTATAGCCACCAAAATTGGTGCCAAGATAGGTGATGATGACCCCCTAAAAACTGCATCAAAAGTTTGGATGCCACGCCCACCGACACTGCCCTAGCTACCCCCATCCACCCCAACGCTTCGTCAAAAACGGGAATGCGTGTATCTTCCAGAGTTGTGGAGCTAGAGCTTCCAAATTTGGTGGGAAGATAGCTAGTAGCGATCCCCAAAAAACTGCATCAAAGTTTTGGAGCCGCGCCCACCCATTCCGCCCCCAGCCCCCCCGCATTTGAAATCAGAAATGGCTATATCTCCCAAAGTTTTTGAGCTAGAGCCACCAAATTTGGTGCCAAGATAGGTGATGATGACCCCCTAAAAACTGCATCAAAAGTTTGGATGCCACGCCCACCGATCCTACCCTAGCCGCCCCCATCCACCCCAACGCTTCGTCAAAGACGGGAATGCGTGTATCTTCCAGAGTTGTGGAGCTAGAGCCACCAAATTTGGTAGGAAGATAGCTGGCAGTGACCCTCAAAAATCTGCATCAAAGTTTTGGAGCCAAGCCCACCCATTCCGCCCCCCTTTCCCCACTATTTACAAACTTTCAGCTAGAGTCACCAAATTTGGTATGAAGGTAGCATTTGACATTCCACAAGGATCTGCACCAAAAATTTGGATGCCACGCCCAAACATACCGCCCCCAGCCCCCATTTCCCCACTTTATACAAACTTTGAGCTAGAGTCACCAAATTTGGTATGAAGGTAGCATTTGACATTCCACAAGGATCTGCAGCAAAAATTTGGATGCCACGCCCAACCATACCGCCCCCAGCCCCCCTTTCCCCACTTTATACAAACTTTGAGCTAGAGTCACCAAATTTGGTATGAAGGTAGCATTTGACATTCCACAAGGATCTGCAGCAAAAATTTGGATGCCACGCCCAACCATACCGCCCCCAGCCCCCCTTTCCCCACTTTATACAAACTTTGAGCTAGAGTCACCAAATTTGGTATGAAGGTAGCATTTGACATTCCACAAGGATCTGCAGCAAAAATTTGGATGCCACGCCCAACCATACCGCCCCCAGCCCCCCTTTCCCCACTTTATACAAACTTTGAGCTAGAGTCACCAAATTTGGTATGAAGGTAGCATTTGAAATTCCACAAGGATCTGCAGCAAAAATTTGGATGCCACGCCCAACCATACCGCCCCCAGCCCCCCTTTCCCCACTTTATACAAACTTTGAGCTAGAGTCACCAAATTTGGTATGAAGGTAGCATTTGACATTCCACAAGGATCTGCAGCAAAAATTTGGATGCCACGCCCAACCATACCGCCCCCAGCCCCCCTTTCCCCACTTTATACAAACTTCGAGCTAGAGTTAACAAATTCGGTATGAAGATAGCAATTGACATCCCACATAGATCTGCGCAAAATTTGAATGCCACGCCCAACCATACCGCCCCCAGCCCCCCTTTCCCCACTTTATACAAACTTCGAGCTAGAGTCACCAAATTTGGTATGAAGATAGCAATTGACATCCCACATGGATGGGCATCAAAATTTTTAATACTGGTATCGAGTATACCGCAGTCGGTTGCGTC
Organism: Scaptomyza flava; assembly: GCA_030179655.1. Classification (NCBI taxonomy): domain Eukaryota; kingdom Metazoa; phylum Arthropoda; class Insecta; order Diptera; family Drosophilidae; genus Scaptomyza; species Scaptomyza flava. Next base: position 145,296 of record JARNME010000511.1, on the reverse strand, counting down.
CGACTGCAACGTTTCCACTTGTTTTTATTAATTTTTTGTAAAATATTCATCACAATCCGTAAAAGATGGTATTTCTAAAAGAGAAATCATCTCTGAACTATAATTATTTTCTAATTCTTTTCGTGACTTAACATGCCTCAGTGATGAAATTAGTGGATCTGAAGATGCTGCTAACATGTTTAGGAGATCCTCATTTTGTCTCACCCTTGAAGCTTTGAAAGTGTTTAGCAATCTGTATTTTTTATAAAACTTATTAAGGGACTCTTGTGCTTCTTCAGAGAGCTCTCCAATTGGCAAAGACTGATACTCAATTATATCCTTGCCATGCGCCAATATTTTATGGACAGTCGGGGTCAACTTTTTCTGCGGATATAATCATTTGTTGAATCAGTGAGTTTCCTCATTCTTGTTAAATTTGAACACTCTTCCATGCCTTTAGTCGGCCTTCCTCTTGCTCGTCCGGTGGATGTGCTGGGTTCATCTTCTGTTAATGTACCCAGGATGGTATCACTATTAAGCCAGTCCTGGTGTTTGGTGTTGAATCTCTCAGTCATTCTGTTTGTTTTTATCCATCGTGAGTTTAGACTGGCATACATCATGCAGAGTTTATTTTTTATATCTTCGCTTCTCTGTATATTGCCGTATAAACTCTCAAGTTCTTCGAAGGCAGCTTCCGTGAAACTTTGTAATGTGGTTGACTTCCTAAACAGGTCAAATAATTTATGGTTGCTCAACGACATGTTTGAAGTGTAAAACAGTACTTGTCTCGCCAACTTTCAGTCGTAGACTAATCCAGGATTATAGTTTTTTTTTTTCATTATATAGTCTAATCTATTACCTGATATATACCGTTTGGATTAAGGGTTCAAGAAAAGAGTTAGCTTTCATGCCTAACAAATTTACCTATTGTTTTTATAAGTCCAGGTCAATAAGGTCAATTTATGCAATTGGGGTACTTGGCACGTGTCCGAATAAGATTTGTGCCTACCTGAATGGGATGTGTGACTAATTGTACGCCAATGCAATTTCTGTATTCGGTGCGTACCTGGTAATTTATTTGTATATCCTGTAACTGCACCTGAATTTAGGGACCAGGATTTGACAAATGATCTCAGGTAAGCATTACAGAATGAAAAACAAAAGTCAAGTATCTTCACAATAACGAACGTAACAACAACAACAAAAATGGGTTTTCACGGTTATATGTCATAAATTGCCCAAAAATGCATGCAACAAATTTTTTCCTATGACTTTTTCACTTTTTTTACATATAAAAAAAAAGGGGCAAAAACGGGCACATGAAACTTGTTGCATTTAATAGAGGAATAATCAAAGAAATTAATTTAAAAAAATAGCCGATATAATGTGATATAATTTTTTTTTATTTCCATCAAAGTTGAGAAATAGTGAAAAAGTGGATAGTTGGTAAATATTGAATTGCCTGGCCAAACGCAAAGCAAATAGTATAATTTTTTTTGACGATCTGTAACTTAGTTTTTGAGATATTGTATCTCAAAGCCGACCAAATTACCTTAAAATTGTGATTTTTATGTAACACAAAAAATCAGACAACTTTGAAAAGCTATATCTTCTAAACAAAAATCCGGTTACATTATGGATTGCAGATTTGAAATCGCTGGAAAATTTCCTATAAAGTAGGTTCATTCAATATTTTTGGAGGCACATGCAATTTTTGATTTTTGACACTTGACTTGTTCTACGGGCGCCACTGTGCGTCGTTTATGTTATCTTGTGATTGCATATACCATGCCCCACTCACATTTGCGTAAATGTAAACGCAAGCTAGTGCTCTGCGCACATTTGCGTAAACGCAAACGCAAAATGTTGCTCCGCGCGGAACGAGTTGGTATCTTGCGCGTGGAAGCTGTGGAAGAGGAAGAAAACAAGGTAGAAAATGATATTGCAATTTTAGCTACCGCCGCGAACGGCAACAACAACAACAACCACTTCAGCGACACAACGCGCAACCGCGACGGCGCTTAGGAAGTGCAACGGATACATCAGCGACAACCACAGGGGCAACCGCCACCGCAGCCGCAATAACAGCAACGACCACGATCAGTGGTAGCGCCCGGCTTAACGCCAGCAGCAATAGGCACATACATACCCACACACACCCGGCATCGACACCCGCATACACAAACACATACGCGTACACCCAGGCATATTACACACGCACAACACTCCACACACACCCGGCATCGATACATGGCGTTGAAGAACCAGCTGATGATTGAGGTGGAGGTAAGGGATATCTACCTGAGGAGTGTTTATGGGGAGACCGAAGCCGCAACGATCAGGATGCCAGCCGAGAGCGCACGCAAGGCGAAAGAAAAGGGATTGCTGAAAGTCGGCTGGGTGAGGTGCAGGCTGAAAGAGCGCGTCGCGGTGGTCAAGTGCTTCAGATGCCTAGAATTTGGACATATGGCCCGCAACTGCAGCAGCGAGATTGATAGATCAAAGATGTGCAGGAGGTGTGGTCAGGAGGGCCACATAGCCAAGGATTGTCGGAGCGACCCTCAGTGCATGTTCTGGAAAAATATGAACAATGAGTGGAGGCACGTGGCGGGAAGTGGGCGTTGTCCACTATTCAGGAAGGCTCTTCAACAGCCAAATGAATTGTGTTCAACTAAATCTTAACCACTGCGAGGCGGCTCAGGCACTACTGAGACAAACGGCGAGGGATTTGCATACGGATGTCGTATTGATTTGCGAGCCGTATAGGAGGATCCCAGGGAACGGATGGGCAGTCAGCAAATGCGTGAAGGCAGCTATATGGACAGTAGAGTCACCACCACAGGACGTGAATGGGAGGAGTGAGGGATTTGTGCGGGCAAAGCTCAAAGGCATCACCTTTTACAGTTGCTACGCACCACCGAGCTGGGATCTTGGTCGCTTCCAGAGCATGGTAGCAAGCCTGGTGGAGGACGCACGCGGAAGGACCCCCCTGGTTTTAGCGGGCGACTTCAACGCATGGGCGCATGAGTGGGGAAGTAGGCTGACGAATGCCAGAGGAGCCTTCTTGGTGGAGTCCCTAGCACTGCTGGACGTAGTCTTTGCCAACGATGGGTGCACGGAGTTATATCACAGGGCTGGAGGTGGATCAATTATTGATTTAACGTACCTCAGCAGTTCTCTCTGTAGAAAAACGAAGTGGAGGGTGGGTAGTGAATTCACGCATAGTGATCACCATGCGATTCACTACAGGATTGGAGGCGTGAAGAGGCAGCCACCGAAACTGACAGGCCCGAAATGGAAGGACAGCAACCTGGATGAAGAAACGTTAGCGGAGTTCGTATGGAACGCTAATTGCTCAACCGCACCGGGGGAGAGCAAGGCGGACAAGCTCTCCAAGCTCATAGACGAAGCATGTGACTGCTCCATGCCAAGAAGAAAACCAAGCAGAAGAGGAGCACCCTGCTACTGGTGGACTGAGGAGATAAGAATACTGAGGAAAGAGTGTCTGCGAACGAGAAGGCAATCCCAACGGGCCAGAGGACACCCGGACCAACGATCCAAGGAGGAAGCGTTTAAAGTGGAGCATCAAAGCTAGTAAGAGGGAGTGCTTCCGGAAAATTTGCGACGAGGCGGAGGTCGACCCGTGGGGTACGGCCTACAAAGTGGTGACTAGGAGGTTGAGAGGTCAGACCACGCTGCGCGTGACATGCCCAAGACTGCTGGGCACTATCGTGAAGGCATTATTCCCTCACGATCCGGTGAGACGTGTGCAAGAGCAGGGGCATCACGTTGGTCTGCCTGAACCTGTACGACCGGAGGAAGTGATCTTGGCAGCGGGCCAGTTTGGCGACAGGAAGGCACCGGGCCCGACGGCGTCCCCAACAGTGTCCTGAAGAGGATCTCGCTGGTAAGACCGGACATCATGGCAGAGGTTTACAACGAGTGCTTGCTGGAGGGAGTGTTTCCAAAGCAATGGAAACGGCAGCGCCTTGTACTGCTGCTATAGGGATGAAGCCCGTGGAAGAACCCTCAGGATACCGCCCAATATGCCTGCTGAGCACGGTGGGTAAAGTATTCGAGAGGATAATCTACGGTCGCTTGCTGAAAGTAGCCGAGGAGAATGGAGCACTTTCGGAGCACCAGTTTGGCTTCCGAAAAGCCAGGTCAACGGTGGACGCAATAGAGATGGTGGTGGATATAGCTTCAAAGGCAATCGCAGGAGCAAGATGGCGATGGGGGACGAAGGAGTACTGTGCGGTGCAACTTCCAAATGGGTGCAGACTAATCGGTTTCGCAGACGACCTAGCGCTTGTGGTAGTGGCCAAAAAGGTCGAGCAGGTGGAAGCGGCCGTTAGCGCGGCAGCCGACACGATCGCGGAGTGGCTCGAGCAGGCCGGACTGGAACTAGCATGCCATAAGACGGAGGCAGTGCTCATTACGAGCAGGAAGGTGTTGGAGTTCGCTACCTGCAGAGTGGGCAATGCGCTCGTGAAGTCGAAGGAAGCCATTAAGTATCTCGGTGTCATGGTCGACAACCGATTGAACTTTGGAGCTCACATCAGGTATGTCACAGGAAAGGCGCTAAGGACGCAAGCGGCACTGGCAGGCATGCTGCCGAACATTGGAGGACCGAAAGCAGGTAGAAGACGACTGCTGTCACAAGTAGTTTCGTCTATTCTACTGTATGCAGCGTCTATATGGGCATCGGCGGTGACCACAAATAGTGGCATGAAGAAGAGACTGGCGGCGCCATACAGGCTTTCGGCGCTACGCGTAATATCTGCGTTCAGGACGGTTTCCGAAGACGCAGCCCTGGTGCTGGCTGGGATGTTGCCGGTGGACATCCTGGCGGAGGAGACGAAGAGGATCCGCATAGCACGGCGAGACACGGGCGTGTCCGCTGCAGAAGCCAAGAAGGAGGCAAGACAGGAATCCCTGATCAGGTGGCAGAGAAGGTGGGATGCGGCCAGCGGAGGTAGATGGACGCACCGCCTGATCCCAGATGTCAGCGGTTGGCTTGGCCGCGGAGTTGGACAGGTGCACTTCCACCTAACGCAATTCCTCACGGGCCACGGAGGATACAGGAAGTATCTCCACCGCTTCAAACACGAGGACAGCCCGGTGTGCCAGTGCGGCCAAGGGGAGGATGAGGACCCGGAGCACGTTCTGTACAGCTGCAGACGATACGCTGGAAGAACAAGAACAGTGCCATCAACGGAGAACTTGCTGAAGTTCATGCTGGAGTCGGAGGACAACTGGGAGAGTATGCGTCAGCTCATAATAGGCATCCAGATTAATCTGAGACGATGTGAGAAAGAGCGACGTGAAAGGTTGTTAGCCTAAGCAGGCTACCGCCCCCCGCGAAGTAATACTTTGCGGTGGATCCCGCGGGGATGCGGTGTGTGTGGGGGGGTGAGTTTAGTACGTAGGCGTCGACGGTGTCGATGAGTCGTGCATATTGGTGGACCGCCAATATCTTTTGAAGATTCTCACCTCCCGGCGGCGACCAAAAAAAAAAACACACCCGGCATCGACACACAGGCACACACTACCAGGAATACACTCAGCTACACGCACACCCAGGAATACCCACGGCTAACACACAGGCACACACTACCAGGAATACCCTCAGCTGCACGCACACCCAGGAATACCCACGGCGAACACACACACACACTACCAGGAATACACCCAGCTACACGCACATCCAGGAATACCCACGGCTAACACAGACACACACTACCAGGAATACACTCAGCTTAGACGCACACCAAGGAATACTCACGGCTAACAACACGCACACACTACGAGCTCACGCACACCCCGGCATCGACACCAGCATACACCCAGGCACACACGCAGATACCCCACACATACAGGCACCCCCGCACACCCAGGCTCACGTACACACACAGGCTCACACGCACACCTAGGCTTACGCACACCCAGGCACACACCCAGGCTTACACCCACACACACAGGCACACACGCACACCCAGGCTTACGCACACACACCGGCTTATACCCACACACACACAAGCATATACGCAAACCCAGGCTTACGCACACACACAGGCACCCCCGCACACCCAGGCTCACGTACACACACAGGCTCACACGCACACCTAGGCTTACGCACACCCAGGCACACACCCAGGCTTACACCCACACACACAGGCACACCCGCACACCCAGGCTTACGCACACACACCGGCTTATACCCACACACACACAATTACAGAGTGTTCAAGTGCAGACGCGTTTCGAATCGCTCCGTCCAGCTGTCGTTTTGCGGTGTCATTCCTGTGCAAAATCAAAACAAAGGCAGCTAGAATCGTTCGGTGATAGTGCCGGGTCACTTACCTCTGCGTCTGTTTGCTGTCGCCACGCGCGTTCTTTGGCAATTCTAGTAGCCGTCTACAGTAGCCTCCTCCAGCGGCAGATCGCCTGCGCGTATTTTCTATTCAGTTCGGTAGTGTGCGTTCGTAAGGGCACACAGTGTAACACATCTTCTTTGTGGTGCGCTGTTTGTGTTTTTTAGACTAACACACTGCCAGCTGATCGCGCGGCTCGCCAGGGCTGGTTGCCTTATATAGCAGTGCCTTCCGAGCAACCAGCGCTCACCGGTTTTTCCTGATTCGCAACAGGTGCCGCTTTTGGCTTTTTGGTTCAGGTCTTACTGGAGGTGACTCCGGTGCGGGCGGTTTGTGTACCGGGAAGACTTTAAAAATCTTTGCATATACAAAACGGCCCACGCAAAGTGTAGTATACCAAACAGGCGCGGTTCTCTTTTTTGTTGTTCAAGTAGGAGTCTTCAAGCAGAGTATAGCAAAAGCCACGGATCAGGCGATTACCAACCCCTTCCGTTGCGACGGTGCTCAGTGGGGCTCTGGTGACCGATTCGGGGCGGTATAACCCCCAGCGGTTCATACCCAAGCTAAATCTTTGGTCAACGGGGGACTGCTTGGAGGTGTACTTGAGCCCGTTCGATGTCGAATGGAATTGTGCGCCGCTCGGCACTGCCGAGATCCCCCCCCCCCCCAGGTGTGCGTTCCACCCTCTGTGCAGAGCGAGGCTTAATCGCAGAGTACCCCACCGTCGTTGCATTTGCCGCACCCGGTCGTCTGGCCTTTGCCGACCACTCCGGGGCCATCGGAAACGCTGCAGAGCTCGCTCATTAAAATGGGTGAGGCTCTTTCGGGCTTATCTAAGCTTTTTAATGGTCAACGTCATATAAACTCGCTGATGTGCGACGAGTTGACAAAAATTGTCAGGCTGCATGAGGCAGCTCTTAGGTTGAGCAAGCCACAAGTTGCAGTGGGTGTTACACAAACATCACCACCCAATGCTGTGCGCACCCTTGATAGGGACAGGCAGCAAGTAGCTCACCATACGGGAGTCGCCCGCCGCATAGCTAGCAGGTCAACTCCTAAGCGCCCTAGGGATCTGCAGGAGTTAAGAGGCACACCGCCCAAAAAACAGAAGCAAGGCTTCTCCAACGCCCCTCTAGAGAGGACTGCATCACAGGCAGCACCAAAGATGGCACTTCAGACTGCTCCCCAGACTGCACCAAGAACGTCCTGGACAAAAGTGAAGCCGAGAAAGTCGTCTCACAGTCGTATCCGAGCGGATGCTATTGCAATATCGGGTGTTGACGGCTGCAGTTACGCCGACATGCTGCGTGTGGTCAAAACCGACCCTGCCTTACGTCAATACTGCGAGGACGTGCAGAATATTAGGCGAGCAGCAAACGGGGATCTGCTTCTTCGCCTAAATAAAAAGCCAGTACACAACTCAGAGGAGCTGCAATCAGCCATGGGGAAAGCCCTAGAAGACAGAGCGACGGTCAAGACGCTCGTTGACGTCCAACGCGTCGAGGTACGGGACTTGGATGAGCTGACTACGAAGGAGGAATTGATCGATGCGATCCACAAGGCCATAGATGCACCCAGCCTAACGGTGGAAGCAGTCCGCTCATTGCGAGCCCTACGCAGCGGATCGTCGTCGGCAACGTTGGTTCTCCCTAAGCCTTTATCCACCCAGTTACTTGACCTGGCTAAGATCAGAGTTGGCTGGGTGGTCTGTCGTATACGGCCTATTGTGCAGCCACTGCGCTGTTACAAATGTCTTGCGTTTGGGCATATCGCTGCGAAATGCACCAGCGAAGATGATCGCAGGGGTACGTGCTATAGGTGTGGCGAGGCTGGTCACGTGGCTGGGTCCTGCAGCAAACCGCCATCGTGCTGGCTGTGCTCTAAACAGGGGTCAGGTAACGCGGGTCATACCACGGGCAGCTTCAACTGTCCTGCCTATAAAGTAGCTGTCGGACAGATGAAATGTTAAAGTTTCTTCAGCTAAACCTAAACCACTGCATGGCTGCTCAATCACTTCTGGAGCAGACAACAAGGGAGCTTGGCATTGACATATGCATGCTGAGTGAACCGCACCGAGTGCCGATTGCTCCATCATGCATCTGGGCGACGGACACTAGCAAGTAGGCCGCGTTGTGGGTGTGTGGTGCAGCTCAACAGCTTACCGATGTGCAGCAGTTCGAAGGATTTGTGAGAGCAAGACTTGGTAGTCTGTGCATCTAAAGCTGTTACCTTGCGCCCAGCTTGCCACTCACCGCTTTCTCCGCGATTCTGGAGCAGCTAGTAGATGATGCTAGGGGTCGAGGCAGAATTATTCTCGCGGGCGACTTCAATGCATGTGCTCTGGAGTGGGGCAGCGTTTCAACAAACACCAGAGGCAGAGTGCTCTTGGAGACGCTTGCTGCACTGGATCTGGCACTTTTAAACAGAGGCAACGAAAATACTTTTCAAGAGCTGGGCCAGGCTCAGTAATTGACCTTACGTTTGTCAGCCCCTCCTTATTCAACACAGCTCAGTGGGTGATCAGCGACATCTACACAGCCAGTGACCACAATGCCATTATATGCACACTTGCTGGCCAGCAAGAGCGTAGTGTGCATAGTGCGCCGATCGCGAAACGCTACCTCCAGGAAACATTTGACGCCGCAGTGTTTTCCAGAGCAATCGCGCAGCTATCCACATCGGGCTCCGCTGAATCTCGTGCAGCACAAATGGCTGCGCAAATTTCCTCGGCATGTGACAGCAGCATGGCACTGCGTCGTCCCTACAGGCGTCCCCACATCCCCACGTATTGGTGGAACGCGGAGATTGACATGGCACGCCACGCCTGCATTAGAGCCAGAAGGCTATGCCAACGCGCAGTCAACAGGCCTCATTTTGCAGCAAGACGTGAGGATTACAGGCGGGCTAGAGGTTCGCTTAAGAGGGTGATTAAGGCGAGTAAGCGTGAATGCTATCTGCAGCTGTGCGACTCTGCTGAGCAGGATCCCTGGGGGAAAGCGTACAAAACGGTGGTGAAGCGCATATATGCTGGAAATCACCACCTCCCTTCCATGGAGCCAGTTAGGATGCAGACCATTGTGGAGTGCCTGTTTCCTCACGGGAGATCGCAGGCCGGGCGCGTAGAGTCATCGCATACCCATGACAACATAGTACCAGCGGTCATCACACCAGAGGAGGTACTAGGTGTAGCCAAAAACATCGCGGCGAACAAATCACCAGGTCCGGATGGTATTCCAAACCAAGCGCTGAAGCTAGCAATGTCATTACAAGCCGAACAATTTGCCGCACTTTTCAATGCATGCTTGCACGAAAGGACCTTTCCAATCGTCTGGAAAGTGCAGAACCTGTTGCTTTTGCCGAAGCCAGACAAACCGCCGGGGGAGCCTTCATCCTACAGACCAATCTGTCTGTTAAATAACATTGGCAAAGTTTTTGAAAAGCTGCTAGGGGTAAGGCTTAGCAATGCGATTGACATAGCCGGCGGGCTGTCCCCAGTTTGGGTTTCGCAAAGCGAGGTCAACCATCGACGCCCTAAGCAAGGTGGTCGAGATAGCAACCAGCGCTATTCAAGGTTCCAGATGGGCAGGGGAGGGAAAGAGTATTGCCTCATAGTCACGCTGGACATTAAAAATGCGTTTAACTGCGCCAACTGGGAAGTCATTCTCAACGCCCTAGAGAATCTGCAGGTCCCCTCATATCTGCGTGACACAAGTAGGAACTACTTTGACGGACGGGTGCTGCACTACCGGACCACTGAAGGCATCAAAGTGCACAATATTTCTGCAGGAGTTCCACAGGGATCGGTTATTGGGCCACTGCTGTGGAACATTATGTACGATGGAGTCTTAATGCTTAATCTTCCGGATGAGGCACACATAGTTGGATTTGCTGACGATGTTGCTATCGTCGTCGTGCGCAAGGAGCTAGAGCATGCTGAGGCCGCGTGCAATACATGCATTGCCCGTGTGCAGGACTGGCTTAACCAGGCGGGATTGGAGCTGGCTGCGCACAAGACGGAGGTGGTGCTTGTGAGCAGCCGCAAGACGGTGGAAACAGCAAAATAGTTGTTGGCCGGACTACGATTCTGTCCAAACGGGCAATCAAATACCTCGGCATTATGTTGGATACGAGGCTGTCCTTTAAGGAGCACCTGGAGTACACCGCAGCCAAGGCAGCTGGAGTATGTCGCTCACTATCGCGCATAATGCTGAACACGCGCGGGCCCAAGCAGGAGCGCCGCCGCCTATTAATGAGCGTTGTCCGTTCAACGGCTTTGTACGCAGCGCCAATATGGTGGAAAGCCGTTCGGGTTCAAAGCTACTGCCGCGGTATAGGCGCTGCATACCGCCTTTGCGCGATCAGAGTGTGCTGTGCTTTCCGGACGATTTCTGATGAGGCCGCCCTGGTCATCGCTGGCATGGTTCCCATCGAGGAGCTTGCCATTGAGTCGGGAGAGTTGGCTAGCCGGTCGGCCGCTACTACAGCACGCGCGAGCCGGCTGGCAGTAAGATCCAGCACTTTGGAGAGGTGGCAAGCACAGAGAAGGGGCGATGGACATTCGCCTTGATCCCACGGCTCTCACCATGGCTCAACCGTGGTCATGGGGAAGTTAATTTTACCTGACCCAGCTGCTGTCTGGACATGGGTGCTTCCGGAATTATTTAAGGCGGTTTGGCCACGAGCAAAGCGATGAGCGCCTATGGTGCGGAGAAGGCTTACAGGAGGACGCACACCACGTACTGTTCACCTGCGGGCGGTTCGCGAACCAACGCACCACGCTTGAGCTCACCTTGGGTGGTCCCATCACGATGGACAATGTAGTGCCAAGTATGCTCGAGTCTCCGGCAAAATGGGAAGCGGTCAGCGCATATGCGGCAGAGGTGATTAAGAAGCTGAGGCGAGTGGAACGACTTAGAAGGACCACTCCAATATAGGTGGTGATTGTTGTATGCGAAGCAATTCCTAACGGACATACCGCACACTGTTATCGCTCCTATACACATAGCCACATGTATTATATTCTACTCATTAAGTTTTATTTATTGTTATAGTTTAATAAAGAATTAAAAAAAAAAAAAAAACCCACACACACACAAGCATATACGCACACACTCTCACCCAGGTTTGCATATACACACCAGCACGCACACCCAGGCTTACCCACACACAGGCACACGCACAGGCATATACACACGCACGCACCGACATCCACACACACACACCCAGGCTTACACACACACCCAGGCTTACGCACGCACACACAGGCATATACACACGCACCCACCGGCATCTACAAACACACATACACAGGGGTAAGTGACGGCCATCTGTGATGGGCCCAAAGGTTGCTCAGGCAGCCATGCTTAGCGACAAGTGGGTAATACCCAGGCGTTGCAGATGTGAGAGATCGGGTGGAGGATGGGCACACATTCCGAGTCTTACTCTATGCGTGACGAAATCTTCTCACTCGTATCTCTCACACGCGTCCGAGAGCTCCTCAAAGACGCGGCCGGTGACTGGTGCGGGCGGATGGGTTAGACAGTTAGTGCGCAGGCTTCAGGTTCTTACCCTCGGCCTGACCACCTGGCTGGTTGACTCCCACCCGCTCGTAATAACACAGAACTTCGCCCGACGCCCTGGTCGGCGACGAAGAGCCATTTGGGGGAGTGATTGGTTGGTTCTCCGAGTATTCCTCTGGACTAACCAACCTATTCCTTCCGGTGTCTCTCAAATCGTCGCCAGTGCGTAAGGTATGCTCACGAACCCCCCCCCTGCTATTCCTCTATTCCCTACATTTCCTCTATTGCCCCGACCCCTAGGTATACTCTGGCACAGCTCCCCAGTGTCCCAGCTATCTACAAATTTTCTGTAAAACCCCTGGACGCGACTGAGACGCCGACCTCGGCCTAAGAAAGTACGTCCTTACAGATGGCGCCCGAGCAGGGACACTGGCAAACACTTCTGGGAGTAAAACATCATGGTGGCTTAAAGAACCACCACCACATAGTACCTAGGGAGTCCAGGGTCGCCCTAAACCAGAACTATGTTACGTTTTCTTGTTGATTGTGTCCTTATTTTGAGCCCTGTTGTTGTCAAATCCTCAAAATTTAAGTCTCTTCGCCCCTTACACGTCCCCTTAAAACATCCAGCATCCGACCCCCCTTTGCCACGGAAGTCTTGGCTTTGCTGTCTTTGCAGGCTAAGGCTACAGAGCAGATGCGCCGACGCTCAATAAGGGCAGCGCTGCTGACGCCTAATAAGGGCAGCGCTGCCAAAGCCTTATAAGCGCAGCGCTGTCACCGCCCATCAAGGAGCAGAGCTGCGTTCTGCTATATAAGGCAGACCGCGAGCTGCGGATAGGCAGTCAAGACCCGGTCATCGAAGTGAACACATCACAGTGCGACGCAAAGATCCTCTCGAAGGATAATAATAACTAAAATCTACAGATCCTCTCGAAGGATAATAATAAATAAAATTTACAGATCCTCTCGAAGGATAATAATAAATAAATAAATAACAAAACTTATAAAAAAAAAAAAAAAATTTGTTGGCACATACACAGGGTAGATAACATCATGGTGAATGTCAGCTGGATTTACTATCGCCGTAAGGACGAACTTGTGTCCATGGCCAGTGAGTTTGGGCTCGACGCAGAGGGCACCGTGACTGAACTACGCAGCCGGTCGCAGGATTCATATCCAGGAGTGACCATCCGGACACTCTCCCAGCGCGTTTCTCGGAGTTAGAAACGAAGTACCGGGATATCTCTCCAGCCGACCAAAGCGAGAAAGACAAGAAGCAGCGCTCACGGAGTCCATCACCCTTGGATACCAGCTCAGTCGCTCCAACCCGACCCGTGATCACCGTGACGAACACAGATGGAGCTTTTCCTGGACCTGATCCTACCCGACTCGCTGGAAGATCACCACCACGTCCCCGGCACAGTTCACCGCAAGGCTCAACAACCACAAGGCACGAGGTCCCATATGGAGCATTGGCAGATAAAGTTCAGCGCTGGGGAATCACCTTCGATGGAACCTCGGATCCACTGAGCTTCATTGAGCGCGTCGAAGAGAGGGCGGTAGCTCACCAGATAGAGCCGAATCGATTACCCCTGGCCATTTCGGAACTCCTAACTGGGGAAGCTGAGAGCTGGTTCAGGGTCAGTCACATGCATGGTGAGACCTGGACCCGATTCAGGCGAGAATTTATGGAATTTTACCTGCCACCGAGGTATTTCGAGAGGCTTGAGGACCAGATCCGCACACATCTACAGCAAAACGGGGAACCTTTCAAGCGGTATATGATTCAGCTGCGCCTAATGATGCAGCGTGAGGGGTATACTAGCCACAGGGAACTTGACCGACTATATGAGAACCTGCTACCGGAATACCAGCTTTATATTCGGCGTCACGAGGTATGCTGCCTGAGCCAGCTTACACAGCTGGCCACGCACTACGAGATGGTCCGCGAGAGGGAAGTACAACTCAAGCCCCACACGAAGCCCCAAATCACACATAGACCTGCAGCAGTGAGTCCCGAAATGCCCACACCGACGCCACGGCATCGCAACCCATTTCGTGACAACACCCCAGGGACACCCGGAACCGGCAACGGGACTAGCCCAGACACCCCGATAGATGTCCAGAACGCTTGCCGACGCTGTGGACAATCGGGCCATTTCAACCAGGATTGCGGGAGCCCACAGGTGATCTACTGTTGGCAGTGCGGACGACGAGGACAATAGAATGCTGTACCCGCTCGTCGGGAAACGGAATGCCTCCCTCCTCGAATCCGGACCAGGGGGGAGCAAGGGTCAACCAACGGAAGTAAACGGAGTCATACGACTCGAAGACGCAAGGATAGTAGCCAGAGTAAGTTTAGAAGGGAAACCTTTCCTGGCTACTATCGACACTGGATACGAGGAGTTTCGTCAGCGAAGCGGTCGCGAAGCAATTGTCCACCCGTGGACAACAAAACTTGCAGGTGATAGTAAGGCTGGCGGATGGGTCACATACCACTATCACCAAGGCATGTACCGCTGCCATACAGCTCGGAGAACAACGCGTCTGTTTGCCCTTACTAATACTGCCGACAGGGATCGACGACCTGATCTTGGGGATCGACTTCCTCTGTGCCGTAGAAGCCACCTTGTCCTTCGGAGACTTGGAGTTACAGCTAACACCGGATTGTTCCAGAGCCCGAACGGCCGACGGAGGGCACGAACGACCGGATACAACCAGGAGCCACCTATCCCAGCCCCAAGGGCCCCAAGGAGGAAGATCCAAGCACTCGTGATACACCTGATGTCTACAGTCGCAAGGTGACCTCTAGGGAGAAGAAGAACACATGTAACCAGGAGCTACCCATCCCAACCCCAAGAGCCCCAAGAGAGGGAGATCCAAGCACTCGTGAGACACCTGATGTCTGCAGTCGCGGGGTGACTTCTAGGGCACCGACGGACTTGCACTGGGAGGAAGGGAACAAATGCGTAGCAGCCGAAATTCGAACGAACGAAGGGACCAGCGAGGCTACTCCAACCGATCCTGACGAAGACGAGAGGATGAGCAATACCGACGAGGAGGGAATCCGGCGCAAGGAAGGCGACATCTCACGAGGGCCACTTGAGAGTGGCATACCACCCCAACGTCCTCGTTCCCCTTTGGGGAAAAGAAGCGAATATATCGCAATCGCCCAAAATTTACCGGATCCAGCTAAGGCGGAAGACGATCGTGAAGCTGAAGCACACCCTCGGGTACGGGAGTTCCTAGAGCGCGAACTAGCTTTTTTTGATGGCTTGAAGGGCGTATCACACATCGCGGAACACGTGATTACCATGCGCGACGAGAGACCCATCAAATAGAGATACTACCCGAAGAGTCCAGCTATGCAGAAGGTGATCTATGAGCAGGTGGACGAACTACTGCGGAACGACTGTATAGAGCCGTCCAAGAGCCCTCATAGTGCACCAATAGTGTTGGTGGGGAAGAAGACGGGGGACATCCGCATGTGTATTGATTACCGACAGTTGAATGCACGTTCCATCCCAGATGCGTACCCACTGCCAAGGATACATCACATTTGGAGAGACTCCGAAATGCGAAGTACATCACCACGTTGGACCTGAAAAGTGGATACTGGCAGATATGCCTGGAAAATTATGCCTTTCGGCTTGCATTCTGCACCGGTGACGTTTCAGAGAGCACTGGATGGAGTCATAGGCCCCGCTATGGAACCGTATGCCTTCGCCTACCTCGATGACATCATCATCACCGGCGTAGACATAGAGGATCACCTGAGGAGCCTCCAAGAAGTGCTTCGCCGCCTGCGCGAAGCGAATCTATGCTTGAACAAGGCCAAGTGCAAATTCTTTCGCCGAAGTATAGCGTATCTGGGCCATGTCATCAGCGAGCAAGGGATTCACACGGACCCGGAGAAAATCGCCGCTGTTCGACAGCTCAACCCACCTACAAACGTACGCGAGCTGCGCCGTTGCTTGGGAATAGCGTCATGGTATCGGAGATTTGTGGCAAACTTCGCGGAAGTAGTGCAGCCGATGTCTCTGCTACTCCGAAAGAGCAAACGTTGGGAATGGGGGGAGTCCCAGCAAGCCGCCTTCGAGGAGCTTAAGCTACGCCTCACTGAGGCCCCAGTCCTTGCCTGTCCGGACTTCTCGGCAAAATTCGTATTGCAGACCGACGCCAGCGATTATGGATTGGGAGCAGTATTGACGCAGGAGATAGACGGAGCAGAGCGGGTGATAGCCTACGTCAGCCGGCGGTTGTCAAAGCCCGAAGAGAATTACTCAGCGACGGAGAAGGAATGTCTGGCCATCGTTTGGGCCATCCGCAAACTGAAGTGCTTCCTGGAGGGCTATAAATTTGACGTGATTACGGATCACCTTGCATTGAAGTGGCTAAACAGCATCGACGGGACGAATTGCGAGGTGGGCACTCGAGTTGCAACAATATCAATTTGATATTCACTATCGCCGAGGTAAGCTTAACGTCGTGGCAGATGCATTATCCAGGCAACCGCTGGAGGAGACGCTACAGACGGCACGAGTCGAAACGGTTAGGTGTCCATGGCTCCGCAAGCTGATACTGACTACAGCGCATCGAGGACCACCCCAAGGAACATCCGGACTATACACTCGAGAACGGTCAGGTGTACCGACATCTAGGTCTACGCCCAACCGAGGAGGATTACGTACCCTGGAAGCTCTGTGTGGCATCCGAACAACGCTCCCGCGTCCTCAAGGAGTGCCATGACAACCCTACCGCTGGTCACCTAGGGATACGGAAAACAGCCAGCCGTGTCATGCAGCGGTATTACTGGCCCGGTCTCTTAAGAGACATAACCCGGTATGTGCGACGATGTGCCAAATGTCAGGCATACAAGGTGAGCCAGCTGAAGCCCGCTGGGAAAATGTTGACCAGGCAAGTGGAAGAACCGTTTGGTACCATCTGTTCCGACTTCGTTGGCCCCCTCCCACGATTCAAGCACGGAAACACCATGCTCCTGGTGTTCTTTGATCATTTCTCTAAATGGGTAGAGCTGGTACCCTTACGCAAGGCTACGACCGTGCATTTGGAGCGAGCGTTCAGGGAGCGAATAATTTGCCGCTTCGGGGTACCGCGGTGCTTTGTATGCGACAACGGGACGCAGTTCACCAGTCGATCGTTTGGCCGATTCTGCGAAAAGCTAGGGATGGAGCTACAGCACACCGCTCCCTACAGCCCACAACAGAATCCGGCGGAGAGGGCAAACCGGACGATCAAGACCATGCTGGCTCAATACGTCGAGGGACACCAGAGCACGTGGGATGAGTTGCTCCCGGAAATCATGTTAGCGATCAATACCAGCGTCTCCGATACGACAGGATTCAGCCCCGCATTCTTGGTTCAAGGACGTGAGCCCCGTCTACCGAGCAGCGTTATATGACGCACACAAAGTCTTCGAGGTCGTCAAGCAAAACGTACAGAGAGCATCCCAGGACCAGGCAAAACAGTACAACCTTCGCCGTCGATACTGGCGCCCTACCGTGGGTACGCAAGTGCTGGTCAAGCATCACGTTCTGAGTAACGGAGCAGAGGGATTTGCAGCGAAACTAGCACCGAAGTTCGATGGGCCATATGAACTAAAGAAGTTCGTATCCCCGAATGTCGTACGCCTACAGCATTTGGAGACTCATAAGCGTCGAATGGCCCAACGACACCCAGACCCAAGAACCAAGTCCACCTTTCCCCATACCTGTGTCAAGTCCTTCAGACCCTCTTACAAACCGCACTGTAGGTAGGGTTATGCAAATGAAAATTACGACTCCATTGTGTTACAGCGAGAAGATGTCCGAAGCAGAGGGACACATCCTGTTCGGGCTAGAGGGGCACTGCCGAAGATACGTGGACCCCGAAGGGTACCACTCCGACGACAGCCACGCCACGGACATTTACGTGCCGCCCGAGGATATCCCCGAAGTACCCGAAGTCCCCGACTCCACCTCAGACGTACCCCTACCCACGATAGACCCCTGGAGAGACCTGAGGGTGGACCCTGGATGGCCGTCCGACGACGCAATCGACGAGGTGCTGTCTACACTAAGCCTCGCGGATGACGTTTTGGTCTCGACGACCTACCACTCTACACCATCGACTGGGTGATGGCCCCGGAGAGCTGGCGGGTAGAAGGAAAGGGAGGGTGTTACCACAGGATGTTCGAGACAGTGTCGAGGTGGCGAAACGGCGCAACCCCATCTACAGTACCAAGACCCTTATCGAGACGGAAAGCCATGCGTTCCAGGTGAAGGTATCGAAAGCCGGGAAGGTCACCGTCCGCCACCGCCCCCCGAAGTAAGGAGAGGGTGTGAGGTAGCGACCAGCTACCGCACATTTATGTTTTTCGTTCGTGACGTCGTTTATGTTATCTTGTGATTGCATATACCATGCTCCACTCACATTTGCGTAAATGTAAACGCAAGCTAGTGCTCTGCGCACATTTGCGTAAACGCAAACGCAAAATGTTGCTCCGCGCGGAACGAGTGGTATTTTGCGCGTTCCGGGGGAATGGAAGCTGTGGAAGAGGAAGAAAACAAGGTAGAAAATGATATTGCAATTTTAAGGCAAAATATCAGTTTTCGAGGGCAGCCGCAATAACAGCAACGACCACGATCAGTGGTAGCGCCCGGCTTCAACGCCAGTAGCAATAGGCACATACATACCCACACGCACCCGGCATCGACACCCGCATACACAAACACATACGCGTACACCCAGGCATATTACACACGCACAACACTCCACACACACCCGGCATCGACACACAGGCACACACTACCAGGAATACACTCAGCTACACGCACACCCAGGAATACCCACGGCTAACACACAGGCACACACTACCAGGAATACCCTCAGCTGCACGCACACCCAGGAATACCCACGGCGAACACACACACACACTACCAGGAATACACCCAGCTACACGCACATCCAGGAATACCCACGGCTAACACAGACACACACTACCAGGAATACACTCAGCTTAGACGCACACCAAGGAATACTCACGGCTAACAACACGCACACACTACGAGCTCACGCACACCCCGGCATCGACACCAGCATACACCCAGGCACACACGCAGATACCCCACACACACAGGCACCCCCGCACACCCAGGCTCACGTACACACACCGGCTTATACCCACACACACACATATTACAGAGTGTTCAAGTGCAGACGCGTTTCGAATCGCTCCGTCCAGCTGTCGTTTTGCGGTGTCATTCCTGTGCAAAATCAAAACAAAGGCAGCTAGAATCGTTCGGTGATAGTGCCGGGTCACTTACCTCTGCGTCTGTTTGCTGTCGCCACGCGCGTTCTTTGGCAATTCTAGTAGCCGTCTACAGTAGCCTCCTCCAGCGGCAGATCGCCTGCGCGTATTTCTATTCAGTTCGGTAGTGTGCGTTCGTAAGGGCACACAGTGTAAAACATCTTCGTTGTGGTGCGCTGTTTTTGTTTTTTAGACTAACACACTACCAGCTGATCGCGCGGCTCGCCAGGGCTGGTTGCCTTATATAGCAGTGCCTTCCGAGCAACCAGCGCTCACCGGTTTTTCCTGATTCGCAACAGGTGGCGCTTTTGGCTTTTTGGTTCAGGTCTTACTGGAGGTGACTCCGGTGCGGGCGGTTTGTGTACCGGGAAGACTATAAAAAATCTTTGCATATACAAAACGGCCCACGCAAAGTGTAATATACCAAACAGGCGCGGTTCTTTTTTTGTTGTTCAAGTAGGAGTCTTCAAGCAGAGTATAGCAAAAGCCACGGATCAGGCGATTACCAACCCTTCCGTTGCGACGGTGCTCAGTGGGGCTCTGGTGACCGATTCGGGGCGGTATAACCCCCAGCGGCTCATACCCAAGCTAAATCTTTGGTCAACGGGGGACTGCTTGGAGGTGTACTTGAGCCCGTTCGATGTCGAATGGAATTGTGCGCCGCTCGGTACTGCCCTCCTCAGGTGTGCGTTCCACCCTCTGTACAGAGCGAGGCTTTATCGCAGAGTACCCCACCGTCGTTGCATTTGCCGCAACCGGTCGTCTGGCCTTTGCCGACCACTCCGAGGCCGTCGAAAACGCTGCAGAGCTCGCTCATTAAAATGGGTGAGGCTCTTTCGGGCTTATCTGAGCTTTTTAATGGTCAACGTCATATAAACGCGCTGATGCGCGACGAGTTGACAAAAATTGTCAGGCTGCATGAGGCAGCTCGTAGGTTGAGCAAGCCACAAGTTGCAGTGGGTGTTACACAAACATCACCACCCAATACTGTGCGCAACCTTGATAGGGACAGGCGGCAAGTAGCTCACCATACGGGAGTCGCCCGCCGCATAGCTAGCAGGTCAACTCCTAAGCGCCCTAGGGATCTGCAGGAGTTAATAGGCACACCGCCCAAAAAACAGAAGCAAGGATTCTCCAACGCCCCTCTAGAGAGGACTGCATCACAGTCAGCACCAAAGATGGCACTTCAGACTGCTCCCCAGACTGCACCAAGAACGTCCTGGACAAAAGTGAAGCCGAGAAAATCGTCTCATAGTCGTATCCGAGCGGATGCTATTGCAATATCGGGTGTTGACGGCTGCAGCTACGCCGACATGCTGCGTGTGGTCAAAACCGACCCTGCCTTACGTCAATACTGCGAGGACGTGCAGCAAACGGGGATCTGCTTCTTCGCCTAAATAAAAAGCCAGTGCACAGCTCAGAGGAGCTGCAATCAGCCATGGGGAAAGCCTAGGAGACAGAGCGACGGTCAAGACGCTCGTTGACGTCCAACGCGTCGAGGTACGGGACTTGGATGAGCTGACTACGAAGGAGGAATTGATCGATGCGATCCACAAGGCCATAGATGCACCCAGCCTAACGGTGGAAGCAGTCCGCTCATTGCGAGCCCTACGCAGCGGATCATCGTCGGCAACGTTGGTTCTCCCTAAGCCTTTATCCACCCAGTTACTTGACCTGGCTAAGATCAGAGTTGGCTGGGTGGTCTGTCGTATACGGCCTATTGTGCAGCCACTGCGCTGTTACAAATGTCTTGCGTTTGGGCATATCGCTGCGAAATGCACCAGCGATGATGATCGCAGGGGTACGTGCTATAGGTGTGGCGAGGCTGGTCACGTGGCTGGGTCCTGCAGCAAACCGCCATCGTGCTGGCTGTGCTCTAAACAGGGATCAGGTAACGCGGGTCATACCACGGGCAGCTTCAACTGTCCTGCCTATAAAGTAGCTATCGGACAGATGAAATGTTAAAGTTTCTTCAGCTAAACCTAAACCACTGCATGGCTGCTCAATCACTTCTGGAGCAGACAACAAGGGAGCTTGGCATGACATATGCATGCTGAGTGAACCGCACCGAGTGCCGATTGCTCCATCATGCATCTGGGCGACGGACACTAGCAAGAAGGCCGCGTTGTGGGTGTGTGGTGCAGCTCAACAGCTTACCGATGTGCCGCAGTTCAAAGGATTTGTGAGAGCAAGACTTGGTAGTCTGTGCATCTATAGCTGTTACCTTGCGCCCAGCTTGCCACTCACCGCTTTCTCCGCGATTCTGGAGCAGCTAGTAGATGATGCTAGGGGTCGAGGCAGAATTATTCTCGCGGGCGACTTCAATGCATGGGCTCTGGAGTGGGGCAGCGTTTCAACAAACACCAGAGGCAGAGTGCTCTTGGAGACGCTTGCTGCACTGGATCTGGCACTTTTAAACAGAGGCAACGAACATACTTTTCAAGAGCTGGGGCAGGCTCAGTAATTGACCTTACGTTTGTCAGCCCTCCTTATTCAACGCAGCTCAGTGGGTGATCAGCGACATCTACACAGCCAGTGACCACAATGCCATTATATGCACACTTGCTGGCCAGCAAGAGCGTAGTGTGCATAGTGCGCCGATCGCGAAACGCTACCGCCAGGAAACATTTGACGCCGCAGTGTTTTCCAGAGCAATCGCGCAGCTATCCACATCGGGCTCCGCTGAATCTCGTGCAGCACAAATGGCTGCGCAAATTTCCTCGGCATGTGACAGCAGCATGGCACTGCGTCGTCCCTACAGGCGTCCCCACATCCCCACGTATTGGTGGAACGCCACGCCTGCATTAGAGCCAGAAGGCTATGCCAACGTGAGGATTACAGGCGGGCTAGAGGTTCGCTTAAGAGGGCGATTAAGGCGAGTAAGCGTGAATGCTATCTGCAGCTGTGCGACTCTGCTGAGCAGGATCCCTGGGGGAAAGCGTACAAAACGGTGGTGAAGCGCATATATGCTGGAAATCACCACCTCCCTTCCATGGAGCCAGTTAGGATGCAGTCCATTGTGGAGTGCCTGTTTCCTCACGGGAGACCGCAGGCCAAGCGCATAGAGTCATCGCATAGCCATGACAACATAGTACCAGCGGTCATCACACCAGAGGAGGTACTAGGTGTAGCCAAAAACATCGCGGCGAACAAATCACCAGGTCCGGATGGTATTCCAAACCAAGCGCTGAAGCTAGCAATGTCATTACAAGCCGAACAATTTGCCGCACTTTTCAATGCATGCTTGCACGAAAGGACCTTTCCAATCGTCTGGAAAGTGCAGAACCTGTTGCTTTTGCCGAAGCCAGACAAACCGCCGGGGGAGCCTTCATCCTACAGACCAATCTGTCTGTTAAATAACATTGGCAAAGTTTTTGAAAAGCTGCTAGGGGTAAGGCTTAGCAATGCGATTGACATAGCCGGCGGGCTGTCCCCAGTTTGGGTTTCGCAAAGCGAGGTCAACCATCGACGCCCTAAGCAAGGTGGTCGAGATAGCAACCAGCGCTATTCAAGGTTCCAGATGGGCAGGGGGAGGGAAAGAGTATTGCCTCATAGTCACGCTGGACATTAAAAATGCGTTTAACTGCGCCAACTGGGAAGTCATTCTCAACGCCCTAGAGAATCTGCAGGTCCCCTCATATCTGCGTGACACAATTAGGAACTACTTTGATGGACGGGTGCTGCACTACCGGACCACTGAAGGCATCAAAGTGCACAATATTTCTGCAGGAGTTCCACAGGGATCGGTTATGGGCCACTGCTGTGGAACATTATGTACGATGGAGTCTTAATGCTTAATCTTCCGGATGAGGCACACATAGTTGGATTTGCTGACGATGTTGCTATCGTCGTCGTGCGCAAGGAGCTAGAGCATGCTGAGGCTGCGTGCAATACATGCATTGCCCGTGTGCAGGACTGGCTTAACCAGGCGGGATTGGAGCTGGCTGCGCACAAGACGGAGGTGGTGCTTGTGAGCAGCCGCAAGACGGTGGAAACAGCAAAAATAGTTGTTGGCCGGACTACGATTCTGTCCAAACGGGCAATCAAATACCTCGGCATTATGTTGGATACGAGGCTGTCCTTTAAGGAGCACCTGGAGTACACCGCAGCCAAGGCAGCTGGAGTATGTCGCTCACTATCGCGCATAATGCTGAACACGCGCGGGCCCAAGCAGGAGCGCCGCCGCCTATTAATGAGCGTTGTCCGTTCAACGGCTTTGTACGCAGCGCCAATATGGTGGAAAGCCGTTCGGGGTCAAAGCTACTGCCGCGGTATAGGCGCTGCATACCGCCTTTGCGCGATCAGAGTGTGCTGTGCTTTCCGGACGATTTCTGATGAGGCCGCCCTGGTCATCGCTGGCATGGTTCCCATCGAGGAGCTTGCCATTGAGTCGGGAGAGTTGGCTAGCCGGTCGGCCGCTACTACAGCACGCGTGAGCCGGCTGGCAGTAAGATCCAGCACTTTGGAGAGGTGGCAAGGACGTTGGAACTCTTCAGAGAAGGGGCGATGGACATTCGCCTTGATCCCACGGCTCTCACCATGGCTCAACCGTGGTCATGGGGAAGTTAATTTTTACCTGACCCAGCTGCTGTCTGGACATGGGTGCTTCCGGAATTATTTAAGGCGGTTTGGCCACGAGCAAAGCGATGAGTGCCTATGGTGCGGAGAAGGCTTACAGGAGGACGCACACCACATACCTGCGGGCGGTTCACGAACCAACGCACCCCGCTTGAGCTCACCTTGGGTGGTCCCATCACGATGGACAATCTAGTGCCAAGTATGCTCGAGTCTCCGGCAAAATGGGAAGCGGTCAGCGCATATGCGGCAGAGGTGATGAAGGAGCTGAGGCGAGTGGAACGACTTAGAAGGACCACTCCAATATAGGTGGTGATTGTTGTATGCGAAGCAATTCTTAACGGACATACCGCATACTGTTATCGCTCCTGTACACATAGCCACATGTATTATATTCTACTCTTAAGTATTATTTGTTGTTATAGTCTAATAAAGAATTTAAAAAAAAAAAAAACCCACACACACACAAGCATATACGCACACCCAGGCTTACGCACACACACAGGCACCCCCGCACACCCAGGCTCACGTACACACACAGGCTCACACGCACACCTAGGCTTACGCACACCCAGGCACACACCCAGGCTTACACCCACACACACAGGCACACACGCACACCCAGGCTTACGCACACACACCGGCTTATACCCACACACACACAAGCATATACGCACACCCAGGCTTACGCACACACACAGGCACCCCCGCACACCCAGGCTCACGTACACACACAGGCTCACACGCACACCTAGGCTTACGCACACCCAGGCACACACCCAGGCTTACACCCACCACACAGGCACACCCAGGCTTACGAACACACACCGGCTTATACCCACACACACACAAGCATATACGCACACACACTCACCCAGGTTTGCATATACACACCAGCACGCACACCCAGGCTTACCCACACACAGGTACACGCACAGGCATATACACACGCACGCACCGACATCCACACACACACACCCAGGCTTACACACACACCCAGGCTTGGATGTAAATCTGTCACACTCTAAAGTGCGGTCGCGTTTATTATTCGCTCTGGTTCGGCGTCAATTTGCAGCGTATTACCTGGTCCGAAAATAACAAACAGTCAGTGTGGTGTTGTGATCGATTGGGTAGCTTACCTGGGTACTCGCTTTTATCACCGCCTGGTGCGAACCCGGTTGTTTTTGACGGTCGCGTCCCGCGGAGTCTCTATCCGCGGTGTTTGGTGGTTTAGGTTGTCTTCGTGACCTTTTGCGGGTGTGTGTTGCAGTTGCAGCGTCACATTTGCACTTTCTTTGCAGTGTACTGTTGGTGTTTTTTCGCCTTAACACACTCTCAGCTGTGATATTTGCGCTTTTCGGGTGCCCACATTCTCAGCTGATCCCAGGGCTGTCAAGCTAAATCGCTTGGCAAGCCGCGCCAAACAGCAGCTCTCATCAGCAACAGGTGGCGCCACTTGTGTTCGGTTCGTGTATCGACTAAACGAGCGGTCTACACTAGCAGTTGCATACCTTCGTGGGCAGCAAATTAGTGTAGCACAACGTACAGGCGTGTTCTTTGCTAAAGAGACTCCTAGCAACTAGGTGCAAAAGGCCACGGAACTGGTTATAACCAACCCTCCCCCGCTGCGGCGGTGCACTTTGAGGGGGCTCTGGTGACCGAAACGGGGCGGTATAACCCCCACCGGTTAAACCGAAGGGAAATCTTTGGTCACCGGGGGATTGCTATCAGAGTTCGTAGCAAGGTAACAGCATCAACTCTAGGATGGCAGACGAATCGTCGCCATTCTTCCGAAGGCCGGCGTTGGCGCGATCTCCACCATCGCTGCAGCCTAGACTGGGCTTGTCTCTGCCCCACGTAGAGGCTGTGTCTCCGGAAATGGTGGCAATGGAGGCATCTTCACCGACGCCTTTGGTAGCGGCTGTTGGGCGGCCAACGACACAGGGAGCTGGTATCACGGTGACAACAGCACACCCACCCAGGTTACCCGTTAACCTAAGAAGCATTCTATCGCAGATGGGGGGCTGCATAGACGGAATAAGTGCCCGGTTTGACACCAAGAGGCACATCAATAATCTGGAGCGCGAGGAGCTGGCAAGGTTAGTGGACTTGCAAAGGCAAGCTATGAGCTGCCTGAATTCTGCAACAACTGAGAAGGCCGTCCAGACAACGCCAACTGCTGAGGGCCGTTCCAATAGAGTTGCTAAAAGCACGCATGGTTCGGTGGTACAAGCTAAGGGTACACCGAAACGCTTGCGCGAGGTCTCGACATCTCACCGCACTACACCCCCAAAACGGAGCAAGGAGACAGCGACTGCGTCTGCAAGCACGCAGAATTCTGAGCCCCCCCCGTGTACCATCCCTGCCTAAGGTTAATCCCTGGTCGAAGGTGGTTGGCCTCAAAAGCAAAGCAGCTCGTACAAGGGCTGATGCAGTCCCGTGTCTGGTCTGGGCGACTGCAGCTATGCAGACATCTTAAAAGTGGTTAGGAGCGAGCCATCACTTGCGCATCTGCGAGAGGATGTTAGCACAATCCGCAAGACGGCTAAAGGCGATCTGCTTATTAGGCTAAGTAAACAGCCGGTACACAGTGCAAACGAGTTGCAGCTCGCTGTTGGTAAGGTACTGGTTCGACGGGCCTTATCGGAATCCAATCAGGTGGTAATCTACGATCTGGACGAGCTGGCGACCAAGAAGGAGGTCCTGGATGCTGTTAGGTCTGCCCTTGTAGACCCAAAGCTGGGTGGCAGCGTCGTCAAGTCGCTGCGGCACACGAGGGCTGGCCTGCAAACTGCAACCCTGGGCTTACCGACGGCTTTGGCAGTCAAGCTGGTTGAAAAGGCGAAAATCCGCATCGGATGGGCGATATGCCGCATTAGGCCCTTGATGCAGCCAAGGCGTTGTTTCAAATGCTTGGAATATGGCCACATCGCTGCCCATTGCAAGTGCACGGCTGACCTGAGTAAGACTTGTTACATGTGTGGAACCCTAGGTCACATCGCGAGAGCGTGCAATCAGCCGCCAAAATGTGCCCTATGCACAAGAAGAGGTGAAAGACGACTGACCATGCGACAGGCAGTTATAGGTGTCCTGCCTACCGAGAAGCTGTTAAGCACGCCAAATGGTGAAAGTCCTGCAACTAAACCTTAAACACTGCGTAGCTGCACAAGCTTTGCTGGAGCAACTCATTCTTGATGAGAACATCGATGTCGCCATGCTTAGTGAACCCCATCACCGGGCGTCAACTAACCGCGGGCTGTGGGCTTTAGACAGCTCTGGAAAGGCTGCTTTGTGGAACTGTGGCGATCAGCAGTCCCCCTTCACTCACACCCTAGTCTCTGACAGCTTTGTCCGAGTTAAGGTAGGCAATTTGTGGCTCTACAGTTGTTACTTGGCGCCCAGCCTTACGATCGAAGCCTTCGAGGCGGTGACGTTGGAAATTGCAGAGGACGCAAGGGCCCGTAGCAACGTCATAGTTGCTGGCGACTTCAACGCGTGGTCTACGGAGTGGGGCAGCTCGTCGACGAATACTAGAGGAACCATCCTCGTTGAGTCGATGGCAAATTTGGACTTGGTTCTTCTCAACACTGGGACAAGAAACACGTTCAATAGGGAAGCGCTGGATCAATCATCGACCTAACATACGTTAGCAGTGCACTCGCCCGCTCGGCCCAGTGGCGTATAAGCGACTGCTACACTGGAAGCGACCATGAGGCCATCGTCTTCGCAGTAGGTGAAACCCTGCGGTCGCCGGCAAGGCCACCCTCTCGAAAAGCGTTCCGTGTTGAGTCCCTTAACACAGACATCTTCGTCGATTCCATCTCACGTATGGCAGCAGGCGGACCGGCGCTGGTTATGGTGGAACAGATAGCTGAGCTATTAGGCGAAGCTTGCGCTGCAAGCATGCCCTTGTGCAAGGCCTATAAACGCCATCACACCAGCATGTTCTGGTGGAATGAGAACATCGCTGAGGCCAGACGGGAATGCCTGAGGGTCAATCAGGGCCAGCAAAAAGGAATGCTTTCTCATGTTATGCGACTCGGCGGACAACGATCCCTGGGGCAGAGCCTACAGGATTGTAGTCAAGCGCATTGGCAGAGGCAGAAGCGAAGCGCCAATGGAGTTCGCCCGAGTGAGGGACATAGTGGAAACACTTTTTCCTCAAAGAATTAGTCCACTACCACCTGTTCATGGACCGTCCACATTTGAGGGCTTCATTCCGGTCACCGCGGAGGAGATGGAGACTGCTGCACGCAAGCTCATCGCCAACAAGGCCCCGGGTCCAGACGGTGCCTGAGGATAGCAATCACCTTGCAGCCCGGTCTGTTCGCAGAGTTGTACTCTAAGTGCCTGCGCGAGGGTACTTTTCCGGACAGGTGGAAGGTACAGCAACTGGTGCTCCTACCCAAGCCCGACAAGCCCCCTGATGACCCCTCGGAATATAGACCCATCTGCCTCATCGATAACGGTGGCAAGGTCCTGGAGATGCTGATCTGTGCTAGGCTGGACGCTGCCGTACGGAACGCTGGTGATCTATCGCCTTTCCAGTATAGTTTCAGAAAGGCAAGGTCAACCACCGACGCCATTAAAACGGTTGTCAGTATAGCGGCTGAGGCTATCGCCGGCACCCGCTGGCGCTTCGGCAGTAAGCACTACTGTCTTGTCGTGAGCATTGACGTGAAGAATGCCTTCAACACCGCCAACTGGAGCTGCATCCTGGATGCCTTGGTACTACTTCGGGTTCCAAATTACCTAGTAGCGATCGTGAGGAGCTATTTTGATAACCGAATCCTTCGGTATCAAACGGACGAGGGTGAAAAGGAGCACGCTGTTTCTGCAGGAGTTCCTCAAGGATCTGTTTTAAGTCCTCTCCTATGGAACATCATGTATGATGGCATACTTCGAATTCAGCTACCAGAGGGGGCTACCGCAGTTGGCTACGCTGATGACGTCGCCTTAGTAATGGTGGCTAAGGATTTACGGCGAGTCACAGAGCTTTGTAATTGGTGCATAGATGCCGCGACTCAATGGTTGTCATCCGTGGGACTTCAGTTGGCGGCTCATAAGACGGAGGCGGTGCTCATCAGCAGCAGAAAAAAGGTGGAATATGTTGACTTCACGGTGGAAGGCGTCACGCTGAGGTCTAAGGACTGGATCCGCTACCTGGGCGTGATCATTGACAGGCGCCTCAGCTTCGGAGAGCATCTTGCGTTTGTCCACAGGAAGGCGGCGGTTACCGGGCGCGCATTGGCGTGGATGATGCCAAACACGCGAGGCCCGAGGCAGCATACGAGGTTGCTTCTAATGCACGTCATGAAGTCGGTCATCCTGTACGCAGCACCAATCTGGATCGGCGCTACATCGGTAGCCAGCTACATGAGGGGCATAGAGTCAATTTATCGGCTCTCTGCCCTGCGTGTATGCTGTGCCTTCCGCACTGTGTCCTCGGAGGCAGCGCTTAAGATTGCTGGGATGACTCCAATCCGTTTCTCTGCCTTGGAAGCCGTGGCAGTTCTCGAAGCTGGTCCTTCGGAGAGAAGAGCCGTTCGGGCGGCTGCCCGCGAACGGAGCCTTGAGTCCTGGCAGCAGCAGTGGGACTCATCCAATTAAGGGCGTTGGACGTATCTTCTGATCCCAAGTATACGGCGATGGGTGGAGAGAAAGCACGGGATGGTTACTTTCTACCTCACCCATTTCCTCACAGGTCATGGTTGTTTCAGGAGCTACCTGAAGCGCTTTCAGCATGACTCCTCTGCTACGTGCAACTGGTGCGACGACGGCAGGGAGGAGGACGCTCAACACGTCTTCTTTGACTGCGGGCGGTTCGCCCAGCAGCGGCTTGTGGTGGAAAACGTGGCGGGCCAGCCTCCAACTCCAACATGGCCCTAATGATAGAGAAACAGGATGTTTGGCATGCGGTCTGCGCGTTTGCAGCCTCTACGATGGCAGAGCTACGACGGCTGGAAAGGGAAAGGGCGACCTCATCGTAGTCATTGCCACTGCTTCTGCGAAGCAATGCTTCACGGCGGTCCCGCAGAAGCTGGCAACGGCTGCGAATGCTTACGTTTACATATAGCATAATTTAACACTAGGCTTAAATTTTTTTTTGAAATTAAAAAAAAAAAAAAAGAAACACGCACCCGGTCCCCACCGGCGCTGCAGCTTAACCTAGCGTCAGCTATGCCTTGCCTAAACGCAGTATCCCCAGCTATGGAGGCAACCTCTCCAGCTGAAGTGGTAGCTGCAGCGGCACCGCCACATGCCCGAGGAGCTTTGAATTATGCAGGAGCAGGCTGCTCTTCTAAGCCACCTGTCACTCTAAGGTGCATCCTGGAGCAGATGGGGGATTGTATAGGAGGTATCAGTGCCCGGTTTGACACCAAAAGGCATATTAACAACTTGGAGCGTGAAGAGCTTGCAAGGTCATAGAGCTACAAAGGCGAGCCATGAGCTTGGTGACAAATGATGTTCGGGAGAAGGTAATACAAACAACGCCAACTGCTGCTGGAGGTATCAACAAAGATGCTAGGAGCAAAAATGTTTCAGATGGTCTAGCCAAGGGAGTGGCGGGAACGCCGAAACGTCTTCGCGAGCCATCGAGCTCTCACCGCAATACCCCACCCCCAAAAAAAAAGCAGGGTATCTCTCAGTGCCCCAAATCAGGACCGTTACCCTTTTCCCCTTTTCCCCTTTTCAGCGAGTGCGGGCATGCTAGCGAATCCTCCGAGTTTTACTCTAGATTCTGCGACGCCTGCCTCTTGGGTATGTCCCAGGTGTAGCGACAAGTGGTTAATACCCAGGCGTTGCAGATGTGAGAGATCGGGTGGAGGATGGGCACGCATTCCGAGTCTTACTTTATGCGTGACGTAATCTTCTCACTCGTATCTCTCACACGCGTCCGAGAGCTCCTCAAGGACGCGGCCGGTGACTGGTGCGGGCGGATGGGGTTAGACAGTTAGAGCGCAGGCTTCAGGTTCTTACCCTGGGTCTGACCAGATGGCTGGTTGACTCCCACCCACTCGTACTAACACAGAACTTCGCCCGACGCCCTGGTCGGCGACGAAGAGCCATTTGGGGGAGTGATTGGTTAGTTCTCCGAGTATTACTCTGGACTAACCAACCTATTCCTTCCGGTGTCTCTCAAATCGTCGCCAGTGCGTAAGGTATGCTCACGAACCCCCCCCCCCCTGCTATTCCCCCCTGGCACAGCTCCCCCAGTGTCCCAGCTATTTACAAATTTTCTGTAAAACCCCTGGACGCGACTGAGACGGCCGACCTCGGCCTAAGAAGTACGTCCTTACAATACAAAAAATAATAATAAATAATAAAAAGAAAGAATAACTTGTAAGATTCCTAAATATTCGATTAATGATGCTTGATGGCTTTTATTAGCAAAGATTCTCTTTCATTTATTCTCTAAAAACGCGCGCGCTTGTCAAGAAAAGTAGCCGGAAGAGATAGAGACAAATAAGTGTGGCCGGGCCACACTTTGTGATAAATCTTAATACTAACATCGATACCTTAATACTAGCTTACGATATATCGGTATAAACGAGCATAACATAACATAAACGATCGATAGCAATTAAATATAAATATTGCACAAAATAAATACTTTACAACTCGGCCGTACTGACAAGGAATCGACCTCGATTCCACCTACTCGAGACCATAGAGGCCTGAAGCCTACCAAACATCGGGTGTTACCTGTGGTCAGACATCGAAAGCACAATTTTAATCAGACGTGAGCCAAAATTTTAGTTTAGATGACTCCAGCACACCATCATACGGAAGCTGTGTGAGCTGGGAGCCTTCAACATCCCGGATGACATACCGGTCATTCGGAAGTTTCTTATGGATGACATAGGGACTGCGGTACCGTTTAATGAGTTTTTTGTTTATGCCAGCCGTCGTATCAACATTCTTGATGACGACGAAATCACCTTCCTCAAAATTAACGGCAGGGCGATGAGATTGGTTAAAATACTCTGTATTATACTCCTGAGACTTAACAATGTTCTGAAGGGCAATTTTACGGGTATCTACTAGGGACACTTCATCAATAAGCCTATCATCCAAACGCTCAGTTAATTCATCTATAACAGCACCGCGCTGTTCGACACCAAAAGGAGGACGGAGGGTGCAAATTTAGTTGTGGAGTGGAATTAAT
Organism: Scaptomyza flava; assembly: GCA_030179655.1. Lineage (NCBI taxonomy): Eukaryota > Metazoa > Arthropoda > Insecta > Diptera > Drosophilidae > Scaptomyza > Scaptomyza flava. The sequence goes on along the minus strand of JARNME010000511.1, from coordinate 113,367 downwards.
TATTTAGGGCGAACTCAAATTTCGGAAGCTGTTTCGCCCAATCGGCATGATCCAATGGGTCGGCCAATTTAGAAAGCATAGGACTTAAGACACGGTTGACACGTTCCACTTGCCCATTAGCACGAGGGGAGGCAGTGGCATTCTGGACATAGATTATATGGTGCGACTGCAGAAAATCAGCAAATTCGGCGGAAGTGAAACACGTACCTCGATCGCTAACAATTCGGCGAGGTCGACTATAGTTGGAAAAATACTGCGTCTCCAAAGTGTGACATGCTTCCCGGGAACTAGTAGTAGCGGCAGGGTATAATTTGACAAACTTGGTGAAGGCATCAATAACGACTAGCAGATATTTTTTCTTGGAGTGTGTGGACGGAAGAGGTCCCAAGTGGTCAATATGAAGAGTGTCAAACGGCAGAGGGGTTTTCGGAATACTATGCAGGGTAGCATTATTACTGTTAGCAGAAGGGGAGTAGTATATGCATTTGAGGCAATTTTTAATAAAGTTGTTAACATAAGATTTCATATACGGAAACCAATAATGTTTTTTAATCTGTGAGCAACATTTTCAGTGGCCAGATGGCCTAGCTTCTCATGCACTGTTCGTATGACACTGTTAATCATTTCGGCAGGGACATAAAGCTGAAGTACGTCAGTCGGTGATCGGCGATACACGACACCATCTTGCAACTCAAAACCAGCAACCTCTTGGTTCTCTAGGGCACTCCGAAGTTTGACAATTTCTGGATCACGGTTTTGCGTCAGTTGTAGTAGGAAATCCAGGTTCACCTCGTCCACATATGCAGAAGTTTATAGTCTACTAAGTGCATCCACGTGAGGCATACAAATACCGGACCGATGTACAATGGTGTAGTTATAATTTTCTAAAAGCAATGCCCAGCGGGCTATTTTTGCAGAAGATCCACCATTCTTAAGTGTTAACGCTAATGAATTGCAATCTGTAATATCTTAAACGGAATGAACTTCAGATATGTCTCAAAACGTTTTAGGGCGTAAACGATAGCCAAGGTTTCCAATTCATAACTATGCAATTTCGATTCTGGGACGGAAGCGGTCTTCGAAAATAACACACAGGATGAAATTTATCATCAGTTTGTTTCTGCAGGAGCATCGCTCCAAAACCGGCAGAACTAGCATCACAATGTAATTCAGTTTCAGACTTCGGGTTATAAATAGACAGCACTGGTGATTCGATCAGTTTGGACTGCAGTGTTCGGAATGAATGAAGACACTCATCAGAAAAAACGTAAGGGGCATCTTTTTTCAGCAGGCGCGACATCGGATAAGCAATTTTGGCAAAGTTGGGTACAAAACGGCGGAAGTAAGAAAAGAGACCCAAACAGCGTTCCAATTCTTTCCTATCCCGGGGTTCCGGCAGACTTTTTATAGCTTGAAGGTGACCTGGTTTCGGAGTGATACCGGAAGAGTTCGCTAAATACCCTATATACTCTAACTCTTTGTGCGCAAAACGACACTTAGACAATTTAAGGCGTAAACCATTCACTCGTAAGGTATAAGTGTCTCTTTCAGTACTTGCAGATGTGTTTCAAAGTCACTCGACGCTATTAATATGTCGTCCATATAAATCACTAATTGACCCTTGTTGATCAAGTCCTTAAGCACAAGTATACAAATCTAGCGAAAACTGGGGGACCATTACATAAGCCAAACGGCATGCGTACGTACTCAAATTGGCCATCAGGTGTCACAAAGGCAGTGTATTTAATCGAATCAGGATGCATTTTGACATGGTGAAATCCACTTTCTAAATCTAATACAGTAAAATACGATTTGCCCCCCAGATGTTCAACACAATCCTCTAACAGCGGAATTGGAAAGTGGTCACGGACAGTTATTTTGTTCAGCGGGCGATAATCAACACACTTCCTTAGTGTATTATCTTTTTTCTAACGGGCACTATAGCGGAAGCATAAGGGGAACTACTATGACGGATAATGCCGGTAGTTAATAAGTCATCACATATTTGGCGCACTTCGTTGCGCTCGTGATAAGATAATCGGCGGGGGCGGCAGAAAATAGGAGTTTGACTTGTCAATTCGATTTTCATTTCGTAATTGGTTGGTTTAATCAGTTCGAAAGGGACATCAACATAAGAGGCGGAAATAACAGACTGCAACTTTGCAGATTGTTCTAACGGCAGAGTAGGCTCTATATTAAACTCATTTTCACTAACAGCAGGTAACTCGATTGCATTAATGGCTTCCAGGGCATCGCCCAGCAAATGCTCAGACATGACGGAACACTCTCTTTCAGTGGTACACGATTGTGATTCGGCAGGCATAAACTCATTTTCATTAAGGGATCGGGTTGACTCATTTTTGGTCACTGTGCGTTCGACATCTTTCCTAAACAAATCGAGTGAATAAAGGACAGCAGTGAGTTTCTTGTTGCAATTCTTTTTGTATTTGTCTAACTTTATTAACTGATTTTTGCTATAACATATTTTTATTTTACATAGTTTTATACTAGTTTTAACAAAAAAATCTCTACCCAATATCATAGGCAGATTCGTAGCACTATTGGGCAGTACATCAAGTTGATGCAATACTGATGGTTAAAAAATTTAATTACGCATTGTGCTTTTCCTAAGGACGTAAGCTGGTCGTTACCTAGACCACGGCAGTTTATTAGTGTTGGCCTTAGCCTATGTGAGGATGGCACCTCCGATTGCCTAATGAAGCTTCTAGGGCTACCCGAGTCAAAGAGGGAAAAAATATTTATAAACTCACTGCTTTTCACTCGATTTGATATAAAGGCAACACTCACCATTTGAATATGTTCTATTTTGTTAACTTTTGCGTCTCCGCAGCATGGAGGGGTGACTGCGTCAGTGGCAGCGGCAGCGGCAGGGTTCATGGCGACGGCATTTCCCATCTTCAATGGGCAGTTCCGATAGACGTGGTCGAGCTTCCCACATTTAAAACAAGAATTTGCCGGTCGAATCGGCTTTGGGCATTGGGATTTAAAATGGCCAAACCCCGAGCAGTTAAAACAGCGCACCTCTCTGGCTGCAGGGACAGCGTGTGTGGACGGCAGCGGAGCAGTGCTCACGACGGGTTGTCGAGCCGCACTTTGAATTTTCCTCCTCTCGTAGCGCTCCAGTAGAGTTTTTAAATCCTTTATAGTTCGGGCGGCGTACAGCATTCCCACAGCTGGCGAGCTGTCCCGAAGACCCTCAATGATTAAGTCCACTAGTTCTGACTCCGGGATCGTGGCGTTCATTGCGATCTCCTGCATCTCTATGGCGTACCTCAGGTACGCCTCTCCATGTCTGATGCATCTGCTTCGTAGGGCTGCGTACACCTCCTCCACACTCCTTGAGCGCCCAAACTCATTTATCAGGACTTCTCGCAGCTGCTGGTAGTTGTGCACCGTTACCGTTCGCATTAGCACAGCTGCAGTGCCCTCCAGAAGCCGACGGCAGGCGATCAGCCTCAACCTGTCATCCAGCTGCAGGATGTCGCACGCATCCTCCAAGTCGCTGATCCACTTCGATACGTCATACGCGTTATCGGCCGAGAATTTCGGTACCATCGACTCTATTACCGACACGTCGGTGACTCGCTGGCTGTGCAGGCCAGAGGATGCTCCCAGTTGCAATTGTAAACTAGCAATCTGCTGCTGCAGCTCTAGTACTTCCTTTTGTTTGCGCAAATTCACCAATTGCTCGTCTAGGCTTACCGACTGCAGGGCAAGCGCTGTGACGGCAGACATCGGCGCAGACACAGAAGCCGTGGACGGCATGGCGGCAGTTGGAAGCGTCGGCAGATAGTATGGTTCCGCTGCGGCGGACATATCGGCGGCATCAGCAGCGGTTGACAGCGGGTGTGCTGCTGGTTTGCCAGGCAGTGGTTGAGCAGCCACGACCGCTGACGGCAGGATTGTCGGTGCGACGGCAGAGGCGAGTGCAACGACTGCAGGGGTTGACGGCAGGGTTGGCACTAATACGGCAGACGGCAGGGCGGCAGCGGAAGCGGTTGGCGGCATTGTCTCCGACAGCTCGGCTGACAGAGGGGCGGCAGCGGAAGGGGTTGACGGCAGGCTAGTTGCTAACACATCGATCAGCGGGGTGGACGCAAGAGTGGTTGGCGGCAGTGTATGGGAAGACTCGGCCGGCAAGGGGGCGGCAGCGGAAGGAATTGACAGCAGCGTTGATGATGGCACGGCAGACAAGAGGGCGGCAGCGGAAGAGGTTGACGGAAGTGTTGTCGCTTGGGCAACAGATTTTGCGGCAGCAGCAGGCGCAGTGGGCAGCGGGGTCACCGCTGTGACAGCAGGTGGCGACGCAGCAGCGGGTCTTGTCACCTCGGCCAGCAGTTTGCGCAAATGAACGATCGTTGCTTGCGGCGGCACTACCACATTGTTCGCCTTAAGCAAATTGACCATGTCCTCTTTGGTTAAACCCATTTTGAGTGATCGGGCGTTGAAATATATATGTAGTTGAGCGGATCCCACTTCTGAGTTGTAAGATTCCTAAATATTCGATTAATGATGCTTGATGGCTTTTATTAGCAAAGATTCTCTTTCAGTTATTCTCTAAAAACGCGCGCGCTTGTCAAGAAAAGTAGCCGGAAGAGATAGAGACAAAATAAGTTTGGCCGGGCCACACTTTGTGATAAATCTTAATACTAACATCGATACCTTAATACTAGCTTACGATATATCGGTATAAACGAGCATAACATAACATAAACGATCGATAGCAATTAAATATAAATATTGCACAAATAAATACTTTACAAACTATAGATTCTAAGTAATATATGTTGAAGAAAAAAAAAAAAAAAAAAAAAAAAAAATTCCTATAATTAAGATCCCAAGTCGTGAATATTATTAATAAGTTGTACACTATGGATATGAATTAAATATTTTTTTTAAGGAAAATCATGCTGCACTTTAGGGAAGCGGGGTAGTCGTCAAGAATTTTTAATGGGGATCCTTGATTTTATTCGGCCATAAAGGATCATGGTAGGGTGTGTGACGGCTTCGAATAAGTAACCACAAAAAAAGCCACCACAAAAAAAAAAAAAAAAAAAAATAGAAAAAACTTTTGTTTTTCTGTTTTGATCGGTAGTCGTTATAGTGTAGTGGACCTATCCCTTGTAAGTTTCTCCATCCCCGCGCCTATCCTTAACCTCCTCGAAATGTAATTATTTATTACTGTCCCGAGCAAGTCTCAAAGCATTTTTCTATACCCACTCCGAACAGCGACGTACATCGGCCGGCTGCAAGCGCGTACCAATGCAATTCAGAGACCAATCACACCAGCTCATTACACGTGACATGTTACAAATATCAATTGCTACCTTCATAACATATTTGGTGACTCTAGCAAAAAGTTTGTAAAAGGTGGGGAAAGGGGGGCTGGGAGCGGTATGAGTGGGTGGCATCCAAATTTACTCTGCAGATATATGTGAAATGTCAATTGCTGCATCATACCACATTTGGTGACTCTAGCTCAAAGTTTGTGAAATGTGTAGGAAAGGGGGGTGGTATGGGTGGGCGTGGCATCCAAATATTGCTGCAGATCTATGTGGAATGTCAATTGCTACCTTCATAACAAATTTGGTGACTCAAGCTCAAAGTTTGTAAATGTGTGGAAAGGGGGGCTGGGAGCGTTATGGGTGGGTGTGGCATCCAAATTATTGCTGCAGATCTTTGTGGAATATCAATTGATACTTTTATATCAAATTGGCTGACTATAGCTCAAAGTTTGTAAAAGGTGGTGAAAGGGGGTGGAAGTGGTGGGCGTGGCTCCAAAACTTTGATGCAGATTTTTGGGAGTCGTTACCTGCTATATTCGAACCACATTTGGTTGCTCTAGCTCCACAACGCTGGAAGATACACGCATTCCCGTTTTTGATGAAGCGTTGGGGCAGCTGGCGGTATTGGTGGGCGTGGCATCCAAACTTTTGAAGCCGTTTTTGCGGGGGTTATCATCACCTATCTCGGAATCAACTTTGGTGGCTCTAGATCAATTATTGTGGGAGATATTGTAAGGACGTAATTTCTTAGGCCGAGGTCGGCGTCTCGCAGATGGCCGTCACTTACCCCTGTATATGTGTGTATGTATGCCTGTGTACGGGTGTGTGTGTATGTAAGCCTGGGTGTGTGTTTTTTTTTTTGGTCGCCGCCGGGAGGTGAGAATCTTCAAAAGATATTGGCGGTCCACCAATATGCACGACTCATCGACACCGTCGACGCCTACGTACTAAACTCACCCCCCCACACACACCGCATCCCCCGCGGGATCCACCGCAAAGTATTACTTCGCGGGGGGCGGTAGCCTGCTTAGGCTAACAACCTTTCACGTCGCTCTTTCTCACATCGTCTCAGATTAATCTGGATGCCTATTATGAGCTGACGCATACTCTCCCAGTTGTCCTCCGACTCCAGCATGAACTTCAGCAAGTTCTCCGTTGATGGCACTGTTATTGTTCTTCCAGCGTATCGTCTGCAGCTGTACAGAACGTGCTCCGGGTCCTCATCCTCCCCTTCGCCGCACTGGCACACCGGGCTGTCCTCGTGTTTGAAGCGGTGGAGATACTTCCTGTATCCTCCGTGGCCCGTGAGGAATTGCGTTAGGTGGAAGTCCACCTGTCCAACTCCGCGCCCAAGCCAACCGCTGACATCTGGGATCAGGCGGTGCGTCCATCTACCTCCGCTGGCCGCATCCCACCTTCTCTGCCACCTGATCAGGGATTCCTGTCTTGCCTCCTTCTTGGCCTCTGCAGCGGACACGCCCGTGTCTCGCCGTGCTATGCGGATCCTCTTCGTCTCCTCCGCCAGGATGTCCACCGGCACCATCCCAGCCAGCACCAGGGCTGCGTCTTCGGAAACCGTCCTGAACGCAGATATTACGCGTAGCGCCGAAAGCCTGTATGGCACCGCCAGCCTCTTCTTCATGCCACTATTTGTGGTCACCGCCGATGCCCATATAGGCGCTGCATACAGTAGAATAGACGAAACTACTTGTGACAGCAGTCGTCTTCTACCTGCTTTCGGTCCTCCAATGTTCAGCAGCATGCATGCCAGTGCCGCTTGCGTCCTTAGCGCTTTTCCTGTGACAAACCTGATGTGAGCTCCAAAGTTCAATCGGTTGTCAAAAATTTTTTTTTTTTTTTTTTTTTTTGAAATTGCTGGTCTTATTTATTGAATCTTTTCTAGTGAATTAGAAAACTAGCAATAAGTATACAAATCTTATAAATAAATCTTAGCTTACAGTTCATTTTTGTTTTTGACTGTATTCTGAGTGCGCGTCCCTAAAATCATCGCTGGGTTGGTTAGTCGTTACGACGAAGACGGGATCGGCTGCGCAGCCTTGTGAGACCTCTCGCGAGATGATTTGTGTGCGATGATAGCTTGATAAGATATTTTACTTTTTGTTCCTCTATTTCCTCCTTGACTGTTGAGATGTTTAAGTCTTTATGAATGTTTTCGTTTCGAACATACCACGGTGCCCCGGTAATGGTTCTCAATATTTTTGACTGGGCTCTCTGGACAATGTCAATGCTGCTGTTGCTAGCGTTCCCCATAACTGGGAACCATAGGTCCAGATTGGTTTAAGAACAGAGTTGTAAAGCAGGACCTTGTAGTCCAAACTAATGGAAGAGCGAGCATTGATGAGCCAGTGGAGGCTATTGGCTTTCAGTTTGAGATTTGTTCTCTTAGCTTCAATGTGTCGCCGCCATGTTAGTCTTCTGTCTAAGTGTACGCCCAGATACGTTACATCGTTTGCTTTTGGAAGTGTGGTGTTGTTTAACGTGAGCGGTGGACAATTTTGCCTGTTAAGGGTGAAAGTTACTTGCTTACATTTTTGTTCGTTTACCTTAATTCGCCAATCTGATAACCATTTTTCCACGTTGACCAGATGAAGGGCTAGTTGCGCTGTTGCTTGTATTGGGCATCTGGAGCGGCTGAGAATAGCTGTATCATCAGCAAAGGTATATGTTGTCAATCGGCTGCTTATTGGGATGTCTGCTGTGAAAAGCACGTACAGTGTTGGTCCAAGTACGCTGCCCTGTGGAACACCAGCTTCGATACTGTGTTCGTCAGACATTGCAGTGTTACATCTTACTGCGAACTTACTGTCGTATAGGTACGACTTAAGCAGCTTATGTGTGTTGTTTGGGAGCATTGCTTTGATCTTATGCATTAGACCTTCCAACCAAACTTTGTCGAATGCCTGAGAAACATCCAGAAATATTGCAGTGCAGTATTCTCTATTTTCGAACGCGCTTCGTATCTCTGATGTTATTCTGTTAACCTGCTCAATTGTTCCGTGCTTTTCACGAAAGCCAAATTGGTGTGACGGGATTATGTTATGAAAATTCAGGAATAGATTTATAGGGACAGCAAACATTTTTCAAAAAGTTTTGATAGACACGGTAATAAACTTATAGGTTTATACGACGAGGGAACTGTGTGATCTTTTCCAGGCATTGGTATCATAATGATAATTGACTTTTTCCATCTGTCTGGATAGTGGCCAAGTTTGGTGATAGTATTGAAGAGCTGGGCAATTATGCAGATCGCACAGTAAGGAAGCTCAATAATCATCTTTGGGGTTATTTGGTCACCTCCTGGAGATTTTTTTGGGTTCAGTTGCTCTTTAATGATTCTAACGATTTCATTCGGGCGAAACTTGATTGGATCATCTTGAAGCTGAGAGCCGTTTTAAGAAGTCGGTAGTGCAAACGTATTTGTTGCAGGGTTAGGTTGGAACACTTTTTGGAGATGAGTAGCAAATGTGTTAGCTCTTTCTTCATCGCTGCGAGCCCAGCCGCCTGCGAAGTTTCTTATAGGCATTACTGTTTCTGTTGGTGAGCTTAGAGTTGGGTGAGCTCTCCACAATGAGTTTTTCGTACTGGTGGTTGATAATTGCTCGATGTAACGGCGTCGAGCGCGCTCGTCCTCGATTTTTAACCCTTCGATGCGTGAACAGGTCCCTAGGGACCTATTGCGTTTTCAAACGCAATTTACTCCTATTTCGGCCAAGACAACACCCCCCCAAAATTACCAGCAATGGTTTAGGTTTTATAGGCTTCTAAACGCGTTTACCCCTCGGATGCGTGAACAGGTCCCTGGGGACCTTGTACTGAAAATGCAAGAAAACACTTATAAATGCATTTGTTCTTCGTGTTCTGTGACTTTTTGGTAATTTTTGGATTATTGTTATTGTGTCCTTGAAAGCATAATAATCTGGCAAACACAATAAACCAGTTCTTAGAATTGCTACCTATACTTCACTTTTTATGTACAAAGAGAGTTTGATGCATTTTTAGCAATTATTCTACATGCTGGACTCAACAAGCCGAATACCGAACCTGCTAGAGAGTTATGGGGCCCAACACGTAACCCAATATACAAAGCTGCTTTGTCATACGATCGTTTTATGTGCATCAAGAAGTTCATTAGATTCGAGAATGCAAATACACGACAGCAGCGAAAAATCACCAGCAAAACAGCGGCAATTGACGACATTTGGGAAATGTTGCAGTCAAACCTAGCAGCAACTTACACTCCGCATGAGTCAGTGACAGTTGATGAGCAGTTATTCCCCTACAGAGGCCGTACCCGCTTCACACAATACATTTCTTCTAAGCCTGCTAAGTATGGTATAAAGGTATAGTGGTTGTGTGACTCCAAATCGTACTATCCCGTCAAAGGTATGATCTATTCTGGTAAATTGCCAAACCAGGATCGTGAAGTAAATCAGGGCCAAAATGCTGTACTGACGCTTATGGCGAGATATATGGATACTGGCCGCACAGTTTATGCAGACAACTTCTTCACAACGTTGGATTTGGCACGTATTTTGATTAGGAGGAAAACGAGCTACGTTGGAACAGTTCGCGCAAATAAGAGGTTCGTACCGCAGGAGTTCCAGAAAAATCGCCAGCGTCCTGTCCTCACCACATTGTTCGGCTTCAACGATGGCGATATAGCACTATCTTCATATGTGCCAAAACGAAATAAAGCTGTTCTTCTTATGTCTACTGAACACTATACTTGCGCTGTCGACGAGGCCAGTGCAAAGCGAAAACCCTATAGCATTCTGGATTACAATGCCAATAATCTGGCGTTGATGTTATGGATCAAATGCTGGGCACTTACTCCTGCAAACGCTCTACACAACGCTGGCCATTGGCAATGTTCTATAACATGATAGACGTTGCTGCACTTGCTGCATTCACAATATACAATGAAATGCAGCCTGCCCAACGAAGTGATCGACGACGGGCGTTTCTTCAGCTCCTCACCAGGCAGTTGGCAATGCCAAACATTGAAAATCGGGCGCTGAATAACCAAATAACGAAGCATCAAAGGATACGTAATGCGATGGCGACATTTGATGTCAGGGTAAGAAAAAACTGCTCCAATTTCACTATCAGACTACTAATTATTATTTTTTTTGTTTTTTTTATCTTTTCAGATAATACCAAGACCGGTAGAAGTAAATTCACCAGCATTTGCGCCTAGGACGAACAGGCCGTCATGCCGCCTTTGCCGTTCTGAGTACGGACGTCAGCGGAAAACAAGGGCCTACTGCTTCAATTGCGACAATGCTGTTTGCGGAGAGCATTCTACAGTCCTCCACCGCTGTTATACCTGCGAACCTCGGGGGACCAACAGCAGCAAGAACAACAAAAGAAAATAAGGTGTTTTATATGTAAATTTTATTGAATTTTATACGGCCTATGTAAAAAAAAAAAATTAAAAAAAAAATTCTAAGTAAACAGTTTTCTTCTTTTGACGACAATAAACAATTAAAAAAAAAAAAAAAAATTTGCGATTTTTTTTGATAGTAAAAAACTTAAAAATAAAAAAGGTCCCCAGGGACCTGTTCACGCATTGAAGGGTAAAAAAATGTTCACGCATCGAAGGGTTAACGCTTTGGTGAGTTTACGTGTAGCGTCTTTTAGATTTTGCTTTGCCGATGGCGATCTGTTCGATTGCCAATCACGTCGTAAGCGTCGCTTTTCAAGAACGAGCTGTTCAATTTGTAGATTTGTTGTCCTTTGGTTGTATATTGTTTTTGGTATTTGAGGCGTAGCGGCGCGAGCTGCGGCGACGAAGACAGTCTCCAGAGTGTTAACAAAACTGTCAATGTCAGCTACATCAACGAGACGTGGCTTAAGCTCAATGTGTGAGCTTATATATTTTTTGTATCTGAGCCAGTTAGTTTTTTGTGAAGTTAACTTACTAGGTCGATTTATGTATTCAGGGTGTCGTTGCAGATTTATTAGGACTGGGGAGTGATCGGATGATATATCCGAAAGGCACTCTGCACTTATCAGTCTACGCGAAATATTTTTGGTAACTGCAAAGTCAATCAAATCGGGTAGTTTTTTGGGATCTGTCGGCCAGTATGTTGGTCTGCCAGGAGAAACGTAGTCGAGCTTGTTGTTAGCTTTTATAATTGAATTGAAGAGCTGCTTTCCTTTTGGATTCACTAGACGAGATCCCCAGTGTGTGTGCTTGGCATTTTAGTCTCCTGCCACTATAAAGCATTCTCCTAGTGAGTTAAAAAATTCCATAAATTGGTCTTCAGATATGGTATAACGCGGAGGGCAGTATACAGCGGCAAAGAGTAAGTTGGTTCCCACTGTCCAAATGTATTTTTAGAGATGTGGCCTGTAGAAAGTTTTCAGCAAACTCCTTATAGTAGTGGTGCTTGAGGCGGCTTCTGATCAAAATACCAGTTCCACCGTGTGCTTTACCATCGGGATGATTTGTACCATAGAATAAGTATCCACTTATGTTAAAGTTATATTTGTTTGTAAGGTGTGTTTCGGAAAGTAGCATTACGTCGATGTGCTTATCGAGTAGGAATTGAGCTAATTCAAGTTTATGCTGTGAGACGCCATTAGCGTTCCACGTAGATATTCGTATCTCAGCCATTGATTATTTTGACTGTTGTGATACAAGGCATTTGTATCAAGAGATTTTGATTACGCTGTATAACGTATAAAGTATAGTAATTTGCGGTGCCACGTCTGGGCAGTTATGTGTATCTTTATTTAATGAATTCAGTTTTTGATTCTAAGTTTTTAAGGCTGGCCACTGCTTCAGCAGAGAAGTCAGCGCGAGAGCCGTACATAGTTTAATATATAATGTAAAGAGAGTGAGATGATACACATATCTATAGTACATGGTCAAAGCGTGAGAACGCTGACGCGGCATCGTTGTGCGCGTTGCATTCTTACGCGATCATATTACCAGCACTGGGTGCTTGGCTTATTGTTATGCAACGACAAAGTGTCGTTGCTGGATTTAATGTTTAGACAACAACAAAGTGTTCATGTTTATTACATTTGAATATATATGAATATATGTGTATACTACATCTCCCTCCTTTTGAAAAATAACGTAATAATATGAAGTTATTTTAATAGTGTAATTATGTTTATGTTTTTTAATTAATTTTAATTTAATTTTAATTAATTATATTGTTATATTTATGTGTCTAAAAATGTATTAAAATTAAAAAATGATTGAAATTGTTTTGTGTTATTTTTTTTTGAAATGGGAAGTAATGAAAAAAAAATTTTTTTTTTGATTATGTTTTTTTTTTTTTTTTTTTTTTTTTTTAATGAGTGTTGATCAGACTGTGCTTTCATGAAAGTTTTTAGTTATTGTATAGTTTTAACCTATTCTTATGAACTTTTTGTTTTTTATTGTTTTTACCTTTTATAATTATTATCTTTATCTTCTATTTTTTCTACGCTAAATGGTCCTAAATATACTGAGTCTAGCTTATGGCCAGTTTCATTTTTTAGTAAAAATGTATTCCTATTTTTAATTCGAAATTATTTATATTTCTATCATAATATTCTTTATTCCTAGCCTTATGTTTTTCTAACATTATTCTAGCTCGTTTATAAGCCTGTTCTAATCTAAACTTACTTTCTTTAGCATAGTTTTCTATGTTATATAGAGGTTTTATATTGTCTACTGTATTAAAATATTCGGGTAAATTATTTTGTTTGTTATAAACTAATTCATATGGACAATAGTTGTGTGCCATAGATGGGTTCGTGTTGAAACAGTACACAAAATATTTTAGCCACACATCCCAGTCGGTTTTATCAACTGAAATGTATGAGCGAATATATTCGTTAAAAGTTCTATGACTTCTTTCTACTGTTCCAACTGTCTGGTGGTGGTGTGCTGTAGACGTTATATTGTCTATTTTCAAATTTTTGCACAATTCATTAATAATCGAATTTTTATATTCAGTTCCCATGTCCGTAATAAACGTCTTCATTGGACCAAATTGCAATATAAGAGATACAAATATTTCTTTAGCGACAGTACTAGCATTTTTGTTTGGGATCGGAATGGCAACGAGATATTTTGTTAAATCACAAATAAGCGTTATTGCATATTCGTTACCATGTTCGGATCTTGGTAATGGACCAATAGTGTCAACAATTACCCTGTCGAAAGCATATATTGGTGTTTCTGTCAGTGTTAAAGGGGTCTTTGTATGTAATGTCGTTTTAGACATTTGGCATTTTTGACATTTACGTATGTATTCTATTATGTTTTTTCGCATATTTTTCCATTTGTAATGTCTTTGTACTTTAGCTAAAGTTTTTGATATGCCAGTATGACCTCCTTGTATTGGATCATCATGAAATTTAGACAGTATAGCTTCTTTTTCTATATCATTTTATATATTGGTCACCGGCTTGAGTAGCGCTACTCTTAATAATTTTAATACATTATTGCCCATTTTCTTGAATAATTCTATTGAAACTTGTTCAAAGATTATATCATTCGGTGCCATTTTTAGTTCGCGTATATCGTGTACACCGGCTCTGCTTTCAAGCCGTTGGAAAAATTGACCTAAATCAATAACTCCATTTGCATACAGATCGCTAACATCTATTCTTGCAATGATTTGTTTACCATGCTTAAAGCAACACAGCATATCTTTCGTTTGCAAGGTCACTACTTTTCGTACATCGTCATTTGTTATGACTTCATATACGTTGGGCTTTGAAGCTTTATTAGAGATTTATTTTTCAAATTCTCTTTTTCTATATCTTTTTCATTTCCTGCGCAGGAAATTTTCTGTCTTTTATCTTGTCTAGTAGTGACTTTTAATATTTGATTCGTCATGTTTTTTAGCTCTTTAATGGTTATTCTTGATAACGCATCGGCTACAAAATTATCCTTGCCCTTAAGATATTCCACCGTAAATTCGTATTCCTCCAAGTCAAGTCGTATTCTAGTTAATTTCGAGTTTGGGTTTACCGTTGAAAATAAATATGTAAGGGGTCTATGGTCTGTTTTGACAGTGAAGTGTCTACCATATATATATGGTCTGAAGTGATTAATTGCCCAATGAATCGCTGATAATTCTTGCTCTGTTGTTGATTTATTACTTTCACCTTTAGTGAAACTGCGAGATGCATATGCTACAGGTAATTGAATACCATTATAATTTTGGGTTAATACTGCTCCACAAGCTTCTTTGCTTGCGTCTGTGATTATGCAAAATTCTTTGCTAAAATCTGGGTATTGTAATAATGTAGGACTCATTAATTTTTCTTTTAAATATTCAAAGGCATTTGACAACTAGGTGTCCAGTCAAATTTGACATCCTTTTTACATAAATTGGTTATGTGACGTGAATATTCTGCAAAATTTTTAATAAAACGTCTATAATAGTTACAAAATGCAACAAATCTTCTAGCGCTGTCTGCGTCCGTAGGGACTGGGTAGTTTTCAATGACATCATACTTTTTGTCATCTGGGAGAATACCTTTGTCAGTACACTTATGACCTAGGAAGGTCACTTCATGCATGAAAATGTGCACTTGTCTGGGTGTAATTTTAGATTGTTCTTTCTGCATAAGTCAAAAACGTTTTTAAGGTTTTTAATCATATGTTGTTCGGAACAACCGATGACAATTAGGTCATCCATGTAAAGGAATGCCTGTGATGGTTCAAGACCAGAAAATGCAATTGTCATCATTCTTTGAAAAGAATTGGGCGCTATTTTAAACCATAAGGTAATCGCGTGAAGCGATAAGAGCCATTGCTCGTTAAAAAGACGTTATATTTCTTGAATTTTCTTCAAGTTCTATTTGATGGAATCCTGACATTAGATCTAAACACGAGAAAAATTGTGCTCGGCCTAGTTGATCAAGAATATCATCTATTCTTGGAAGTGGAAATTTGTCAGCTAACAGTTTCTTATTATTTGGCGGTAATCAATTACTAAACGCCATCTTTTATCATTTGAATCAGGTAATGATTTTTTGGTACTAAGAGCAGGGGGCTGTTGTATTCTGATACAGAAGGTTCTACAATATTGTCTTTTATTAACTTTTCGACTTGCTTGGCTATTTCTGTCTGTTGACTTTGAGGAATTCTATAATTTTTGATATATGTTGGTTCATTGTCTTTCAATCTTAATTTTTGTTTGTAAAAATTATTCGTGGTTATTGCCTCGGATTCTAGTCCGAATATGTCTGTATACTTGACGCAGAGTTCGGTTAACATTTTTTTATATGGTAGCGGACAATTTTTTCTTAACTTAGATATAATTTTTCATCTCTTGATAGATGATTTTTATTGAAAATCTCGTAACTAGTTAGTGGTTCAAATCTGACTTTGTCTAGGTTAATTAATTTATTTGAATTTGTTGTATTCAGAATTCGGACAAATGTGTTTTTGGAATTAGATATGGAGCTTGCTATATATACTCCATTCTCAATTTCTTGACATGGTATCATAATATGATCATCTTTTGTATCTAGTTTTATTTGTCGGACAACTTCGGATCGTAAAGGTAAGATTGTGGTATTATTGTCAGTGGTATGAACTATGGGGATAGTTATTGGAAAATTTAAATTTTGAGGTCTTAATATAAACAAGTCTTCGCTTGCTTTGAAGTCTAACTGACAATTGAATTTCTTTATGAAATCCATACCGATTATTCCGTCACATGGAATAGGAAAATTTGTGTCTACTAAATGAAAATAATGTGGAATTATATATTTACCTGTTGTTAATTCAACGAAAGTTAGTCCAGTGGAATGGATTGAACCTTCTCCAATTCCTCTGATAGTTGTGGTTGTATTGTTATCTATTTCTTGGTAAATGTCGGACTGTTCTTTTAAAATTGAGATATCTGCGCCAGTATCTATGAGTAACGTCAACATTGTTTTCGTATACTCATTTTGTAAATTTATAAAAATGTTGAGATTAAGATTGATGACGTGAATTGTTGAATTTATTGGTTGGGAGTACTTAAGGGTGCTTGTTGGTTTTCCGAATTACTCTGAGTGTATCGTACGTTACCATCTTGTCTATTATTGTTATTATTGTTATAGTTGTTGTTGTGGTATCCCCTGTTGGCGTTGCTACGGCCGCGGTTATTTCCTCGGAAATTTCCGCGTCCTCGGTTATTATTATTATAGTAATTGTTATAATTACCATAATTATTATTATAGCCTTGGTAATTGCCTCTACCTCGATAATTTCCTCGGAAATTACCTCGATTGGGGTGTCCTCTCTGTGCAAATAGGATTGCATTTGTCGATCCTGTAATTCTGTACTGCAATGTATATATTTACTTACAGCGTCATTCATTGTTGGGAATGTACCTGCTTCCAATATTGTTTTTAGCTTGCCATGATCGCAGTTTTTAATCATGACATTTATTGCTTCTTTTGTGCTGAATTTATCAGCAAGTTCTGCTGGCAATCCCTCATCGATATACGAAGATTCAAGTAATCTTCGTAGATTATCGATTTCATTGGTAAATTGCGTGGCAGTTTTACCCTTTTGATAGACATTAGCCATTATGGCTTTTACCACGTCGGATGTTTCGCCAACAATAGATTCTTGCAATTTCTTTATTATTGCATCTATGGTTGTCTCATTTTGGACTTTATAGAAGGTTGAGCCAATTATTTTTGACTTGATTACTTCTACGGCTATGTTCTCAAATGTGCCTTTTGTTAAATTTATCAGTCTTAACGAAGTTAAGAATCTTTGTAAATTTAACTTTTTCCCGTCAAATTCTGGGATTGAGGAGGATATCTCCCTCATATATGCCCTGTTGGCAATTGCTGTGTCTGTCATGTCTGGTTTTTGTATTTCTTTGTTGGTGTTATCTGAATCGGAACACTCTTGTTCTGACTCATCAAAGTCAATTGTTGGCTTGGACTCGTTTAAATCCTGGAGTTGACTTTCGTCAAACTCAATTGGAAAATAAGGGTTTTTGTTAATAGTTAGTTTAATATCACGACGAACACTTATCGTCTCTAACTTTTGAGCTAATTGTCGTAATATTTTTAAACAATATTTGTTGTGCGCATTCGTTAGCTTGCTCTTTAGTGAAGATGCTAATTCGCTAAGTGTGTTATATTCAGTCGTTAATACTGTAATATGGTGCGACAACGTTTCGACTCTTATTGTTGTGTTTTTATTGACACATTTATATGACTTGTCGAATTTTGTTTTATAAGTTCGATTTGTTTTCTATTTCTTGCCAACTCATAACTATTCCTTCTACATTTTTTTTTGTTAATTGGAATTTTCAAAAAAAATTGTTGCCATTTGGTATAGTTTTGGTTTATTTATTTATTTTATTTTTTTTAAATCAATTATTTGAACGTCAGAGTCGTCACTTTCGGAGCTCAATAGTTCTGCTTGATAATTTGATTTATGAACAAATTATTTATCGATTTTGGTAAGCGAACGTTTTTTCGTAGCAAATTTTTATATTGCAATGATAGTATACGTTGTATTAGATTGTACATGTGTAATTTAACGGACTTGTTGGAGATTATCCACTGAAGGATAATTTTTATTTTCGGATGGGTTGGTCCGTTATCGACCAAAAACACCAAGAACGGAATAAATCTAGCTAATAGCTTGAGTTCTACCATGATGATTTTTTTATTTTTTGAAGTTTTATTACCTATGTAGACGCACAATAAAAATGTTGGCAGGGCCAAGAATGGGATGTTGTTCTACATATCTTTTTACATGGACATACGGTAAGGTTTCTAAAACTTTTGCCATTTCGGTCTTATCGCAACCGTATAATGGACTTATTGAGATATTATATCTTTCCATAAATTCATTTTCGAACTTATAAACGGAGATACATTCATGGAATCCGGAAAGTATTTGTATAGCTTGTATACGAAAATTAGGGTATTTATTGTAAATAGCATCTATTTTGTTTTCTATCATGTTTGAAAAATTATGAAAATTATGAGGTACAATTTAAATTTTTTCTAATTCTGCTGCGTTACTTATTGCTTTGCTCATATACCTCCTCTTGATATTCCTTCTGTGACTTTTGTATAGTTTTGACACTGTGTTCAAAACCATGAGTATAACAATAATTAGAACCAAGATCAGCATGTACTTCAAATCTGGGGACGACACGTAAACTTTGTTAATTACGTTGGCTGTCGAGTCCACAGACTTGACGTCTACTAGACCCATGACTGGTTCTGGCAAATGATAATTTTCCCTGAATATGTCTAAGTTAACTGTATTGAAAACTGACATGAAAGTCTGCCTGATCAAGATTTCTGTGAATTTTTCTGATTTCTGGAAATATTGTGTATTTGTTAAAAATTCTCACACACCTCAAGCGCCTCTTTCAGCGTCGGTGCGTCCTTTGCTCAACGGGAGCAGCGTTTACGAAGGCGGGGTCGTCGCTCATAGATGTGTTTCTTTAGAGAAAAAATCTGTATCAGTTTTATATATGTGTTATTTATTTTTGTTATTGTTGCTGCTGCTGTTGTCGTCTTCGGCTTGTCTTCATTACTATTGTTGAATGTGTTGCGTTGATTTTTTTTCGCTGCTGCTGCTGTGATTTTCAATTGCGCGTGCGTAAATGTTGCTGCTGCTGTTGCTGCTGCTGTTTTTGTTATTGTTGATTTGCATATTTAGTTATTTAAGTCTTTTCGCATTTTTTTTTTCACCACTCAATGTTGTTAATTTTTAATTTAGTTAAATGTTTTTATTTTAAATGGATTGCACTTTTACGTTGTTGTATTTAACTCATCATGAATGTATTAACATCCACTTCATTTCATTTTCGTACAAGCACTAATATTTTATTATATATTCGAAATCACATGTCACGGTCGCCATGTATAACGTATAAAGTATAGTAATTTGCGGTGCCACGTCTGGGCAGTTATGTGTATCTTTATTTAATGAATTCAGTTTTTGGTTCTAAGTTTTTAAGGCTGGCCACTGCTTCAGCAGAGAAGTCAGCGCGAGAGCCGTACATAGTTTAATATATAATGTAAAGAGAGTGAGATGATACACATATCTATAGTACATGGTCAAAGCGTGAGAACGCTGACGCGGCATCGTTGTGCGCGTTGCATTCTTACGCGATCATATTACCAGCACTGGGTGCTTGGCTTATTGTTTATGCAACGACAAAGTGTCGTTGCTCGATTTAATGTTTAGACAACAACAAAGTGTTGCTGTTTATTACATTTGAATATATATGAATATATGTGTATACTACAACGCATTAGTTCCTGCATAGTTGTTTTCATGAATGACATAAACTCGTTCATGCTCTGCTGCAGGGTACATACGAGTGCTTCGAGGTTACTTTGTTGCTACTCCTGTGCAGCGTTTGTGCTCACTTGTTTTGGTTGTAAGCACGGTGTGTTCGAGGCAGAAAGAGCAAGTCCAGATATTGGTTGAGGACCTCGGGGCCAAGTGAGGATCTAGCTGCAGATGAAAAGAAGACGTCTGGGTTGTGTTTCGATGGAGTGAAGGTAGTCGGTGCGTGTCGCGAGCGTACAGTGGTACAGCGCTGATGGATACGGTTTTTAAGTTCCTTGTAGACTTGGCAGCCTGTGTAGTTTGTGCTTGCCTTCGAAGTTGTTGTTTTCTTTACTTACTGGGCAACTTGCGGAGCTATGCAGCTCCCCACAGTATACGCATACCGAGCGCAGTGTACAGTAGGCTTTTGTATGGCCGTACTCTTGGCAGTTCATACATTGTACCGGACCGTTTCGTTTGTGCGGTTCTTCTACGGTGATTCTTCGGTGAAGTAAAAGCTGAAGTTTGTATATTGAGTGCACCTCGTTTTTTTTAAGCATCTTCGTTTCTGGTTCAAGTTCTATTTTAAAAAGTGGTTGCGGCATCCTATTCCTGTTTAAGATGTTTATGACGGTTTTTGCTCGAAATCCTTTTTCCTGCAGCGCCTGTTTTATTTCTTCTGGTGTTACATCAGGTTCTATGCCTTTTATTACGACCTGCAGGCCCTTGCAGCTTTTTAATTAATACGTATAATAATTCATTTTTTTCGTTAAGATACTTTATGAGAGCTCTGTAATTATCTTTCGACTTTGTCTGGACTTTAATTTCTTGAATTTTACCCTGTACGTGAGGGACTATGTAGAAACTATCTTTGCCTATGAGCTCGATAACTTTGTTAAAAAAAGCACTGGAGCTTTTCTCGCGTATATATATTGGGGATGGCTTCGGCTTTTTCGTGACAACCCCAACGGCTTCAGAAGGCAGATCATCTGTGTTTTCTGCCAAGATGTGAAATCTATTGCTATTGTATGTAGTATCATTCGAGGGTATATTTAAATTGCTACGGGTCATTTTTGGTTTATTCGTAGAATTTTGCGGACTTAGCTTTCTTTTGATATAAATGTAGCGATCCATACCAGTCTGCGTAGACGGCTTAACATTTTTGCTGTTTGTAGTTTGATTTGCTGACGGCGCAGCAGTCGTTGTGCTTGTTGAACGGGAAGTAGGTATCGGTGCAGTAGTGGTTGTAGTCGCTGTTGCGGTACCTAGAGGGGCCGCGGCTACTTGCAGTCGTTGCTAAGAGAGACGGGGAGCACGAAAACTTTCGGTCGCATGCTGTGTGCAATACTTCACTTGTCGGATTGGGTGTTGCTGACCGCGCGCGGTCGGATTGCGTTGACTCGATAGATAACAGGGACGGAGACGGTGAGCAAGAACGTTCTCTGGCACGCGCTGTGTAAGAGAGTTCGATTTGCGGGTTGGGGGTAATTGACCGCTCGGGCTGCTCTGAAACTACGGAAAAGTAAGCGTTGCTCAGCCGACGACGCTCGTCTTGCTCGCGTTGTCGCTGGCCACAATTCTCGCGTTGACTCTTTGTCTTAAGCGAGGTGAAGAATTTGTTAGTGCCTTTTGTTTTATATGTTATTATTTGTTAAAAGTCAATTGTTTTTTTTGAATTGCACTTAGCGTCTTTTCGCATAAAATATATATTTTATAAGCTTCTATATCACTGCACTTTTGCGTTTGGGAATGAATTAATCGGACCACGATGAGAAAACACGTCTGCATTCGACGACAGTTGCGTTTCGAACTGTTGTTGGTTGTCGACCATGACACCGAGATACTTAATGACTTCCTTCGACTTCACGAGCGCATTGCCCACTCTGAAGGTAGCGAACTCCAACACCTTCCTGCTCGTAATGAGCACTGCCTCCGTTTTATGGCATGCTAGTTCCAGTCCGGCCTGCTCGAGCCACTCCGCGATCGTGTCGGCTGCCGCGCTAACGGCCGCTTCCACCTGCTCGACCTTTTTGGCCACTACCACAAGCGCTAGGTCGTCTGCGAAACCGATTAGTCTGCACCCATTTGGAAGTTGCAGTCTCAGGACGTCGTCGTACATCAAGTTCCAAAGGAGTGGTCCGTGGACCGATCCTTGTGGAACACCCGCCGTAACGTTGTGCCGCTTCAAGCCATCGTCCGTGTCGTACTCGAGCACCCTCTCCGACAGATAACTGCTGATTATTCGAAGGAGGTAGTCTGGAACTCCTATTCGAGCGAGCACATCCTGAATCCGTGACCATCTGGCCGTGTTGAACGCGTTTCTTATGTCCAACGTTACCACCGCACAGTACTCCTTCGTCCCCCATCGCCATCTTGCTCCTGCGATTGCCTTTGAAGCTATATCCCCCACCATCTCTATTGCGTCCACCGTTGACCTGGCTTTTCGGAAGCCAAACTGGTGCTCCGAAAGTGCTCCATTCTCCTCGGCTACTTTCAGCAAGCGACCGTAGATTATCCTCTCGAATACTTTACCCACCGTGCTCAGCAGGCATATTGGGCGGTATCCTGAGGGTTCTTCCACGGGCTTCGTCCCCTATAGCAGCAGTACAAGGCACTGCCGTTTCCATTGCTTTGGAAACACTCCCTCCAGCAAGCACTCGTTGTAAACCTCTGCCATGATGTCTGGTCTTACCAGCGAGATCCTCTTCAGGACACTGTTGGGGACGCCGTCGGGGCCCGGTGCCTTCCTGTCGCCAAACTGGCCCGCTGCCAAGATCACATCCTCCGGTCGTACAGGCTTAGGCAGACCAACGTGATGCCCCTGCTCTTGCACACGTCTCACCGGATCGTGAGGGAATGATGCCTCCACGATAGTGCCCAGCAGTCTTGGGCATGTCACGCGCAGCGTGGTCTGACCTCTCAACCTCCTAGTCACCACTTTGTAGGCCGTACCCCACGGGTCGACCTCCGCCTCGTCGCAAATTTTCCGGAAGCACTCCCTCTTACTGGCTTTGATGCTCTGTTTAAGCGCACGTTTCGCCACTTTAAACGCTTTCTCCTTGGATCGTTGGTCCGGGTGTCCTCTGGCCCGTTGGGATTGCCTTCTCGTTCGCAGACACTCTTTCCTCAGTATTCTTATCTCCTCAGTCCACCAGTAGCAGGGTGCTGTGCTACCATGCTCTGGAAGCGACCAAGATCCCAGCTCGGTGGTGCGTAGCAACTGAAAATGGTGATGCCTTTGAGCTTTGCCCGCACAAATCCCTCACTCCTCCCATTCACGTCCTGTGGTGGTGACTCTACTGTCCATATAGCTGCCTTCCCGCATTTGCTGACTGCATATTCCTTCCCTGGGATCCTCCTATACGGCTCGCAAATTAATGCGACATCCGTATGCTGAAGTATGCATACATATTGAATATCAACTGTACCAAGAGTACTTAAAGAATACACACTGTAACACTTTGTTGCAATGTTTACACAAACATAGTCCCGGTCTTCAACCCATGGACAAAATATGAGTCGATCGGCGGCCGCACAGAATGTGCAAGTGTCAGCATTCTGCCTGCACTCGCCGACCGCGTGACCAAACTCAAGTGTATGCATATACCCTTGCGCTCCAGCTTAAGTGGGCATAGATACATATATACTCTACATACATATGTAATAATACAAAGAATATACATAACTCTCTCTCTCTGCTGTCCAACTGAGGGCAGCGCAGCAATGAGATTTAGGCTTCCTTAGAACCTAAGTAAAATGTTTAAGATCAGAAACAACTGAACGTTGGAAGCGGCACCATTGCTGCTCCAGTTCCTAAGAAAGACTCCACTTATTACAAATAAAGACTCCACTTATTACATGGCGATCGTGACAGAGGTCCGGTGAGACCTCAGGATAAAACCTACATCTACAATAATCTACAAGATAACAAAAACCAGCAACTGCAGAAAATCTACAAAGCTACAAAAACCTACAACTCCAAGAATTTACAAAACATCAAATCTGCAACAACACAAATATGCAAATGGATAATTAAATAGTGGACAACGGCAACGATACAATCTGAGTGAGTAGAGTAAAAGTGATATGGCAAAAAGAGGGGGTGTAAAAAACAAAATTAATAAACGAATAGCCCGTCTAAAGTGGTTATTATTTTCAAGCCCAACACCACCCCCGTGGGCAAAAGCTATAAAATTACAAGCTGAATTGGACTTTTTAAAGTCTAAAATCGCAATTAAAAGCCAATCACTCATACTCACTCAAATATAAAGACTGTTATAAACAACACTAATACAAAAACTTCACCACCCAAGCAAAAAGAGATGCCAAAACGAAGAGCTGAATGCCCAGCAGACTGCCCTGGACCCCTGGAGAGCCCGTTCTGCGGCTATACATGCAGCAAACAGCAACGGAAATAACAACAAGCGTGAAAGGCAGGCCGCCTTTTACGCCAACGAAGGAGCATCAGCACAGCTAACCGGCGACGAACAGCTGATGCGGCATCATCATCATCAACACGAACGAGATATAAAAAAAAAAAAATTTATAAAATAAGTAAACCGACAAAAATTTAAATACTAATATTATATTATATCGCATAAATAATTTTGAAGATATAACGATAAGTCCACAAAAATGGGACTAGTAGATGTGAAGTCAGTTGACTCCTCAGCAAATGTTATCAATAAAGTAGAATCAAGCAGTACTGATTTAGAATTGGTACATATATTATTAATAATATAGTTGTTATAATGTGCGCAAATTGCTTTTACAAATTGTATAAATTGCACAATAAGTGCTTAAAGAAAAAATATATGAGCCAGGCAATTGAGCTGGACAAAATATAAATTAAATGCGCAAAACATTATATAAATACAAAATGTAAACTCGTAATTAAAAAAAAAAAAATAAAAACACTTTTTAAATAAATATATAGATAAAAACACAAAAAAAAAATTTACACAAAATATATTTACAAAGTATGGCTAAACTAAAAAACAATTAAGAAACGTATCATGCACTCAAATAACCCTATTCCTAAAGAACAATCCATATCCATAAAATAATGGAATGGAATGAGTTAATTAGACAAATAAATGAAATAAAAATAGACTTCGATAAATCGTATAAGTCACTAGCACAAAACAGACCTATTCAAAGAAGTACAATCAAAAAACATGTGGAGATACTAGTAAACAGCTTTAATGAAGCACGTATACTAATACATAATCAGAGAAAACAATTAAATCAAGATCATTGGTCACAAGTATCAAAACTTTTGATCCGACTACGATCGAATTTAATATCCATTAAAGAAAAGTTTAATTTAGATATCTCTATACCAACAATACTGAACTCAGCTCTAACAATTGAAACTGGTGATGAACCAGAACAACCTGACACTGAACAAACAGAGTCAGAGAAGCTTGAGACAAACAAAAAAATAGAAGAACAGGATTTTAACAATCTAACTGTTTCAGCAGTGTTGATGCTAGATCTGGATAATTCTACAGATTCTGATACTTCGTCAAGTACAGTAGAGAATAAACCAGGCAAAAATCTCAACATGGCACAAACAAACATTGATTTTATTAATACAGCAACCAAACTTATACCACCATTTGATGGTAAAGCTGAAAACTTGCAATGTTTTATTGATGCATTAAAAATATTTGATAACTGGCGATCACGAGCAATTAGCAGTTTCGATTATTAAATCAAGGCTAAAAGGTGTCGCCAGAAATTTAGTAGGAAATGAAGCAACAATAACTGAAATCATTTCCAAACTAAAAACAAATGTCAAACGTGAAACTGAAGAAGTGTTGTCGGCAAAACTGATGAACATACAGCAACGCAATAAAACTGCCAACCAATACACATTAGAGGTTGAGCAAATGACAAAAATGCTAGAAGGTGCATATATAACCGACGGCTTACCGCTAGAGTTAGCCAGAAGTTATTCAATTCAGCACGCAGTCAAAGCAATGACTAAAAACTGCACAATTGATAAGGTAAAACTTATCATGCAAGCTGGTACCTTCAATACTATGAATGAAGCCGTGTCTAAATTTTTAAACTGTTGCACAGAGGCAACAAAACACAGCAAAACACTGTCCTATATTACAACAACTGAACATTGGAAGCGGCACCATTGCTGCTCCAGTTCCTAATAAAGACTCCACTTATTACAAATAAAGACTCAACTTATTACAGCAACACTAATTACAACGCAAATTACAATAACAATAATGCACGAGGCCAATATAGAGGAAACTCAAGAGGCCGTGGCAACTCAAATCGAGACCAGAATTACAATAACCAGAGCAATGTTCGAGTAACCAATACATCGGAAAACTCGCAAACCCCTTTAAATACTCAACAGTAGAAAATGCAAAGGTTCATACCATTAATCTCAGCCAAACATATTTGTATCATTCAGCCATGTGGCTACAGGAAAATAACTTGTCTTTTTAGTAGACACAGGTGCGGACATTTCAATAGTTAAAGAAAATTTCTGATGTTTTTCATGACATAGAAATTAATTGTATTATAGACATAACAGTAATAAGTCAAGAAGTCACCAAGTCCAAGAGTTAACTTCTATTGAGATACAGACCAATAAATACATAATCCAACACGATTTTTATATCGTGGATCTACAATTCGCTATTCCTTGTGATGGCATATTAGGAATCGATTTCATTAAAAAATACAACTGTCAATTAGACTTCAAGCCATCTCAAGATTGGCTTATAATTAGACCTAATAGCTTAAAATTTCCAATTTATGTTCCGTTCCAATAACATACAGTTCTGGCAACAACTCAATACTTCTGCCAGCAAGATCCCAAGTTATTCGAAAAATCGAGCTAAATTCAAATGAAGACAGTGTATTGATTCCAAATCAAGAAATTCAGCATGGTATTTACATAGAAAGTACCATAGCAACATCTAAAAACGCTTTTATAAGGCTACTCAACACAACAGATAAAGATCAAGTAGTTAGTACCAATAACTTAGCGTATGAATCACTTTCGAACTACGAAGTAGTCAAAACTAACCAAGAAAATAGAGAAATATCTGTATTATCTCAACTAAAGAAAAATTTTCCTCCACTATTCAAAACACAGTTTCAAAATTATGCACCCAATATAATGATATTTTCGGATTGGAATCTGAACCAATCAGCACAATAATTTTTACAAACAAAAACTGAGATAAAAAAGATGAAGAACCAATATATATATAAAATTATAGAAGCGCACACAGTCAGGTAGACGAAATACAGAAACAAGTCGTAAAATTGATCACCGACGGGATAGTAGAACCATCTGTATCTGAATATAACAGCCCATTATTGCTTGTCCCTAAAAAACCATCTCCACGTTCAGAACAAAAGAAATGGCGATTAGTATTTGACTGTCGCCAAATTAATAAAAAATTACTGTCCGATAAATTTCCCCTCCCCAGAATTGATGATATTTTGGATCAACTTGGGCGAGCGACATATATTTCATGCCTTGACTTAATGTCAGGATTTCATCAAATTGAACTCGAAAAGAGTTCAAGAGATATAACGTAATTTTCAACGAGCAATGGCTCGTATCGCTTCACGCGACTTCCATTCGGTTTAAAAATAGCGACTAATTCATTTCAGAGAATGATGACTATAGCATTCTCTGGTTTAGAATCCTCACAAGCATTCCTTTATATGGATGACTTAATAGTTATGGGTTGTTCCGAGAAACATATGCTTAAAAACTTGACAGATGTTTTTGAGAAATGTAGGAAATACAATCTAAAGTTACATCCAGAAAAATGTTCATTCTTTATGCATGAAGTGACTTTTCTCGGTCATAAATGCACAGATAAAGGAATACTTCCAGATGACAAGAAATACGATGTCATTATGAATTAGCCTACGCCGCACAATGCGGACAGCGCTAGACGTTTCGTAGCATTTTGCAATTACTATAGACGTTTCATAGAAATTTCGCCGACTATTCACGGCACATAACAAGATTATGTAAAAAGAATGTTCCTTTTGAATGGACAGATGAATGCCAAATGCATTCCAGTATTTAAAAACAAAACTAATAGAACCAACTTTGCTACAATATCCTGATTTCAGCAAAGAATTTTGTATAATTACTGACGCAAGTAAGCAAGCGTGTGGAGCGGTTTTAACTCAAAACCATAACGGACTCCAACTTCCCATTGCATACGCGTCAAAGCTTTCACTAAAGGAGAAAGTAATAAAGTACAACTGAGCAAGAATTAACTGCAATTCACTGGGCAATATTACATTTTCGACCATATATTTATAGAAAAAAATTTAGAATCAAAACAGATCACAGACCTTTATATACCTATTCTCAATGATCAATCCAAGTTCTAAACTGACACGTATGAGGCTAGAATTGGAAGAATATGATTTTACAGTTGAATATTTAAAGGGAAAAGACAATTATGTAGCAGATGCGTTATCAAGAATAACCATCAAAGAACTAAAAAACATAACAGGAAACATAATGAAAGTCACTACCAGATATCAAAATAGACAGAAATCCGCGCGGATAATAAAGAAATAGAATTTCCTAAGCAATCTATAGAAAGCGCTTCTAAGCCCAACGTATATGAAGTCATAAACAATGACGAAGTACGTAAGGTAGTGACCTTGCATGTAAAAGATATGCTATGTTTATTTAAGCATGGTTAAGAAATTACTGCAAGATATGATGTTAGCGATTTATATACCAATGGGATCTTAGACCTAAGTCAATTTTTCTAAAGGCTTGAAATGCAAGCCGGTATAAACAAAATCAGCCAACTCAAAATGGCACCGTGGGAAAATATCTTTGAACATGTTTTAATAGATAATTTTAAACAAATGAGCAATAAAATATTGAATACATTAAGAGTAGCGCTACTCAACCCGGTGACCTTTATAGAAAAGAAAAAGAAAAAGAAGCAATACTGTCTAAATACCATAACGATCCAATGCAAGGAGGTCATATTGGCATTGCAAAAACCTTGGCCAAGGTCAAAAGACATTATTTTTGGAAAGGTATGACTCGGGATATTACTGAGTACATACGAAAATGTCAAAAATGTCAAAAAGCTAAAACAACCAAGCACAATAAGACTCCTATGATTATAACCGATACACCATTAAATGCTTTCGACAGGGTGATAGTAGACACTATTGGTCCACTACCAAAATCAGAAAATGGCAATGAATATGCAGTCACTCTAATATGTGACCTAACTAAATATTTAGTTGCCATACCAGTTCCAAATAAAAACGCGAACACTGTCGCTAAAGCAAACAAACAACTTACCACAACAGTTCAATAGTATAACAATATACAACCATTCTATGATATAGATGACTATGCTAAAGAATGCAAGTATAGATTAGAATAAGCATATTAAAGAGCAAGAATAATGCTCGAAGAAAATAAGAATAAAATAAAGAATTATATGACCAAACAGTAAATAATATGAATATAACTGTAGGCGATAAGGTCCTACTAAAAATGAAACAGGTCATAAGCTAGATTATAAGTATACTGGTCCGTATAAAGTACGGAAATAAAAGATAGAAATAACATAATATAACAAATATGAAAAATAAAAACAAACAGTACATAAGGATAGGTTAAAAATGTTTATTTCGTAATTGTTTTTAGTATGGCCATGCTAAGAAAAATAAAATAAATTTTTCTTTAAACTTGAATATTATATATATAAAAAAAAAAAACAATTAAATAAATTTGTTAATTAAAAATTAATCCTTTAAATACTTATATCGTATAAAATAACTTCATAATATTACGTCATTTTTCAAAAGGAGGGAGATGTAGTATGCATACATATTGAATATCAACTGTACCAAGAGTACTTAAAGAATACACACTGTACACTTTGTTGCAATGTTTACATAAACATAGTCCCGGTCTTCAACCCATGGACAAAATATGAGTCGATCGGCGGCCGCACAGAATGTGCAAGTGTCAGCATTCTGCCTGCACTCGCCGACCGCGTGACCAAACTCAAGTGTATGCATATACCCTTGCGCTCCAGCTTAAGTGGGCATAGATACATATATACTCTACATACATATGTAATAATACATAGAATAAACATAACTCTCTCTCTCTCTGCTGTCCAACTGAGGGCAGCGCAGCAATGAGATTTAGGCTTCCTTAGAACCTAAGTAAAATGTTTAAGATCAGAAACAACTGAACGTTGGAAGCGGCACCATTGCTGCTCCAGTTCCTAAGAAAGACTCCACTTATTACAAATAAAGACTCCACTTATTACAATGCAAATCCCTCGCCGTTTGTCTCAGTAGTGCCTGAGCCGCCTCGCAGTGGTTAAGATTTAGGTGAACACAATTCATTTTGGCTGTTGAAGAGCCTTCCTGAATAGTGGACAACGCCCACTTCCCGCCACGTGTCTCCACTCATTGTTCATATCTTTGCAGAACATGCACTGTGGGTCGCTCCGTCAATCCTTGGCTATGTGGCCCTCCTGACCACACCTCCTGCACATCTTTGATCTATAATCTCGCTGCTGCAGTTGCGGGCCATATGTCCAAATTCTAGGCATCTGAAGCACTTGACCACCGCGCCGCGCTCTTTCAGCCTGCACCTCACCCAGCCGACTTTCAGCAATCCCTTTTCTAGCGCCTTGCGTGCGCTCTCGGCTGGCATCCTGATCGTTGCGGCTTGGGTCTCCCCATAAACACTCCTCAGGTAGATATCCCTTACCTCCACCTCAATCATCAGCTGGTTCTTCAACGCCATGCATATCTCTTCCTTGGTGGTGCTCTCGTCCAAGTCGCCGCACTCGATTTCCACCCGATGCGAAAGGGTGTGGACCTCCACCTGTTCTCCCAGTGTCTCTTCAACCAGGCTCTTATAGTTATCAGCTGCGCCTCCTGCTTTGGTGAGCTGCAAGAGCAACTCCCCCTTTTGAGTCCTCCTTATTCTTGACAATGCGTCTCCAAAGCCCTGCAGCTTTTCATCCGCCTTAATTTTCCGTAGAATGTCCACATAGATGGCTTCTCCCTTCGTCTTGATGACAATTGCATCCGGCCTTATCTTCTCCGTCAGTCCCTTCTTATTTTTGGGCGGCTTGCGCTTTGATGTCACCTTCCTCCATGCAGCCTCTTTCCTCACAGGCATACCATGTGCTGGTGTGGCCTCCTCGGGGTTGGTTACCACTTTGGCAGATGGGGTCTCCTCGATTCCTGCATTATTCCCTTCCCTTCTCTTCTTACTGCCTGGTGTGCCAGCTCCCGGCCCTTGTCTCCACTTTGCTTCCACCGTCATCTTGAAGAGTGGTGATGTTTGCGAGGACTGGTTCGCTCTTATCACCGCCTTAGCTCCGTCGTCGTGCATCTTGATGGCTACCAGCTCGAAGAGCGGCCTGATGTTCTCTATCGCATCTCTCATAGGCTGGTGGATCGATATCCGCTTTCCCTCCTCCATCATCTCCACGAGCTTGCTTATCTCTCTTCCGAGGACCAGCAGTGGGCCGCTACTCGACTGCTCCATGGGTTTCTCCGTACCCTTCGCATGTGCAGCCGCTTCTGCTCCTAGCCCTCTTTCGGCCGTTGGTCTAATTCCGTTCCTGAGCACCGGTGAGCTTAGCAGCTTACTGCTCCTCCTAAACGTTTGGCTCTCTGTCCCGTTGTTCTCCTCCGCCATACCATCATCATGTTTGTTAGTTGGGTTCATAATCAATTGGGTCCCAACTCCAAGCCGTTATCGTTGTTCGTAGCACAATCGCGTTTAGTGATCCCATGGTTGTCTATGCATGCAGGGAGGCCATGCGAGGGTTGACAGACGCCTTTATGGGGTCGTCTGTTCAGAGCCGGATCCGCGCTGGTCAGGAATGTAACATCTGAGCTTGTGCGCCCAACTGAATGGGGACGGTCCAACGATCGTACTTGGAGACCTGCCAAGCTTTTAACGGGACGGAGGCAGTTGCAGCATTAGCCTGGCAGTGGTTTCGGCAAGATTTCACTCCGCTTACTAACATGCCAGAATACCGCACGCTGTCAGCCCTTGTCGTCAAATCCTTCCCTTTGCGTCCAGTGTCCTAATCAAGACCGTACTGGGCTAGGTCTTGATGCTACTTTAGTCGCCTCCTACGACAAGCCGTGGCCGGCTGAGGTGGTATTCTATGCACCGCCACCACACGGTGGTGTGTGTGTAAGCCTGGTGTGTGTGCGGGTGTCGATGCCTGGGTGGGTGCCTGTGTGCGGGTAAGCCTGGGTGTGCGTGCTGGTGTATATATATAAGCCTGGGAGTGTGGTGCGTAAGCCTGTGTGCGTAAGCCTGCGTGTCGATGCCGGGTGTGTGTGTGTGTGTGTGTTAGATTGGGTGTGTGTGTAAGCCTGGGTGTGCCTGTGTGTATGTTTTTTTTTTTTTTTTTGGTCTCCGCCGGGAGGTGAGAATCTTCAAAAGATATTGGCGGTCCACCAATATGCACGACTCATCGACACCGTCAACGCCTACGTGCTAGACTCACCCCCCCACACACACCGCATCCCCCGCGGGATCCACCGCAAAGTATTACTTTGCGGGGGGCGGTAGCCTGCTTAGGCTATTAACCTTTCACGTCGCTCTTTCTCACATCGTCTCAGATTAATCTGGATGCCTATTATGAGCTGACGCATACTCTCCCAGTGGTCCTCCGACTCCAGCATGAACTTCAGCAAGTTCTCCGTTGATGGCACTCTTCTTGTTCTTCCAGCGTATCGTCTGCAGCTGTACAGAACGTGCTCCGGGTCCTCATCCTCCCCTTGGCCGCACTGGCACACCGGGCTGTCCTCGTGTTTGAAGCGGTAGAGATACTTCCTGTATCCTCCGTGGCCCGTGAGGAATTGCGTGAGGTGGAAGTCCACTTGTCCAACTCCGCGCCCAAGCCAACCGCTGACATCTGGGATCAGGCGGTGCGTCCATCTACCTCCGCTAGCCGCATCCCACCTTCTCTGCCACCTGATCAGGAATTCCTGTCTTGCCTCCTTCTTGGCCTCTGCAGCGGACACGCCCGTGTCTCGCCGTGCTATGCGGATCCTCTTCGTCTCCTCCGCCAGGATGTCCACCGGCACCATCCCAGCCAGCACCAGGGCTGCGCCTTCGGAAACCGTCCTGAACGCAGATATTACGCGTAGCGCCGAAAGCCTGTATGGCGCCGCCAGCCTCTTCTTCATGCCACTATTTGTGGTCACTGCCGATGCCCATATAGGCGCTGCATACAGTAGAATAGACGAAACTACTTGTGACAGCAGTCGTCTTCTACCTGCTTTCGGTCCTCCAATGTTCGGCAGCATGCCTGCAAGTGCCGCTTGCGTCCTTAGCGCCTTTCCTGTGACATACCTGATGTGAGCTCCAAAGTTCAATCGGTTGTCGACCATGACACCGAGATACTTAATGACTTCCTTCGACTTCACGAGCGCATTGCCCACTCTGAAGGTAGCGAACTCCAACACCTTCCTGCTCGTAATGAGCACTGCCTCCGTTTTATGGCATGCTAGTTCCAGTCCGGCCTGCTCGAGCCACTCCGTGATCGTGTCGGCTGCCGCGCTAACGGCCGCTTCCACCTGCTCGACCTTTTTGGCTACTACCACAAGCGCTAGGTCGTCTGCGAAACCGATTAGTCTGCACCCATTTGGAAGTTGCAGTCTCAGGACGTCGTCGTACATCAAGTTCCAAAGGAGTGGTCCGAGGACCGATCCTTGTGGAACACCCGCCGTAACGTTGTGCCGCTTCAAGCCATCGTCCGTGTCGTACTCGAGCACCCTCTCCGACAGATAACTGCTGATTATTCGTAGGAGGTAGTCTGGAACTCCTATTCGAGCGAGCACATCCTGAATCCGTGACCATCTGGCCGTGTTGAACGCGTTTCTTATGTCCAACGTTACCACCGCACAGTACTCCTTCGTCCCCCATCGCCATCTTGCTCCTGCGATTGCCTTTGAAGCTATATCCCCCACCATCTCTATTGCGTCCACCGTTGACCTGGCTTTTCGGAAGCCAACTGGTGCTCCGAAAGTGCTCCATTCTCCTCGGCTACTTTCAGCAAGCGACCGTAGATTATCCTCTCGAATACTTTACCCACCGTGCTCAGCAGGCATATTGGGCGGTATCCTGAGGGTTCTTCCACGGGCTACGACCCTTGGGCAGCAGTACAAGGCGTTGCCGTTTCCATTGCTTTGGAAACACTCCCTCCAGCAAGCACTCGTTGTAAACCTCTGCCATGATGTCTGGTCTTACCAGCGAGGTCCTCTTCAGGACACTGTTGGGGACGCCGTCGGGGCCCGGTGCCTTCCTGTCGCCAAACTGGCCCGCTGCCAAGATCACTTCCTCCGGTCGTACAGGTTCAGGCAGACCAACGTGATGCCCCTGCTCTTGCACACGTCTCACCGGATCGTGAGGGAATAATGCCTCCACGATAGTGCCCAGCAGTCTTGGGCATGTCACGCGCAGCGTGGTCTGACCTCTCAACCTCCTAGTCACCACTTTGTAGGCCGTACCCCACGGGTCGACCTCCGCCTCGTCGCAAATTTTCCGGAAGCACTCCCTCTTACTGGCTTTGATGCTCTGTTTAAGCGCACGTTTCGCCACTTTAAACGCTTCCTCCTTGGATCGTTGGTCCGGGTGTCCTCTGGCCCGTTGGGATTGCCTTCTCGTTCGCAGACACTCTTTCCTCAGTATTATTATCTGCTCCTCTTCTGCTTGGTTTTCTTCTTGGCATGGAGCAGTCACATGCTTCGTCTATGAGCTTGGAGAGCTTGTCCGCCTTGCTCTCCCCCGGTGCGGGTGAGCAATTAGCGTTCCGTACGAACTCCGCTAACGTTTCTTCATCCTGGTTGCTGTCCTTCCATTTTGGGCCTGTCAGTTTCGGTGGCTGCCTCTTCACGCCTCCAATCCTGTAGTGAATCGCATGGTGATCACTATGCGTGAATTCACTACCCACCCTCCACTTCGTTTTTCTACAGAGAGAACTGCTGAGGTACGTTAAATCAATAATTGATCCACCTCCAGCCCTGTGATATAACTCCGTGCACCCATCGTTGGCCAAGACTACGTCCAGCAGTGCTAGGGACTCCACCAAGAAGGCTCCTCTGGCATTCGTCAGCCTACTTTTCCACTCATGCGCCCATGCGTTGAAGTCGCCCGCTAAGACCAGGGGGTCCTTCCGCGTGCGTCCTCCACCAGGCTTGCTACCATGATCTGGAAGCGACCAAGATCCCAGCTCGGTGGTGCGTAGCAACTGTAATAGGTGATGCCTTTGAGCTTTGTCCGCACAAATCCCTCACTCCTCCCATTCACGTCCTGTGGTGGTGACTCTACTGTCCATATAGCTGCTTTCCCCGCATTTGCTGACTGCCCATCCGTTCCCTGAGATCCTCCTTTACGGCTCGCAAATCAATACGACATCCGTATGCAAATCCCTCGCCGTTTGTCTCAGTAGTGCCTGAGCCGCCTCGCAGTGGTTAAGATTCAGTTGAACACAATTCATTTTGGCTGTTGAAGAGCCTTCCTGAATAGTGGACAACGCCCACTTCCCGCCACGTGCCTCCACTCATTGTTCATATCTTTCCAGAACATGCACTGAGGGTCGCTCCGACAATCCTTGGCTATGTGGCCCTCCTGACCACACCTCCTGCACATCTTTGATCTATCAATCTCGCTGCTGCAGTTGCGGGCCATATGTCCAAATTCTAGGCATCTGAAGCACTTGACCACCGCGACGCGCTCTTTCAGCCTGCATCTCACCCAGCCGACTTTCAGCAATCCCTTTTCTAGCGCCTTGCGTGCGCTCTCGGCTGGCATCCTGATCGTTGCAGCTTGGGTCTCCCCATAAACACTCCTCAGGTAGATATCCCTTACCTCCACCTCAATCATCAGCTGGTTCTTCAACGCCATGCATATCTCTTCCTTGGTGGTGCTCTCGTCCAAGTCGCGGCACTCAATTTCCACCCGATGCGAAAGGGTGTGGACCTCCACCTGTTCTCCCAGTGTCTCTTCAACCAGGCTCTTATAGTTGTCAGCTGCGCCTCCTGCTTTGGTGAGCTGCAAGAGCAACTCCCCCTTTTGAGTCCTCCTTATTCTTGACACTGCGTCTCCAAGCCCTGCAGCTTTTCATCCGCCTTAATTTTCCGTAGAATGTCCACATGGCTGGCTTCTCCCTTCGTCTTGATGACTATTGCATCCGGCCTTATCTTATCCGTCAGTCCCTTCTTATTTTTGGGCGGCTTGCGCTTTGATGTCACCTTCTTCCATGCAGCCTCTTTCCTCACAGGCATACCATGTGCTGGTGTGGCCTCCTCGGGGTTGGTTGCCACTTTGGCAGATCCTCGATTCCTGCATCATTCCCTTCCCTTCTCTTCTTACTGCCTGGTGTGCCAGCTCCCGGCCCTTGTCTCCGCTTTGCTTCCACCGTCATCTTGAAAAGTGGTGATGTTTGCGAGGACTGGTTCGCTCTTATCACCGCCTTAGCTCCGTCGTCGTGCATCTTGATGGCCACCAGCTCGAAGAGCGCCCTGATGTTCTCTATCGCATCTCTCATAGGCTGGTGGATCGATCGCCGCTTTCCCTCCTCCATCATCTCCACGAGCTTGTTTATCTCTTTTCCGAGGTCCAGCAGTGGGCCGCTACTCGACTGCTTCATGGGTTTCTCCGTACCCTTCGCATGTGCAGCCGCTTCTGCTCCTAGCCCTCCTTCGGCCGTTGGTCTAAGCACCGGTGACCTTAGCAGCTTACTGCTCCTCCTAAACGTTTGGCTCTCTGCCCCGTTGTTCTCCTCCGCCATACCATCATCATGTTTATTAGTGGGGTTCATATGCCTGTGTGTATGTGTAAGCCTGGGTGTGTGTTTGCGTGTATGCCTGTGTGGGTGTGTGCCTGTGGGTGCGGTCGTAACTGCCGCCGCGAAGACGCTGAAGGCTTCCCAGTTGTCCCTGCAGGCTAGCAGCACGGTTATTAGGTTGTCCACCTCAATTGCGCAGCCAAAACTCCTCTCCAAGTCCGTGCGAAGCTCGGTGAATCGTGTGCAGTGTAGCAGCACATGCTCCGCATCCTCAACGACCCCTCCTCCGCAATGGATGCAGAAAGGAGCAGACTCATGGCCGAAACGGTGGAGATATCCACGGAAGCAGCCATGCCCGCTAAGGATCTGGGTGATGTAGAAGTTGACCTGCCCATGCCTCCTGTTCAACCACACCGTTATATTCGGGATTAAACGGTGAGTCCAACGCCCTTTAGTGGACGAATCCCAGCGCCTCTGCCAGTTGATCAGCGTGCTCGATTTTGCCGTGTTTCGCGCTGCCTTCTTGAGGGCCACTGAGAGGTCCTTGCCATGAGTCTCCTGGTGCACCTCGGCTATTTCCCTGGCGAGCTCCGAGATGGGGGCAATTGCGGCTAGCACCAGGCACGCATCGTCCGAAATGGTTCGGAATCCGCAACACACTCTGATCGCCCCTAGGCGGTGGGTAGCCGTCAATCCACGGGAGTAGCTGGCATAGCGGAGGCTAAGTTGCCATATAGGCGCCGCATACTACATCACCGCCCTAGTCACGCTGGATAGAAGTTGTCTTCTGCCCTGCTTGGGGCCCCTCGTGTTAGGTATAATGCGCGATAATGCCCTGTTAGTCAAAGCTGCCTTCGAGCTGGCATATGCCAGATGCTCCTTGAAGCACAGCCTGGTGTCCAGCATCACTCCCAGGTACTTTATTGCCTTCTTTGAAGAGATTGTTTAGTTTGCTTCTTGGATAGTGGCTGTCTCAACCGCTTTCCGACTACTTATAAGCACGGCCTCGGTTTTCTAAGGGGCAATCTGTAGTCCGACCGAAGAGAGCCACTGAATGACAACTTCGGTAGCTTGGTTACATCTATCCTCGGCTGTCTTGAGCTCCTTTGCCACCACCACTAACGCCACGTCGTCCGCAAAACCCACTATACTGACATCGTCTGGCATCGGAAGCCGAAAAACGCCATCGTACATGGCGTTCCACAGGAAAGGGCCAAGTACTGACCCTGTGGCACTCCTCCGGATACGCGGTACTCCTCAGTTGCCTCGCAGGTGTTGTAAAGTAGGACTCTTTCCTGGAAGTAGCTCCTGATCATCCTCAACAGGTACTCTGGCACTCTGAATGCTTCAAGCGCCTCCAAAATGCACCTCCACTTTGCCGAGTTAAAAGCGTTTTTGACATCCAGCGTTGCGATCAGGCAGTATTTTTTGGCACCACCTCTCCATCTACTGCCGGCAATCGCTTCCGAGGCTATCTCAACCACCTTAACGATCGCATCGATCGTTGATCTTGCCTTGCAGAAGCCATACTGGTGGGGTGACACTCCTCCCGCAGCATCTAGGGCCATTTCAAGGCGTGTGCAAATGACTTGTTCCAATACCTTGCCAACCGTATCTATAAGGCAGATAGGTCGATATGCAGCTGGTCATCAAGCTGTTTGCCGGGTTTTGGTAGTAGAACCAGGCGCTGAACTTTCCACCGGTTTGGGAATGCTCCGCTGCTTAGGCTTGTGGTAAACATGTGCGCAAATAAGTCAGGTCGCAGCGCGAGGGCTAGCCTGAGCGCTCGGTTGGGAATTCCATCGGGGCCGGGCGCCTTGCTGGGCTTCATCCTCTTTGCGACATGGCAAATCTCCTCTAAGGTGGCAACGGGAAAAGCCGTTGAATCGTTTGACCACGATTTTATATGCATCACCCCACGGGTCGTTTTCCGCCGAGTCGCAGAGGTCAAGAAAACACCTACGCTTGCTGTCCTTGATCAGCTTTTTCTGATGTCTCCTGCATACGAGAAAAGCTGCTTGACGTTCTCGGAACTCCTGTGAGCCGCGTGAGAGCTGGTAGCGGCGTCGAGCTTTGTTGCATTCACTCCTAGCCTCTGCTATTTCTTCGTTCCACCAATATACTGGAACATGGTGCCTCCGGTAAGTTTTTCGTCTGGCCATGCTTGCCTCACAAGCGCAGCTTAGCAGCGACATGGTCCAATCAACCACCTCGTCGGTGCTGCCTGAATTGATCGGGATCTCAGCGGACTCTAGCTGGGCACCAAATACACGCGTGTCGAGAGTCTCGGCACGGTATTTTGTCCTCGGTTGATCTGGGCCCAGCTGGCGATCAGGGCGCCCTCCCACGGTGCACCAAATAGCAGCGTGGTCGCTAGCGTTATAGGTGGCATCAATGCTCCACCTGGATGAGCCGAACATCGAACTGCTGACGAACGTTAGATCCACAACGGAACCCAGCCCTGCTCTGCTGAAGGTGTGCTGTGTGCCCTGGTTGAGTAATGATACATCCAGTAGCGTGAAGGCTTCCAGCAATGCTCGACCTTTGGCGTTAGTTGACCAGCTGCCCCACTCCTCCGCCCACGCATTAAAATCCCCTGCGATGACGAGAGGGTTACGACCTCTAGCATCTGACACCAGGGAGTCAAGGGAGCTAGTGTACTCCGAGAGCTGCAGACTAGGAGGCATGTAGACGGAGTACATCCACATGTCCTCCACCATAGCGCGCACAAAGCAGTTGGACCGATGCACTCTGGCCAGGGTATCGCTGTGCTCCCGCAGGACCAAATAGCCGCTCTACCTAAGGTATCTAGTACGCAGCTAGAGCCCTCGCGCATCCGGTAGGGCTCACTGATTAACCCTACGTCTGCAGAGTAATCACGCAATTTTTGCGACAGCAAATCCTGCGCCGCTGCACAATGGTTTAAGTTTAATTGAATGAACTTCATTTGGCACGGCCTTGCGCACTACCGCTAAGTGGGCATCTACTGCTACCTGCCTGGTGGCTTGTGGATGCACAGCCTTTCGCAATGCAGATAAAGCATTTTGCCACCTCGCTCTTGCAGCTCGCTGGCTTGTGGCCTTAAATTCCGCACCTGATGCAGCAATTTGTCCTATCGACTAAGTTACGACAGTTGCTTGCAGTATGTCCCATCTCCAGACATCTATAGCACCTAGTACGCGCGTCCTGCATGCGTACGGCGCAGTTGGACCATCCAATTCGAAACGAGCGCAAGGCTGTGATGCTTCCCGCCAGGTTCGCCGGTACTGAGAAGTGCGCCACTTGCGTGTTTCCATACCCCGGACGCAAGCTCTTAAGGTTGCATGCTTTAGCTGGGATATTGGCCTTCGCTGAAATTGCAGCCACTATTTCCTCTCTGCTGGCTAGCTCATCCAGATCTCTCATCACAAAATGAGATTGCTCAGTTATTGAGCGCACCACGGCGCTTCCACCTAGAACCTGCTCCATCTCTTCCTTGAGCTGTTTGGTGCATTCCAAGCCGATTCCATTCAGCTCAAGAAGCAGGTCCCCTTTCGCTGTGCGACGTGCTTTTCTCATCTGTCACGAACTCCATTAAGCTCTCCATCACTCCTGCGCGTGACTAGCGATAAGACTTCGCTGTAGGTAAGTTCGCTTGTACTTATCACCAGCGCATCAGACCTACTCTTGGTAAGCGGCTTTCCAGGCGTCTTTTCGGGTGGTTTGGTAGCCTTCTTGCGTTGAGCCGTCTGCCATTGGCTGCATGGGGCCGACTCCGAGATCGCTGGATCCGTAGGGCCAGTTCGGTTTTTTTTCGAGGGCGTTGCGCGCTGGCCTGGCTCGCGCTCTCGCCGCCTTTTGGGCGTTGCTACCGTCATCGCAACGCCGCTGCTCTGCTGGCGAACCTTATCGGCTGCGGACTCTGGTAGCTTTGCAGCCGGTAGCGTCTGCGTAGCCACGTCAGCACTGTCCGTGGAAGCTATCCTGATCTTACAGGCCGAAGCCTCATACAGCTTAACAGCCCTTGCTGCTAAGTCTCTGACCAATTGGTTCACATGCCTCTGCCCGCTCAGAAGGGCATTTAGGCCATTAAGGGTATCGCACAGCTCCTCCAACACATCTTTCGTCACCGACTCTTTCCCCTGGGGTGAGGTGGCAGGCGCAGGTGAAGGCAGGGCACCTGGAGATTCCAGAATCTGTGCCGGTGG
Source organism: Scaptomyza flava (assembly GCA_030179655.1). Taxonomy (NCBI): domain Eukaryota; kingdom Metazoa; phylum Arthropoda; class Insecta; order Diptera; family Drosophilidae; genus Scaptomyza; species Scaptomyza flava. The sequence continues at coordinate 72,755 of JARNME010000511.1, read as the reverse complement.
TGGCGCCAACCCCCGAGGGGGAGATCTCGGCAAAGCAGAGCGGCATATATACGCTTCCAGTGCTGATGCTCGAACCTAACGCTCGTTGAACACTCGTTTAAATTGAATTTGAGCTTCTAGCAGTCCCACGTTGTTTAGAGGTTTCCCTCGGTTTTTGAACCGGTGGAGGGTATACCGCCTCTACACGGTCACCAGAGCCCCACGAAGCACCGCCGCGGCGGAGGGGTTGGTAGTAGCCGGTTCCGTGGCCTTTGCTTGATGCTGCTAGAAGTTCCCGTCTAAGAAACCACGCAATAACCAGCGCGCCTGATGGCTATGCAGCACTCTTTAGAGTATCCCTTGAGCGTATGCAACAGCCGTTCTTGCTTGCACCCAATGCACAAACCACGCCCAGCTGTGACACCTTCTGGAGTGTAAGCGCCACCTGTGGGTTACCACTCAGCTGACAACGTTATGCACGTTATGCAGAGCGAGCGGCCCTGGTACGCTACGCGATCAGCTGACACTGTGGTCTTCCTTAAACACCAGTATAAACAAGTTGCACACCACAGAAGAGTAGTACGCACTATGAGTAACAATTGCGTGTATTGTTTCCACGCACACTAGCTAGGGTAAGCCAAAATTGCGCGCAGATAAGGGGAGACTCCAATAAGCACGACGGCTATATCCAGACAACGCTCATGGCCCAGGTAATGATGGCACAAGGTAAGTGGCGCAGACTTTCGGAGCTCGACTAACTTGCACAATTTGTTTTCTGCTGTAGGTTTAACACTGCGAAAACGCTAAAAGGACGGAGCGACAGAAACACGCGACCGCACTTCTCAAGTTCACCCACTGTTCCTTCTACGTGAGCCTGGGTGTGTGCGTGTGTGTGCGTAAGCCTGGGTGTGCGTGTGTGCCTGTGTGTGTGTGGGTGTTTGTGTGTGTGCCTGGGTGTATGCTGGTGTCAATGCCGTGGTGTGTGGGGTGTGTGTGCCTGGGTGTACGCTGGTGTCGATGCCGTGGTGTGCGGGGTATGTGTGCTGGTGGCGATGCCGGTGCGTGTGCGTGTTTTATTAAACGCTTGCTGCCACTCTTTTCAAATCACCACTTTGCTATCCTCGCTAGCCGTCGTGGTGGTTGCCTCTGCTGCTGTCGTTGCTGCCGGGTGATGCCACCGATCGTGGCCGTTGTTGCCTTTTTGTTGTGGTGGCGGTCGCACCCTGTGGTTGTTGTTGCTGTAGTCGCTGCTGGTTTTCCTCCCTGGTCGCGTTGTTGTTGTTGCTGTTCCGTACCACTGTCGCGTACCGGTTATAGCAAGCTCGCTCGAAAAACTGATATTTTGCATTAAAATTGCAATATCATTTTCTACCTTGTTTTCTTCCTCTTCCACAGCTTCCATTCCCCCGGAACGCGCAAAATACCAAATCGTTCCGCGCGGAGCAACATTTTGCCTTTGCGTTTACGCAAATGTGCGCAGAGCACTAGCTTGCGTTTACATTTACGCAAATGTGAGTGGAGCATGGTATATGCAATCACAAGATAACATAAACGACGTCACGAACGAAAAACATAAATGTGCGGTAGCTGATCGCTACCTCACACCCTCTTCTTACTTCGGGGGGCGGTGGCGGACGGTGACCTTCCCGGCTTTCGATACCTTCACCTGGAACGCATGGCTTTCCGTCTCGATAAGGTACTTGGTACCGTAGATGGAGTTGCGCCGTACCGCCACCTCGACACTATCTCGAACATCCTGTGGTAACAACCCTCCCTTTCCTTCTACCCGCCAGCTCTCCGGGGCCATCACCCAGTCGATGGTGTAGAGTGGTAGGTCATCGAGACCAAAAACGTCATCCGCGAGGCTTAGTGTAGACAGCACCTCGTCGATTGCGTCGTCGGACGGCCATCCAGGGTCCACCCTCAGGTCTCTCCAGGGGTCTATCGTGGGTAGGGGTACGTCTGAGGTGGAGTCGGGGACTTCGGGTACTTCGGGGATATCCTCGGGCGGCACGTAAATGTCCGTGGCGCGGCTGTCGTCGGAGTGGTACCCTTCGGGGTCCACGTATCTTCGGCAGTGCCCCTCTAGCCCGAACAGGATGTGTCCCTCTGCTTCGGACATCTTCTCGCTGTAACACAATGGAGTCGTAATTTTCATTTGCATAACCCTACCTACAGTGCGGTTTGTAAGAGGGTCTGAAGGACTTGACACAGGTATGGGGAAAGGTGGACTTGGTTCTTGGGTCTGGGTGACATTCGGGGAATCCTCGTCGGGGTCGGAGTGAAACGGCTTCAAGTCTGCCAAACTAGCCATTCGACGCTTATGAGTCTCCAAATGCTGTAGGCGTACGACATTCGGGGATACGAACTTCTTTAGTTCATATGGCCCACCGAACTTCGGTGCTAGTTTCGCTGCAAATCCCTCTGCTGCGTTACTCAGAACGTGATGCTTGACCAGCACTTGCGTATCCACGGTAGGGCGCCAGTATCGACGGCGAAGGTTGTACTGTTTTGCCTGGTCCTGGGATGCTCTCTGTACGTTTTGCTTCACGACCTCGAAGACTTTTTGCGTCATATAACGCGCTCGGTAGACGGGGCTCACGTCCTTGAACCAAGAATGCGGGTCTGAATCCTGTCGTATCGGAGACGCTGGTATTGATCGCTAACATGATTTCCGGGAGCAACTCATCCCACGTGCTCTGGTGTCCCTCGACGTATTGAGCCAGCATGGTCTTGATCGTCCGGTTTGCCCTCTCCGTCGGATTCTGTTGGGGGCTGTAGGGAGCGGTGTGCTGTAGCTCCATCCCTAGTTTTTCGCAGAATCGGCCAAACGATCGACTGGTGAACTGCGTCCCGTTGTCGCATACAAAGCACCGCGGTACCCCGAAGCGGCAAAGTATTCGCTCCCTGAACGCTCGCTCCAAATGCACGGTCGTAGCCTTGCGTAAGGGTACCAGCTCTACCCATTTAGAGAAATGATCAAAGAACACCAGGAGCATGGTGTTTCCGTGCTTGAATCGTGGGAGGGGGCCAACGAAGTCGGAACAGATGGTACCAAACGGTTATTCCACTTGCCTGGTCAACATTTTCCCAGCGGGCTTCAGCTGGCTCACCTTGTATGCCTGACATTTGGCACATCGTCGCACATACCGGGTTATGTCTCTTAAGAGACCGGGCCAGTAATACCGCTGCATGACACGGCTGGCTGTTTTCCGTATCCCTAGGTGACCAGCGGTAGGGTTGTCACGGCACTCCTTGAGGACGCGGGAGCGTTGTTCGGATGCCACACAGAGCTTCCAGGGTACGTAATCCTCCTCGGTTGGGCGTAGACCTAGATGTCGGTACATCTGACCGTTCTCGAGTGTATAGTCCGGATGCTTGCGGAGCCATGGACACCTAACCGTTTCGACTCGTGCCGTCTGTAGCGTCTCCTCCAGTGGTTGCCTGGATAATGCATCTGCCACGACGTTAAGCTTCCCTCGGCGATAGTGAATATCAAATTGATATTGTTCCAACTCGAGTGCCCACCTCGCAATTCGTCCCGTCGGATTGTCGATGCTGTTTAGCCACTTCAATGCAAGGTGATCCGTAATTACGTCAAATTTATAGCCCTCCAGAAAACACTTCAGTTTGCGGATGGCCCAAACGATGGCCAGACATTCCTTCTCCGTCGCTGAGTAATTCTCTTCGGGCTTTGACAACCGCCGGCTGACGTAGGCTATCACCCGCTCTGCTCCGTCTATCTCCTGCGTCAATACTGCTCCCAATCCATAATCGCTGGCGTCGGCCTGCAATACGAATTTTGCCGAGAAGTCCGGACAGGCGAGGACAGGGGCCTCAGTGAGGCGTAGCTTAAGCTTCTCGAAGGCGGCTTGCTGGGACTCCCCCCATTCCAAACGTTTGCTCTTTCGGAGAAGCAGAGACATCGGCTGCACTACTTCCGCGAAGTTTGCCACAAATCTCCGATACCATGACACTATTCCCAAGCAACGGCGCAGCTCGCGTACGTTTGTAGGTGGGGTGAGCTGTCGAACAGTGGCGATTTTCTCCGGGTCCGTGTGAATCCCTTGCTCGCTGATGACATGGCCCAGATACGCTATACTTCGGCGAAAGAATTTGCACTTGGCCTTGTTCAAGCGCAGATTCGCTTCGCGCAGGCGGCGAAGCACTTCTTGGAGGTTCCTCAGGTGATCCTCTATGTCTACGCCGGTGATGATGATGTCATCGAGGTAGGCAAAGGCATACGGTTCCATAGCGGGCCTATGACTCCATCCAGTGCTTTCTGAAATGTCGCCGGTGCAGAATGCAAGCCGAAAGGCATATCTTTCCAGTGGAACAGGCCTCTTCCCGGTACAGTGAATGCCGTGTACTGACGGCTGTTGCGCTCCATAGGGATCTGCCAGTATCCACTCTTCAGGTCCAACGTGGTGATGTACTTCGCATTTCGGAGTCTCTCCAAAATGTGATGTATCGTCGGCAGTGGGTACGCATCTGGGATGAAACGTGCATTAAACTGTCGGTAATCGATACACATGCGGATGTCCCCCGTCTTCTTCCCCACCAACACTATTGGTGCACTATGAGGGCTCTTGGACGGCTCTATACAGTCGTTCCGCAGTAGTTCGTCCACCTGCTCATAGATCACCTTCTACATAGCTGGACTCTTCGGGTAGTATCTCTGTTTGATGGGTCTCTCGTCGCGCATGGTAATCACGTGTTCCGCGATGTGTGATACGCCCTTCAAGCCATCAAAAAAAGCTAGTTCGCGCTCTAGGAACTCCCGTACCCGAGGGTCTGCTTCAGCTTCACGATCGTCTTCCGCCTTAGCTGGATCCGGTAAATTTTGGGCGATTGCGATATATTCGCTTCTTTTCCCCAAAGGGGAACGAGGACGTTGGGGTGGTATGCCACTCTTAAGTGTCGCCTTCCTTGCGCGGGATTCCCTCCTCGTCGGTATTGCTCATCCTCTCGTCTTCGTCAGGATCGGTTGGAGTAGCCTCGCTGGTCCCTTCGTTCGTTCGAATTTCGGCTGCTACGCATTTGTTCCCTTCCTCCAAGTGCAAGTCCGTCGGTGCCCTAGAGGTCACCCCGCGACTGCAGACATCAGGTGTCTCACGAGTGCTTGGATCTTCCTCCCTTGGGGCCCTTGGGCTGGGATAGGTGGCTCCTGGTTGTATCCGGTCGTTCGTGCCCTCCGTCGGCGGAGGTGGCTTCTACGGCACAGAGGAAGTCGATCCCCAAGATCAGGTCGTCGATTCCTGTCGGCAGTCTTAGTAAGGGCAAACAGACGCGTTGTTCTCCGAGCTGTATGGCAGCGGTACATGCCTTGGTGATAGTGGTATGTGACCCATCCGCCAGCCTTACTATCACCTGCAAGTTTTGTTGTCCCCGGGTGGACAATTGCTTCGCGACCGCTTCGCTGACGAAACTCCTCGTAGCTCCAGTGTCGATAGTAGCCAGGAAAGGTTTCCCTTCTAAACTTACTCTGGCTACTATCCTTGCGTCTTCGAGTCGTATGACTCCGTTTACTTCCGTTGGTTGACCCTTGCTCCTCCCTGGTCCGGATTCGAGGAGGGAGGCATTCCGTTTCCCGACGAGCGGGTACAGCATTCTATTGTTCTCGTCGTCCGCACTGCCAACAGTAGATCACCTGTGGGTTCCCGCAATCCCGGTTGAAATGGCCCGATTGTCCACAGCGTCGGCAAGCGTTCTGGACATCTATCGGGGTGTCTGGGCTAGTCCCGTTGCCGGTTCCGGGTGTCCCTGGGGTGTTGTCACGAAATGGGTTGCGATGCCGTGGCGTCGGTGTGGGCATTTCGGGACTCACTGCTGCAGGTCTATGTGTGATTTGGGGCTTCGTGTGGGGCTTGAGTTGTACTTCCCTCTCGCGGACCATCTCGTAGTGCGTGGCCAGCTGTGTAAGCTGGCTCAGGCAGCTTACCTCGTGACGCCGAATATAAAGCTGGTATTCCGGTAGCAGGTTCTCATATAGTCGGTCAAGTTCCCTGTGGCTAATATACCCCGCACGCTGTATCATTAGGCGCAGCTGAATCATATACCGCTTGAAAGGTTCCCCGTTTTGCTGTAGATGGGTGCGGATCTGGTCCTCAAGCCTCTCGAAATACCTCGGTGGCAGGTAAAATTCCAGAAATTCTCGCCTGAATCGGGTCCAGGTCTCACCATGCATGTGACTGACCCTGAACCAGCTCTCAGCTTCCCCAGTTAGGAGTTCCGAAATGGCCAGGGGTAATCGATTCGGCTCTATCTGGTGAGCTACAGCCCTCTCTTCTACGCGCTCAATGAAGCGTAGTGGATCCGAGGTTCCATCGAAGGTGATGTGATGTGTTCACTTCGATGACCGGGTCTTGACTGCCTATCCTCTGCTCGCGGTCTGCCTTATATAGCAGAACTTAGCTCTGCTCCTTGATGGGCAGTGGCAGCGCTGCGCTTATAAGGCTTTGGCAGCGCTGCCCTTATTAGGCGTCAGCAGCGCTGCCCTTATTGAGCGTCGGCGCATCTGCTCTGTAGCCTTAGCCTGCAAGACAGCAAAGCCAAGACTTCCGTGGCAAAGGGGGGGGGGGGGTCGGATGCTGGATGTTTTAAGGGGACGTGTAAGGGGCGAAGAGACTTAAATTTTGAGGATTTGACAACAACAGGGCACAAAATAAGGACACAATCAACAAGAAAACGTAACATAGTTCTGGTTTAGGGCGACCCTGGACTCCCTAGGTACTATGAGGTGGTGGTTCTTTAAGCCACCATGATGTTTTACTCCCAGAAGTGTTTGCCAGTGTCCCTGCTCGGGCGCCATCTGTAAGGACGTAATTTCTTAGGCCGAGGCCAGGGATTTTACAGAAAATTTGTAAATAGCTGGGACACTGGGGGAGCTGTGCCAGAGTATACCTAGGGTCGGGGCAATAAGGGAAAGTGTAGGGGAATAGCAGGGGGGGTTCGTGAGCATATCTTACGCACTGGCGACGATTTGAGAGGCACCTGAAGGAATAGGTTGGTTAGTCCAGAGTAATACTCGGAGAACTAACCAATCACTCCCCAAATGGCTTTTCGTCGCCGACCTGGGCGTCGGGCGAAGTTCTGTGTTAGTACGAGCGGGTGAGAGTCAACCAGCCAGCTGGTCAGGCCGAGGGTAAGACCCGGAAGCCTGCGCACTAACTGTCTAACCCCATCCGCCCGCACCAGTCACCGGCCGCGTCCTTGAGGAGCTCTCGGACGCGTGTGAGAGATACGAGTGAGAAGATTTCGTCACGCATAGAGTAAGACTCGGAATGCGTGCCCATCCTCCACCCGATCTCTCACATCTGCAACGCCTGGGTGTTACCCACTTGTCGCTACACCTGGGACCGACCCAAGAGGCAGGCGTCGCAGAATCTAGAGTAAAACTCGGAAGATTCGCTAGCATACCACTCAGGTTTGCCTCACGTGGGCCATTTGGTGAGGCGCACTGAGCCACTACTACCCCACTCGTCGCTTCACGTGGGACATACCCAAGAGACAGGCGTCGCAGAATCTAGAGTAAAACTCGGAGGATTCGCTAGCATGCCCCTCAGGTTTGCCCCCCGCGGGCTTTGTGAGTGAGGCTCTCTCGCTGAAAGGGGGGAAAAAGGGGAAAAGGGTAACAAATAAAGCACACACAAATTTAGCTACACTAAGATCTTTATTAATTCTATATCACAGACAGCAAGACATATAGGTATTACACATAAGGGGTGGGGATACTATCCTAGGCCGCACCAAATCCAAGCATGGCTGCCTTAGCAACCTTTGGGCCCATCGCAGATGGCCGTCACTTACCCCTGTGTATGTGTGTATGTATGCCTGTGTACGCGTGTGTGTGTATGTAAGCCTGGGTGTGTGTGTAAGCCTGGTATGTGTGCGGGTGTCGATGCCTGGGTGGGTGCCTGTGTGCGGGTAAGCCTGGGTGTGCGTGCTGGTGTATATATAAGCCTGGGAGTGTGGGTGCGTAAGCCTGTGTGCGTAAGCCTGCGTGTCGATGCCGGGTGTGTGTGTGTGTGTTAGCTGGGTGTGTGTGCAAGCCTGGGTGTGCCTGTGTGTATGTGTAAGCCTGGGTGTGGTGTTTGCGTATATGCCTGTGTGGGTGTGTGCCTGTGGGTGTGTGTAGATGCCTGTGTGGGTGTGCTTGGGTGGGTGTGCCGGTGTGTGTGTGGGTAAGCCTGGGTGTGTGTGCCTGTGTGTGCGTAAGCCTGGGGGTGCGTGTGTGCCTGTGTGTGTACGTGAGCCTGGGTGTGCGTGTGTGTGTGCGTATGTTAGTCTGGGTGTGTTTGTATGCCTGGGTGTGTGTGGGGATGCCGGTGCGTGCGAGTGTATATGCCTGTGTGTGTGCCTGTGTGCGGGTAAGCTGGGTGTGCGTGCTGGTGTATATATATAGCCTGGGTGTGTGTGCGTAAGCCTGGGTGTGCGTGTGTGCCTGTGTGTGTGGGGGTAAGCCTGTGTGTGTGTGCCTGGGTGTGTGTAAGCCTGGGTGTGCGTGTGTGCCTGTGTGTGTACGTGAGCCTGGGTGTGTGCGTTAGTGTGCGTAAACCTGGGTGTGCGTGTGTGCCTGTGTGTGTGTGGGGTGTCTGTGTGTGTGCCTGGGTGTATGCTGGTGTCAATGCCGTGGTGCGTGGGGTGTGTGTGCCTGGGTGTACGCTGGTGTCGATGCCGTGGTGTGCGGGGTGTGTGTGCTGGTGGCGATGCCGGTGGGTGTGCGCGTTTTATTAAACGCTTGCTGCCACTCTTTTCAAATCACCACTTTGCTATCCTCGCTAGCCGTCGTGGTGGTTGCCTCTGCTGCTGTCGTTGCTGCCGGGTGATGCCACCGATCGTGGCCGTTGTTGCCTTTTTTGTTGTGGTGGCGGTCGCACCCTGTGGTTGTTGTTGATGTAGTCGCTGCTGGTTTTCCTCCCTGGTCGCGTTGTTGTTGTTGCTGTTCCGTACCACTTTCGCGTACCGGTTATAGCAAGCTCGCTCGAAAAACTGATATTTTGCATTAAAATTGCAATATCATGTAGTATGCACATATATCGATGGTACACTGTATTTAATGTACCCAAATCAGTAACACTTTGTTGCTGTATAAACATAACACAAAACGGCAACAACACTTTGTCGTTGCATAAACACATTCAAACATACAATTTTAAGTACATTTCAAGTGCACCGAAATATGATCCTACAAGAATAAGACAGCGTCAGCATGTGCCCATGCATTGACCACTTAAGTATACATGTGCATAACATACTCTGCCCGCAGCGACGTATCCGTCGCTTATATATATATAACGTTTATATACAAACGGCTGCGCTGCCACCATAAGCAGCGCTGCTTATGGTGGCAGCGCACAGCCTTTTTGTAGCTTACGATATGTTTAAGCCGACATTGTTAGAATCATTCTCAATAAAGCATTCGGAGCGATATTAACAGTCGCTCCGATCTCAAATAATAAAATAAATATATTGAAGCAAATCATTATATATATGGCGACCGTGAGCATGAATCTGCTCTGTTAATCAAATAATAACGCGTCGAGTTCGCGGTACTGCACTCAAAGTGCAAAAATTTCAAATATCACAGGAGCAATATGTGGATGGGAAACTAGCCTCGCCCACATACACAGTGTTCAACATATACATGATAAATTAATACATGTACAAATCAAAACATAGTGTCTAATTGGCCAACAAAAGGCAAAGGACGTCAATGACGCACAAGTGTAATGCAATGAAAAATTAAACTCAGTAAGCAGCATCTCCCAACAACAAACAACAACGACAACAGAAACAGCAAAGAAGAAGAAGAAGCAAAAGACGGTGTACCCATCGATGGACTTAATTACATGAAAACGCAGTGAGTAGAGTGTGATGTGTGCAAAACGAAGTGGTGTGGTGAAAAGATTAAAAGCCAGAAAGGCTGATTTATTAAAGCTGCTAAACAGCGGCAACACGTTAAAGTGGAACACTTCGGTAAAATTACATGCCGAAGTTGAACATATAAAAAATTTACTAAAAGAAAGAAAAGACCAAACCACAACCACACACACATCCACCTACTCTACAATTACAAATATTGCCAAAATTAATAAAAAATTACAACCACCAGCAAAGATCGACATCCCCAAACTACAGAAAACCTGCCCAGGAGACTGTAAAGGACCATTGTACGCACCTTTTTGCGAATACACCTGTGCAGCCAGCACCGGTGCCCCATCAGAGAATCAACAGCCTGTGCAGCCAGCACCGGCACCGTCTGGCGTACCAAGCCAGACTCTGGAAAAGTGAACCGACAGCGTTTCCAAGGGCGCATTTTTTTTTAACTAGCACTGCGTTGCAAAATTTTTTTTAATGCACTGCGATGCATAAAATTTTATTTTAAAAAATTAATATTGTAAAATTGAGCGGAATAAATCTGCCCGATTAGAGCATGGCCTGTAAAGCCATGCAAAATGCAGCCAGGTGATCACTGAAAAGATCAAAATATAAAAAAAAAAAAAAATTAAAAACGTAATTTAAAGTATATAAATAAAAAAAAAAAATTAAAAAAAATAAATATATATATATAAATATAAAAAATTAAATAATAATGAGGTGGCCAAATTAGAAATATTCAAACAAATTTATCATATGCAATCAGCAAATAAATACGAAAATTTTATAAACTAACGTACGCAAAAATGGGTATAGTCGACGTCAAGACTGTCGATTCGACAGCTAATGTTATTAACAAAGTAGAAGTATCTTCACCCGATTTGCACTACATGCTAGTTTTAGTAGGCATTATAGTAGCACTCATGTTACTGAATTTAGCCCTTTGAGTTTACAACTCACATACCAAAAGCATAAAGAAAAAATACACATCAATTAGCAAGGGTACAGATTTAGACAAAATTTAAAAAAAAATTAGGATCAAATAAAAAATAAAAATAACAATTTTAAAGAATTCATGTCGCATTAAAATAATGGAATGGAACGAAATTGCAAAAAATATAGACGCGTTTCGTTACAAATTTGATAAATCTTACAAATGCATCAATAAAGACGCAGTTATAAAAAGGAAACACTAAAAAGCCATATAGAAATATTAGTAAGGGAATACAATAATATAGTTAACTTAGTAAACAGTTATGGAAAAAGATTCACAACTGAGCACAATAATAAATGTTTAAGGGTAATAAAATCCCTAAACACAAGATTAATTACACTTACCAATAGGCGGCATATTCAGATAAAGGTGCCAGAGAGTCCACATCAATTGGCGGAGTTTGATCCCGACCAATTAAAAGAATTAGACGAATCAATTCAACAAAGTGATGCTGAATCTGATAGTGACATTGAAACACTACAAGAAAGCGATCCAATCGAAACCAAACAAGAAAAAATAACAATATCTGAAATGGCACAATCAGTAGTAGAATTTATCAAGCTAGCCACATCTCTGATACCAGAGTTTGATGGTAAACCAGAAAATTTACAAAGTTTTCTAGATTCTTTGGAACTATTAGAAACCTTAAAAGGAACACACGAGCTTACAGCCATAAGCCTTATAAAAACAAAGATAAAAGGTCATGCGAGAAACTTAATAAGTAGTGAGCAGACAATTGCTGCAATCATTACGCAACTTTCAAATGCAGTAAAAGGAGAATCGGTAGAAGTTGTATCTGCTAAGCTTCTTAACCTGCAACAGAAAAATAAAACGGCTAGCCAATACACCCAGGAGGTGGAGAAACTGACAAAGGCCCTTGAAGGCGCCTATATCAGTGAAGGTCTAAGCCAATCACTTGCAAATAAGTACAGCACTACAACAGCTGTAAAAGCTATGACCCAAATTGTTCAATTGATAAGGTAAAACTTATTATGCAGGCAGGCACATTCACGAACATGAATGATGCCGTTTCCAAATTCGTAAATTGTTGCACGGAGATAACAGGTCAAAGTAACACTGTCCTGTATTATCGACGCGGTGCAAACAACAATAACAGAGGAGGCCGAGGTTATAATCGTGGCAGAAATTATAGCCGTAACAATTACAACAACAATAATAATTATAGCCGCAATAATGGTAATAATTACAGAGGTCGTGGTAACTCAAATAGAGGCAACTACAACAGCAACAATAACAGAAACAGGAACGGCAATAACAACAATGTTAGAGTAGCCCAGAATTCCTCGAAAACTCGCAACAGCCCTTAGGTACACAGCAATAGATAGCAAAAAGGTTCATTCGATTAATCTTAGTGTAAATATATTCGTAACATTCACAAACGTAGCTACAGGAAAAAAATTAATATTTTAATAGATACTGGTGCAGACATATCTCTGCTAAAAGACAATTCAGACACTTTTAATGATATAGACACATACAACAAAATAAATATTCAGGGAATCAATCAAGGATTAATTAATCTAAAGGAATGACATCAATAGAAATTCAAACAACTAAATACATAATTCCACACAACTTCCACATTGTCGATTCAACTTTTCTATACCGTGTGATGGAATTTTAGGAATAGATTTTATTAAAAGATATAACTGTCAACTCGATTTCACACCTACAAAGGATCTTCTCATAATAAGACCAGACAATCTAAACTATCCCATATATGTACCCATTAATTACAGCTCTGGTAACAATACAATAGTGTTACCAGCAAGATCCGAAGTTGTCCGAAAAATTGAGCTAACTTCAATGAAGATAGCATCTTAATTCCGAACCAGGAAATTCAACCTGGTATATATGCAGCAAATACAGTAGTAACAACTGCAAATGCATTTGTCCGTTTACTGAATACAACTAATACAGATCAAATGGTTAATATAAATAAATTAATTATGAACCATTAGCAAATTATGATATATCCGAAATAAATAACGAAACTAGAATGAACAATGTTATGTCAAAGTTAGCTAAAAATTTTCCAAAACTATTTTATAAACAATTAAAGGACTTTGTAGTGAATACACAGACATATTCGGACTTGATACCGAATCAATAACCACTAATAATTTTTATAAGCAGAAACTAAGATTAAAAGATAATGAACCCGTATATATAAAAAACTATAGAAGTCCTCACAGTCAAAAAGACGAAATTCAAGCTCAAGTCGATAAACTCATTAAAGATAAAATAGTTGAACCCTCAGTCTCGGAATACAACAGTCCACTGTTACTAGTACCAAAGAAATCCATAGATAATGAAAAGAAAAAATGGCGTTTAGTTATTGATTATCGCCAAATTAATAAAAAATTACTATCCGATAAGTTCCCACTTCCTAGGATCGATGAAATCTTAGATCAACTAGGAAGAGCAAAATATTTCTCTTGCCTTGACTTAATGTCAGGATTCCACCAGATTGAGCTAGACGAAAACTCTAGAGATATAACATCCTTTTCAACGAGCAATGGCTCTTATCGCTTCACGCGATTACCATTTGGGTTAAAGATAGCCCCAAATTCATTCCAAAGAATGATGACTATTGCTTTCTCTGGACTTGAACCATCACAAGCATTCCTTTACATGGATGATTTAATAGTAATCGGTTGTTCCGAAAACCACATGCTTAACAATTTAATTAGTGTTTTTGACATGTGTAGGAAACACAACTTGAAGCTACATCCTGAAAAATGTTCATTTTTCATGCATGAAGTCACATTTTTGGGACACAATGCACAGATAAGGGAATCTTACCAGATGACAAAAAATTTGATGTCATATTAAATTATCCAGTCCCACATGACTCGGACAGCGCTAGACGCTTTATAGCATTTTGTAATTACTATAGACGATTCATCAAAAATTTCGCCGATTATGCTAGGCATATAACAAGATTAAATAAAAAGAATGTTTCATTTGATGGGACTGATGAATGTCAAAATGCATTTGAATATCTTAAAGCTCAATTAATAAGCCTACTCTGTTACAATATCCGGATTTTACAAAAGAATTTTGTATAATAACAGATGCTAGTAAGCAAGCCTGTGGTGCAGTGCTAACACAAGTCCACAATGGAATTCAACTTCCAGTAGCTTACGCATCGAGATCATTTACCAAAGGAGAAAGTAACAAGAGTACGACGGAACAAGAGTTAACAGCTATTTATTGGGCAATTACCAAATTTAGACCCTATATTTACGGACTCATTTCATAGTAAAAACTGACCATAGACCCCTAACATTTTTGTTTTCAATGACAAACCCCAGTTCTAAATTAACGCGTATGAGACTTGAATTAGAGGAATATAATTTTACAGTAGAGTACCTAAGAGGCAAAGATAATTTTGTAGCCGATGCATTGTCACGAATAACAATATCTGATCTAAAAGACATACAAAATAAAGTCCTGAAAGTCACTACCAGGCACCAAAGTAGACAAAAATCCTGCGCAGGAGATGATAAAGAAGAATTGAAAAGCAACCTTCAGAAAAGCTTCAAAGCCCAACGTATATGAGTCATCAAAAATGACGACGTACGTAAAGTAGTGACCTTGCATGTAAAAATATGCTATGTTTCTTTAAACATGGAAAAAAAAATTACTGCAAGATATGATGTTAGCGATTTATATACTAATGGAATTCTTGACTTAGGTCAATTCTTCCAAAGGCTTGAAATGCAAGCCGGTATAAATGAAATCAGCCACTCAAAATGGCACCGTGGGAAAATATCTTTGAAAATATCTCCATAGATAGATTTAAAGAAATGGGCAATAAAATATTAAAATCATTGAGAGTAGCGCTACTCAACCCGGTGACCCTAATAATACAGAAAAAGAAAAAGAAGCTATATTGTCTACATTCCATGATAACCCCATACAGGAGGTGATACAGGCATTTCAAAAACCTTGGCCAAGGTCAAAAGATATTATTATTGGAAAGGAATGTCTAAAGATATATCCGAATACATACGAAAATGTCAAAGATGTCAAACATCGAAAATAACAACACATACCAAAACTCCTCTTACACTGACAGAAACACCAACAAGTTCTTTTGACAGGGTAATAGTTGACACTATAGGCCCATTACCAAGATCTGAATATGGTAACGAGTATGTAGTTACGCTTATCTGCGATTTAACAAAATATCTTGTTGCCATACCGATCTCTAATAAAAATGCAAATACTGTCGCTAAAGCAATATTTGAATCTTTCATATTACAGTTCGGTCCGATGAAGACGTTCATTACGGACATGGGAACAGAATATAAAAACTCCATTATAAATGACTTGTGCAAATATTTAAAAATAGACAACATAACGTCTACAGCACACCACCACCAGACAGTTGGAACAGTAGAAAGAAGTCATAGAACTTTTAATGAATATATTCGTTCATACATATCAGTCGACAAAACTGATTGGGATGTATGGCTAAAATATTTCGTATACTGTTTCAACACGACACCTTCTATGGCACATGGCTATTGTCCATATGAATTAGTTTTTTGGCAAGCAAAGTAATTTGCCACAATATTTTAATAACATTGATAAAATTAATCCTCTTTATAACATAGAAGATTATGCTAAGAAAGTAAATATAGATTAGAACAAGCTTATAAGAGAGCTAGAATTATGTTAGAACAACATAAGAGCAAAATAAAGAATACTATGATAGGAAAATAATTAATTTTGAATTAAAAGTAGGAGATACAGTTTTATTAAGAAATGAAACTGGCCATAAATTGGATCCAGAATATTTAGGACCCTATTCAGTAATATCAATAGAAAATAATGACAATATTTAATTAAGATAATAAAAAATAAAAACAAAAAGTTCATAAGGATAGGTTAAAAATTTTTATTGAATAATATTTCTAGTATGGCCATACATAAGTAAATTACCATTATTATATCATTATTATTGAAATAAATAATGTTTTTATTAATTTAAATAAAAAAAAAATAATAATAAAAATAAAAAAAATAAAAATATATATATATATATATATTATATATATATATATATTAACTTACATTCAAACATTTTTATTACTACAAATACATTTTAAAACTATATTTTTACCTTTTTACTATCTTGAATAACGAAAAAAAAAATAAAAATGTTTAATTAAAAAATTAACACTAAATTTAGATTAATAATCATACTTATTAATTTAAAATAACTACATATATTACGTTATTTCTCAAAAGGAGGGAGATGTAGTATGCACATATATCGATGGTACACTGTATTTAATGTACCCAAATCAGTAACACTTTGTTGCTGTATAAACATAACACAAAACGGCAACACACTTTGTCGTTGCATAAACACATTCAAACATACAATTTTAAGTACATTTCAAGTGCACCGAAATATGATCCTACAAGAATAAGACAGCGTCAGCATGTGCCCATGCATTGACCACTTAAGTATACATGTGCATAACATACTCTGCCCGCAGCGACGCATCCGTCGCTTATATATATATAACGTTTATATACAAACGGCTGCGCTGCCACCATAAGCAGCGCACAGCCTTTTTGTAGCTTACGATATGTTTAAGCCGACATTGTAAGAATCATTCTCAATAAAGCATTCGGAGCGATATTAACAGTCGCTCCGATCTCAAATAATAAAATAAATATATTGAAGCAAATCATTATATTATAATCATTTTCTACCTTGTTTTCTTCCTCTTCCACAGCTTCCTTTCCCCCGGAACGCGCAAAATACCACCTCGTTCCGCGCGGAGCAACATTTTGCGTTTGCGTTTACGCAAATGTGCGCAGAGCACTAGCTTGCGTTTACATTTACGCAAATGTGAGTGGAGCATGGTATATGCAATCACAAGATAACATAAACGACGTCACGCACGAAAACCATAAATGTAAGGTAGCTGATCGCTACCTCACAATATAGAATTTTCCGATTTCAAAATGCGGGGGGGGGGGGGCTGGAGCGGTTAGGGTCGGGCGTAGCATCCAAATGTTTCATACCAAATTTAGTGACTCTATCTCAAAGTTTTTAAAAAAGTGCGGAAAGGGGGCTGGGGGAAGTATGGGTGGGCTTGGAATCCACATTTTTTATGCAGATCATTGTGGAATATAATTGCTACCTTCATAACAAATTTGGCGACTCTAGCTCAAAGTTTGTAGAAGGTGGGGACAGGGGGCTGGGAGCGGTATGGGTGGGTGTGGCATCCAAATTTACGCTGCAGATCTATGTGAAATGTCAATTGCTGCCTTCATACGAAATTTGGTGACTCTAGCTCAAAGTTTGTGAAATGTGTAGGAAAGAGGGGTGGTATTGGTGGGCGTGGCATCCAAATTATTGCTGCAGATCTATGTGGAATGTCAATTTCTACCTTCATAACAAATTTGGTGACTTAAGCTCAAAGTTTGTAAAAGGTTGGGAAAGGGGGGTGGAAGTGGTGGGCGTGGCTCCAAAACTTTGATGCAGATTTTTGGGAGTCGTTGCCATCTATCTTCCTACCAATTTGGTGGCTCTAGCTCCACAACTCTAGAAGATACACGCATTCCCGTTTTTGATGAAGCGTTGGGCAGCTGGTAGCGGCTAGGGTGGTATTGGTGGGCGTGGCATCCAAATTTTTGATGCAGTCTTGGGGGGTCATCATCACCTATCTCGGAATCAAATTTGGTGGCTCTAGCTCAAAAACTGTGGGAGATATAGAATTTTTAAATTTCAAAATGCGGGGGGCTGGGGCGGTATGGTTGGGTGTGGCATCCAAATTATTGCTGCAGATCTTTGTGGAATGTCAATTGCTACCTTCATAACAAATTTGGCGACTCTAGCTCAAAGTTTGTAAAAAGTGTGGAGAGGGGGCTGAGCAGTATGGGCGGGCGTGGCATCCAAATTTGTGATGCCGATCTTTGTCGAATGTCAATTGCTATCTTCATACCAAATTTGGTGACTCTAGCTCGAAGTTTGTTAAAGGTGGGGAAAAGGGGGCTGGGGGCAGTATGGATGGGCGTAGTTTCCAAATTTTTCATGCAGATCTTTGTCGAATGTCAATTGCTATCTTAATACAAATCTGGTGACTCTAGCTCGATGTTTGTTAAAGGTGTGGAAAGGGGGGCTGGGGTGGTATGGTTGGGCTTGGCATCCAAATTTGTGATGCAGATCATTGTGGAATGTCAATTTCTATCTTCATACCAAATGTGGTGACTCTAGCTCGAAAATTGTATATTGTGTGGAAAGGGGGCTGGGCGGTTTGGTCGGGCGAGGTATCCAAATTTTTGATGCAGATCTTTGTCGAATGTCAATTGCTATCTTCATACAAAATCTGGTGACTCTAGCTCGAAGTTTGTAAAAGGTGGGGAAAAGGGGCTGGGGGCAGTATGGATGGGCTCGGTTTCCAAATTTTTCATGCAGATCTATGTGGAATGTCAATTGCTATCTTCATACCAAATTTGGTGATTCTAGCTCGAAGTTTGTTAAAGGTGTGGAAAGGGGGGCTGGAGGCGGTATGGATGGGTGTGGCATCCAAATGTTTGATGCAGATCTAATTGGAATGTCAATTGCTGTCTTGATACTGTGAGGAGCCAATTCACGTATAGCGCCTCACAACAGGCGATTGCATTTATAGCCGCAGCCGGACCTGAGTTGCGGCGAATTCGCATGCTGTCTCGCTCTGACACAGGATGTCAGCGCTAAGGTACGTGTTTGGCACATGGGAGCCACAAAAACACGTACCGTAAAAGTTGTGGCAAAGTGCCGTTGGTCTGCGAGCGTTGCACCCACGAGATCTAGTGATCACCGTCACACCAACGACAGGCGTGATCAGCAACGAGGAACCGTTGTTGCTAGGAAAATCCCACTGGAACCACCTTTACCCTTGGCGCGACATTGGCAGTCAATACGAAATAAGTGAAAATCAGTTGCGAAAACATAAGGGAACAAAGGATTCGGCGTGCAAGAATCCAGCGCGAAAGGATAATAAAAGAATTAAAAGGATTCATATCGCAATAAGGACAAAGCAGATCGTGTCCTTAGCGATTAACAAACAATTTACTGAGAAATCGATACGCGGAATTTATCAAGTCTTGTGGCGCGTTGCATTTGCAAAGCAACTTCAAATTAAAACCAAGTATCAGACAAGTGAGCCTGGCGAAGGACAGGTGAAGCTAAAGCCAGAGCCTGAGAGTAGGCGAGACTATTGGCGAAATCCTTGTGCTAACAAGGAGGCCATAGTAGAGCCTGGCGAATTCGGGCGTTGCTAGCTAAAACCTCGTTTAGTAGGCGGAACATTGACTCTGAATATTTGGTGCAACGAGAGCGCCAGCATTGCAAACGAATTCCCGACACAAGATCCGTGCGATTTCCTAAACTCACATAAGAAATATCATTAAGTGCACAACTCAATTGTAAAACCCAGCGTGAAAACTAGCAGAGTGTGCAGTTTTAAAATACATGTATTAAAAGTAAAACCAAATTGTGTTCTTATTGCCGCAGCCGCCACATATATAAATTTGTTGGGAGCTACCCCAGCTAAAAACCGCGTAACTTTAGGTTCGTTACAATACCAAATTTGTTGGCTCTAGCTAAATGTTTGTAAAAGGTGGGGAAAGAGGGGGCGAAATGGGTGGGCGTGGCTCCAAACTTATATGCTGATTTTTGGGGGTCATTGCCAGCTATCTATCTACCCAATTTGGTTGTTTATCGGTTTGTTTACTATCAGTTTTTAGTTATCGATTTATCGGTTTGCCAGCTCCCCAGTTATCGTAGAACCCCAATCTTGACACTTTAATTTACTATCCCATAGATAAAGAGAATTGCAAGGTTTCAAGTCTCTAGCTTGAAGGGTGTGGAAAAAGTTGCGTTCATACAGACGGACAGACGGACAGACAGGCAGACGGACAGACACCATTACGGATTTTGCACAAACTCTATATACTCTTTACCTTCGGTATCGAGTATAAAAATATACATTTAATTACTTTTTAAGTTGAGAACCGGCACTTAAATAATTTTGCGGGTTACGGCTATTAAATTCAAGTGAGCTGCATCAGGGAAAATTTTCATCCTCAGGTATCCAGTGGCACCTTTAGCTTTTTATACTCAGAGTATATTGGTTTTGTGCAATGTCCGTCATGGTGTCTGTCCGTCTGTCCGTCTGTCCGTCCGTATGTGTGCAAGTTTTTTCGACACCCTTCAAGCTAGGGACTTGAAACTTTCCAATTCTCTTTATCTATGGGATAGTAAATTAAAGTGTCAAGATTGGGGTTCTACGATAACTGGCGGGCTGGCAAATCGATAAATTCGATAACTCAAAAACGATAAATCCGCATATTTCACACACCCTTACAGCTAGAACTACCAAATTTGGTAAAAAGATAGCTACTAGCAACCCCCAAAAAACTGCATCAAAAGTTTGGAGTAGTGGAGCTAGAGCCACCAAATTTGGTAGAAGATAGCTGGCAATGACCCCCAACAATCTGCATCAATGTTTTGGAGCCTAGCCCATCCATTCCGCCCCCCTTTCCCCACCTTATACAAACTTGAGCTAGAATCACCAAATTTGGTATGAAGAGAGCAATTGACATCCCACATGGATCGGCAGCAAAAATTTGAATGCCACGCCCACGCATCCCGCCCCAAGCCCCATAGCCCCTCTTCACCACCTTTTACATGCTTCGAGCTAGAGTCACCAATTTTGTATGAAGGTAGCATTTGACATTCCACAAGGATATGCAGCAAAAATTTGGATGCCACGCCCAACCAAACCGCCCCCAGCCCCCATATCCCCACTTTATACAAACGTTGAGCTAGAGTCACCAAATTTGGTATGAAGGTAGATTTGACATTCCACAAGGATCTGCAGCAAAATTTTGGATGCCACGCCCAACCATACCGCCCCCAGCCCCCCTTTCCCCACAATATACAAACTTCGAGCTAGAGTCACCAAATTTGGTATGAAGATAGCAATTGACATCCCACATAGATCTGCAGCAAAATTTTGGATGCCACGCCCAACCAAACCGCCTCCAGCCCCCCTTTCCCCACTATATACAAACTTCGAGCTAGAGTCACCAAATTTGGTATGAAGATAGCAATTGACATCCCACATAGATCTGCACTAAAAATTTGAATGCCATGTCCAACCATACCGCCCCCAGCCCCCCTTTCCCCACTTTATACAAACTTCGAGCTAGAGTCACCAAATTTGGTATGAAGGTAGCAATGGACATCCCACATGGATGGGCATCAAAATTTTTAATACTGGTATCGAGTATACCGCAGTCAGTTGCGTCCGATTGCAACGTTTCCACTTGTTTTTTTCCTTTTTATACCCTTCACATGTGAAACCGGGTATATTGAGTTTGTCATGAATCTGTAACGCCTTAAAGAAATGATGGAGACCCCATAACTATATATCACAATGATCAGGATGAGCTCAGGAATTGATTTCCACGTGTCCGTCCGTCTGTCCATCTGTCTGTTTCAACACGATTTCCGGCCAAACTGCTGAACCGATCTTGATGAAACTTTCACAGATTGCTTAGATCATGTCGGGTTTGTTCACTATGAAATTTCATCCCGATCGGAGCATTCTACGACATAGCGACCATACAATTTACCATATCGTACCATCAACTGTTGTCTGTGTCGTGCACTTTCAAGCACCTACATGTCAAATTGTTGTTGTTGTCGCACACAAACAAGTAAATGACGCTAAAGAGTAAAAATATTAGCGAAAAATTACCAACAACTGCACAGAAACATTAATAATAGGGGGAGCATTGATTTAGCTGTGTGAAGGGTATTATAGTCTTGGCATAGCTTAATTAACTATGCGCCACTATGTTTTTTTATTTTTCTTTATATAATGTGAAAAGTAAAAGCGCACAACTTCTCTCTTTCAAGTCTTTAAGAGGAAATGACCATGCGATCAGAAATTAGATGGCGAGAAGCGACAAAGATGCACCAATCTATTTCATCTCTATATTCGCTATTCGCAGCTCTCTATCGGTTGACATTTACATCACGCCTAGGTGGCGAGTGTACTGCTCATTACAAAAAATACTAAGAAACTTGACGAATTAACTGAATTGAGTTGCCGTTTAACCAAGCTTATTTTTAGTTTTACGAATCATCAAAATAATATCAGTTTGGTTATTTGCAAACAAAACATAAATAAAAGCGCATACAGTTCTACAAGCACTTGAGCAGAGGTTTGGATGTGAGGTTTGCCTACCTTTAGGGCTTGTCCTAAAATCAAATAGTAGTGTCAAGCGGCATATTACACGTATCTATGGAATTAAAACTGGGGGCAGCTTTTTATCATGAAATTCGCGAAACATTGCGGAATCTATGCTGTCATTCGGCTCACGCTTCTCTACCCAACCTTACCTATGCCTTTTCTTTGTTTCGATTAACGAAAGACCCATTTAAAAATTATATGTGATTCAGCTTCATGTCACCAGGATATCTAAATAGCTTTACGAAGTAATCTTCGACCTAACTAGCTTACGTAGTGGTAATGAAATGGTTAAATGAACACCAAAGAGTTATTAAAAACATAATTTTCATTTGCAATACTGAACTAGTTTAATTATCCTTCATTTTAAATTTCATCAATTAGGGCCACTTTCTTAAGCCAATTTGGTTTTCTCAATGTATAGTTAAGTTAAGTCGATATGATACTATCGCATTGATGGTGCTGCCACCCTTTTAGAGCAAAACAGCTGTTTTTGTTTGAAATTATTTGGTTTGTGACTGCCAAATTCTTCTTTATACTCAAAACATTGCGTGGATGTAATAATAAAATATAGACAATGCAAGTGTCAGCCACAGTCAGCTGTTAACCTAACGAAGATTTCATCGATATATATATCGGCACTTAAAGAGAGAAAAAAATTTTAGCCGGCACTCAGGCCTCATGTTAGTTTTAATCACGAACAACCCTAACCAGACATTGAGAAACTCAACTTTGACTGACCATCAGTTAGTTAAGCTAACCATCTGTTAGTTAAGCTAACCAGACATTGAGAAACTGGCCCTTAATGCGATAGTCTAGTATTTTATCGCTTATAAGCATATTGATATAATAAACTAGATCTATATACATTGTGTAATCTTTATTTCAACATAATATTACACAAAAGTTAACATTTATTTATTTATTTATTGTCAGCTAAGAGCAGCTGAGATTAAAAAGAAATTAAAATTAATTTAAACTAAAAATAGTTAAATTTAATTAAATAAGTATAATGTAGAATAATATATGAATCTGAAAATATATTAAAAGTTAACGTTAAAGCTCTGGGAAATTCAATAAAAAATTGAGTAGTCCATCATTTGTTGCGAGGATTGGGAAAAACCCAAAAAAACGCAATCAGACCAGCGTTAGATTAGTAATTAGTGGTTACGATTAGATAAATCAAAAAGGATCGATCTTTTTAGTACTGGAGTTGAGGCCTCCAAGGAGACAAGAGAATAAAGTTTGTTATAGTCGGAACATATAACACGAAATGGTTCATGAATTAAATAGTTGCTGAAGCAACGCTCAAGGAACCCAGTTAAAACTTCTAAGGGCAAATAGAAGAAATTTCTTCTGCACAGATTCAATTCTATCCTGGCGAATCGAGTATTGTGGAGACCACACACAAAATCCATACTCCAGGATGGGACGAACTAGGGATGTATAAAGCGTTTTAGTGGTATAGGGATCATTAAACTCTTTCGACCACCGCTTGATGAAGACAAGGACATTTATGGCCTTATTGACCATGGACAAAATATGAGCGTCAAACTTTAATTTAGGATCAAGAATAATGCCTAAATCTTTAATTTCAAACACGCTGTCAAGTGGTGAAGCATCAAGCAAGTAGTGAGCAGTATGCGGGGTTCTTCTACAAAAGACATGACTTTACATTTAGAACAATTTAAATTGAGTAAGTTTCGACAGTTTCGAAGTTAACGACACCAGGCCGACAATGCACCCAAATCCGACTGTAGTAAATTACACAGGGAAGCGTCATTATATGTGAAACATAGCTTCACATCATCAGCAAACATATATTTATATATAGGAGTTAGTAATAACAGCTGGAAGGTCGTTAATAAACAGATTAAATAGCAAAGGTCCAAGGTGAATACCCTGGGGAACACCAGAGGTAACAAAATAGGTTTAGATAGCGACGATTTAAAAACTACTTTTGTGTTCGACCACACAAGTACTCCAAAAGCCACAATACGAGTTTTGATGGAAATCCAATAATATTTAATTTTGAAGCAACAGAGAATGACTAACAGAATCAAATGCCTTTCTAAAATCGGTGTAAACAACGTCAGTTTGCATTTTTTCCTGAAACCCTTTGATAACAAGCGAAGTGAATTCAAGAAGGTTAGTGGTAGTAGATCTACGCCTAACAAAACCGTGTTGATAAGGCGATATAATTCAACTACATGTGTGTGCAGTCGAGAACACATAATTTTTTCAAAGACTTTTGGTATGGCAGACAACTTGGATATGCCCCTATAATTTTTAACGTTTGATTTTGAAGAATTTTTATGGAGTGGAATTATAAAGGATTCCTTCCATATATCAGGGAACATGTTTGAATGGACTGACAAGTTAAATAATTTATTTAATGGCGCACAAAGAGAATCCGCGCAGTATCTAAGAATACAACCTGGCACTCCATCAGGACCAGGCAAGTAGCCAGGTTTAATAGAGTTAAATTCACTCAGGAGCATAGACTCAGTAACTCCTGGGACATATATGCAATTTGACGTTTGAACTTGAAAAGGATAGGAATTGCTACTACTATACATATTCGATGAGTGTACTGATTGAAAATACTCAGCAAATAGATCGGCTACTGCCTGATCAGAACTTGCTTTTGTAGCATCTAGGTATACTGAGGATGGCAAGCAAGAATTCTTACGTTTAGAGTTAACAAATTTATAAAACTGTTTAGGGTCACGTGAAAAGTTTAGTTTACAAGGATTAAGATAATTATTATAGCAAGATGTGTTAACGGAAACAAACTAGATTTGCTACTAAATACGAAGATAAATCTAAAGAAGTTCCCTATTTTTTATATGATCTTGTCTTTGCGTTTTTCAACTTCGATAGTTCCCCCGTAAACCAAGGTGGTTTATTGTCACTTGAAGAACAAGTGAGGGGAACACAAATATCCAAAAGCGAATTCAAGGTCCTTGTGGAATTTTTGTGGAATTATTGTAGTAAGGATAGACCGTTTTTGCATTTGTGTGCTTTATTTCGAATGTTCATAAATTGTTCTCTTATGAACTAGCTTAGCTAAGAAGGCTGCACGCTGCTTCGGCAGAGAAGCCAGCGTCAGAGCCGTACATAATGTATAAAGTATATAAGTTGGAGAGTAAGAGTTATGTACATATATATTGCTAGTGGTCAATGTATGAGAATGCTGTCGCGGCTTTAATTGTGCCCGCCACATTCTCATGCGATCATGTTACTATGCACTTGAAATGTGCTGGGTGTTTATATAACAACAAAGTGCACCGCAAATTACTATACTTTATACGTTATACAATATATTCATATATATTCAAATGTAATAAACAGCAACACTTGTTGTTGTCTAAACATTAAATCGAGCAACGACACTTTGTCGTTGCATAAACAATAAGCCAAGCACCCAGTGCTGGTAATATGATCGCGTAAGAATGCAACGCGCACAACGATGCCGCGTCAGCGTTCTCACGCTTTGACCATGTACTATACATATGTGTATCATCTCACTCTCTTTACATTATATATTAAACTATGTACGGCTCTCGCGCTGACTTCTCTGCTGAAGCAGTGGCCAGCCTTAAAAACTAAGAATCAAAAACTGAATTCATAAAATAAAGATACACATAACTGCCCAGACGTGGCACCGCAAATTACTATACTTTATACGTTATACAATATATCTAAAGTAGTTCCCAATATTTTTAAATATTTGAAATGATCTTGTCTTCGCGTTTTTCAATTGCGATAGTTCCCTCGTAAACCAAGTTGGTTTATTATCACTTGAAGAACAAGTGAGGAAAACACAAATATCCAAAAGCGAATGCAAGGTCCCATAAAATATGGCATTCAATGCATTGGCAGTTTCTATATCACTACAGGAATAAAGGCGAGACCAATTAGTATGTTGAAGAAGATAATTTAATTTAATAAAGTTAGTTTTACGAAAGCAACGGGTTTTTAAAGTATTATTATTTACTGATATAGGGTTAAGAATTTCGATGTATAGTTCTAAGGTTGGAGGGTAGGTATCTTCCGGAAGCACTACAGGGGGTATTCTACTAGCATTACTGCAATCCGAGTAAGAATCAAATATTAAGTCCAAAACATTCTACCACTACAGTTAAGCACTCTGATAACTTGCGATAGGTCTAACTCCAGTAGGCCATCGATAAAATCATCAGAAGTGACTGGTAATACCGCCGAAGATATGTCATTCACAGACCATAAAACATGTGGTTAATTAAAATCACCAACCACTATCAGATTATCCATATCTGCTAAAAATAACGAAACAAGTTGGAGGGCACTCAGATGGGATAAGTAAATGTTAATATCAGATTGAGGAGGAATATAAGAGCAAGTAACAAAAAGTGAACGGCTGTTTAGTAATATTTTAACACATAAAAACTCTATGTCCGGAAGATCATGAGAATGAATCTGTTCAAAGGAAAAACAAGAGTCAACAGCAATAAGAACACCACCCCCTTGCAGGAGGTGCGATCGCATCTGTACAAGCTATATTTTGAAGGAAAAACGGAATAATCAGAAATATCGGGCTTTAACCAGGTTTCCGTGAGTGCTACTATAAGTGAATCAAATGATAAGCTGTTAACATATAATTTAGAAAGTTTAGTGTTAATGCCTCTAACGTTTTGATAGGTCAATTTAAGTTGTT
Organism: Scaptomyza flava; assembly: GCA_030179655.1. NCBI lineage: Eukaryota > Metazoa > Arthropoda > Insecta > Diptera > Drosophilidae > Scaptomyza > Scaptomyza flava. The sequence continues at coordinate 45,910 of JARNME010000511.1, read as the reverse complement.
TTGTTAGTTTTTTGCCACCGAGGTGGAGGCAACTGGGTGGCTAACAGGCTGTGCACTACTAATCCTAATGCCCTTATTATTATTACTTCGCCTTTTCACATACTTTTTTACAACAATCTGCTGCAGCCAGAATTTTTCTGAACAAATTTTCGAAAAGAGTTCAGGCGGCACGCTTAACTTGAAAGAATATATACTTCGGGCGTGTTTAAATTTAAACTTCTCAACAGTAATAAGAGGAGAATCAATTTTACTTTTAACATAAGCTGAAACATCATCCGATGAAGTATCGGATGCCAGCCTGGACACAAATATAAATTTGTTAAGTGGCACAACAACAAGAGGCTTGAGAGCCCCAGTTGTACCTGCATTGGGATCAATAGGCGCACAGGCAGTTGAGCCGATTCATGCATAGGATCAGAAGAAAGGTTATTAGTAATGGTTCTTGCCGGCGAATTAAATAACATTAATGGGCTGACCGTAGGTTGATTAATGCTGGGCACCAGAATGGGCTTTGTGGGGATGATAGGTGGGAAAATAGGCGGATTAGGACCCGAAGTCTTTTTACGCTTCGGAGATTCAGTCGTAACCTTGCCATTTTTGAAATTAGACTCAAGCTCTGCAAATGAGTTTTGCAGTGCATTAAATGCAATATGCATAGCTTTGAAGCCCAAATGAGTCTGTCTCATGAATTTAGAAGACTCTTTAACCACCTCCCTACAGGGCCTCACAATACCATTTAAGGCCTGTGTCTGCAATCAAGCAGTCCCTGGTTTTGGCAGTAAAGCCAACACATTTCATGTGGATCATGTTGTCGCACAATCCACACAGAATAAAATCTGATTGGTTGTACCAACCAATTTGCAATTTTTGCTGCAGCAAACAAGCATTATGAAATATGTAAGTAAGTTTACTAAAGAAATTGATATGCTACAGCAAAACAAGGTAGAGTGCAAGTATGTAAGTGGAAACGTATCGAAGCAATGAGCACAATACAACGGTTAAAAAAAAGAGAGCGGTTGAGTGAAAGACCGTGAGCGCAAATGCAGATAAATACAACCGCCAGATAAGAAATGGAATAAAACAAGAGCATATGGCAAAACTATACTATTGTTTTGTTTTTATTCTTCACTTTGGTGGTTGTTGCTCGTTGAAATGGAAAACGAAGATTTTTTGAAAACCTCATAAAAGTTGTGCAACCGCATCCATAATTATATGATATGCGAAAAATCAGGTGCGTTTTATGAAATCAGCAACAGATTTTCAATACTAATGGTTTTTCTTTTTATATTAACAGTAAGTGAATGCAAGCATCAGTGGAAGTTGTTGCGGAAGCGTTTTGTAAAAGAAATGAAGAAAATGGAGTCCGTTCAGGCAGCGGGCAGATGTACAAGGAACCATGGTGCTATTTTGAGTCACTTGGTTTCCTTAGGCAAAGTTTAGCGCCACGACGCGTCACGACGGTATAAAAATAATATTTCTTATCATTGTATATCACAAATTAATTCTTTTTAGTACTCGCGACAACGCAACGATGGAAAGTAGCCTGACTTGCGAGATTGATTCAAACCACGCTGACAGCCTCAACGACAGCGACGTAACAACTTTATCGATCAAGATGAAGATGAAAGTTTCAGCCGGAAAAGTAAGCGCTCGAAGGATGACATCGGCTTAGAATTGATTAGCGAAGCTGAAAAGAGCTTGCAAGTTGCCGCTGCTCAGATAAGTGCGCCAGTGCCAGCAGAAAAAAAATCCAATTGTCTCGGCTCACCTTAGAACAATGGAGTTGCTGTTGGAGGACTAGACCAAAAAATTATGGATGACGGTATTGCTCAATGGCAAAGCCTTCGGTGGTGGAATGGGCCCTGTTCCATTTATAGTGTTTTTTCCCAAACTTGCTGTTCTGGAATATGCCTATGAACAAGGTGTATTAGGTTTGTGTAGATTGTTTACCTGAATCATTAATCATGCCCTTAACCCATAAAATGGGTAAATAAGGGTATAATGGTTTTGTGCAAAAGTATGTAATAGGCAGAAGGAAGCATATCCGACCCCATAAAGTATATATATTCTTGATCAGCATCAACAGCCAAGACGATATAGCCATGTCCGTCTGTCTTTCCGTCTGTCTGTCTGTCCGTCTGTATGAACGCGTGGATCTCAGAGACTTCAAAACCTAGAGACTTCAGATTTTGTATTTAAGTTCTCCTATACCATGAGCAGAACAAGTTTGCTTCAAATCACCGATAACTATTCTGTTTTCCGATATACACATAATATCGATAATAAAAAATATCGAATTGGAAAATCTAAAAATGAGGGTTGAAGTAATGGGTAATGATAGAACTTTTCTGTTGTCGGTTGAGAAACACATTGGAGATATGAACTTAATCGTTTGAAGCTAAGTCAGTATACCAAAGTCTTAAATAAATTTTATTTATTTATTGGAACTGGGTTCAGGGTAGCTTCTAGTCGGGCTCTCCCGACTAGAGCCTTCTTACTTTTTATAGTTAAAAACTGGCTGCCACTATTAGGTGGACATTGAAGGGCAATATGTTTTCCATCCACTGGGAAATTCCACATGCTTGCAAAACCCTGCTCAATTGCCTCAAAATCATGTAAATTGGCTCACCAACATAAAACGGGAATAAAGTTCTCTAGAGGATGTCTGCGGTTTCATGTATATTGCAGCGAACCGTTTCTTTGCCCATTTTGAACGACCAAGCCATTTTTTGCATCGAAACTCCCTGCGACAAGAGCCTGTTTTGGATAATGTTTATTGAAATGTATTTTTTGAAATATATATGTACGTAAATATATTTACTCAAAGCAACGGAACTGACAACCTGCGCTCAGCACTAATAAATGCACTCTTCTTTCTTTGGTTTGTTGCAATTTCTGGCTCAATCAATTTCAGTAATGCCTGAAACTGGTGCACACTCATCCGCGAATAAATAAAGAATTATAGGCTATCGTGCATCATTATCGGCTTAAAAGTCACCTCGTAAAACCCGTACAAATACCGGTCTCTATTAATTTAACGCACTGAGCAAGATCTTCTATTTTTCCTGTTTTTTTTTTTTTTTTTTTTTTCAATGCAACTATTATTTTAGTAGCATTACACAATCCACTCATCGCTATACATGTTTTTGACGTAGAATACGTCTTACCTTACGATAATGAAGTCTCAACACAAAAAAGTTGTTGTTGTAATAAGAGAGGTTCACAAAATCGCTTATTGCTCATGAACTAATGGATCAATTTTCCTCAAATTAGTTTCATTTAAAAGCCAAGGCTTCAAGCTTTCAATAAATGTATATTAATATATGTATTGATTACATTTTCTATTAAAAAATTGAAACCAAAAATATGTATATTTTTGCTTCATTTTGAAGACTTTAAATTGGTCTAGCGCTCTCAATAATTCATCAATTACTTTAGAGTTTTGGAATATAAGTTGAGATAAGTTAAACAAACATTCCTACATTCAAATTTATATACTTTTGCCAAATTTATAACTTTTAAGGCAAAAAACCAGTGCGAAAATCATTACTTTTTTTTAATTGCAAATTGCTTAAAAACTCCCTGATGAATTTGTTTAATTTTTTCTCAATATAAAATAGACTCGATTTCCTTTCGTTTGATATATATGCGGTCATGATTGATATCTTCTAAGTGCTGAAATTTCATTAAGATGTTTGGTCATAATTAAATTTATTTCAAATGTGTGTATATTAGTATTAGTGATGTAACCAATAAGTGTGAGTGAGTGCGATAGCTGATAGCATGTGCATATGCTTGCACTGTTCGTCTCAGCTCAGCAAACAATCGATGGAACTATCGGACAATCTATGGTCTTACACTATCGCTGCCACTATCGAGGGCAGCAGTGGCTACTAACTAACGGGAAATAAACTATCGATAGTGTTGACTATAGGAAAGTTTGTCTTTACGGTAGCAGCTTTGATTTTTGCAACTCATGCATGAACTTACTTCATAAAATAAATTTTAAAAAATGCCGCCTGTGAAAAAAAATACTTTTGCGCAGCGTAAAAGAATGTACAATTTACGGAGTAGAAGATCAGGTAAGTTGTGTTTTAAAATTAAATATTCGAAGATGACTCTATAGAAGACTCCGCCATCATGAACCCAATTGGTACAAACAGCGTGTTTTTATATAATTCAATTTGTATTGTAGAATTAATTTCTAGTATAGAGCCGACAACAACTTCAGATGCAACAACTGCAAATGACACAGGTAGAAATAATATGCTTTTATAATGTTACTTTTTTATACATATAGAAGTAATATCCATTTCAGCGGTTGAATTAATATATACTGTAGAGCCGACAGTAAATTCAACAACAACAACAACAACTACAGTTGCAACAACAACAACAACTACATTTGCAACAACAACCACAACTACAGTTGCAACAACAACAACAACTACAGTTGCAACAACAACTACAGATGCAACTACTACACATGACACAGGTACAAACAGTATGCGTTTTATAATTTTATATTTTTATACTTATGGAAGTAATATCTATTTCAGCGTCAACAACAACAATTGCAGCGAGAAGACCAACGAGAAGATCAACAAGAACTGTAACAACAACAAACGCAACAGGTACAAACCGTGTGAATTTATATAAATATATATTTATGCTTATTGAATTAATATGTATTGTAGAACTGACAACAAATGTAACAACTGCAAACGCAACAACTACAACTTCAAATGCAACAACAAACCCGAGGCGTAGACCAACAGGAAATCCATCAACAACCACTACAACTGCAACAACAAATTCCATATACAGCAATACTTGGAAAGCATCGAATCAACGTTTCCAAAAATTGTTTTTAGATAATGATTTTGGGTATGCTTGTAATGTATGCGATAGACTGTGGTTTAAAAATGATCTGCATACTGTAAGTAATATTTCCACAATGACATTTCTGCAAGAGGAATTTCCTCAACAAAATTTAGAAGAATTTAGCCTATGTCAAACATGCAAATTTTCTCTTGTCCACAAAAAAAATTACCAAATTTATCAAAATCAAACGGATTCACTTATCCACATAAACCGAATTTACCAGCGCTAGACATAATAACAGAGCGACTTGTATCGCCTCGGTGTCCCTTTATGCAAATTCGAAAATTGCGCTATCAAGGTTTGGCAATTGTGGGACAAGTTGTCAATGTTCCAGTTGATGTACCAACTATGATAAGGACATTACCCCGTGATCTTGGTGACGATTTCGCTTTCAATGTAAATATTAAAAGAAAGCTGATACATAAATCAACCTATTTGAGAGGCTCAGTCAAAAAATCTGCTGTTAAATCTTGGCTCACGTATTTGCAAAATACAGAGCTGTACAAAATGTATAATATACGCGTTGATTGGGATTATCTTAGGACAGCATATGAAGATAATCACGAGGAACCATGTACATCACGTGAACCTCTCATGCGCGCACAACAACCATGTGTTCCACCGGAATGTGTTAGGCTCGCACAACATACAATTGAAGAGCACATTTCTGATGAATCTCCTGATTCAGAAGTTATATTAGCCACGCAGCAAACACTGCTATGGAATGAGGAGTACTGCTTAGACATTGCTCCTGGCCAGAATTGCATTCCAATGAATCTATTATATGACAAATATGCGGAAGAGCTATCATTTCCAGGAATTTATTACGGCGAGCCTCGTAAGTTTAAAGAAAGTTTACACGTAACGGAATATATGAAAGCCACCAGCGAAATAAGAAGAAAAGATCGCCGTGGTGCTACACCTCATCATATTTTGTACATGGCAATGAAGGTAATGAGATGTCGTGTCTTAGAAAGTATGCGTCATAGTTTTAAATGTGTCCCAATTCTTGCAAACGTAACCCGGAGGCAAATTGAAGATCCACAGTTTTACGACGATTGTGCTGAAAAAAATTTTGCTTTCTTAAAGTCAATCCCAAATTCTATGGCATATTGGCAACAAAAGCGAAATGATCTCTTTGCTATGATTCGACAATTGGGAAAACCAACTTGTTTTCTCACAATTAGTGCAAATGAGACAAAGTGGCCTCACCTGCTTTCAATTTTGCATAAATTAAATGACTATTTTAAAAACATGAATGATGTTAACATGTTAAATGTCATGAACAAATTGAATAGATATATGTGTGCGCACCTTGTTAACGAGGACCCCGTTGTCTGCTGTATCTATTTTCAAAAATTGCTTAATGTCATAATGGCGATGTTGCAATCAGTGCAAAGTTATAATCCTTTGGTTCTTATCGCGTTCTGGATTATTTTATAAGGATCGAATTTCAACATAGAGGAAGTCCACATGCACACATACTCTTATGGTTGAATAATGATCCACTTGATATAATAGGAGAAAATACTATGAGTGCCACAATTCAATTAATATATGCTTTATGTTCAGTTCAAGCAGAACACTTGGATGACGTTAATAAAATTAGCAATCAAACACATAAACACACTTTCACTTGTTTTAAAAGAGGGGAAACGAAATGCCGTTTCATATACCATATTGGCCAATTAATGAGACAAGAATTTTGATTCCATTGTCTAATGAAGACAATCGAAAATCAATATATTCTCAGAAAGCGATTAAAATGAAAACGATGCTAGAAGAACGCAATTTTTAGAACTCCATGAATTTCTGCACGAAAATAATTTGAATTATGAACAATATCTGAATGTAATCAGATCAACTCTCAAAAGACCAACCGTTATTTTTAAACGAAATATGCATCAAATATATATTAACACTTTTCAACCATGGATAGCATCCACCTTGAATTCGAATATGGATCTCCAATTCATATTAGAAGAATACTCGTGTGCACAATATGTTGTTGAGTATGTGAATAAATCCAACCGTGGAATTAGCCAACTTCACAGGGAACTCCTGCGCATCCATAACGAATATCCTGATATAGAAATCATAGAGTTAATGAAGAAAATAAGTATGAAAGTATTAAACAGCGTGGAAATGAGTGCTCAGGAAGCTGCTTGGTACCTTTTGCGGCAGCCAATGTGCAAAAGTAGCAGAGACATCGTCTTCGTTGCAACCGTATGGCCAGAGGAAAGACATAAAAGCAAAAAAAGGCGTGCAGTTATGGATAGGGAGGGGCAGGATGAAAATTCAACTGATATATGGACGAAATCAATTTTTTTAAAATATGAAGAAAGGTGTGACGATATGAAGGATGTTTGTCTAGCAGATTTCATGCTTGGTACTCACCAAATGTGAGAAAAAGAAGTTATCAGAACAGTGAAAACGATCTTCATTTGAAGAAGATAATGGTTCTCTGAACGCTGATGACATATTTCAAGCAAATACCAATGTTTACAAGAAGAGAATAAGGCAAAGAATATTAAGATATAAAAACTACGACATTGATGATATTGTTAATTATAAACGTGAAATTGTTACACTTTATATTCCATTTAAAAATGAACTTGTCGACATACTGGATAATAACAAATTTATAGATATATATAACAGCAACGAAGAATATTTGATGAACAAAAGAAAGGAGTATGAATCAAACATTAATATTCACCAACTAATGGCTGAAATTCAGGCACTATGTCAAAACGAGCAAATCATTTCAAATGATAATCTCCGAATCGAAAATGAAAGAAATGTTTTTGTTGGTGCTGGTGTTGAAAACAATGATGATTTTCAGTACGAAACTGATACTACCATTTCGATTGTACGAAAACGGACGAATGTCTTGTCAAAACAAGATTATTGTAATGCGATGCGCTCAACAAATGGAAACAAAGAGAGCTCGTTCTTGAATTTATTCATCGTCTATCATCATCTGATTTAGAACCGATACAAATATATTTCGCAGGTCCTGCTGGCTCTGGAAAAACATTTACCATGAAGCTCATAATGGAAACATTAAATCGTTTTGGACAACAACAATGTGAACTTCGTAATTCCTATTTGGCATGTGCATCCACCGGCAAGGCAGCAGTAAATTTAAACGGCACAACAGTACACTCTGCTTTCAGAATTACGCCCAGTCGAAGGTCGGGTTTCGCATTAAGCCATCAAGTGCTTCAACAATATAGAAGAAATTTCTCGGGGCTTAAATGTGTCATTATTGACGAAATAAGCATGATAGGCTGCGATATATTCCATAAAATCAATAATCGGTTGCAGGAAATTACAGGTATTGGTGATTCACCATTCGGGAAATTGCATATAATATTAGCAGGCGATTTTAGACAATTACCTCCCGTAAATGCCAGACCTATTTATAAACGGTGTAATAGCATAATTGGTGGAAACATCTTATGGCAACAATTACACTTCTTTAATTTGACTGAAGTTATGCGCCAGTCCAATGTTGAATTTTCAAATTTATTAACAAAAATTGGGAACGGAGAAAAATTACTGCCAAATGAAACTGCCATGATTGAGAGTCGTTTCCGCACAGAGCAATGGTGTAAAGACAATTTGCCAAATGTTATTCGTATATTTCATAAAAATTCAAGTGTTGATGCATACAACAAATATGCTATAAACGGTGAAATCCATCATATCGCAATTGACAAAATTACTGGCAATACAACTTCAGCAGAACTAGTTCAAGCTAGAACAAAATTGCATAAAATGAGCACTTCGGAATTAAATGGTTTGCCTTATATAATAAATTTATGCATTGGCTCACCATATATGTTAACTGTGAATATAGATGTAAATGATGGACTTGTCAATGGTATTATTGGTACACTAAAATTTATTGAGTTTACACAACCTTCCACTCATACAAATGAAGCAATGGACGGAGAAGTCATACATTTTAATCAACAACAACACCTACCACAATTAGATCAGAACCAACCGCAGCAGCACTCACATCGTTTTCAACAACAACATGCAATCAATCAGCATCAACATCAATCAACTAACGCTTTACCACTATTACTTCAAAGTGAGCAACAACAACAACCAAATCGCCAAATGCTTTGCTTGTGGTTTGAACTTCCAGATCCAGGAATGGGAAAAATCACGCGTATCAAATACAGACCGCATGTTTTGTCTAAATTCTCTAATAACCTTAATAATGCTCTGAAATGGACACCAATATTGAAAGCAACTTCACATATTACCCTTACGAGAACAATAAAATGTAAACGATTGCAATTCCAATAACCCCAGCTGCTGCAATAACTGTTCACAAATCACAAGGTGCCACGTTTGAAAAAATTGTTTATGATTACAATAAAAGCCAAATAAACCAATTGGTGTATGTGGGTTTAAGTCGTGTTACTAATATTGAAGGCTTGTATTTAACTAATAACACTAACAACTTTACATTTTTCCATGCCGCTAGTAACAGTTCCCCAACTATTAAAGATATAAATGATGAATATGAAAGACTAAAAGCTCATAATCTACCGACATTAACTGAACAGGTTCAACGATTCATGGATGACCAAGATAACGAAAGCAATACCATAATGCATATCGGAATAATAAATGCACAAAGTTTAGTTGCACACTCTTTAGATATTGCAACTGACAACATATTTATGCAATGCAACTTTCTTGCGTTCAGCGAAACATGGATGGATATGAACCAGCCAGTACCTATAGAAGGCTTCCAATTAATTTCGCATTTCAATAATTTACAGCAACGTCGTCGCGCATCTGGAGTAGCAATCTACGCAAAAAGTACCATGTGGACATATTGTACTCCAATTGATGTATCGAACAGGCAACTGATTGAAAGCGATATAGGAGACATTTGTCTATCAGAAATTAAAGTTAATAATCAAATCAAATTTATTCTTGGTTCTGTTTATTTTCATCCGAATGTGTCACAAAATAACAAACAAAAAATGCTTTTTTCTGCCCTTATGAAATATTCTCATCTGACTTCACTCATCGATAAGAATTTTATAGTTGACACGGAGGTGGACATGCTCATCGTTGGTGATTTCAATTTAGAAATAACATCAGACAGTTCATTCGCAGAATTTATGCAAGAAAAGTTTAACTTAACATATATTAAAAATGCAGCAACCACCTTAGCTCAGACTAATATAGATTTAGTATTTGCAAGAAATTTAAATGTTTCATTAATTAATTACATTTCTTACTTTTCCTTCCACAAACCAATAATATCAAAAATCAAATATTCATCATAAAACAAAAATTACTTAGTTTTAAGTACTATTTTTAATAAAACTGTTTAAATTCTATGCATTCTATTCAATATACAATAATAAAAAACGTTTAATAAAAGATTGAACAGCTTTTATTAACGCTTTTGCTATGTAAGGCATAAATATGCATTTCAGCTTTTTCAAATCTTTAATGTATTTAAATTCAAATCATATAAATACTATGTTTACTTTCATAATTTTTGTTGCACAAAATGACGTATTCTACGGTTAACCTATGCGCCCGTGTGATCTAACACAGGCCGTAAATTTTTTTTTTTCAATTGTTCGCGCTTATTCATGTTTTAATTTATTAATTCTTTTTCTCTTTTATTATGATTTTCCGAATTAAATGCTTTGACTCTTGTTCTTTTTTCTTTGCCAGCCAACACATTTTTAATTGTCAAAGGAAGAAGAAAAAGAGACAAGCACTTAAGCAACATATGGTCACAGGCTTTTATGCATAATGCATAATCTCTTCACTTCGTAGATAATTGGGAGGCCGGAGTTAAATCTGTGATATATCACTTAAAAAGAGTAATAGGTGACAACAATTTTGAGGTCCTGCCGGCGGGATAAAATGCCATTGGATTTTTTAATTTTCAAGTATTAGGGCAATTACATCGTTATTTTGAATCGCTTTTACGAAATCTTTATGTAGCTTACTTGACGCACCTACGAAATTTGTTCCATTGTCAGAGTATATGTGAGCACATTTGCCTCGTATTGCTTTAAATTTCGTAATGTAGCTTAAAACGCATCTGATGTTAAATCACTAACTACTTCTAAGTGAATTGCTTTTGTGACCATACATACAAATACTGCTATACAGCTTTTCTATGTTTTCTGTCCCCGAGTTTTCGAGCATTTGATATTGTATGGTCCTGCATAGTCTACTCCTGTACGTAAAAATGGGAGAGATTTCGTTATTCTGTATTTTGAAAGTTTTTTCATTATGTGATCTACTGTTTGTTGCCTGAATCTAGTACATTTTACACATTCTTTTAGATATTTCCTTAAGGAGTTCCTTAACCCGAATATCCAGTGTTTTCGTTAAATATGATTTCTAACAAGGGTAATTCCTCCATGCTAAGTTTGTTTATGTGATTGTTTTATTAAAAGGGAAGTCATGTGACTTTTGTCTAATATTATTTGATGTTTAACGTCAAAACCAGCTTTCGAATTTTATAGTATACCTCCTACTCTAATATCCCACACTTGCTATTTTCATTTTGACAATTGCTGTCGCTAACAGCGCCTTCCTTTCCACAACACAAGTATTCACTCTTTCTTTTCATTCAAAGTGAAGTCATCTGTGCCTTTTTTGCAGCATCTGTTCTTTCTACTGGACTCATGCTATTAAATTTATAGCATTGTAATGCATAAAGCCCTGCAAACTTGCAAACTGGACAATTTTTTAACTTATTTTGTTCTTTGACATGATTTTCATAACTTTGCAAAGTTTCTTTATTAAACTTGCATATAATCATGTGTGTGTCTTTCAGTAAGCCCGTATTTAACTTTATTAAATGAATTCATTCATTAATTGAATCAATAAATGCTTTTATTTGCTTGGCTGAGTCACTGTTCAGTACTGGCAACTCTATAAACCTATTTAACTGTTCGGAAAATATTTTCCGTTTGTTTTCATAACGCTTGGTTAACAATTCCCAAGTCGCATTGAAATTTTCCGCGGAGCCTAGTAGCAAATGCGACACCACTCATCTTGCTTCTCCTTTATTTCGAGTTTTAGATAACTAAATTTAAGAGATGGACTCAAATCTTCCCTAGACTGAAAAATAATTAATTAATTAAATAATTAAATAATTTGGAAAACAGATCCCATTTTTTGAATCCATGGGAGATGCGTATCTGCATTTTTGGAATCAATGGCAACTCCTCTACTTTGATTTTGCAAACTTCAACTTTTGGTTGGCATTTGTTTGCAATATCTTTTGCTAGTTCCTGTACTTTATTCTCTTCGTCAAAACCTAGCATTTTAATCTCATTATCATCATGCTTCTCCTTTTATTGCCAGTTTTAGATAACTAAATTTAAGAGATGGACCAACAAGAATTCCCTAAATAGAGCTGCTAAACAGCAAAATTCCAACATTCAATTGGAAGTCGTTACGTAACTAATCGTAGCTACCACTCGCTCTGAGAGCGCACTTCGGGTTCCTCTCGTGCTTCGTGTGTCATTTGCCAGCCATTTCGCTTCCTAACTTTGCTACAACATTTTTGTTGATAGCACAACCAGCCAGCCATACTGAGTGTATGCGCCGCTAGCCTGCGATTTTCAAGTGCGCTGAGGCTTCTTCAATTGCTGTACCCCATTTTTTTCCTTGTATTTTTTATGTGCGCTTATTTTATTGCTTATCTGGTACCAACGAACTTTGTGAGATGGTTCTGAGGTGGGCTAGCTGAAGCCACCGGACGGGTCGCAGGTTGCGGATAGCGCAAGGCCTCCAGTGGAGGTTAGCTGCGAATAGCGACTTGTCGTAATAAGCAGTCCCGGACAACAGCGGGTACCACACCGTTAGTGGGACCGACAAGGCGCTTGTCTGACCGTCTTTAAAACATAGTCTGACACACACCCAATTCCTACACAAAATCCTACCCATTCCTTATCCCCCACATCTCATACGGGCAGTGGTGACGTCCTTAGGCAAGGGTGCCTTTTCACTCCCCTAAGCCAGAGTGTTACGTGGTCCGTGCCCATTGGTTGGTGTGCAGTCAGGGGTTACCGACTGTAATAAAAGGGAGCCTCACCGCCCATCCCGGCACCAGACCAACCCGGTGGGGCTGGTGACCCGCTAAGGCATGGCCTAAGCGGAGCCGGCCGCAAATGGTATCTTCGGTACCTGGAGCGTGGCTTGAAGCCGGAGGAGGCGCGCAGGAGAGCGCTGGAGCACCGGGCCCCAACCGTGTCTCCAGGCGAGAGGAAGGGAGAGGAAGCTGGCGTGAGGAAGAAGCGGCAATGGCAACAAACATCGCCTGCTGAGGCCCCCAATGACGCCAACAAAAATAAGAAACCGAAGCGCAAGGGCAACGCGGCTCCTGAGGGCTCAGGAACCTCAAGGGACACGAAGCATCCGAAGGCAGCCTCGTACGCCAGCGTAGCCAAGGGCACAATCTTGGCTATAACGGCGAGCGAGTACCCGAAAAGGCTTCTGTTTAAAGAGGAGCTGACGGCGGTGGAACTGGCCCTCGTCGAGGAGATGAGGAAGGGCTGGACCGCAAACCTGAATTTCAACGGCATCCACTTTCGTACAGGCCTGGTACTGGTGGAATGTATGGATGATGAGACCAAGAAGTGGCTAGAGCTTAAGGTCCCTAGCATCAGCTCTGCGGTCGGCGTGCGGCTCTGCACCTGCTCAAAGGACGAGATTCCGATGCCCAACATCGTGACCGTCTTTTTGCCACGGACTGCTGGAGAGCCGGGGGCAAAGTCCTTTGGTTTGCTCACGGAGCAGAACAGAGGGCTCAGCTCTGAAACCTGGAAGCTGCTCAGGTGGAAGGAGGCTGAGGGAGGCAAGATCCTGACGCTAGGCTTGGAGGATGACGCACCTGCTCTCCTAAAGAACCGGGGCATGCTGATGAGCTTCCGATTTGGGCAGCTCAAATGCAAGCTTCATGGGAAGAAGGAGGAAGCGGCGGCGGCTGATGCGGAGGCGAAAGCTGACGATGTGCCTGGCACTTCAGCAGCCTCAGCCGCGACGACGCATGAATGTCCGTCAGATGGAGCAGCGGAAGCAGAGGCGTTGGCGGTGATGGAGGCCGAGCTAGACTCGGCGTCCCTCAAGGGTCTGGACCTGTCCAGACTCAATGTCCGCGAAGATGACATCACCAGTAAGGATGGGCCATCCGATGATGAGCGAACACCCACCGGGGCGCAGTCAGAGGCATATCTGATGCTCTCGGAGGGAGAAGAAGAGCTCTAGGGATGGAGACCACCAGCGTTGCTCAGATTAACCTGCATCATGCGAGGGCAGCTTCGGCTGTCATCGGCAGGTTGGTCACCAGGTTAGACCTGGGGCTGCTGCTCATCCAGGAGCCATGGGTCGTCAGAGGCAGGATCTGCGGCCTTAACCACGTAAGTGCAAGAGTAATTGCGGATGTATGAGAGGCATCGCCAAGAGCTTGTATCTTGGTACGGAAGAATACTAACTTTCTATGTCTTTTTAACTTTCTCACCAAAGATTTAGTAGCAGTGCTGATCACTGGAGAGCGCGGAAGTATCGTGGTGGCGTCGGCGTACTTCCCGGGAGATGAGGCGGAGGCTCCTCCATTAGAGGTTCAGGCTCTAGTGGACTACTGCAGCAGCAAGAAGCTGCCATTGCTGCTGCGTTCGTAACCAAAAGCAGGGCCGAGGTGTTAGATATCACCTTTGGCAATGACGGAGGCTCCAGGTTGGTTCGCAACTGGAGAGTCTCTACTGAACCATCAGTGTCGGACCATAGGATTATCCTATTCGACATTTGTAGTAACCTAAGTTTTAGTAAGGACATCAGAAATCCTCGACGGACTAATTGGCGACAATGTCGGTCCTGTCTGGGGTTATATCTGAGCAGACTAAACTACAGTAAAAGAGCTTCCTCACAGGAAGAGATTGATCAGCTATCTATTGACGTGGGCAAGACTATCTTGGATGCTTATCATTCAAGCTGTCCTATCAAGAGCATTAAATCCAGCAGGGATAATCCATGGTGGACTAAGAAGCTAGGACTACTTCGAGTGGAGGTCAGAAAACTGTTTAACTCAGCTAAAAAGAGTAATGATAAATGGGATTATTATACCAGGAAGCTTACTGACTATAACAAGGAGATACGTAATAGAAAACGGGATCATTTCAGGAAGTTTTTCGTCACTCTAGAGCAGGCCACGCCCGCTGCAAGGGTGTTCAAAGCCATCTCAAAAGGGAAAGTGCTCTCGGAACTTTGCCTTAAGAGACAGGATGGGACTTTCACGGACAATGAGGTAGAGAAGGCTGAACTTCTCTTACAAACTCATTTCCCGCTTTGTAGGACCCTTTCAGACAGTGATAGCAGTTACGTACAAACCTCTGGGATGAGACCCGAGTGGAGATTAGCTGCAGAAATTGTAACAGAGCATGGATCAGGTGGGCCATCGGATCACTCAGTTCCTATAAGGCCCCGGGGGTGGATGGCATCCTGCCCATCCTCTTACAGAAGGGTATAGACCCTCTCTTAGTATTTCTAATCAGAATCTTCCGTGGGAGCATTGCCCTGGGGTACATACCTAGGGAGTGGAGGACGGCGAGGGTGATTTTCATCCCGAAGGTAGGAAAGAAATACCAATTTCTTCCCAAATCCTTCAGGCCAATCAGCCTTACCTCATTCCTGCTAAAAACCCTCGAAAAGATAGTAGACAATCACATTAGATCTGTGCACCTAGTGGCCAAGCCACTACATGCACATCAGCATGCGTATAGGGCAGGGATGTCAACGGAGTCAGCTCTGCTTGACCTAGTGAACACTCTTCAGAAGTCTGTGAAAGCAAAAGAGGTCGCACTCTGCGCCTTTATGGACATAGAAGGTGCTTTTGACAACACGGCGCATGACGTGGTGGTCAGAGCTCTTGAGAGTAGAGGAGTTAAGCAAACTCCTGGACTCTCGCAGAAGTAACCGTCAGCAACTCGACGATTAGAGCACAAACCACTAGAGGCTGTCCTCAAGGAGGTGTTCTATCACCTCTCCTTTGGAGTCTGGTGGTACATGATCTCTTAGCTAAGCTGACGGATAATGGCTTTCGATGTCTAGGATATGCCGATGACATAACCATTATCTGCAAAGGGAATTTTGAGAGCACATTATGTGATAGAGTCACCCCGGGCCTTCGACTAAGCTTGGACTGGTGTAGGGACGTGGGGCTGAACATCAACCCACATCAAAGACCACGATTGTCGCCTTCACAAATCGGTACAAGCTTAAGTCTATGAGACCCATAGTCATTGGAGGTACAGGTATACCAGTGTCCACGGAGGTCAAATATCTGGGGGTTATACTAGATAAAAGACTCCTCTGGAAACAGCAGGTGGAGCACGCTGTTCGGAAAGGCACTTTAGCCCTGATGAGCTGCAGAACTCTTGCGGGGAAAAACTGGGGGCTTTCACCTAAGATTCTGATGTGGATGTATACTGCTATGGTAAGGCCCATGGTGTGCTACGGAGCAGTGGTCTGGGCTGGACGCATGGACCGGGAAGGTGCGAAAAAGCAACTGGGTAAACAGAGGCTTGCATGCTCATGCATCTCGGGCGCAATGCGCACCTGCCCCTCCACGGCTCTAGACGTTCTACTAGGGCTTCCACCGCTGCACATATGCATAAAACACAACGCAAGCAGAAGTCATATGAGGATAACGGGGGCATTAGCAACCGGATCGGCTGCAGGAGCCACAGGCTCACTGTTGGCGCAATTTAGCTTCAGTAAGCTCTTTAACATAGAGCTTAGCAATAAGGCAGAATGGACCAACCTGTCAACTACCTATAATGTGAAAACACATGCTATTAAGTGGTACACAGACGGTTCGCTTACAGAGGAGGGGGCCGGGGCCGGAGTCTGCGGACCTCGACTCAATTACCATGAACCCCTTGGCAAGTTCACCAGTATCTTCCAAGCGGAAATACACGCGATAGAGAGATGTGCCGCTTTCAACATCGACAGAGGGTACGATCGCAGAGACATAGCCATCTTTTCAGACAGTCAGGCAGCTATAAAAGCACTAGGTGCTTATAAAATAGCTTCCAGGCTGGTTTGGCAATGTATAGAAACATTAAACAGGTTGGGGACTAATAATAGAGTCACCATCTATTGGGTCCCTGGTCACGCGGGAATCCCGGGTAATGAGGTAGCGGACCAAATGGCCAGGAAGGGGGCAAGCACTCCTTTCTGCGGGCCGGAATCCTTCTGTGGGTTGGGCCCTGGGGTCATCGAGCAGAGCAGCCGCTCTGACCTTTGGTCCGATAGTACGAACTTCTGGTTGTGTTCGCAGGGGGCGAGACAAAGTTAAAGGCTTTTAGGCAACTACAACAAGACGAGGACTGAGGACTGTCTGAAGCTGAGCAAGGTCTCTCTTCGGATTGTCACAGGCTTCTTGACAGGACACTGCAGATTGCGTAGGCATTTACATAGGATACGCATAGGGAACGAGGCTACATGCAGGCTCTGTCTGGAGGGGGACGAAACTCCAGAACACCTACTAGAGGAGTGCCCTGCCATAGGTCGGCTGAGATTATCTCAGCTCGGGCGGGTCACACTAAACACTGAGGAGATGAGGGCTCTCCGTCCAGGCGACATCATCGCGTTTCTGCGATCGATTGCACTGTACGGGGAGCTGTAGCTCATACACTAGGACGAGGGCACAATAGACCCAGGTGGTCGCAGTGCACTAACCTCCTTTTTCATAATAATAATTATTTTATTGCTTATCTTATTGCGTCGGCCTAGCACCAGCAAAGAAAATGAGCGATTTAATAAAAACATACATATATAATATATATGTATGCAGTTTTGGTGGTACAAGCACGCTAAGCAGCCAAATTTTATATTAAATTTATATTATTTGCCGACAAGGAAACCAAGAAAAACCAGAAGAACAATACTTCCAAGGCAGTTTAAGTGCTCATCGAACATTTGCTGATCAGGCGAACAGCAATATTAACAAGCGTCTAGTAAAATAAGCAGACAATCATCAGTTTTGCATTGCTGGTCATACATACTCTTTCATGTTTTCAATCTATGACTCTTTTTCAATCTTTTTGCCATCGCAACCACCATACCATTATGCTGCGGTGCCTACAAATTGCGAAAGTGTATTCCACACGTCCATTTGCCCAAGTCATTTGCCCAAATTCTAAAGCAGAAGCAACACAAGAAAACGCTCGGCATAGCAAGTGCAAAAGAGATTTAGTGAATTCTTGTTGGTGAAACATAGCTTCACATCATCAGCAAACATATACTCAAAAGGAATAGCAATAACAGCTGGGAGAGCGTTAATAAACAAATTAAATAGCAAAGGTCCAAGGTGACTACCCTGGGAAATACCAAAGGTAACTAAACTAGGCTTAGAGTACTCCAAAAGCCACAATAAAAGTTCTGATGGAAATCGGATAATATTTAATTAATGAAGCAACAGAGAATGACTTACAGAATCAAATGCCTTACTAAAATCGGTATAAGCAACGTCTGTTTGCATTTCTTCCTGAAACCTTTTGATAACAAGCGAAGTGAATTCAAGAAGGTTAGTGGTAGTAGATCTACGCCTAACAAAACCATGTTGATAGTGCGATATAATTGAGCCACATGTGTGTTGCAGTTGAGAACATAAAATTTTTTAATAGACTTTAGGAATGGCGGACAACTTGGATATGCCCCTATAATTTTTAACGTTAGGCTTAGAAGAATTTTAATGGAGTGGAACTATAAGGAATTCCTTTCATATACCGGGAAACACAGTTGAATCAACAGACAAGTTAAATAATTTATTTAATGGCGCACGAAGAGAATCCGCGCAGTATCGAAGAATACAACCTGGCACTCCATCAGGACCAGGCAAGTAGCCAAGTTTAATAGAGTTAAATTCACTCAGGAACGTAGACCCAGTAACAACTGGGACATAGATTCAATTTGACGTTTGAACTTGAAAAGAATAGGAATTACTAGTACTATATAAATTTGATGAGTATACTGATTAAAAATACTCAGCAAAAAGATCGGCTACTGCCTGATCAGAACTTGCTTTTGTATCATCTAGGTTTACTGAGGATGGCAAGAAGACTTACGTTTAGAGTTAACAAATTTATAAAACTGCTTAGGGTTACGTGAAAAGTTTAGTCTACAACGATTAAGATAATTACTATAACAAGATGTGTTAACAGAAAGAAAACTAGATTTTGCTATTAAATACGAAGATATTGTAGTATACACATATATTCATATATATTCAAATGTAATAAACAGCAACACTTTGTTGTTGTCTAAACATTAAATCGAGCAACGACACTTTGTCGTTGCATAAACAATAAGCCAAGCACCCAGTGCTGGTAATATGATCGCGTAAGAATGCAACGCGCACAACGATGCCGCGTCAGCGTTCTCACGCTTTGACCATGTACTATACATATGTGTATCATCTCACTCTCTTTACATTATATATTAAACTATGTACGGCTCTCGCGCTGACTTCTCTGCTGAAGCAGTGGCCAGCCTTAAAAACTTTGAGTGGTGAAAAAAAAAATGCGAAAAGACTTAAATAACTAAATATGCAAATCAACAATAACAAAAACAGCAGCAGCAACATTTACGCACGTGCAATCGAAAATCACAGCAGCAGCAGCGAAAAAAAATCAACGCAACACTTTCAACAATAGTAATGAAGACAAGCCGAAGACGACAACAGCAGCAGCAACAATAACAAAAATAAATAACACATATATAAAACTGATACAGATTTTTTCTCTAAAGAAACACATCTATGAGCGACGACCCCGCCTTCGTAAACGCTGCTCCCGTTGAGCAAAGGGACGCACCGACGCTGAAAGAGGCGCTTGAGGTGTGTCCAACCGATGGACCACGGCCGCTCACAATAGCTGAGTACAAGGCCCGGAACACCAAGAAGCCCCCAAAGAAGACAAAACGGGGAGGCAGAATCAAAAGACTACTGCAACAGAGACGACTGGAGCAGGATATGCTGCAGACGTATTCAGACAAGGAAGAACAGCAAAGGTGTCAACAACGCATAGATGACATCACGGCACAACTTCGCCAAAAGAGCGAAGTAACGCAAAAGAGCTGCTAAATGCCAAGCTCCACTTTGCCTTTATTTTTAATACCTACCAAAAAACAACTTGTAGCACCGCAAGGTGCAAGTTGGAATATCTAACATCTGATAGGCTTTAACTAACACCATATGATTGGTAATTACTGTAAACCAATCATATGTACACTACACTCAAACACTTAATACCACAAAAATGGGAAATTAAATTAAAAAAAAAGAATTTTTAACAAATACACAATATTTCCAGAAATCAGAAAAATTCACAGAAATCTTGATCAGGCAGACTTTCATGTCAGTTTTCAATACAGTTAACTTAGACATATTCAGGTAAAATTATCATTTGCCAGAACCAGTCATGGGTCTAGTAGACGTCAAGTCTGTGGACTCGACAGCCAACGTAATTAACAAAGTTGACGTGTCGTCCCCAGATTTGAAGTACATGCTGATCTTGGTTCTAATTATTGTTATACTCATGGTTTTGAACACAGTGTCAAAACTATACAAAAGTCACAGAAGGAATATCAAGAGGAGGTATATGAGCAAAGCAATAAGTAACGCAGCAGAATTAGAAAAAATTTAAATTGTCCCTCATAATTTTCATAATTTTTCAAACATGATAGAAAACAAAATAGATGCTATTTACAATAAATACCCTAATTTTCGTATACAAGCTATACAAATACTTTCCGGATTCCATGAATATATCTCCGTTTATAAGTTCGAAAATGAATTTATGGAAAGATATAATATCTCAATAAGTCCATTATACGGTTGCGATAAGACCGAAAAGGCAAAAGTTTTAGAAACCTTACCGTATGTCCATGTAAAAAGATATGTAGAACAACATCCCATTCTTGGCCCTGCCAACATTTTTATTGTGCGTCTACATAGGTAATAAAACTTCAAAAAATAAAAAAAAATCATCATGGTAGAACTCAAGCTATTAGCTAGATTTATTCCGTTCTTGGTGTTTTTGGTCGATAACGGACCAACCCATTCGAAATTTAAAATTATCCTTCAGTGGATAATCTCCAACAAGTCCGTTAAATTACACATGTACAATCAAATACAACGTATACTAT
The DNA here is from genome assembly GCA_030179655.1 of Scaptomyza flava. NCBI lineage: Eukaryota > Metazoa > Arthropoda > Insecta > Diptera > Drosophilidae > Scaptomyza > Scaptomyza flava. The sequence goes on along the minus strand of JARNME010000511.1, from coordinate 24,805 downwards.
CATTGCAATATAAAAATTTGCTACGAAAAAACGTTCGCTTACCAAAATCGATAAATGATTTGTTCATAAATCAAATTATCAAAGCAGAACTATTGAGCTCCAAAAGTGACGACTCTGACGTTCAAATAATTGATTAAAAAAAAAAATAAATAAATAAACCAAAACTATACCAAATGGCAACAATTTTTTTTGAAAATTCCAATTAACAAAAAAAAATGTAGAAGGAATAGTTATGAGTTGGCAAGAAATAGAAAACAAAATCGAACTTATAAAACAAAAATTCGACAAGTCATATAAATGTGTCAATAAAACACAACAATAAAAGTCGAAACGTTGTCGCACCATATTACAGTATTAACGACTGAATATAACACACTTAGCGAATTAGCATCTTCACTAAAGAGCAAGCTAACGAATGCGCACAACGAATATTGTTTAAAAATATTACGACAATTAGCTCAAAAGTTAGAGACGATAAGTGTTCGTCGTGATATTAAACTAACTATTAAAAAAAACTTATTTATGACTTATTTTCCAATTGAGTTTGACGAAAGTCAACTCCAGGATTTAAACGAGTCCAAGCCAACAATTGACTTTGATGAGTCAGAACAAGAGTGTTCCGATTCAGATAACACCAACAAAGAAATACAAAAACCAGACATGACAGACACAGCAATTGCCAACAGGGCATATATGAGGGAGATATCCTCCTCAATCCCAGAATTTGACGGGAGAAGTTAAATTTACAAAGATTCTTAACTTCGTTAAGACTGATAAATTTAACAAAAGGCACATTTGAGAACATAGCCGTAGAAGTAATCAAGTCAAAAATAATTGGCTCAACCTTCTATAAAGTCCAAAATGAGACAACCATAGATGCAATAATAAAGAAATTGCAAGAATCTATTGTCGGCGAAACATCCGACGTGGTAAAAGCCAAAATGGCTAATGTCTATCAAAAGGGTAAAACTGCCACGCAATTTACCAATGAAATCGATAATCTACGAAGATTACTTGAATCTTCGTATATCGATGAGGGATTGCCAGCAGAACTTGCTGATAAATTCAGCACAAAAGAAGCAATAAATGTCATGATTAAAAACTGCGATCATGGCAAGCTAAAAACAATATTGGAAGCAGGTACATTCCCAACAATGAATGACGCTGTAAGTAAATATATACATTGCAGTACAGAATTACAGGATCGACAAATGCAATCCTATTTGCACAGAGAGGACACCCCAATCGAGGTAATTTCCGAGGAAATTATCGAGGTAGAGGCAATTACCAAGGCTATAATAATAATTATGGTAATTATAACAATTACTATAATAATAATAACCGAGGACGCGGAAATTTCCGAGGAAATAACCGCGGCCGTAGCAACGCCAACAGGGGATACCACAACAACAACTATAACAATAATAACAATAATAGACAAGATGGTAACGTACGATACACTCAGAGTAATTCGGAAAACCAACAAGCACCCTTAAGTACTCCCAACCAATAAATTCAACAATTCACGTCATCAATCTTAATCTCAACATTTTATAAATTTACAAAATGAGTATACGAAAACAATGTTGACGTTACTCATAGATACTGGCGCAGATATCTCAATTTTAAAAGAACAGTCCGACATTTACCAAGAAATAGATAACAATACAACCACAACTATCAGAGGAATTGGAGAAGGTTCAATCCATTCCACTGGACTAACTTTCGTTGAATTAACAACAGGTAATATATAATTCCACATTATTTTCATTTAGTAGACACAAATTTTCCTATTCCATGTGAAGGAATAATCGGTATGGATTTCATAAAGAAATTCAATTGTCAGTTAGATTTCAAAGCAAGCGAAGACTTGTTTATATTAAGACCTCAAAATTTAAATTTTCCAATAACTATCCCCATAGTTCATACCACTGACAATAATACCACAATCTTACCTTTACGATCCGAAGTTGTCCGACAAATAAAACTAGATACAAAAGATGATCATATTATGATACCATGTCAAGAAATTGAGAATGGAGTATTTATAGCAAGCTCCATATCCAATTCCAAAACACATTTGTCCGAATTCTGAATACAACAAATTCAAATAAAGTAATTAACCTAGACAAAGTCAGATTTGAACCACTAACTAGTAACGAGATTTTCAATAAAAATCATCTATCAAGAGATGAAAAAATTATATCTAAGTTAAGAAAAAATTGTCCGCTACCATATAAAAAAATGTTAACCGAACTCTGCGTCAAGTATACAGACATATTCGGACTAGAATCCGAAGCAATAACCACGAATAATTTTACAAACAAAAATTAAGATTGAAAGACAATGAACCAACATATATCAAAAATTATAGAATTCCTCAAAGTCAACAGACAGAAATAGCCAAGCAAGTCGAAAAGTTAATAAAAGACAATATTGTAGAACCTTCTGTATCAGAATACAACAGCCCCCTGCTCTTAGTACCAAAAAAATCATTACCTGATTCAAATGATAAAAGATGGCGTTTAGTAATTGATTACCGCCAAATAAATAGAAACTGTTAGCTGACAAATTTCCACTTCCAAGAATAGATGATATTCTTGATCAACTAGGCCGAGCGCAATTTTTCTCGTGTTTAGATCTAATGTCAGGATTCCATCAAATAGAACTTGAAGAAAATTCAAGAAATATAACGTCTTTTTCAACGAGCAATGGCTCTTATCGCTTCACGCGATTACCTTATGGTTTAAAAATAGCGCCCAATTCTTTTCAAAGAATGATGACAATTGCATTTTCTGGTCTTGAACCATCACAGGCATTCCTTTACATGGATGACCTAATTGTCATCGGTTGTTCCGAACAACATATGATTAAAAACCTTAAAAACGTTTTTGACTTATGCAGAAAGAACAATCTAAAATTGCACCCAGACAAGTGCACATTTTTCATGCATGAAGTGACCTTCCTAGGTCATAAGTGTACTGACAAAGGTATTCTCCCAGATGACAAAAAGTATGATGTCATTGAAAACTACCCAGTCCCTACGGACGCAGACAGCGCTAGAAGATTTGTTGCATTTTGTAACTATTATAGACGTTTTATTAAAAATTTTGCAGAATATTCACGTCACATAACCAATTTATGTAAAAAGGATGTCTTTGAATATTTAAAAGAAAAATTAATGAGTCCTACATTATTACAATACCCAGATTTTAGCAAAGAATTTTGCATAATCACAGACGCAAGCAAAGAAGCTTGTGGAGCAGTATTAACCCAAAATTATAATGGTATTCAATTACCTGTAGCATATGCATCTCGCAGTTTCACTAAAGGTGAAAGTAATAAATCAACAACAGAGCAAGAATTATCAGCGATTCATTGGGCAATTAATCACTTCAGACCATATATATATGGTAGACACTTCACTGTCAAAACAGACCATAGACCCCTTACATATTTATTTTCAATGGTAAACCCAAACTCGAAATTAACTAGAATACGACTTGACTTGGAGGAATACGAATTTACGGTGGAATATCTTAAGGGTAAGGATAATTTTGTAGCCGATGCGTTATCAAGAATAACCATTAAAGAGCTAAAAAACATGACGAATCAAATATTAAAAGTCACTACTAGACAAGATAAAAGACAGAAAATTTCCTGCGCAGGAAATGAAAAAGATATAGAAAAAGAGAATTTGAAAAATAAATCTCTAAATAAAGCTTCAAAGCCCAACGTATATGAAGTCATAACAAATGACGATGTACGAAAAGTAGTGACCTTGCAAACGAAAGATATGCTGTGTTGCTTTAAGCATGGTAAACAAATCATTGCAAGAATAGATGTTAGCGATCTGTATGCAAATGGAGTTATTGATTTAGGTCAATTTTTCCAACGGCTTGAAAGCAGAGCCGGTGTACACGATATACGCGAACTAAAAATGGCACCGAATGATATAATCTTTGAACAAGTTTCAATAGAATTATTCAAGAAAATGGGCAATAATGTATTAAAATTATTAAGAGTAGCGCTACTCAAGCCGGTGACCAATATATAAAATGATATAGAAAAGAAGCTATACTGTCTAAATTTCATGATGATCCAATACAAGGAGGTCATACTGGCATATCAAAAACTTTAGCTAAAGTACAAAGACATTACAAATGGAAAAATATGCGAAAAAACATAATAGAATACATACGTAAATGTCAAAATGCCAAATGTCTAAAACGACATTACATACAAAGACCCCTTTAACACTGACAGAAACACCAATATATGCTTTCGACAGGGTAATTGTTGACACTATTGGTCCATTACCAAGATCCGAACATGGTAACGAATATGCAATAACGCTTATTTGTGATTTAACAAAATATCTCGTTGCCATTCCGATCCCAAACAAAAATGCTAGTACTGTCGCTAAAGAAATATTTGAATCTCTTATATTGCAATTTGGTCCAATGAAGACGTTTATTACGGACATGGGAACTGAATATAAAAATTCGATTATTAATGAATTGTGCAAAAATTTGAAAATAGACAATATAACGTCTACAGCACACCACCACCAGACAGTTGGAACAGTAGAAAGAAGTCATAGAACTTTTAACGAATATATTCGCTCATACATTTCAGTTGATAAAACCGACTGGGATGTGTGGCTAAAATATTTTGTGTACTGTTTCAACACGACCCCATCTATGGCACACAACTATTGTCCATATGAATTAGTTTATAACAAACAAAATAATTTACCCGAATATTTTAATACAGTAGACAATATAAAACCTCTATATAACATAGAAAACTATGCTAAAGAAAGTAAGTTTAGATTAGAACAGGCTTATAAACGAGCTAGAATAATGTTAGAAAAACATAAGGCTAGGAATAAAGAATATTATGATAGAAATATAAATAATTTCGAATTAAAATAGGAATACAGTTTTACTAAAAAATGAAACTGGCCATAAGCTAGACTCAGTATATTTAGGACCATTTAGCGTAGAAAAATAGAAGATAAAGATAATAATTATAAAGGTAAAAACAATAAAAAACAAAAAGTTCATAAGAATAGGTTAAAGCTATACAATAACTAAAAACTTTCATGAAAGCACAGTCTGATCAACACTCATTAAAAAAAAAAAAAAAAAAAAAAAAAAACACTAATCAAAAAAAAATTTTTTTTTTCATTACTTCCCATTTCAAAAAAAAATAACACAAAACAATTTCAATCATTTTTTAATTTTAATACATTTTAGACACATAAATATAACAATATAATTAATTAAAATTAAATTAAAATTATTAAAAAACATAAACATAATTACACTATTAAAATAACTTCATATTATTACGTTATTTTTCAAAAGGAGGGAGATGTAGTATACACATATATTCATATATATTCAAATGTAATAAACAGCAACACTTTGTTGTTGTCTAAACATTAAATCGAGCAACGACACTTTGTCGTTGCATAAACAATAAGCCAAGCACCCAGTGCTGGTAATATGATCGCGTAAGAAAGCAACGCGCACAACGATGCCGCGTCAGCGTTCTCACGCTTTGACCATGTACTATAGATATGTGTATCATCTCACTCTCTTTACATTATATATTAAACTATGTACGGCTCTCGCGCTGACTTCTCTGCTGAAGCAGTGGCCAGCCTTAAAAACTTAGAATCAAAAACTGAATTCATAAAATAAAGGTACAAATAACTGCCCAGACGTGGCACCGCAAATTACTATACTTTATACGTTATACAATATATTCATATATATTCAAATGTAATAAACAGCAACACTTTGTTGTTGTCTAAACATTAAATCGAGCAACGACACTTTGTCGTTGCATAAACAATAAGCCAAGCACCCAGTGCTGGTCATATAATCGCGTAAGAATGCAACGCGCACAACGATGCCGCGTCAGCGTTCTCACGCTTTGACCATGTACTATACATATGTGTATCATCTCACTCTCTTTACATTATATATTAAACTATGTACGGCTCTCGCGCTGACTTCTCTGCTGAAGCAGTGGCCAGCCTTAAAAACTAAGAATCAAAAACTGAATTCATAAAATAAAGATACACATAACTGCCCAGACGTGGCACCGCAAATTACTATACTTTATATGTTATACAATATATCTAAAGTAGTTCCCAATATTTTTAAATATTTGAAATGATCTTGTCTTCGCGTTTTTCAATTGCGATAGTTCCCTCGTAAACCAAGTTGGTTTATTATCACTTGAAGAACAAGTGAGGAAAACACAAATATCCAAAAGCGAATGCAAGGTCCCATAAAATATGGCATTCAATGCATTGGCAGTTTCTATATCACTACAGGAATAAAGGCGAGACCAATTAGTATGTTGAAGAAGATAATTTAATTTAATAAAGTTAGTTTTACGAAAGCAACGGGTTTTTAAAGTATTATTATTTACTGATATAGGGTTAAGAATTTCGATGTATAGTTCTAAGGTTGGAGGGTAGGTATCTTCCGGAAGCACTACAGGGGGTATTCTACTAGCATTACTGCAATCCGAGTAAGAATCAAATATAAGTCCAAAACATTCTACCACTACAGTTAAGCACTCTGATAACTTGCGATAGGTCTAACTCCAGTAGGCCATCGATAAAATCATCAGAAGTGACTGGTAATACCGCCGAAGATATGTCATTCACAGACCATAAAACATGTGGTTAATTAAAATCACCAACCACTATCAGATTATCCATATCTGCTAAAAATAACGAAACAAGTTGGAGGGCACTCAGATGGGATAAGTAATGTTAATATCAGATTGAGGAGGAATATAAGAGCAAGTAACAAAAAGTGAACGGCTGTTTAGTAATATTTTAACACATAAAAACTCTATGTCCGGAAGGTCATGAGAATGAATCTGTTCAGAGAAAAAACAAGAGTCAACAGCAATTAGCACACCACCCCCTTGCGGGAGGCACGATCGCATCTGTACAAGTTATATTTAGAAGAAAAAACGGAATAATCAGAAATATCGGGATTAAACCAGGTTTCTGTTAGTGCAACTATAAGTGAATCAAATGATAAGCTGTTAACATATAATTTAGAAAGTTTAGTGTAAAGGCCTCTAACGTTTTGATAGGCCAAACTAAGTAGTTTTGTTAGTTTTTTGCCACCGAGGTGGAGACAACTGGGTGGCTAACAGGCGGTGCACTACTAATCCTTATGCCCCTGTTATTATTAATTCGACTATTTTCATATTCATTTACAACAAGCTGCTGCGGCCAGAATTTTTCCGAGCAAATTTTCGAAAAGAGTTCAGGCGGCACGCTTAACTTGAAAGAATATATACTTCGGGCGTGTTTAAATTCAATCTTCTCAACAATAATAAGGGGAGAATCAATTTTACTTTTAACATAAGCTGAAACATCATCCGATGAAGTATCGGATGCCAGCCTGGACACCAGAGGCTTGGGAGCCACAGTTGTACCTGTTCTTGAAGCGCTAAATTGCAGGTCTCGCAGTACCATTTAAGGCCCCTATCTGCAATTAAGAAATCCCTGATTTTTAGAGTAAAACCAGCACATTTAAAGTGGATCATGTTGTCACACAAAACCACACAAAATAAAATCTGGGTTGGTTGAACCAACCAATTTGGAATTTTCACTGCAACAGGTACGTGTGTTTTCTGTAATTTTAAGCAATGCAGCGGCTGTTCGACCACAAATTAAAACCAAATATTAAGCCGGCAATTTTATAACAATAAACGTAAATACATACAAAGTACACTTGCGATCACTTTACTAAATGTTTACAAATGTTACCAATGAAAACAGCGTTCACAATCACAAGAAAACAGATAATTACTGGGAGCACGCAAAAACACAACCGTCACCAACGAAAGCTAGAAAGTATGTTCCCTGCTATCCTTTGCGGCTTTTTTTGACTAACGGTTGTAATTTTTTTTAAATTTTTTCTAAAACTGATATTATCAGATCATATTGCTTGGAATTGAAGTAATCCTGATCCATTACTCCAATTTTAAACAATATGTTGTGATATGCCTGAAAACTAGTAAGTAGTTTCTCTACTTATGCATTAAAAAAAAAAAACTAGAATGTGATTTTGATTTATTTTTGTTTTCTGTTATTTTTTTAAATCTTATGTTTTTAAACTCGTTACCGCGCCCACCCATTCCGCCGACAGCAACGCCGCATTTTGAAATAAGAAAACCCTATATCTACATCAGTTTTTGAGCTAAAGCCATCAAATTTGGTGCCAAGATAAGTGATGATGACCCCCCAAAAACTGCATCAAATTTTTGATTTCATGCCCAACCTTTCTGCCCCCCTTTCCGCACGAATTTGCCACGCCCTCCATTAATGTCCTTGAAGCCTCCATCCATGTATATTCCAGAGTTGTGGAGGTAGAGCCACCAAATTTGGTAGGCAGATAGCAATTGACATTCCAAATCGGGATTTTTCGGGTTTAAAACAGGTTGTTGATATATGCTTAAACGGAGAGCTGATATATGTGCAATATGCAGATACAACAGTTTAACATCTATCAATAACCTGTTTTAAAAACAGCTTGCTGTTAGCTTTTATTTTTTAATAACAGTCAAACATCAACCTGTTTTTAAACCCGAAAAATCCCGGTTTTTTTCAGCAAAATTTTTATCCCCCCTCCTTTCAACTGTTTTTAAACCTGAAAAATAACAGTCAAACAACAACCTGTTTCTTGAAAACCAGAAAAATAGCAACTTAACAACCCCGGTATTTAAAACCAGAAAAAAACAAGTGGAAACGTTGCAGTCGGACGCAACCGACTGCGGTATACTCGATACCAGTATTAAAAATTTTGATGCCCATCCATGTGGGATGTCAATTGATCTCTTCATACCAAATATGGTGACTCTAGCTCGAAGTTTGTATAAAGTGGGTAAAGGGGGGCTGGGGGCGGTATGGGTGGAATTGCAGCCAAATTTTGATGCAGATCTTTGTGGAATGTCAAATGCTACCTTCATAACCAAATTTGGTGACTCTAGCTCAAAGTTTGTATGAGGTGGGGAAAGGGGGGCGGAATGGATGGGCTAGGCTCCAAAACTTTGATGCAGATTGTTGGGGGTCGTTGCCAGCTATCTTCCTACCAAATTTGGTGACTCTAGCTCCACTACTCTGGAATATACACGCATTCCCGTTTTTGACGAAGCGTTGGGGCAGATGGGGGTGGCTAGGGCGGTATTGGTGGGCGTGGCATCCAAACTTTTGATGCAGTTTTTGGGGGGTCATCATCATATATCTTGGCACCAAATTTGGTGACTCTAGATAAAAAACTGTGGGAGATATAGGCTTTTCTGATTTCTAAATGCGGGGTGGCTGGGGGCGGGATGGGTGGGCGTGGCATCCAAATTTTTGATGCAGTTCTATTGGGGTCGTTACCAGCTATCTTCTTAAGGGGGGGCTGGGGGCGGTATGGGTGGAATTGCAGCCTAATTTTGATGCAGATCTTTGTGGAATGTCAAATGCTACCTTCATACCAAATTTGGTGACTCTAGCTCAAAGTTTGTATAAGGTGGGGAAAGGGGGGCGGAATGGATTGGCTAGGCTCCAAAACTTGATGCAGATTGTTGGGGGTCGTTGCCAGCTATCTTCCTACCAAATTTGGTGGCTCTAGCTCCACTACTCTGGAATATAAACGCATTCCCGTTTTTGACGAAGCGTCGGGGCAGATGGGGGCGGCTAGGGCGGTATTAGTGGGCGTGGCATCCAAACTTTTGATGCAGTTATTTGGGGGTTGCTAGTAGCTATCTTTTTACCAAATTTGGTAGTTCTAGCTGTAAGGGTGTGTGAAATATGCAGATTTATCGTTTTTGAGTTATCGAATTTATCGATTTTCCAGCCCGCCAGTTATCGTAGAACCCCAATCTTGACACTTTAATTTACTATCCCATAGATAAAGAGAATTGGAAAGTTTCAAGTCCCTAGCTTGAAGGGTGTGGAAAAAACTTGCACACATACGGACGGACAGACGGACAGACACCATGACGGACATTGCACAAAACCAATATACTCTTTACCTTCGGTATCGAGTATAATAACAGCTCTCTGTTTTTAACAGCTAAACCGCACCCAGTTTTTTTCCACCGGAAAAATAACCGCTCTCTGGTTAAAACAGCTAAACACCAAGCTGTTTCTGAAAAACATGAAAAATAACAGCAAAACAACAAGCTGTTTCTGAAAAACATGAAAAATAACAGCAAAACAACAAGCTGTTTCTGAAAAACATGAAAAATAACAGCAAAACAGCACCCGGTTTTTCAAACCGTAAAAAATAGCAGCTCCCTGTTTTAAACAGTTAAACAACAACCAGTTTATAAAACCGAAAAAAACGTGTTTTTAACAGAAAACTGCCACTAGTTCCATGTATTTTGGGCTTACCTCTTTTCAAGGTTATTGTGTGAGTTCTAGAATTGGAGTTGAAAGACAAAATATTTGCCTGGAAACGTCAGATGGCCACCGCTGCCTCACTATGCAAGGATTACTTTACAGCGTACTTTTAAGTCCCGGTTTTTATCGACACGATTGTGGACTTGTTCTTTCATTTATATGTTAAATTAAAGTTATAGTACGAAACGCAGCAGTATTGCGTCAGTACTTTCGTTGGCTTTTAGTGAAAAAAAATAATAATAAAAAAAATTAAAAGCACTCTTTAAAAATAGACTCGGTTCTTAGAAATTTAAAAAAAAATCACAATTGACATTGCTGATAGATGTAAACTACTTTGTAAAAAAAAGGGAAATTAAATTTTCGACAAGATAATAAAAATTAATAAAAAATCAAGTCAGTAAAATAGTAACAACTTTATTGAAATGTTCTTTAAAAAAAAATAAAATATAATATATAGGGGAATCAATAATAGAATAATATATCTCCTGCCTGTGTAAAACTTAATCGTCGATGAATGATTTGATAGTTGCGAGGTCTGTTGTGCCCCCTTTCTAGTTCTATGAAACTTCCACCGGACATGGAAACTGTACGAGATCAAGTATTTATGATAAGTTGAGGGTTTCTAAGCCTTTAATACGGTTGATATGTTGTTCTAAGACAATAAAATTTGTTCCTTGCTAAGGCTACGCATACCGCTATAATGTGAAAGGAGGATTCTTTCTCCCGATAAACATTTGTCTTGTCTGAGATCAGATGTCTTCGTTCAGCTCGCTTCCCTCTAAAGACTCTCGCTGTTCATTAGCTCCTACCTTATTGTACCTTTTTCTACGTCAGACACCGGCTCAAAGCCTTTTAGGAGTGTCTCTGCCCTCAACCTTGTTTGCGTGCTAATTTTTACGTACCCTGCTATATTAGTGTGACTCGGGTACGATCTAAAACAATTAATGAGAAGTTATTATCGAAAACTCAATCACAGATACGTTCAAAAGGCATTATGCAGGTAGTGTTCAATCAATTGTTTAGTTAGAACAATCAGCGATATAATAGGACAGCTAAAATTCCATACATACAAGTAAATCCTTCAATTTTTAAAAGATTTTAAGACATTTTTATTAGCCAGATAAAATCTAAGTAAATGATTATGTGTGATTATGTGTATAAGCAAACATAATACTTAATTGAGAAGAGCTACTCACCAAAACGGAAAACTTAAAATGTACAATAATAGAAATACAATAAAAAATCCCTATAACATACATATTGAATGACTGTGAAGCTACCGAACTTAAAGACATTTTCTAGAGAGATAAAATTGAAAAAACAGGTACGCACTTACTTGGTTGAAAAATATTAATAGGAAAAAACGGATAAATTGAAAGGGGTTTTAGATGGAAACAACTCAAAAAAAATGTGAAGTAGACTCGACTATGACTTCACGATTTAATGTAAACCATAATAAATATTTTGGGTGTTACATTGTTCGATCAAATTTCTTCCAAATACTTTATAAATTTTTTTAATAGTCGTTGTCTAATGTTTTTATATCCAAATTATATGTTTTGTGGGATGGTGTGTTAAAAGTTAAAGGTGTGAGCCTTGGAAAAAAGCTGGAAATAATATAAATCAGGGGATCCAAAATCGGTACAGATAGAACAGTGAAATACTATGTGTATACGAGTGATGGTTTAAGTGAGGATCGCTTCGTAGTATGGGAGGATGGGGTGTCAAGTGATGATGGTGAGCGATTGAGTCTTTTTAGGATGCCAGGCTGCCGTAACAGTACTTTTAATTTAATATAAGTAAATATTTTGTGAACCCGTATAACAGCCTATTTTTATTTTTAAATGAAAAATAATCACAACTATTCCCTTCCATCAGTTTTATAGATTAATTGGCTTCCGTTTTTAACAGCCCAGTTTTTGTCAAATAAAGGGCGATTGAATATAAATTTTAGGAAACATATGATAAATTATTAAAGTAAGTATAAAAGTGAAGCAAAAAAAAAAACATAAGGTAAAACTACTTTATGAGATGCAAAAGAAATAAATAAACAAAATAATAATTAGCAACAAATAATCAGCAAACAATCAGGAACATAGAGCACATTCCATTAAGTAATATAACAATCTCAAAGTGCGTGATAAAATGCGAAACGGAAAGAACCAACTAATAATGTTGAAGAAATTCTATAAGACAGTTCCGTCTTTCCACCAATTGTTTTAACTGAATAACCTACCTAGCTCAAGCAAGCAAATTGTTCTTAAAAGCGTCAAATAGTAAACACTTTGAAACGAAAAGATCTGATGCTCCTTAAGTGTGAAGTTGTAACACTCATGTGTTTAAGTCAGCGATTAGATTCTGAGCAAAATTTAATCTCAATACCTAAAAGCTGATAAAATATAGAGACAGACATATATTACTTGAAAGCCTACGGTGTTGATCTACATATTGATTAAGAATAAACATATCTGGGATCAAGCATACTTTCGTTTATGCAGCACAGAAAAAAAAAAAAAAAATACTATGTCTCGGTTCAAAAATTGAGAGGCAAAACCCTTTAATTTAAAGGCAATATATAAAGTCAATTAACATAAAGAATAAAATTAAAATTAAATAACAAAATAATAAAACAATGTAGAAATATTACCAGAATGAAATTATATACTACTTTTAAATCTTACTCCCTGCCGTATTATATGCAAAGGAAATGGACCAAGAAAATAGATTGTGGACCTAAACAAGAACAGCTTTATCTCCCTCTTTCAATGTACAAATTATAACCCACAAGAATTATGATAGCATATAGTCTAGCAAAACTACTTACTACTTACTACTTGAAGTCTAAACGGTCTTAAGACCATGAATCCTAAGTTAGTGAAAATTATTGTAAATGACTTGCTTGCGCTCTTTTTATTAGTTTAACATACACACAACTAACATAAAAAGGAAGAATAAATCTTACCATACAATTATTAAACCAAATCTTAATATTTGGAGGCTCCTCCACAAACAGTATACAATAAAATCAAACCCTTATCTAAAATCAAAAAACAGGATCAAGAGCTAGGGTGTATAAAACGACTAATACAAAGGAAGAAAAAACCGAAAATACCAATATTTTTTGGGTATAAACCAATCCGGTGATATTTAAAGTACATTATTTTGCCGTTTGCCCGTTTTGCAAAATACCGACTCTCAAGTTTCCTCGAGCTTTAGTACATCACAATCGTATATTGCCATCCAAATTCAAGATTAATGCAAAGGTTCAGGAATAATAAAACACAATACAATGGTTTCACGAATTAAATAAATAACTCAGATCATGAAAAAATAAATCCTTTAGCGAAAATAAGTTTTGAGCACTAAAGAAAATAAGTCTCCTTAGAAAATAATTATAATAATTAAATGAATAAATACGCCCTAATATTATGGCATCTGGAACAAACAGGATTTGTTCTCATTAAAATTAATAAAGCACCTAAAAAAATAAAAATAAAAATTTAAAAATATATAAAAAAAATAAAAACAAGAAAAACATGGAAGTGAGATGTAACAAAACTGCAACTTACACAGTTAAGGAACAGTAGTCGTAGATACTCATCATATCTCGAACTGTTAAGCTAGTTCAATGCACTTCCTTATTGAATGCAAGCAAAATGGGGAGAATAATGAAATAAAATATTACCATCCATCAATTATAAGAAATTAGTAACGAAATTTTGTAAGTTCAAGCAACGAGTTTGGAATTATAAAAATCTAACATAATCACTAAAAAAGTAGAAAGGTACATAGGTTGACAGTTAAAATATATTAAAGCAATCAATTATAAAGTGAAAAATCAATGTCCGATCGATTTCTCTGTTAAAATTAAGTTAACTTGTGTAGGCGGACAGATACCCATACAGCATGCAAAACCTAGCATTTACATTAACGTGAATGTTAATATTAACATTGATGTTAACATTAACATTTACGTCGGCATTACAGACTAAAGCTGCGATTAGTTATGACGAAACAAAACAAACGAAACGAAACAAACATTTCGATACGAAAATTCCGAATGTAGTGATTAGTAATAACGAAAGAAACGAGTACAACAAGAAGTAGACCAACAGCTGATTTGTCGAAACAAACATTGATTGAAGTGACTAGCATTTAGCGCGAAGAAAAGTGAAAAATTCACGTAATAATTAAATTACATAGTGTGGAAAACCGAAAAAAAATGGATAAAAAGCTAACAGTTGCACTCGCTACATATCTTGGACTGTACAAACAATTGAGGAACAAAAATAAGGCTTTTAAGAAGCGAAATCGCAGATGGCATGCACGACCCTTGAATTCAGACCGTTTAAACGGATATTATCACAAATATTTTAAGAAAATGCGCGACATAGATTCCGAGCAGTTCCAAAAACATACGCGCATGTCAAAGGAGTTATACCAAATGCTTCTGACTATGATTGAGAGGTCAATTACCAAACCAAAACAAAGGATCAATGCCGATGAGAGATTATCGATAAAATTGCTGTAAGAACCATTTTTAAACGTGCACTATCAATTAATAATAATAATAATTCTGAAATAGATTTTTATCACAAGCGGTGTCCATCCAATCAATTGCCTGGAGCTACAGACTGGGAAAGTCGACTGTGCGTCTAGTTATATTGGAAACGTGCGAAGCTTTGTGGACGGTTCTAGCGCCATTATACTTGCGCGAACCCACAACAAACCAATATGCGGACATCGCAACAGACTTCGAGGAACAGTGGAATTTCCCGAACTGTGTGGGGGCGATAGATGGGAAACATGTTGCAATAAAGTGTCCTACGAAGTCAGGCACAACGTATTTCAACTATAAAAAATATTTCAGTATTGTTTTGATGGCTGCGTGCGATGCAAAATATACATTCACTGCCGTCAGCGTTGGAAGCTTTGGTAGTGAAAGCGATGGCGGTGAGTTTAATAAATGTGAAAGTACTGGTAGTTTTCAAATACATATATGTATGTAATTCTCATCAGGTATTTTTAATCATTCTCCGTTTGGCCAAGCATTGGCAAAGAATATATTGCCTCTACCTGCAGATAAGCAATTGCCGAACTCCACGAAGGTACTACCGCACGTATTTGTGGCAGATGCAGCATTTGGGTTGGGGACTCATATTATGAAGCCGATAGCTCCACGACGTAATGGCCAAAATCTGGATTTAATAGCCAAGGTATTTAATTACAGATTGTCCAGAGCACGGAGAACAATTGAAAATGCCTTTGGTATATTGACTGCGCGGTGGCGTATTCTTCGGACCACATTGGATTTCATGCCTGAAAACTGCGAAAGCATAGTACTTGCTTGCATTGCACTGCATAATTTTGTAATGCTTCACGATGGGGCGCGTTATTGTCCTCCAACGTATGTTGACTGCTACATGCCGGACCAAACACTTATTCCCGGTGAATGGCGCGCAGATTTAGAAAGGCATGGTGGACCTTTAAGATCAATCACCTCACATGCACGGCACAGTGCGGGATATGCATTATAATTGCGACAACAATTTGCCCATTATTTCCTTCATGAAGGAGCTGTGCACTTCCAGTATGAAGCCGTAAAATAAGCAGATTTATGCTGATTTGCTTTTTATATTTTCAATAGAGTTAAAATCAATATTTGCCTAATTTCTGGATGAGTGTTTAATCTGTTTATTTGTGCATCATTTCTTGGAAGAAAATAAATGTGTAATATTGTTCACTGTATAAATGATGGAGCATTGTTTGGAGGAAATGACTGATTAATGCGTGTAAAGTAAGTTTGTACCTTCAATTTCCTATGAGCTGGTGTTAAAACTTACTTTACCCGCATTAATCAGAACAGGGCTATTGTAAAATTATTAAATATCTGTCATTTTTGCAGTTAACAGTAAATTAGAGATATCGGCAGTTGCTTTAAGTTTTTGTAATGGAGTCATTTCTTCCAAACAATGCTCCACACATTGTCCGAAAGAGTGTGCTTGTTTATCTTTTATGGCTGATGTCTGCAAATAAGATGATAGTGATTTCGAAACGTCACAAAAAGCTGCGGTTTCAGCATTTTCCTCAGCCTTTCTTTTACGCTGACGTGATTTCGTGGAATTCCCCTGCGACGGTGCTGAGGTTGATGCCTGCGACGGTGTTTGGTGCTCCTGTGGTTGTGGCGAAAATGGTTCCACCTGCAGTGGCGAAGAATATGTATACGTTTTCTCTGGTTGTGGCGAAAATGGTTCCACCTGCAGAGGCGAAGAATATGTATACGTTTTCTCTGGTTGTGGCGAAAATGGTTCCACCTGCAGAGGCGAAGAATATGTATACGTTTTCTCTGGTTGTGGCGAAAATGGTTCCACCTGCAGAGGCGAAGAATATGTATACGTTTTCTCTGGTTGTGGCGAAAATGGTTCCACCTGCAGAGGCGAAGAATATGTATTTGTCTTTCGTGGTTGTGGCGAAAATGGTTCCACCTGCAGTGGCGAAGGATGTGCCAACTCCGATGGCGGAGATAAAATTTCAGGCGTGCTCAATTTTTCGCAATGGAAGTTCGATCGCTGCCTGGAAGAATTACAAAATTTCAAATGGCAGTGTAGTTTCTAAAACTTGTATTCTTACTTCTTCGACTGCATGTGCTGTCTTAAGAAACTTAAGTGTGCAAAATGTTGCCACTTAATTTCTGGTGTAGCACCACTGCCGGAAGCAGTGTTCAATTGGTTTAATGTTCTGCCGTATCGTTCCCTCAATCCAGCCCACCTCTTCATACAAAATTCACCTTTTGGTAACAAACCATAAGATTAAAAAATTCCTGTAGTTTTTGGTGTACTTACCCGTCGATCCAAGGTCCTTGGCAATTAAATTCCATATTTCTTTTTTTTTTGTTGTTGTCTTTGTACTCCCACATTGTTTTGTTGTACAATTGTGGATATTGTTGTACTAGATTAATTAAGTGGTCGTCATTCATTTTATAATTGTAAAAAACGAAACACAACAATGACAAATATAGTTTTGTGGCCCAACAAAATTTGATCAGATGTTGAATTTTGATACGAAACAAAACAAAAAATCTGCAATCTGCAGATATTTGTGTATGTTTTCGTAGTCGTTCGTTCTACCCGTAAATGACTAATCGATAACATTGATTTTCATACAATCAGATATCAGCTGTTGAGACACGGAATGTTTGTTTCGTTTCGTTTGTTTTGTTTCGTCATAACTAATCGCAGCTTAATACATGATCCCTTATTGTAAGCTACTTTATGGTTTTCTATTCTACATGCACTGGTATTAGTGCACGTTCCGTGAACGCAGACTGTATACTTTGTAGTTTGTAATAAAGAAACCGAGAGTCAGTCTTGATCGAGTTGGAAAATAAAACAGACGTGCGTAGCGAACTGCTGTGTTTTTATATTTACATATATACATTTGTCTACCACAAATTCAGAAGTGGTCATAAAACCTCGTGCCAAAATGAACAATATAAATTTCAACGATTTTCCAATATGCCAATTAAAAAACTGGCTGGCAGTATTAAACAAATCAACAATCGGTATTAAAACCGAATTAATAACGCGACTTAGTGAGATTTCACCAGTTATTCGTGGCGGTGTCCCAGTCTTCAACAATGACAGCGATGATGATTCACAGCAGGGACTACAAGAAGAGGAGTCTGGCCAGGAAGACAAAAGCACCGATCACCAAAACGCACAAGAAGACTTACTTACAATTGTCCCAAGTTCTCGAGGCTATACAGAGATTGCAGACTGAAGTCGGCGCAGTGAAGCAGCGACAAGCGACAAACGCCGTTATTAACGCAACAAAGACAAACGAGAGCGACGAAAACAGTGACAACGGCATTGCCAGCAGCGTATTATTAAACGATGAGAGCGCGTTGGCTGCAGCTACAAATGGAAAAGTACAGCAGACAGACAAAGAGAAGAGAAGATTAAAAACAACGGCGCAAGTATAGCGCTCGCTTTCGCAAAAGAAGCGACAACAGACTACAGTGGGCAAATATGTGCACGCAACTGGATAAATCTAGTGAAAAACATCGCACAACTTTATGAACTAGACGATGGTTATACACGCATGCTTTTAGTGTCGAAACTCAAAGGAAAAGCTCAGCGCTGGCTACATGGTAATCCATCGCACATGTTAGAGCCGCTACCAAAATTATGCGACCAATTAATACTGGCTTTTGGAGACAGAGTTTCTAAAACTGAAATGAGACGTATTTTTGAGCAACGCAAATGGCAACCGGGTGAGAAGTTTGCAATATACTTCGAAGAAAAGATGACGCTAGCCCAGGACATCAACGTCGACACTGATGAGCTACTAGAACAAATAATCGAGGGAATAACTTCAAAGTCTTTGCGCGATCAAGCGCGCATTCAACGTTTCAGCAGTCCAGAACACATGATGCTAGCGTTTAGTGACGTTTCTTTGCCGGAGTCAACATCAACGCCGAGGAACACGGAGGCGTCGACAGCAGTGATCTACGATGCCGCAATAGCAACTCGAGAGGCCATTTTTATAAGGAGTGCCGAAAGCCTAAAAGAGTTTCTGGTTCGTGTTTCGCTTTTGGCGAAATGGGGCACTTTGTTGCACAATGCCCGAAGAAAAAAGAGCAGGCAACAGCAACAAAGTTTATGTAAGGTATTTTAAAATTTATTTCGAGAACAGTCCTAATTTACCCATTGTAACAGAATGCATCATAGATTCAGGCAGCGGAATTTCATTTATAAAAAAATCGTGTATACCGATTGATATTTCACTGAATATTGTTAGCAATTCTTATTTTGGACTTAATCGAAGTCCACTTAACGTTTTTGGAAAAACTTTGTGTTACATTAAAAAAGAATTAATAAATGTTTATTTTGAATTGATTGTGGTTGCCGATGAATCCATGTGTCATGATGTAGTGCTGGGTAGAGATTTTATGTCTGCATGTAATTTGAGCATAAATCTGGATACCCTTAAATGGTTGAGCTAATTGAAGTTAACAAAAATAATGAATTTAAGCCAAACAAAGTTCCAAATGATTTAAACGACCGAATAATAGCTGACTTTGAATTTGCAAAAGAAACGACCAAATTAGATTACACTAATAAATTATGCAGTAAAACAGATGCCAAAGCTACTACAAAGCCAATGTTTGCAGCTAATGCAAAACAAATGTTAAGGAGTAAAACTGTTAATGATCAACTGTTAGGAAGCAAAATTGTTATTGAACAAAGTCAAGATAATAATGCAAAGAAATTTTTACGATAGGAAACTGTTATTGATGAAATATCGGAAAACATAAGTATTAATGATCAAATATTAACAAACGAGACTGTTAGCGAATTAATGTTTAAAGACACAACTGATAGTGAACAACTGTTTAAGAACAAAAGTGAAAATGGCAAAGTTTTTGATAATATTGTGAAAAGAAATAATGAGCAACTTTTTAGCACTGAGAACGGGGATGAAACTTTGTTGAGTATAAAAAACGAACAACAGCTATGTAACACATACAAAATAGAGTCAGAACCAGAAATGGAAACAGCTTTGAAAGATACAGATAACAATAACATAACAGATTATGACGATTTTGACAAATCAATGTTATGCAAAAACCTGGTAGAAAACGAAAAGTCAGATTATATTTGTGGGAAAAATGTACCATACAAACGAAATGTGAATTTATTGAAATGTTTGAAAAAAATTATATAAATGCGGAAAGACCAACCAATCCACTAATTAGATGTGAAATGAAGATATTATTAGAAAAAAGTAAACCTTTTAGCTGCTCACCCAGACGACTGTCTTACAATGATAAAGAAAATTAAAGAAAATGTTAGACGATTATCTAAAGGACGGTATAATACAGAATAGTGACTCAGAATACGCATCACAAATTGTGCTCGTTAAAAAGAAGACTGGTGACTTACGTTTATGCATCGATTTTAGGAAATTAAACAAAGTGTTAATAAAAGACAATTACCCGTTACCATTAATTGAAGACCTTTTGGACAAGTTAGTTAATAAAACAGTATTCACTAAACTGGATTTAAAAAATGGATATTTTCATGTCTATGTCAATAAAGACTCAGTAAAGTACACAGCATTCGTAACCCCGTTAGGGCAGTTTGAATTTTTAAGAATGCCAATGGGCATAAAAAATGCATCAGCGATGTTCCAAAGATTCGTAAATAAAATTTTTTCAGATTTGATAAGATAGGATAAGGTTATTGTATATATGGATGACATAATGGTAGCGAGCAAGGACATGACAGAGCATTTGATAGTATTAAAAGACGTTTTCACAAGATTAGTTGAAAATAAACTGGTATTACGTTTAGACAAATGTGAATTTTTACAATCGAGCATTAAATAGATAGAACAGTAGCAGTTCAAAGATTCCTAGGATTGTGTTCATACTTTAGGCGATTCATTAAAGATTTTTCAATACAAGCCAAACCATTATATGACCTTTTAAAAAAAGAATTAGTGTTTTCTTTCTCTTAAAGAAAAATTAATACAATCACCAGTATTAGCTATTTATGATTACAAGGACGAAATTGAATTACATTGCGATGCAAGTTCATTTGGTTTTGGTGCTGTGTTGATGCAAAAGAAAAAAGATGGAAAATCACATCTAATCTTCTATTTCTCAAAACGAACAACAGAGACAGAATCAAATACGACAGTTTTGAGTTAGAGACTTTAGCAATAATTTATGCACTTCGTAGATTTAGAATTTACTTGCAAGGTAAAAAATTTAAAATTATTACAGATTGCAACTCGCTAACTCTTACATTGAACAAAGTAGAATTAAATTCTAGGATAGCTAGATGGGCTTTAGACTTACAAAATTATGATTATGAGCTAGTGCACAGATCAGGAAACAAGATGCAGCACGTCGACGCTTTAAGTAGGTGTACAAATATTTTGTTAATAGACTCAAACAGTTTTGAGGATAATTTAATCATTTGCCAAGGAAAAGACATTAAGATTCAAAAAATTAAAAAGTTGTTAGAGAAAAATGAACATAAATTATTCGAGATGAGAAACGGAGTTGTTTATAGAAAAACAGATGACAACAGATTACTTTTTTACGTACCAGAAGACATGGAAAACCATGTGTTACATAAATGTCACAATGAGTTGGGGCACCTAGGCAGGGACAAAATGATGGATAGTATATCAAAAAGTTATTGGATTGCAAATTTGAAAGGAAAGTGTTTAAATCATATAGCGAATTGTTTAAAATGTGTTGCATTTTCCCCAACAACTGGCAAAGGTGAAGGAGTTTTAAACAGCATTCCTAAAGGAAGTAAACCGTTCGAATTAATACATATAGACCATTATGGACCGGTAGCTGCAGGAAGGGCAAAAAAACATATATATTTAATTGTTGACGGTTTCACCAAGTTTGTTCGATTATATGCAACAAAGTCCACAAACACAAAAGAGGTAATCAAAGCATTAAAAGATTATTTTAGAGCGTACAGCCGACCCAAATGCATAGTATCAGACAGAGGCAGTTGTTTCACATCCAAAGATTACGAACAGTTTATGTCAGATTCCAACATAAAACATATAAAAATTGCAACAGGATGTCCACAGGCCAACGGACAGGTAGAGCGAATAAACAGAATTTGGGTCCAATGATAGCAAAGCTCACAGAAGCGGAAAATGGGAAACATTGGGATACAGTTATAGAACAAATCGAATATTCATTAAACAACACATTACATCGGAGTGTCAAGCAGACCCCAAGTAAACTACTTTTTGGCGTAGAACAAAAGGGCGAAGTCATGGATGATTTGAGAGAAAATTAGAAGACATACTGAATACTGAAAATAATATAAATTTAAGTGAATTAAGGAAAAAAGCAGAAGAGAACCAATTACAAGCACAATCAAAAAATGAATTATATTTTAACAAAAGAAACGGAAAGCCAAAGCGTACGAAAAAGGAGACTACGTAATGGTAAAAAACTTCGACAGCACAGTTGGAGCAGCTAGAAAATTGATTCCTAGGAATAAAGGTCAATATGTTATTGAAAAAGTGTTACGAAATGACAGATACCTTTTAAAAGACGTAGAAGGCTTTCAAGTTTCGAGAAACCCATACAGGGGTATCTGGAGTGCTCAAAACATGCGACATTGGGTAGCAACCAGGAAATAATATGGTTTAAGATTATGAATTTTACTTAAAATTGTACATATATTGTCAATAAGTTTGTAATTTAAGCAATAATAATACTTGTATCTATAAGTTAATTTAAAACAAGTGGAAACGTTGCAGTCGGACGCAACCGACTGCTGTATACTCGATACCACTATTAAAACCATAAAAACAGGCCTGATTGCAAAGGGGTACGGATGGTGCAGGGGTGTACGCTGCCTTAAAGATTTTCTGATGCAGATGGGGATGCCACAAACTATCTTCATACCAAATTTAATAACTCTAGCTCGAAGTTTGCAAAAGAGGGGAGAGGGGGGCTGGGGGCGGTATGGGTGGGCGTGGCATCCAAATTTTTACTGCAGATCTTTGTGGAATGTCAATCGCTATCTTCATACGTAATTTGGTGACTCTAGCTCGAATTTTACAAAAAGTGGGGAATGGGGGGCTTGGGGCGATATGGGTGGGTGTGGCATCCAAGTTTTTGCTGCAGATCTATGAGGAATGTCAATTGCTATCTTCATACCAAATTTGGTGACTCTAGCTCGAAGTTTGTAAAAGTGAGAAAAGGGGGGGGGGGGGCTGGGGGCGTTATGGGTAGGCATGGCATCCAAATTTTTGATGCAGATCTTTGTGGAATGTCAATTGCTATCTTCATACCAAATTTGGTGACTCTAGCTGAAAGTTTGTAAATGGTGGGGAAAGGGGGGCGGAATGGGTAGGCTTGGCTCCAAAACTTTGATGCAGATTTTTGAGGGTCACTGCCAGCTATCTTCCTACCAAATTTGGTGGCTCTAGCTCCACAACTCTGGAAGATACTTGCATTCCCGTTTTTGACGAAGCGTTGGGGTGGATGGGGCGGCTAGGGTAGGATCGGTGGGCGTGGCATCCAAACTTTTGATGCAGTTTTTAGGGGGTCATCATCACCTATCTTGGCACCAAATTTGGTGGCTCTAGCTCAAAAACTTTGGGAGATATAGCCATTTCTGATTTCAAAATGCGGGGGGGCTGGGGGCGGAATGGGTGGGCGCGGCTCCAAAACTTTGATGCAGTTTTTTGGGGATCGCTACTAGCTATCTTCCCACCAAATTTGGAATTTCTAGCTCCACAACTCTGGAAGATACACGCATTCCCGTTTTTGACGAAGCGTTGGGGTGGATGGGGGTAGCTAGGGCAGTGTCGGTGGGCGTGGCATCCAAACTTTTGATGCAGTTTTTAGGGGGTCATCATCAACTATCTTGGCACCAAATTTGGTGGCTATAGCTCAAAAACTGAGGGAGATATATGCTTTTTGACTTTAAAATTCGGGGGGCTGGGGGCGGAATGGGGGGCGTGGCTCCAAACGTTTTGATGCAGTTTTTTGGGGGTTGCTAGTAGCTATCTTCTTACCAAATTTGGTACTTCTAGCTGTAAGGATGTCCGAAATATGTGGATTTATCGGTTTTGAGTTATCGAATTTATCGATTTGCCAGCCCCCCAGTTATCGTAGAAACCCCATCTTGACACTTTAATTTACTATCCCATAGATAAAGAGAATTGGAAAGTTTCAAGTCTCTAGCTTGAAGGGTGTGGAAAAAACTTGCACACATACGGACGAACAGACGGACAGACGGACAGACACCATGACGGACATTGCACAAAACCAATATACTCTTTACCTTCGGTATCGAGTATAAAAAAAAAAACCTAAGATCAAGGGATCTAAATCGCAGGATGGCCGAGTTGTAGGCGGACAGATACCCATACAGCATGCAAAACCTAGCATTTACATTAACGTGAATGTTAATATTAACATTGATGTTAACATTAACATTTACGTCGGCATTACAGACTAATACATGATCCCTTATTGTAAGCTACTTTATGGTTTTCTTTTCTACATGCACTGGTATTAGTGCACGTTCCGTGAACGCAGACTGTATACTTTGTAGTTTGTAATAAAGAAACCGAGAGTCAATCTTGATCGAGTTGGAAAATAAAACAGACGTGCGTAGTGAACTGCTGTGTTTTAATATTTACATATATACATTTGTCTACCTCACTTGTGGAGGACAATAATAAAATCTATCTCGTTTTAAGCGTATAGCCTAGTCAAAATAGCTAACTACATAACATAAAATGTTTAAAAATCTGTAAAATACTAAGTTGAAGAAAACGATAAAATATAACACAAATTAAGATAGG